>OV277350.1:20136657-20736657 GCA_922984085.1 Sicus ferrugineus
AAATATATATTTATGCGAAATTAAATAAGGAAAGCGGCCTGGCGGAATCGAACTACCGTATTCCTTTAAAATAGAACCTTCCAGAAGGAAAGTCGGAAAAGTATAAAACTGGCTGCAAGGCAGAACTCAGGGTGATTCAGGGAGGACGACTCAGTGCAAAGAGTTCAAGCAGGCAGAGCCTTGAGTCCGTGATTTTGTTCGTTACAAGTCAACTAGTTAATATCTGTGAAGTCGAAGTCAGTGTAAACAAGCGTAGAAAAGTGCTGCCGCCGCATCATAATTTGTGAAACACACAGCAAGTCACCAGCTAAGACCCATCTAAGTAGTGAGACCGGACAAGGAAAGACAGCAATCGTGATAAAACAAATCGAGGAATTGCATAAAATCTTGAGTACAGAATTTACAGTCGCAGTGGCTCAAATGCCACTGTTAATACTCGTAAAGAGTCGAATTCACAGTCGCAGTGGCTCAAATGCTCTCCTGTTAATACACCTGTTAATTCAGATAAATCCTCAAAACGCACAGTCGCAGTAGCTCGAATGCTCTCCTGCTAATACTCGTAAAAAGTAGAATTCACAGTCACAGTGGCTCGAATGCCCTCATGTTAGCAACCGTAAGCTGCCAAAATTCACAATGGTAGTGGCTGAAATGCCCTCCTGTTCTTTGGCAAATTTCCAACAATGGCTTCTTTGCCCTCCTACTCAACGAGCCGACAGGCACGCTGCTTCAAGGTTATCCTGTCACAGAGCACAGCGCGTAGTAATACCTCAGCAACTCTGAAACCCAACGAGACTCACCGAATTCGCAGCTAATTCAGAAACCAGGCAACTCGGCAATCTTTAGTGACCTCAAAACCGCAATTAGATATCAACGACCCAGTAAGATACCAGTGATCTCAAAAACGCAGTGAGATACGAATAACGCAGTAAAACACCAGTGATCTCGAAGCCAACGGCATTATATTATTCACAGTGCAACTACCATTTGTATAAGCAAAACACAATACAAACGTTAGAACAAGTTACATTTAAGGTGAATAAGATATTGAATCTATTAACACACTCTTGTCTTGTAATCGAACCTTGGAATCCCGGCGAGCTAATCCAAGCCATAAAAAGAGGCAAGAAGGTTCGTTACAACTTTTCTATAGCATTTGATTGTGTGTACCACCATATTTTATGTAATAAGCTTAAACTTAACTATAATTCTTCTAGTTCCACTACGATTATTAAGGAATTTCTAATGAGTAGGACTCAGAGGGTTAAAATAAATAACTATTCTGCATATAAAATCATTAAGTGTGGTGTCCCTCAACGCTCTATTCTCGGCCCTCTCCTTTTCTCAATGTTCTTAAATTAAATGAATTCTGTAATAATATAATTAATAATTCGATTGTATAATATGCTCAAATTGTACCTTTGTCAAGTGTGATTTTTAAAGGCCATTAACGGGCAGATTCTGAAAAGTCACGGTGAGTTAGGCGAAACTTTCGTCTCAAGTCACTACATCATAGCCACGGCATTCTGAGAGACGAAGATTTCGTCTCGTCAGGGCTTTACGTCGCACTTACGCTGTAGTTACTGAAAAATTATCAAAACAAAAATTTTAAGATGTAAATATACCCGTTATCGTATGTTATTTCGCTCAGATTGAATTATATACATTTTTATATTCTACCTTCTCCAACACTGAAAACATCAATACCAATTGCTTTTTCTGTGTGCTTATGGTTCTAGCTTCCGATACATAGACCTTTTTGCCTATGTCTCTGCTAAAAGTTCATAAAATGCTTCCTCCAACATTTTCAATTGCAGTGCTACTGAACTTGGTGGTTTAAGTGGTGGTCGTTTCGCCGCTAGTGTCTTCCTGCCTTCTAATTGCTTTCCCTCCTAAATCGTAGGAGAGACCATTGGCGAAGCCGATGGTTTGCTCCAAAGTGGTCAGCACATTTTGATTGAGGGGCCGCCACCCACCTCAGCCTTTTTAATAAAATTTCTTCAACAAATATATTTTTCTACAGCTCACAAATACCTTCTCCTTCCTTCCACACAGTAAAGTGAAACTGATAACGCGAAATAATGAATGGCGACATAATGGCGCTTCTTCTAGTTACATATCCATATGCAGACAGAAAGGGTGCTTGTGAGGCTAATGAATGACTGGAGAGAGCGAAAATTAACCGAAAAAACCGCAAGCACTTGGTTAAAATTTGACCAAGCCTGCGTCGCAGGTTAATTTCAGTTACCACACATGAGTTTCGTTTCAGTTACCGCACATTGAAAACAAAAAAACCTCCTGACGACAGCCTTCTCTTTACCGTCGCATTTATGAGCTGGGAACGCCATCTTTCGTCTTTCGACGTAAGCTCTTTGCAAAGACGTTTGGCTCGTCTCTCAGAATACCAAAATACGAAAATCAGCTGATTTTAGGGCGAAGGTTGACAAAACCAGACGATAGTGATTTTTTAGAATCTGGCCCTAAGTTGTACTTTTGTCATGTTCTAATTCTATCGACTTATTGCATTTAACTCTTACGTGCGATACAACTAATAATACTATAAATAAATTGAAATTGAAAACCGCTCGAGTGCGCAATCCGCAAGCCTGTTCGTCTGAAACAGTGTTCAGTACGTAATGCTCATGCTTAAGCCGGTTCGTCTGAAACATATCAGCAACGGGAAGCAGGATTGGAATCCGTTTGAGTATGCACTGCTCGATTCAGACTTAAATCTTGGGAAATTTCATTACAATGATATGATTACAGTCTTCATCCAAGTGTGGAACAATTTATGTATTAAATATGCAGTGCATACTGGTACTAAATATATAATCGCATTAAATTAAAGATCATGCGAACGAAGTCGCGGGTAACAGTAAAAAACAGTAAACACATAAATTCGATAACATTAAATTATATTACAAGAAATACAATAACATATCATACAATGCATAGAATCGTGCGAGGGGCTTGTTCATGCTCCAAGCAGTAAAGCTCAGTATTCCGTTTGTCTTCGTTTCAGCTACTTCTTACCGATCCCGTCAGGCGACTGTGAATGCACTTTGGGCTGAAGCGTTGTAAGATAAAGGCGTAACACTAGTCGCATTTTGCTTTGCATACGACGTATACTCAGCCGCTTGTCAGCTAACTCTTACACTGTTTCACAGTGGGCGAATATTCACAAAATTTCGCATATATATTAAAGGTTAGTATATTAAAAGATAATATGTAGGCCTGGGGGGCGAATTTTTTTGCGGTTTGTATGCATATTTGTACACACCGATCGCATAAATGGTGCTTGGTGAGATCCAGGTGTTTGAGGATAGATCCACTGGATTTTCACATGACTGGGTATTATTTACTGCCATTGTTTTCAGCCCAACGAGGTGTAGCTCTATATATTCGCATTTATGTTGCGTACCAGTGTTAGCAACGCCTTTGTCTGTTAAACTGGACGGTCTCTCTGATTTGATTTTTAAAATTTTGTAACCGTATCTGAGCAATGAAATTGTTGTTGCCGGTGATTTCAATGTTCATAATCCAATTGGCTTCGTCATTCTTGTCACGCAACAGCTGAGGGTTTGTATGTTGAGTTATTTGGAGAGTATTTCCGCATCTTAGCAAATATGTTCCTACAATTTTTGCTAATTTTCCATATTATAGTATTCAATCCGCATATCAGTTGCGCTGAACTTTTTTCAGCCGATTCAATTGGCAATTCTGTTTTAGCGGTAGAAAAGTAAATGCTGCAGCGAAAGTGGTAGAACATATAATTTTATTTGGTATGAGTCCATTAAACCAATAGACCATTCATGGTTTAATGCATTTTGCGGACAAACAGTCAGGTCTAAAGAGGAAGCATTTATTAATTGGCGCTTGAAGAAAACTGCTGAAACTAAACTTCTACGAAGGCAGGCCAGAATGCTACTCTAAAGCGTAGAGTATCATTCTACTCATTGCGCAATCTATTTAATTTATCGTATAAAGAGTTTTCCGATGTCTTGGAAGATTGTCAATGTGCAGCCAATGTGTTCTTAAGAAACACATCTGTTTCTGATGGAATCTGTTTATCTGATATTTGGAATCTGTTATTTCTTTCTGTTGTAATCTGTTATTTGGAATCTGTTATTCTGGAATCTGTTCAATGCTCTCTACAATTATGGAGAGTATTATAAATTGGACGTTCCGTCCGCTGTGTAAGCTTATATAATAAGTCTGTTATAATAAGAATATAATAAAGCTACATAGCAGAGCGAACGTCAGAATAAACGAATATATGCTCCAACTGATGTCATCATGTGTAACATGTTGAGATTTTCACCGGGTTACAGGATAACTTTGATTTATGAGTTCGATTATTTAATTTTTTCGTAATATTTGTTAGAAATTCGCTTGAATTGAAAAATTAAAGTAGGGACGACGGAAATTCTTCCAAATATCATTATATATTTGTTTTTATTTAAAAAAAAAATTGTAAAAGCCATATTAAAAAGGGTTGGAAATAACGTCATCACTGAAGAGCGCATGTGTATAAATGACGGATATTTCGTATTGATTTTCTTAATATTTTAAGTTTTACATATTACCATAGCTGTTGGTATAGTAGTTGGTATTCCAAATGTTTATTTTAAGGATCGCAATTATTTGAGTAACCACATATTAAACACTAACCGTCTAAAATGATAGTCTCCACAACCATACGAAATTATAGAATGTGAGTTGTTTTGATTAAGTATATTACATGTGCATGAATGTAAGTTGCTTTTGCATTGCTCAGGTTTTTGCATTAACTGGGTGATATAAATTTATAATGCGAATTAAAGAGCCTCTAACATTCATATACAAATTTTATTATTTCGGTGAATTCCGCAATACATCAAATACAATTTAAAATTCTGAAAATTTTAAACTTCTAATTTTTAATGCTTTCTTTGGACGGAACATCAATTAAATTTTCCCTCGCAATAAAAACTCCTCGGTTTGGAAAAGTACCCTAAGTTAAACTCTTGAGGCTTGTGTATACTGACGAAACCAATTCGTGGATTATTGTGTTTTTATGGAACGTCAGATGTTGAGGCGGCTTTCGAAAATTTGTTGTTGCATTCTTATTTACAAAATGCCCTGTTCGAAAGTGCTATTGGAATCCAACAGAGGCAGAGTTTTTCTTTTAAAGTCTGTTATAGCAAAAATGAGTGAGGAGCTATCTCTTTATTAGCAGAATATGGATGTTATTCAAGAATACGTGCAAAAAGAGCTATTACAAAAAAGCAGATGTAATAATGCAAAATAAATTTTCCGTTGTATGGTAAAAAATATTTTCTGATGTTTGCCTTAATTCAATTGAAAAGGAGCTAAAATAATTTTTACTGTTTCTTGCATTCACAATGTAAATGTTGTGTTCTGGTCAATGGGACCAGAATAATTTCTAGAAGAATCTTCAGACCAAATCTTAGACGAACATAATGAAGAGAGATCTCGAAAGAGTAGCACAGCACAGGCTCTAGAGTCCACGAAAACTACATTATGAATTTGATTTAATAAAATATGATTATAAACTTTTTTACCTATGTTTACGCTATTCAGGATTTTGGTCCAAGTGTTTTTATATTATCATATATTTTATTTTTTTAATTTGTAATTTTCGGTAAGAGCATGAGCGTTACTCGTAGCGATGAGTTGATCCGTTCCTGTTGGACATTTATACATTCCAATGTTGCATTTAACGAGTTTGCCTGTAAATTCCTCCGCTGCTCATACTCTTAGAGCACTTCTCTAAAATCATTATCACTGAAGTACATAGTTCGAGTGTAAGTATTAAAAAAAGTTTATATCACTGACTTGATTTTTATGAGGCTCGTTTGAACTTTTTTGCTTTCGTTGATGTTGAAGGTTACCCTAAGTTTGGATCGAGCTCGATAATTGAAGCACGCATAGATGAAGCAAAAACCGCGTCACTGGTATCCCAAAGCTCACTGAATTCTCCTTCATTATTGGATTCATCTGTTTTAACAAAACAGCTGTTTATTGTAACATATAAAACTTTTTATTACTTTGTTATGCAAACATAACATAAAGTAAAAAAGGTTGTATTATATACGTGACAGATATAAAATTATATTTAATTTTCACTTAACACTAATTTTACCTTATTTCCAAGTGCAATAATACAATACTTTAATTTTTATGCTATTCAGGACGAATCACTTTTCTGATTGAAATCTGCTTATACTGTAATAGATATGTTGAACAAGGAAATTTTTATTGTTTTAGGAAAAATTTATTCCTCATATAATTGTAATGTATTTGAGGTCTACTGTAACTATTTAATTTAGCAAATGAATTCAGTTAATTAGCACCGCATTTTTTGATTATACAATTTGTCATTTGGTTTAAGTTTTTATAATATGAATGTTGATGTTGATTATGTTGAAATAAAATCATGAGAAATTATGTTGGTTATTTTGCATTATATTAATTATTACAATATTAAATCATGTTGAGATTACATGCATAAGAGCACACAATAAAAGCAATCATATGAAAATCTTTACATTTTTATAATTCTAGTCGAAAAATTGAAAGTATTGGCAAAATGACGCAAATGACTCAAGATGAGATTATATGTAATACTAAAACTGTACTACAAGGCCTGGAGGCGTTGCGTGTTGAACACGTTTCACTTATAACGGGCATGGGAGAATCACATAGGGAAAATGTAAAGTCTGACATCGTTAAGAAAAATATAGAGTATATCGAACTTGGTTTAAGTGAGGCTCAAGTAATGATGGCATTAGCCTCACATCTTCAAAATATAGAGGCTGAAAAGCAAAAATTAAAAACTCAGGTTCGAAGATTGCACCAAGAAAATGCTTGGTTGAGAGATGAACTTGCAAACACCCAACAAAAATTTCAAGCTTCCGAGCAGTTGGTAGCTCAACTAGAAGAAGAAAAAAAACATTTAGAGTTTATGGCTTCCGTCAAAAAATATGATGACAACCAAGAACAAGAAGAACCATCCGAAAAACTTAGGTCAGATCCTGTAGTTGAATTATTCCCAGAGGAAGATCACGAAGATAGAAATAATATGTCACCAACACCGCCCAGTCAATTTGTCAATCAGACTTCAGGTTATGAAATTCCAGCTCGTCTACGAACCCTACATAACCTTGTTATCCAATATGCTTCTCAGGGAAGGTATTCTTGACATCTACATATTTAGTAAATATCTATTAAATTCTTTATACACATTTATTTAGATACGAGGTTGCTGTCCCATTATGCAAACAAGCACTTGAAGATCTTGAGAAAACAAGTGGACACGACCACCCTGACGTTGCTACTATGCTAAATATTTTAGCATTAGTTTATCGTGATCAGGTATTTATAAATACTGTAATTTTTCATAATGTTGGGTGAGAGGTCAATATGTAATAAAGTAATTGTAAATTTCTGAGATATCTTGGTGGCACATAATTGTAATTATGGTAATTTATGTTAGCTATTACAAAAAATCATCGATTCTCTGTTTGTTTTTATCCATATTTCCCTTTCTACCGTGTAAACTCGCACATTTCACGTGGCTCATATTGAAATAGACAGACTTCACACACTTATAAATGCCTTGGGACACATATACGTTTGGTCTTGAATTATTTGACATTGTTGTAACACTTCCAGGTTGGGTAAAAAGTATTTATACCTGTGAAGCATGATTGCCAGACGTCGAAAGCTTGACGTAATATTCATAAGTACAAGAATTGGAATGAGTTTGAAATAAATTACTCTGAACCCATGAGTGGGATAGTGGTTTTGGAGATGATATTTATTTTCTGTTAGGCCTAGTTCGACTTTCAAAAATTTTTATACAGATCGTAGGTTGTCTTGATTACTTTTTATAAATAGTATAAATTTTTTTTACTTCTCTGTTGAGTTGTGGCGTTAAAAGACGAGCATAAATAGGAATCGGATATTGTAAGATGTCAGAATTAATTCAACCTCGGCGCCGTTAAAAATTGTATTATTTTTGATTCTTGGAAGTGATGTGATAATCATGAGCTTGTTCCGGAAATTTGAGAAGGTGTTGGAAGATGCTTCCTGGAAGATAATATTTATGAGATGCGATCATAATGCTAATTTGTTCCGATTTGAGCAGTTGTGTGGATTTTGAATTTGGTTAGCGTAATTATTGTGTATAACTCCAAACGGCGTGTTAGTAAAATTTTCAATTAGATTGATTTCACCTCTTTTTTTCTCTATGACGAGTTAACAAATTGTTGTCTTTCCAAATTGTCTATCAGCTGGATGAATCTTAGTGATTCGGCCTAATGGCCATTGAAATGGGTCATTAGGCCGAATTGACCATTCTTGATGTTCATCATCATACCCTGTCCGAGCTGGGGCGTAATCATTCCTTTCGGAATTAAATTCCACTCAATTCCAATTCCAAGGAATTAGGAATTTGGAATTGGGGCTCACTTAGACAAAGGAATGGAATTGAGAAAGCCTCTATTCTTTTTGAAGGAATTGGAATTTGAAATTGAGGCTCACTGAAACAAAGGAATGGAATTGAGGGAGCCTCAATTGTTTTGCGTATTCGTAGATGTCCGGCGATGGGCTCGTCGTGATTTTCCGCTAACAGCCGCTTTCTGTCTAGTTTCCCCATAGTTTCCAAGACTTTTCCATTGTTTTCCAAAAACGGTGTGTAGATGTTCCATGTGATCCTCCTTGGTCTTACTAACTACCACGATATCGTCAAGGTAGGTGAAAGTGGTGGTATCTAATTCGGGGCCAATTACCTGGCCCAGGTCTCTCTGAAAGGTTGTGGGAGTCGAATGAAGCTCAAATGGCATAACCCGCCATTGGAAAAGGCCTTTATCAGGAACTGTGAAAAATGTGTACTTGTAACTTTCCTCCTCAAATTATCTCCTCCATCTGAATCTGTCAATAACCATCCTTTAAATCGATGAGAGTTTCTGATTAGCATTTCAAATATCATCTTTCTCGCTCTTTCGACAACTAAGTTCTCTTAATTACCGTGTTCTAATGTATAACCCCATTTTTCTTCTCATATATCATATATGTATAACCCAAAATATATTCTCATTTCTCCTAGTGTTGATTCCAACCCAATCTCCAAGCTCAGCCCTTTCGTCATTTAAAAAAACCTTGAAATAGGATCGATTAACCTACTAAGAGATGGAAATGTGCTTATATTAGTGCATAGCCAACGAGCAGTAGAAAAATTCCTAAAAGCAAAATCTTTGTCGAACCAGTGAAAAATTTCCGTTAAGCTTCATGAGACACTAAGCCAGGTTAAATGAGTAATTTTCGTCCCATGTCTTACTCATGTTTCCGAAAAATAAGTAGTCGAAGAAATGAAAAGTCAAGGAGTCGTATCCGTCTACAAATCTTCCCGGGCTTCTAACGGTAAAAATATATTCAGTGGCCTTATGGTATTAGCATTTGATATCTACAAACTTCCAGAAACAGTCAATGTCGCCTGGTACAGAGTAAAAGTCACCCCATATCGCCCCAACTCGATACGGTGCAAAAACTGCCAACTTCTTGGTCACACAAAAAAGGTGCACAAATGCTCCAACCTGTTTTGGCTTTAATCTTCCACCTCACCCACCTCAACAGTGCACACGTACTTCATGTGCAAATTGTGCCGCTGAACACGCAGCTTCCGACTTAAATTGTCAAAAGTTTACCCAATTGAAATACATTTTGAAAATTAAAACCTTGGAAAAATGTAGCATGGGAGAAGCCCAAGAAGCCTGTCGTAAATACAAAGAAAAAATACCATTTACTTCATCTAATGATTCTTTTTCAAATACCGTCCAAAGCTACAGTTCCTCGCATAACGAAAAAAAGTAAACAAGTAAGAGTGTTGCCTTCGGCTTGGCCGAAATCTAAATACCCTACACCCGAGTAACTGAAAAAATTATAATTTCGCCACTTAACAACTTTTGTATAAGTAGGCGGACCACGCCCATTGTAATGTCTCTAGGTACTGCTAGATATAATTACGAAGGTATTAATATTTTGAACCGTTTATAGGATATTGACAACTTTTGTATAAGTGGGTGGACCACGCCCATTTTTTGTATACAAATTGGTAATACGTGTAGATACCTCGTGATAAAATTTCGTATTAATATCTTGTAACGAACCTTCTTGTCTCTTTTCTATGGCTTGGATTAGCTCGCCGGGATTCCAGGGTTCGATTAAAAGACAGGATTGTTTTAATAGGTTCAGTATCTTTATTCACCTTAGTCTAACTTGTTCTAAAGTTTGTATGGCGTTTTGCTTATACTAGAAATAATATGATGCCGATGGTACCTCTATGCGCTTTGCGCTCTATGCTGCTGGGTTGTTGATGTCTCACCGTGTTTGTGAGATTACTGGTATTCTGCTGGATTATTGATATCTCGCTGTTGCTAATTTCTCACTGCGTTTGTGACATCACTGGTGTTCTGCTGGATTGCTGATATCTCACTGCATTTGTGAGATCACTGGTTTCTTGCTGAGTTGCTGATATCTCACTGCGTTTGTGAGATCACTGGTGTTCTGCTGACTTGCTGATGTCTCACTGCGTTTTTGAGATATCTGGTGGTTACGCTGGTGGTTACGGGTAATTACAGGAGGGCATTTGAGCCACTACGTCTGTGAATTCAACTCTTTGAGAGTACTAACAGGAGGGCATTTGAGCCACTACGACTGCGAATTTAACAGGAGGGCATTTGAGCCACTACGACTGTGAAAGCAACTCTTTACGGGTACTAACAGGAAGGTATTTGAGCCACTACAACTGTGACTGAACAACTGAACCGTATGAACTTGCTGAACTGCTTCGAATGCACACGCTGAACCAGAAAACAGGCTGAACTGAACTGACCTCGACTTCTGCTTTGCAGCCGGTTTTATACCTTCTCGGCTTTCCTTCTAGAAGGTTCCATTCTAACGGAGTACGATAATACGTATTCCGCTTATTATTTCTGCAGAAACACGTATGTTAAAAACAAAAAAACTCTTTTCAAGGCTATCGCGTCATTTGGTCAGTGAACTTCACTGCAGTCTATGCACATACGCGGGGTTTTTTGCATCACATATGTATTCACTGTAACTTTTCTGTTGTGTGGTGTACGAATTGAGCTATCACTACGCATCGTGATTCGATTCCTCATGCATGCTGTCAGCGGCTATCCCGCTCTGTCGCACGGTTTGTCTTGCGTGTGGAATGCACACCACGCCACTTTTACTTTCTGCCAATATCTCCGCTGAGCGTCGGTGTGTGGGCGTTTCTAATAAAATGCACACGTTTGCTGCATGCTGGTGTTGGGGATTATTGTTACAGGTAAACTGTCCCCAGTATTTAAACCCTGTGTACTTTCACTTGATGTATGCAAGTGACAAGTGTCAGCGGGAAAGTTCGTCTTTTGTGTCTTTTTTCCTTGTGCGTCTTTTTTTGTGTATTTGTGTATTTTTGTTGTCGTCCGTTTAGTGGTGAATATATATGTTGTGCGCCAAATATTATTCGCAAAAATTTAGGCCGTCACACTCCCCTCCTACTTCGGGGAAGAAAAAAAATCCTTTTTTTTTCGTTTTGCCTGCAATTTCCAATTCATTTTCAATCAGTTCAATTCCAATTCAATTTGGCTTGGATTGACCGTCAGCGTCTGTGGTTAGTGGGCTTCCTGTACCCTGAACCAGACGTTCGCTGCCAGAAACTCTCTCGGGAGTATGGTCACTTTGCGCTGCCGCCTGTTGGTACGCCTTGAGCTCGCTCACATGAGCTGTTCTTGGCCGAGTCTCACCTTCTTTCTGTAAACGGACGATCACGGGTGACACGAATCCAATTACCTGGTACGGGCCGTCGAACTTCGGAGACAATTTCGCCGCAAAGCTGTCGATTGCTTTTGACAGCGGGTGCTGTCGCACGAGTACTGATTGCCCAATTTCTGGTTTCCACTGTCACCGTCGCAAGTTATAGTGGTGCGCCTGATCCTGCGTTGACCTTTCCAAATTCCTCGCCACCAATTTGAAAACTTCTTTTAGATTTTCTCCCTTCTCTGAGGGCTGTATGGGTTCCTGACCGCTGCCTGGTGTCTGCTCGTCGTAGTAGGTTCCCGGAAGTCTTCGTTTTCGTCCTTGCGTGAAATACGCCGGGCTGTATCCTGTGGTCTCGGATAGGCATGCGGACGCTGCAGGCAGGAGGGACACATGCGCCGTGATTGCCGAAACCCTGTCGTGATTTTCTGTTGGGAGTGTGGCCGATAGGGAATAAGGACCATTTACTGTTGCAGACAGGCACAGGGAAACGACCTGGGACCACGCCGGAAGCGAGAGGAGGCGGGCCCCAGCCAGAGGTTCTCTCGCAGAAAGTAAGGCCCCTCCAAATTAACAACCAAGGGCAAACAAATACAGGCGACAGTGGACACGGGCGCGACGTGAAGTTTCGTGAGCAGGGCGCTCGCGGAAAAACTGGTGGGAGAGAGGTCGTTGGAGAAAGCGAAGGTGGAAATTCGTATGGCGGACGGGACAACTAGAAAAATGTCCGAGAGACCACACTAAAAGTTGCGATGGGAACTGGTACATGCGAGTTGTCCTTCCTTGTTTTGATAGAAGTCCTGGACGACTTACTCCTCGGGATAGATTTTCTGTGCGGGATAGGAGCGACACTCTCCTTCGGTGGCGAAACCGTGTCTTTGGGCTCGACGGAGAAACAGGAAGGCTGAATGACGCAGTCATTTGCACATCAGCACAAGAATCAGGTCCTAGACAACCAGAGAACATCAAGAGTTTTCTTCAGGAGGAAATGAAAAAATTTGAAACCCTGAATGGCGTCTCCAATATTACCGAGCACAAAATAGTGATGCGGGATGAGCGTCCTATTAAACATCGGTACTTTCCCAGAAATCCCGCGATGCAGGCTGTCATCGACAAGGAGATCGACGAACTCCTAGAAAAGGGCTGCATAGAACCCTCAAACCAGAACCCGAACCAGAAGGCTTTGCGTAGACTTCCGCCACCTTAACGCCCGATCGATTCCAGATGCATACCCTATTCCGAGGGATTTCAGGTTATCGGTCCCGATTTGGAGCCTAAAGCTTTCGCCTACCTGGACGACATAATTGTCACAGGTTCGTCCGCGGAAGAGCACATTGCAAATCTTCGAGAGGTTTTCCGGCGTTTGAGACAGGCAAATCTCAAACTCAACGTGAGCAAGTGTCAGTTCTTTAAGAAGGAATTGAAATACTTGGGACACGTGGTAAGCGAAGAAGGCATCCAGACAGACCCGGAGAAAATTTCGGCGATTCAAAATTTGAAACCGCCAACCACCACCAAGGAATTGCGGTGGCATTTGAGCCACTACGACTGCGAATTTAACAGGAGGTTTTGGAGATGATTTCTGTTAGGCCTAGTTCGACTTTCAAAAATTTTTATACAGATAGTAGGTTGTCTTGATTACTTTTTATAAATAGTATAAATTTTTTTTACTTCTCTGTTGAGTTGTGGCGTTAAAAGACGAGCATAAATGGGAATCGGATATTGTAAGATGTCAGAATTAATTCAACCTCGGCGCCGTTAAAAATTGTATTATTTTTGATTCTTGGAAGTGATGTGATAATCATGAGCTTGTTCCGGAAATTTGAGAAGGTGTTGGAAGATGCTTCCTGGAAGATAATATTTATGAGACGCGATCATAACGCTAATTTGTTCCGATTTGAGCAGTTGTGTGGATTTTGAATTTGGTTAGCGTAATTATTGTGTATAACTCCAAACGGCGTGTTAGTAAAATTTTCAATTAGATTGATTTCACCTCTTTTTTTCTCTATGACGAGTTAACAAATTGTTATCTTTCCAAATTGTCTATCACTCAGATGAATCTTAGTGATTCGGCCTAATGGCCATTGAAATGGGTCATTAGGCCGAATTGACCATTCCTGATGTTCACCATCATACCCTGTCCGAGCTGGGGCGTAATCATTCCTTTCGGAATTAAATTCCACTCAATTCCAATTCCAAGGAATTAGGAATTTGGAATTGAGGCTCACTTAGACAAAGAAATGGAATTGAGAAAGCCTCTATTCTTTTTGAAGGAATTGGAATTTGGAATTGAGGCTCACCGAAACAAAGCAATGGAATTGAGAAAGCCTCAATTCTTTTTAAAGGAATTGGAATTTGGAATTGAGGCTCACCGAAACAAAGGAATGGAATTGAGGGAGCCTCAATTGTTTTGCGTATTCGTAGATGTCCGGCGATGGGCTCGTCGTGATTTTCCGCTAACAGCCGCTTTCTGTCTAGTTTCCCCATAGTTTCCAAGACTTTTCCATTGTTTTCCAAAAACGGTGTGTAGATGTTCCATGTGGTCCTCCTTGGTCTTACTAACTACCACGATATCGTCAAGGTAGGCGAAAGTGGTGGTATCTAATTCGGGGCCAATTACCTGGCCCAGGTCTCTCTGAAAGGTTGTGGGAGTCGAATGAAGCTCAAATGGCATAACCCGCCATTGGAAAAGGCCTTTATCAGGAACTGTGAAAGATGTGTACTTGTAACTTTCCTCCTCAAATTTCCTCCTCCATTTGAATCTGTCAATAACCATCCTTTAAATCGGTGAGAGTTTCTGATTAGCATTTCAAATATCATCTTTCTCGCTCTTTCGACAACTAAGTTCTCTTAATTACCGTCTTGTAATGTAAAACCCCATTTTTCTTCTCATATATCATATATGTATAACCCAAAATATATTCTCATTTCTCCTAGTGTTGATTCCAACCCAATCTCCAAGCTCAGCCCTTTCGTTATTTAAAAAAGCCTTGAAATAGGATCGATTAGCCTACTAAGAGATGAAAATGTGCTTATATTAGTGCATAGCCAACGAGCAGTAGAAAAAATCTTTGTCGAACCAGTGAAAAATTTCCGTTAAGCTTCATGAGACACTAAGCCAAGTTAAATGAGTAATTTTCGTCCCATGTCTTACTCATGTTTCCGAAAAATAAGTAGTCGAAGAAATGAAAAGTCAAGGAGTCGTATCCGTCTACAAATCTTCCCGGGCTTCTAACGGTAAAAATATATTCAGTGGCCTTATGGTATTAGCATTTGATATCTACAAACTTCCAGAAACAGTCAATGTCGCCTGGTACAAAGTAAAAGTCACCCCATATCGCCCCAACTCGATACGGTGCAAAAACTGCCAACTTCTTGGTCACACAAAAAAGGTGCACAAATGCTCCAACCTGTTTTGGCTTTAATCTTCCACCTCACCCACCTCAACAGTGCACACGTACTTCATGTGCAAATTGTGCCGCTGAACACGCAGCTTCCGACTTAAATTGTCAAAAGTTTACCCAATTAAAATACATTTTGAAAATTAAAACCTTGGAAAAATGTAGCATGGGAGAAGCCCGAGAAGCCCGTCGTAAATACAAAGAAAAAATACCATTTACTTCATCTAATGATTCTTTTTCAAATACCGTCCAAAGCTACAGTTCCTCGCATAACGAAAAAAAGTAAACAAGTAAGAGTGTTGTCTTCGGCTTGGCCGAAATCTAAATACCCTACACCCGAGTAATTGAAAAAATTATAATTTCGCCACTTAACAACTTTTGTATAAGTAGGCGGACCACGCCCATTGTAATGTCTCTAGGTACTGCTAGATATAATTACGAAGGTATTAATATTTTGAACCGTTTATAGGATATTGACAACTTTTGTATAAGTGGGTGGACCACGCCCATTTTTTGTATACAAATTGGTAATACGTGTAGATACCTCGTGATAAAATTTCGTATTAATATCTTGTAACGAACCTTCTTGTCTCTTTTCTGTGGCTTGGATTAGCTCGCCGGGATTCCAGGGTTCGATTAAAAGACAAGATTGTTTTAATAGGTTCAGTATCTTTATTCACCTTAATCTAACTTGTTCTAAAGTTTGTATGGCGTTTTGCTTATACTAGAAATAATATGATGCCGATGGTACCTCTATGCGCTTTGCGCTCTATGCTGCTGGGTTGTTGATGTCTCACCGCGTTTGTGAGATTACTGGTATTCTGATGGATTATTGATATCTCGCTGTTGCTAATTTCTCACTGCGTTTGTGACATCACTGGTGTTCTGCTGGATTGCTGATATCTCACTGCATTTGTGAGATCACTGGTTTCTTGCTGAGTTGCTGATATCTCACTGCGTTTGTGAGATCACTGGTGTTCTGCTGACTTGCTGATGTCTCACTGCGTTTTTGAGATATCTGGTGGTTACGCTGGTGGTTACGGGTAATTACAGGAGGGCATTTGAGCCACTACGACTGTGAATTCAACTCTTTGCGAGTACTAACAGGAGGGCATTTGAGCCACTACGACTGCGAATTTAACAGGAGGGCATTTGAGCCACTACGACTGCGAATTTAACAGGAGGGCATTTGAGCCACTACGACTGTGAAAGCAACTCTTTACGGGTACTAACAGGAAGGTACTTGAGCCACTACAACTGTGACTGAACAACTGAACCGTATGAACTTGCTGAACTGCTTCGAATGCACACGCTGAACCAGAAAACAGGCTGAACTGAACTGACCTCGACTTCTGCTTTGCAGCCGGTTTTATACCTTCTCGGCTTTCCTTCTAGAAGGTTCCATTCTAACGGAGTACGATAATACGTATTCCGCTTATTATTTCTGCAGAAACACGTATGTTAAAAACAAAAAAACTCTTTTCAAGGTTATCGAGTCATTTAGTCAGTGAACTTCACTGCAGTCTATGCACATACGCGGGGTTTTTTGCATCACATATGTATTCACTGTAACTTTTCTGTTGTGTGGTGTACGAATTGAGCTATCACTACGCATCGTGATTCGATTCCTCATGCATGCTGTCAGCGGCTATCCCGCTCTGTCGCACGGTTTTTCTTGCGTGTGGAATGCACACCACGCCACTTTTACTTTCTGCCAATATTTCCGCTGAGCGTCGGTGTGTGGGCGTTTCTAATAAAATGCACACGTTTGCTGCATGCTGGTGTTGGGGATTATTGTTACAGGTAAACTGTCCCCAGTATTTAAACCCTGTGTACTTTCACTTGACGTATGCAAGTGACAAGTGTCAGCGGGAAAGTTCGTCTTTTGTGTCTTTTTTCCTTGTGTGTCTTTTTTTGTGTATTTTTGTTGTCGTCCGTTTAGTGGTGAATATATATGTTGTGCGCCAAATATTATTCGCAAAAATTTAGGCCGTCACACTCCCCTCCTACTTCGGGGAAGAAAAAAAAATCCTTTTTTTTTCGTTTTGCCTGCAATTTCCAATTCATTTTCAATCAGTTCAATTCCAATTCAATTTGGTTTGGATTGACCGTCAGCGTCTGTGGTTAGTGGGCTTCCTGTACCCTGAACCAGACGTTCGCTGCCAGAAACTCTCTCGGGAGTATGGTCACTTTGCGCTGCCGCCTGTTGGTACGCCTTGAGCTCGCTCACATGAGCTGTTCTTGGCCGAGTCTCACCTTCTTTCTGTAAACGGACGATCACGGGTGACACGAATCCAATTACCTGGTACGGGCCGTCGAACTTCGGAGACAATTTCGCCGCAAAGCTGTCGATTGCTTTTGACAGCGGGTGCTGTCGCACGAGTACTGATTGTCCAATTTCTGGTTTCCACTGTCACCGTCGCATGTTATAGTGGTGCGCCTGATCCTGCGTTGACCTTTCCAAATTCCTCGCCACCAATTTGAAAACTTCTTTTAGATTTTCCCCCTTCTCTGAGGGCTGTATGGGTTCCTGACCGCTGCCTGGTGTCTGCTCGTCGTAGTAGGTTCCCGGAAGTCTTCGTTTTCGTCCTTGCGTGAAATACGCCGGGCTGTATCCTGTGGTCTCGGATAGGCATGCGGACGCTGCAGGCAGGAGGGACACATGCGCCGTGATTGCCGAAACCCTGTCGTGATTTTCTTTTGGGAGTGTGGCCGATAGGGAATAAGGACCATTTACTGTTGCAGACAGGCACAGGGAAACGACCTGGGACCACGCCGGAAGCGAGAGGAGGCGGGCCCCAACCAGAGGTTCTCTCGCAGAAAGTAAGGCCCCTCCAAATTAACAACCGACGCATCGTGGCCATGGTGTCCATCCAGGGCAAACAAATATAGGCGACAGTGGACACGGGCGCGACGTGAAGTTTCGTGAGCAGGGCGCTCGCGGAAAGACTGGTGGGAGAGAGGCCGTTGGAGAAAGCGAAGGTGGAAATTCGTATGGCGGACGGGACAACTAGAAAAGTGTCCGAGAGACCACACTAAAAGTTGCGATGGGAACTGGTACATGCGAGTTGTCCTTCCTTGTTTTGATAGAAGTCCTGGACGACTTACTCCTCGGCATAGATTTTCTGTGCGGGATAGGAGCGACACTCTCCTTCGGTGGCGAAACCGTGTCTTTGGGCCCGACGGAGAAACAGGAAGGCTGAATGACGCAGTCATTTGCACATCAGCACAAGAATCAGGTCCTACACAACCAGAGAACATCTAGAGTTTTCTTCAGGAGGAAATGAAAAAATTTGAAACCCTGAAAGGCGTCTCCAATATTACCGAGCACAAAATAGTGATGCGGGATGAGCGTCCTATTAAACATCGGTACTTTCCCAGAAATCCCGCGATGCAGGCTGTCATCGACAAGGAGATCGACGAACTCCTAGAAAAGGGCTGCATAGAACCCTCAAGCAGTCCATATAGCGCACCAATCGTGTTGGTGAAAAAGAAGTCTGGTGAATGGAGGCTTTGCGTAGACTACCGCCAGCTTAACGCCCGATCGATTCCAGATGCATACACCATTCCGAGGGATTTCAGGTTATCGGTCCCGATTTGGAGCTTAAAGCTTTCGCCTACCTGGACGACATAATTGTCACAGGTTCGTCCGCGGAAGAGCACATTGCAAATCTTCGAGAGGTTTTCCGTCGTTTGAGACAGGCAAATCTCAAACTCAACGTGAACAAGTGTCAGTTCTTTAAGAAGGAATTGAAATACTTGGGACACGTGGTAAGCGAACAAGGCATCCAGACAGACCCGGAGAAAATTTCGGCGATTCAAAATTTGAAACCGCCAACCACCACCAAGGAATTGCGGTGGCATTTGAGCCACTACGACTGCGAATTTAACAGGAGGTTTTGGAGATGATTTCTGTTAGGCCTAGTTCGACTTTCAAAAATTTTTATACAGATAGTAGGTTGTCTTGATTACTTTTTATAAA
Organism: Sicus ferrugineus; assembly: GCA_922984085.1. Lineage (NCBI taxonomy): Eukaryota > Metazoa > Arthropoda > Insecta > Diptera > Conopidae > Sicus > Sicus ferrugineus. The sequence goes on from OV277350.1 coordinate 20,155,867, forward strand.
TAGTATAAATTTTTTTTACTTCTCTGTTGAGTTGTGGCGTTAAAAGACGAGCATAAATGGGAATCGGATATTGTAAGATGTCAGAATTAATTCAACCTCGGCGCCGTTAAAAATTGTATTATTTTTGATTCTTGGAAGTGATGTGATAATCATGAGCTTGTTCCGGAAATTTGAGAAGGTGTTGGAAGATGCTTCCTGGAAGATAATATTTATGAGACGCGATCATAACGCTAATTTGTTCCGATTTGAGCAGTTGTGTGGATTTTTAATTTGGTTAGCGTAATTATTGTGTATAACTCCAAACGGCGTGTTAGTAAAATTTTCAATTAGATTGATTTCACCTCTTTTTTTCTCTATGACGAGTTAACAAATTGTTGTCTTTCCAAATTGTCTATCACTCAGATGAATCTTAGTGATTCGGCCTAATGGCCATTGAAATGGGTCATTAGGCCGAATTGACCATTCTTGATGTTCACCATCATACCCTGTCCGAGCTGGGGCGTAATCATTCCTTTCGGAATTAAATTCCACTCAATTCCAATTCCAAGGAATTAGGAATTTGGAATTGAGGCTCACTTAGACAAAGGAATGGAATTGAGAAAGCCTCTATTCTTTTTGAAGGAATTGGAATTTGGAATTGAGGCTCACCGAAACAAAGCAATGGAATTGAGAAAGCCTCAATTCTTTTTAAAGGAATTGGAATTTGGAATTGAGGCTCACCGAAACAAAGGAATGGAATTGAGGGAGCCTCAATTGTTTTGCGTATTCGTAGATGTCCGGCGATGGGCTCGTCGTGATTTTCCGCTAACAGCCGCTTTCTGTCTAGTTTCCCCATAGTTTCCAAGACTTTTCCATTGTTTTCCAAAAACGGTGTGTAGATGTTCCATGTGGTCCTCCTTGGTCTTACTAACTACCACGATATCGTCAAGGTAGGCGAAAGTGGTGGTATCTAATTCGGGGCCAATTACCTGGCCCAGGTCTCTCTGAAAGGTTGTGGGAGTCGAATGAAGCTCAAATGGCATAACCCGCCATTGGAAAAGTCCTTTATCAGGAACTGTGAAAGATGTGTACTTGTAACTTTCCTCCTCAAATTTCCTCCTCCATTTGAATCTGTCAATAACCATCCTTTAAATCGGTGAGAGTTTCTGATTAGCATTTCAAATATCATCTTTCTCGCTCTTTCGACAACTAAGTTCTCTTAAATACCGTCTTCTAATGTAAAACCCCATTTTTCTTCTCATATATCATATATGTATAACCCAAAATATATTCTCATTTCTCCTAGTGTTGATTCCAACCCAATCTCCAAGCTCAGCCCTTTCGTCATTTAAAAAAGCCTTGAAATATTATCGATTAACCTACTAAGAGATGGAAATGTGCTTATATTAGTGCATAGCCAACGAGCAGTAGAAAAATTCCTAAAAGCAAAATCTTTGTCGAACCAGTGAAAAATTTCCGTTAAGCTTCATGAGACACTAAGCCAGGTTAAATGAGTAATTTTCGTCCCATGTCTTACTCATGTTTCCGAAAAATAAGTAGTCGAAGAAATGAAAGGTCAAGGAGTCGTATCCGTCTACAAATCTTCCCGGGCTTCTAACGGTAAAAATATATTCAGTGGCCTTATGGTATTAGCATTTGATATCTACAAACTTCCAGAAACAGTCAATGTCGCCTGGTACAAAGTAAAAGTCAGCCCATATCGCCCCAACTCGATACGGTGCAAAAACTGCCAACTTCTTGGTCACACAAAAAAGGTGCACAAATGCTCCAACCTGTTTTGGCTTTAATCTTCCACCTCACCCACCTCAACAGTGCACACGTATTTCATGTGCAAATTGTGCCGCTGAACACGCAGCTTCCGACTTAAATTGTTAAAAGTTTACCCAATTAAAATACATTTTGAAAATTAAAACCTTGGAAAAATGTAGCATGGGAGAAGCCCGAGAAGCCCGTCGTAAATACAAAGAAAAAATACCATTTACTTCATCTAATGATTCTTTTTCAAATACCGTCCAAAGCTACAGTTCCTCGCATAACGAAAAAAAGTAAACAAGTAAGAGTGTTGTCTTCGGCTTGGCCGAAATCTAAATACCCTACACCCGAGTAACTGAAAAAATTATAATTTCGCCACTTAACAACTTTTGTATAAGTAGGCGGACCACGCCCATTGTAATGTCTCCAGGTACTGCTAGATATAATTACGAAGGTATTAATATTTTGAACCGTTTATAGGATATTGACAACTTTTGTATAAGTGGGTGGACCACGCCCATTTTTTGTATACAAATTGGTAATACGTGTAGATACCTCGTGATAAAATTTCGTATTAATATCTTGTAACGAACCTTCTTGTCTCTTTTCTATGGCTTGGATTAGCTCGCCGGGATTCCAGGGTTCGATTAAAAGACAAGATTGTTTTAATAGGTTCAGTATCTTTATTCACCTTAATCTAACTTGTTCTAAAGTTTGTATGGCGTTTTGCTTATACTAGAAATAATATGATGCCGATGGTACCTCTATGCGCTTTGCGCTCTATGCTGCTGGGTTGTTGATGTCTCACCGCGTTTGTGAGATTACTGGTATTCTGCTGGATTATTGATATCTCGCTGTTGCTAATTTCTCACTGCGTTTGTGACATCACTGGTGTTCTGCTCGATTGCTGATATCTCACTGCATTTGTGAGATCACTGGTTTCTTGCTGAGTTGCTGATATCTCACTGCGTTTGTGAGATCACTGGTGTTCTGCTGACTTGCTGATGTCTCACTGCGTTTGTGAGATCACTGGTGTTCTGCTGACTTGCTGGTATCTCACTGCGTTTTTGAGATATCTGGTGGTTACGCTAGTGGTTACGGGTAATTACAGGAGGGCATTTGAGCCACTACGACTGTGAATTCAACTCTTTTCGAGTACTAACAGGAGGGCATTTGAGCCACTACGACTGTGAATTCAACTCTTTGCGAGTACTAACAGGAGGGCATTTGAGCCACTACGACTGCGAATTTAACAGGAGGGCATTTGAGCCACTACGACTGTGAAAGCAACTCTTTACGGGTACTAACAGGAAGGTATTTGAGCCACTACAACTGTGAATTCGTACTGCACTGGTTTTACTGCTTTTGGCTTTACTGTTTTCAAGGCGTTGCCTGCTTGATCACTTTTCTCTAATTCACTCTTTAATTTACTTGTGCACTGCCAAACTGACTGCACAACTGAACTGCCTCAACCACTGCTTTGACTGAACCGACTGAACAACTGAACCGTATGAACTTGCTGAACTGCTTCGAATGCACACGCTGAACCAGAAAACAGGCTGAACTGAACTGACCTCGACTTCTGCTTTGCAGCCGGTTTTATACCTTCTCGGCTTTCCTTCTAGAAGGTTCCATTCTAACGGAGTACGATAATACGTATTCCGCTTATTATTTCTGCAGAAACACGTATGTTAAAAACAAAAAAACTCTTTTCAAGGTTATCGCGTCATTTGGTCAGTGAACTTCACTGCAGTCTATGCACATACGCGGGGTTTTTTGCATCACATATGTATTCACTGTAACTTTTCTGTTGTGTGGTGTACGAATTGAGCTATCACTACGCATCGTGATTCGATTCCTCATGCATGCTGTCAGCGGCTATCCCGCTCTGTCGCACGGTTTGTCTTGCGTGTGGAATGCACACCACGCCACTTTTACTTTCTGCCAATATCTCCGCTGAGCGTCGGTGTGTGGGCGTTTCTAATAAAATGCACACGTTTGCTGCATGCTGGTGTTGGGGATTATTGTTACAGGTAAACTGTCCCCAGTATTTAAACCCTGTGTACTTTCACTTGATGTATGCAAGTGACAAGTGTCAGCGGGAAAGTTCGTCTTTTGTGTCTTTTTTCCTTGTGCGTCTTTTTTTGTGTATTTGTGTATTTTTGTTGTCGTCCGTTTAGTGGTGAATATATATGTTGTGCGCCAAATATTATTCGCAAAAATTTAGGCCGTCACACTCCCCTCCTACTTCGGGGAAGAAAAAAAATCCTTTTTTTTTCGTTTTGCCTGCAATTTCCAATTCATTTTCAATCAGTTCAATTCGCCGGAAGCGAGAGGAGGCGGGCCCCAGCCAGAGGTTAACTCGCAGAAAGTAAGGCCCCTCCAAATTAACAACCGACGCATCGTGGCCATGGTGTCCATCCAGGGCAAACAAATACAGGCGACAGTGGACACTGGCGCGACGTGAAGTTTCGTGAGCAGGGCACTCGCGGAAAGACTGGTGGGAGTGAGGCCGTTGGAGAAAGCGAAGGTGGAAATTCGTATGGCGGAGGGGACAACTAGAAAAGTGTCCGAGAGACCACACTAAAAGTTGCGATGGGAACTGGTACATGCGAGTTGTCCTTCCTTGTTTTGATAGAAGTCCTGGACGACTTACTCCTCGGGATAGATTTTCTGTGCGGGATAGGAGCGACACTCTCCTTCGGTGGCGAAACCGTGTCTTTGGGCCCGACGGAGAAACAGGAAGGCTGAATGACGCAGTCATTTGCACATCAGCACAAGAATCAGGTCCTAGACAACCAGAGAACATCAAGAGTTTTCTTCAGGAGGAAATGAAAAAATTTGAAACCCTGAAAGGCGTCTCCAATATTACCGAGCACAAAATAGTGATGCGGGATGAGCGTCCTATTAAACATCGGTACTTTCCCAGAAATCCCGCGATGCAGGCTGTCATCGACAAGGAGATCGACGAACTCCTAGAAAAGGGCTGCATAGAACCCTCAAGCAGTCCATATAGCGCACCAATCGTGTTGGTGAAAAAGAAGTCTGGTGAATGGAGGCTTTGCGCAGACTACCGCCAGCTTAACGCCCGATCGATTCCAGATGCATACTGTAGTCGTCTGAGGGATTTGCGGGTTTAACTCAAAAGGCGCAGTTCTGTACGCAATTGGTTTTAATCTATATTGATTGATTACAAGAAAATTTTGGCTTACGCTTAACAATGAAATTTTGTGGAACATATATATATATTAGAAATCACTCACCGCAGTTTGCTCTCCCTCGGCTGGCTGACGACTAAAAATGTATAAGGCAAACCGTTTGCTCTAGAAGTTGTTTTCAAGGCCAAAGTCGAATAACGGTGCGAAGAACGACGAAGAAAGCGAGCGATCGAGAGCAAACTGCGGTGAGCGCGTTCACTGGTAAACAGCGGCGGGCGCATTCAGACGAGCGTCGGCGACATCCCCGCCCCCGTGAATCGATCCCGATTCACTAACGATATCCAGGACGGCGAGCTTGGACACAGGACGTCGCACAATTCCCTTTGCCGTGCCGACATCCGCCTTCCTGCATACTCCATCTGAACCGGCGTAGAGCTGCACAATTCTGCCACGATTCCATTGATGCCTGGGTGAGTTGACGTCGCAAACCAGAACTAAGTCTCCCACTGCCAATGGTTTCGCGCGTTCACACCACTTCGAACGGCGCATCTCGGAGCTGACGACTGATGAGCCACTGTTTTCGGAGGTGGCGTGGATTCGTATTCGGTTCTGGTACGCCCGGCGTTCGAGCCGTGTTCGCCGAACCTAACAGAAAGTGATTGGGTGTGAGCGGTTCGCTGTCTGCCGGGTCTACTGGCAGATGCGTCAACGGCCTCGAGTTGATGACATTTTCGGCCTCGATGACGAAGCATTGGAGTGCGTACTCCTGCGGCGCTACTTCTTTCAAAGTGTGGCGTAGCACTCTCTTTACGCTCTGGACCATTCTCTCCCATACACCTCCCTCAGATGGATTAGCGGGCGAGCTGAACAGCCATTCGACTCCTCTAGAGGTTAACTCATCTTGAAGTCGGCCGCATTCGAACACGTCTTCAAACTTGACGGCCTCATTATTCGCACCAACGAAGTTGGTGCCGTTGTCAGAGCGCATCCTCACAAGAACTCCGCGGCGATTGATAAAATTACGGATGACCACGATGCACGCATCCGTTGATAGATCGTGGGCCACTTCGAGGTGCACCGCTCTGATTGTTAAACAAGTGAAGAGTGCGATCCACCTCTTCTCGTGCCGTCGTCCGATGGTTACTAAAACTGGCCCGAAGTAGTCAAGCCCGGTGTACGTAAACGGCCTGACGTACGGCGTTAATCTATCAGCTGGCAGCGGCCCCATGATCGGCTGACGTGGTTGGGCGCGCGAGATCTTACAAATCCCGCAGCTAGCCTGTACCTTGCGCAGTAGGTTGCGAAGACGCGGTATCCAATACTTTCGGCGCACTTCGCATATTACCATTTCGGAATTTTGATGCTTAGCCATTTGGTGATAGTGAAGTACCACGAGCATCGTGAATCGGTGTTCAGGCGGCAAGATGATCGGACGTCTTACGCTGAGCGGCAACCAGCTCGCAGCATCAATTCGACCATCTACTCGCAAGAGTCCTTCATCGTCGATGTACGGCGTTAAATGATACAGCTGGCTGCCGCGGCTTACGGGGTTTCCGTTCTTATTGGCCTTTAGTTCGTCAGCGAAGCCGTCGTTTTGGACGATTCGGCAGACTAGCATTTCGGCCGCTTCCAACTCGCGCGCCGTGAGACCTCGTGAGACTTCGTTCGCTACCGGCCACGTAGCTTCACTCATCAGCAGAAAATCGGGTCCCTGTAGCCAGCGCGAAGACGGCTCCAAGTGAGCGTGATCGTTCCACCGAGTCGCCTCGTCAGCGACGTTCTCGGCTGTAGGAATCCATCTCCAATTAGATTCGCTGGTGGAGTCTAAGACCTCAGCTATCCGGTGAGCGACGAACGGTTTATAGCGGCGATTCTTGCTGGTAATCCATCTCACTACTGTTGATATGTCGGTCCACATGATCAGTTTTTGTTGTTTTATCCCGTGCTCTTCCATGATAGTTTTCGCCAATCGACAACCTAAAACTGCAGCTTGAAGTTCCAATCGCGGAGTCGTCATTCGCCTCAGCGGCGCGCATCTTGTCTTTGCGCACATTAAGCTGACACCAACTTTGGCGGAGGCTCCGTACCGCCAGTAGGCCGCTGCGGCGAAAGCTTCTTCGCTGGCGTCGACGAAAACGTGAAGTTGCAAGTTTATTGGAGACCCTTTATAAAAATAAAATCGCGGGACCCGGAAGTTGACCACGTCGGAGAGTCGTTTGCGCCACTGGTCCCACAACTTGAAGATTCCATTAGGCACCGCTTCATCCCAGCGAATCTGGCATCGCCACACTTCGCGCATCAGAATTTTAGCACAAATTGTGAAGTGGCTGAGGAATCCTAGCGGGTCGAAAATCGACATCACCACGCTGAGCAGCTCTCTTTTGGTCGGACGCCTGTGACCAGAGATGATGTCAGCTTTCACGCGATGAAACCTGAGGTTGTAGTTGAAGCAATCTGATGTCGGCTGCCAGTACATTCCCAGGATCTTCTCCGATGGCAACCCTTCGCTTCCGCAAAATTGCAGGGTCTTTGGCTCGCCCTCAAGGGATTCAACGACGTGCGACGAGTTCGAGGTGAATCCTCTTAGTTCGAACCCACCACTTGCGTGAATAGCGCGGACTTTCTTTGCGACGTCGACTGCCTGCTCTACCGTATCGAAGCTGTCGACGTAATCGTCTACGTAATGGCGCTCTAGAATCGCCTTTACTGCCCGCTCGTTTTGCTGACACCGCTGATAACGCGTTCACGGTCTTTACATGTTCGGCAGCGCATGGCGAACATGCAGCTCCAAATGTCATTACTGACATTTCGTAGATGTCAGGTGTTCGGTTCGCGTCGCCATTTCGCCATAAAAATCGTTGAGCGCACCTATCGGCTGGCTGCACCTTGACCTGGTGGTACATTTCTTTGATGTCGGCACACACGGCAACGGCTCCTTCGCGGAAATGGAATAAAATGGCTGGCAGCTGACGGAGGTTCTGAGGGCCTTTGAGTAGAAATGAGTTTAATGACTTTCCTTCCGCTTCAGCCGCGGCGTCGAATACTAGCCTGAATTTCGAAGGTTTATTCGGATTGAACACTCCGAAGTGTGGCAAGAACCAGTTTCTCGGCTGACGGATTGCAATCTCTTCTAGTGGCAGTTTCCTAGCGTAATCCTTTGAGATATAGCTTTCAATAACTGAGTTATACATCGCCGCAAAGGCTTCATCGCGTTTCATTTTCTTTTCTATTTGCACTAATCGATTCAAAGCCATGTGATAGGTGTCAGGCATGTTAAAGGTGTCCTCTTTCCATATGAGTCCTGTCTGAAATCGACCGTTTATCATTTTCGTGGTTTTTTCCAGGATCTGCTTTGCTCTGGCGTCTTCCTTACTGAGGACCGGCGGCGATGGTCTAACGCCAAAGCTGTCTAGTTCGAAGTATTCTGATACCAATTTTTGTAGCGAATTCTCGGCTCGTGCATTTGTAAACATACAGGTACGATTTGGGTTCGCGCGACTGGACGACTGGCCGAATACGACACAGCCAAGCTTCGTCTTGACTACAAACGGTTTGACCTTCTCCGGCTGACTTCCTCTTATGGGTACGCCCAAATGGCAGTGGTCCAACCCGATCAATATCTTGGGCTCAGCATTTCTGTACAAAAGCACTGGCCATCTTTCGGTGTTAATGCCAGCGACGTCTTCCTCGGTCAAGGTCTGAGTTGGCAGCGATAAAGCTGGAATTCCAAACACGTTCTGTAGTAGGTATCTTCTCCGCATGTTCAAACCGCTGATGTGCAGACTCACTGTCGTAGAAGATTCGCTGCTCGTCCTCCTATCCACTGTACGTCCAACTGACACTGCTCACCTTGGAGTCCAAGATCTCTCAGTAGAGATTCATCTAGCATTGTTACAGATGAACCCCTCATCCAGAAGCGCATAAGTGTCCAAGCTTCTGTTTGGCCCGTAGAGGGTGACTGGCAGGACTCTAAATAGGAGCTTGGTGTCGTTAGCGGTGCGCGTCGCGCAAGTAAATACGGCTTCTTCTGGCGTGGGTTGATGATTCGTCTGGCGTGCTGTCGAAGATGTTGGCTGGGCTACTGGCGCTTTCCTTGGTAGTGGCTCGTGAAGGAGAACATGATGCCTCCTTGCGCAGCCATCGATGGAGCATCGCGTACGAATACGACAGTCGCGTGACGCATGCCCAGTCCGCAAGCATGTAAAACATAGTCTGGCTCTTTTGGCCAGGTTCCACCTCTCTGATACGGGTGCTTTGTTGAAACGTTCACACTTAATCGTTGTGTGGCTGCTCTGGCATATCGGGCAGCGGCTGCTGTCTTTCTGGCTTTCGGACGTGTGCAACACGGCACGTTTCTTCGGCTCACGAACCTCGTTGGATTGCACCACACAAATGACATTGGCGAGATCGTTTAGCCAATCGCTGAAGTTATCGACCGACGGGTATGGCTGTATGCTGGCGGCATGCCGAGCCCATTCCACCTTTCTACTCATGGGCAGTTTGGCGACCAACTCTTCCAATAGAATCGGATTTGCCAAATGTTGCTGACCGCCAGCTGTCGCGAGGAATACCGTTAGATTCTTCACTTTAATTGCGAATGGCACAATTCGGGCGATGGCGTGTTCAGGAATCGGTACTATCTCTCGGACCTGGTTTAATTGGCTGCGGATCAGCTGGTCTGGCCGACCAAATCGAATTCTTAGCTGCTCAATCAAGTCGTTCACGTTGTTTGGATGAATCAACAGCGACTTCACCGTTTCCCTAGCTTCTCCCGTCAGACTTTTGTGCAGGCGCTGGTTGTTTTCAAATTTGGAGTAGCCGTAAGCAGCTGTTGACTCTGTGAAAGCCATGTAAAAGGCTGGCCAATCTTCCGGTTGTCCGGAGAACTGCGGAAGGTCTACTAGTTTTCTTGGCGGAATAGGGTGGGCGTACTGAGCGGTGGCAGAGTTGACTACGGGTGCGCTCGGCAACATCGGTCTAAAGTATGAGTGGGCGCGGTCACACATCGGTCTAAAGTATGAGTGTTCAGTACAACGCGCGTTGATTGGAGACGGTGTCGTTGTTGAGTAGCGCTGTACATTCCTGCTGGCGTAAGCTTCTCTCAGTTCGTTCTGCAGTGCCTCCATCTGTATTTGCATTGACCTAACCATGAGCTCTAGCTGCGCTGTTTCTGGCCTGGCAGCGCTCCCTGCGCTGTTGGTCATTTCCGTCTCGGCGTTGGACGGAGGAGCAACTGGTGACGTGCGCACTGCGGTGGCGGCATGCACTTGTGACACGTCTATGGCGTAAGCGGATGATTGCGTGTTGAATGATGGCACTGAGAGTGATGGCGTGGCGGATGATACAGCAAACAATGACGCCGCGTATGAGGGCGTGGCAAGCAATAGCGGCATAGATGTTGGTGCGGCAGGGGGTGGCACGGTATATGACGGCGTGGCGGATGCAGTCACGGCAAACAGTGGCGCTGCATATGATGGCGCGGCAAGCAATGGCGGCATAGATGTTGGTGCGGCAGGCGGTGGCACGGTATATGACAGCGTGGCGGATGCAGTTACGGCAAACAGTGGCGCTGCATATGATGGCGCGGCAAGCAATGGCGGCATAGATGTTGGTGCGGCAGGGGGTGGCACGGTATATGACGGCGTGGCGGATGCAGTCACGGCAAACGGTGGCGCTGCATATGATGGCGCGGCAAGCAATGGCGGCATAGATGATGGCGCTGCAGGCGGTGGCGCGGCACATGACGGCGTGGCATATGCCGTAACTAATGGGCTTGCGGTATCGGTTAATGCTGCTCCGGCTGCGATAGATTTTGCCGCGCTAGTTGCCGATGCTGGCGTGGCGCTGAATGCAAGTACTTGAGCTGCACTACCGGTGGATGTTGGCGCGGCGCTGGCAGAGAATGATTGCGCTGCACTGGCGGCGTGTGCTGGCGCAGCATCGGTGGCAGATAATTGCGTTGCACTAACGGCCAATACCGGTGCAGCGCTAACGGCGCTTGAATGCGATACCGTTGACTCGGCCCAGCAATCTATTCCACTGCTCGCGTCTGCGTCGGCAGTTAAATTATTCGCGACTGCGCGCTCCATCAGCCGCTGGCTTCGCTTTATCTTGGGAGGAGTTCTCTCCATTCGAACAAACCCAAAGGTGCGATTAAAAAATTGTAGTCGTCTGAGGGATTTGCGGGTTTAACTCAAAAGGCGCAGTTCTGTACGCAATTGGTTTTAATCTATATTGATTGATTACAAGAAAATTTTGGCTTACGCTTAACAATGAAATTTTGTGGAACATATATATATATATTAGAAATCACTCACCGCAGTTTGCTCTCCCTCGGCTGGCTGACGACTAAAAATGTATAAGGCAAACCGTTTGCTCTAGAAGTTGTTTTCAAGGCCAAAGTCGAATAACGGTGCGAAGAACGACGAAGAAAGCGAGCGATCGAGAGCAAACTGCGGTGAGCGCGTTCACTGGTAAACAGCGGCGGGCGCATTCAGACGAGCGTCGGCGACACATACCCCATTCCGAGGGATTTCAGGTTATCGGTCCCGATTTGGAGCCTAAAGCTTTCGCCTACCTGGACGACATAATTGTCACAGGTTCGTCCGCGGAAGAGCACATTGCAAATCTTCGAGAGGTTTTCCGTCGTTTGGGACATGCAAATCTCAAACTCAACGTGTACAAGTGTCAGTTCTTTAAGAAGGAATTGAAATACTTGGGACACGTGGTAAGCGAACAAGGCATCCAGACAGACCCGGAGAAAATTTCGGCGATTCAAAATTTGAAACCGCCAACCACCACCAAGGAATTGCGGTGGCATTTGAGCCACTACGACTGCGAATTTAACAGGAGGTTTTGGAGATGATTTCTGTTAGGCCTAGTTCGACTTTCAAAAATTTTTATACAGATAGTAGGTTGTCTTGATTACTTTTTATAAATAGTATAAATTTTTTTTACTTCTCTGTTGAGTTGTGGCGTTAAAAGACGAGCATAAATGGGAATCGGATATTGTAAGATGTCAGAATTAATTCAACCTCGGCGCCGTTAAAAATTGTATTATTTTTGATTCTTGGAAGTGATGTGATAATCATGAGCTTGTTCCGGAAATTTGAGAAGGTGTTGGAAGATGCTTCCTGGAAGATAATATTTATGAGACGCGATCATAACGCTAATTTTTATTCCGATTTGAGCAGTTGTGTGGATTTTGAATTTGGTTAGCGTAATTATTGTGTATAACTCCAAACGGCGTGTTAGTAAAATTTTCAATTAGATTGATTTCACCTCTTTTTTTCTCTATGACGAGTTAACAAATTGTTGTCTTTCCAAATTGTCTATCACTCAGATGAATCTTAGTGATTCGGCCTAATGGCCATTGAAATGGGTCATTAGGCCGAATTGACCATTCTTGATGTTCACCATCATACCCTGTCCGAGCTGGGGCGTAATCATTCCTTTCGGAATTAAATTCCACTCAATTCCAATTCCAAGGAATTAGGAATTTGGAATTGAGGCTCACTTAGACAAAGGAATGGAATTGAGAAAGCCTCTATTCTTTTTGAAGGAATTGGAATTTGGAATTGAGGCTCACCGAAACAAAGCAATGGAATTGAGAAAGCCTCAATTCTTTTTAAAGGAATTGGAATTTGGAATTGAGGCTCACCGAAACAAAGGAATGGAATTGAGGGAGCCTCAATTGTTTTGCGTATTCGTAGATGTCCGGCGATGGGCTCGTCGTGATTTTCCGCTAACAGCCGCTTTCTGTCTAGTTTCCCCATAGTTTCCAAGACTTTTCCATTGTTTTCCAAAAACGGTGTGTAGATGTTCCATGTGGTCCTCCTTGGTCTTACTAACTACCACGATATCGTCAAGGTAGGCGAAAGTGGTGGTATCTAATTCGGGGCCAATTACCTGGCCCAGGTCTCTCTGAAAGGTTGTGGGAGTCGAATGAAGCTCAAATGGCATAACCCGCCATTGGAAAAGGCCTTTATCAGGAACTGTGAAAGATGTGTACTTGTAACTTTCCTCCTCAAATTTCCTCCTCCATTTGAATCTGTCAATAACCATCCTTTAAATCGGTGAGAGTTTCTGATTAGCATTTCAAATATCATCTTTCTCGCTCTTTCGACAACTAAGTTCTCTTAATTACCGTCTTCTAATGTAAAACCCCATTTTTCTTCTCATATATCATATATGTATAACCCAAAATATATTCTCATTTCTCCTAGTGTTGATTCCAACCCAATCTCCAAGCTCAGCCCTTTCGTCATTTAAAAAAGCCTTGAAATATTATCGATTAACCTACTAAGAGATGGAAATGTGCTTATATTAGTGCATAGCCAACGAGCAGTAGAAAAATTCCTAAAAGCAAAATCTTTGTCGAACCAGTGAAAAATTTCCGTTAAGCTTCATGAGACACTAAGCCAGGTTAAATGAGTAATTTTCGTCCCATGTCTTACTCATGTTTCCGAAAAATAAGTAGTCGAAGAAATGAAAAGTCAAGGAGTCGTATCCGTCTACATATCTTCCCGGGCTTCTAACGGTAAAAATATATTCAGTGGCCTTATGGTATTAGCATTTGATATCTACAAACTTCCAGAAACAGTCAATGTCGCCTGGTACAAAGTAAAAGTCACCCCATATCGCCCCAACTCGATACGGTGCAAAAACTGCCAACTTCTTGGTCACACAAAAAAGGTGCACAAATGCTCCAACCTGTTTTGGCTTTAATCTTCCACCTCACCCACCTCAACAGTGCACACGTACTTCATGTGCAAATTGTGCCGCTGAACACGCAGCTTCCGACTTAAATTGTCAAAAGTTTACCCAATTAAAATACATTTTGAAAATTAAAACCTTGGAAAAATGTAGCGTGGGAGAAGCCCGTCGTAAATACAAAGAAAAAATACCATTTACTTCATCTAATGATTCTTTTTCAAATACCCTCCAAAGCTACAGTTCCTCGCATAACGAAAAAAAGTAAACAAGTAAGAGTGTTGTCTTCGGCCTGGCCGAAATCTAAATACCCTACACCCGAGTAACTGAAAAAATTATAATTTCGCCACTTAACAACTTTTGTATAAGTAGGCGGACCACGCCCATTGTAATGTCTATAGGTACTGCTAGATATAATTACGAAGGTATTAATATTTTGAACCGTTTATAGGATATTGACAACTTTTGTGTATGTGGGTGGACCACGCCCATTTTTTGTATACAAATTGGTAATACGTGTAGATACCTCGTGATAAAATTTCGTATTAATATCTTGTAACGAACCTTCTTGTCTCTTTTCTATGGCTTGGATTAGCTCGCCGGGATTCCAGGGTTCGATTAAAAGACAAGATTGTTTTAATAGGTTCAGTATCTTTATTCACCTTAATCTAACTTGTTCTAAAGTTTGTATGGCGTTTTGCTTATACTAGAAATAATATGATGCCGATGGTACCTCTATGCGCTTTGTGCTCTATGCTGCTGGGTTGTTGATGTCTCACCGCGTTTGTGAGATTACTGGTATTCTGCTGGATTATTGATATCTCGCTGTTGCTAATTTCTCACTGCGTTTGTGACATCACTGGTGTTCTGCTGGATTGCTGATATCTCACTGCATTTGTGAGATCACTGGTGTCTTGCTGAGTTGCTGATATCTCACTGCGTTTGTGAGATCACTGGTGTTCTGCTGACTTGCTGATGTCTCACTGCGTTTTTTTTTTTTTTTTTTTTTATGACAGATGAAACCAAGCTCAGGGGATGCCCCCTCTCCATGCACAGCATTTGTTGGTTCCGAAGGGATGACAGGTTAGTGGGAAGAGGGAAAGAGGGAGTAGTGACGGTTTACACCTCGCTTAAATGTTTCGATGCTGTAAGTAGGCGGGAAGACATTCGCAGGGAGATTATTCCACAATCTAACGACGCGACCGAAAAACGAACTCTCACGGTAATGCGTGGTTCGTTGGAACGGAATCGCGACATAAAAGGGGTGCACCGCTCTGGAAAGCCGAGTAGTTCTGCTAAATACCTGAACCGGAGGAATCAGGCTGGCTACTTCAGAGGAACATTTACCGTGAAAGTAGCGGTAAAATAGTGCTACACACCCTACATCACGACGATGCTCCAAGGTTTCAATAGAGCTGGATACCCTACTGTCCCCTATAAGTTTTAACGCACGACATTGGACTCGGTCTAGGAGCTGAAGATATGTTCGCGAAGCTCCCGACCATATATGCGAATTGTACTCCATTTTCGGACGGATATAAGTGGTGTAGATACAACGAAGATCGGTTGGAGTGAAGTACTTCTTACACCGCTTAAGAAAGCCTAAGCACTTGGCTGCTTCTTTCGACACGTCAAAGATGTGATCGTTCCAGCGAAGATCACATTGGATTGACATGCCCAGAACATCAAGAGCCTCCGACTCATTAATATCCACACCACCCATATTTAGAGGTGGGAAGTTGTCACCCGCCAAACGCTTGTGGGTTAACAAACAGCATTGGGTCTTCCGCGCATTAAAATCGACCCGATTCGCTTGACCCCACTCCTGGATTTTGTTGAGGTCAGATTGGAGTGTGTCATTCATAGTTCTGCGTTTTCTATTGATCTCCAGAATAGAAGGACGCCTGGAGAATGAATATGAATGACAAATGCTGCTGTCATCAGCAAACGAGTAGACGGGGTTTGATGTCAATGACAGAAGGTCATTGATGAAAATAAGAAAAAGTGTCGGAGACAGGACCGAACCCTGCGGAACTCCAGCATTAATGGAGTGCTCTTCGGAAGCAAAGCCGTCTATCACAACCCGAATAGAACGGCCGCTGAGGAAACTCGATATCCATCGAGTGAAAGTATTACCGACACCATAAGCAGCCAGTTTAGACACGAGTGCTTTATGCCACACCCGGTCAAATGCCTTGGAGATATCCAGAGCAACAACCTTGCTCTCACCGAACCGGTGAATACAACTGCTCCACCGCTCAGTGAGAAACGCCATCAGATCGCCGGTGGAACGGTGAGCACGGAAGCCGTACTGGCGATCGCTGATCAACTCGTTGCTCTCTAGATACCTCATCAATTTAAAATTTACAATGCTCTCCATGACTTTAGAGAGCACTGAGCAGATTGCTATGGGCCGGTAATTTGCAGGATTCGTAGCCTCACCTTTTTTGGGAACTGGCTGCACATTGGCAATCTTCCAGGAAGCTGGAAAAACTCCTGAAGTATAAGATAAATTAAAGAGATTGCGCAATGGGCGAGCCAGTGTTGAGGCGCACTTTCTCAACACATGGGCTGAGATGCCATCCGGTCCCGAGGACTTATTGACATTGAGGTCTGCAAGCACTCTTTTAACAGCTCGCGTTCGAAAATGCATCTGAGGCATAGCATGAGATACATCATCGACCGCGGGCAGTGGTTGACTACTCTCAGGAAGAGAGCAGTTTTCAGCAAACATTTTGGCTAATAAGTTTGCTTTATCAACCGAGTGAGTGAAGATCTGATCGTCCTTAAGGAGAGTTGGAATAGACGATTTCGTCTGATTTTTCACCCTCCCCACAAACGACCAAAAGTTCTTGCTACCCTTATGGTATTCAAGAACTCTGCGTCTAAGGCGCTGCTCGTAAAGAACTTTTTCGCGCCTTAGAGTGGCATTGCACCTATTTCTGGCCTGATTGCGCAGCAGTTTAGTATCAGCAGTTTTATTTAAACGCCAATTCCTAAATGCTTCCTCTTTAGACCTGACTGCTTGTCTGCAAGTCGCATTAAACCAGGAATGGTCTTTTGGTTTAATGGAAATTCTTTTATAAGGTATGAAAGACCTCATACCAAATAAAATTATATTTTCTACTAATTTTGCTGCAGCATTTATGTTTCTATCTCTGAAACACAATTGCCAATTGAAACGGCTGAAAAAGCAGTTCAGCGCATCCCAATTAGCCTTCTCATAAAGCCACACTTTCCGCTTCGGAGCTGTCTGGTGAGCGGATTGAAGACTAGAATATGGGAAGGTAGCAGAAATTGTAGCGTGGTCCGAATTACCAAGAGGTGCAAGAACATTCACATCATACTTGCTGTGATGTGAAATTAGAAAAAGGTCCAGAATATTTTGGTTTTGCCCATCAACGCAGGGAAAGTGCGTTGGTTCCTTCACTAATTGAGTCAAATTATTAGACTCAGCAAATAACTCAACATACAAACCCTCGGGTGTCGTGTGACTCGAATGACGTAGCCAATTGGAATTATGAACATTGAAATCACCAGCAACAACAATTTCACTGTTCGGATACGATTCCAGAATTTTAGAGATCGAATCAGAGAGACTGTCCAGTTTATCAAAAGTTGGCAGCCTCCCTAGACCCGGGCTTCTATAAACGAAGCAGAAGTGCAGGATGTGCGACTGGATTTTGAACTTAACCCACATGGAGCTAAATTCGGCATCCGACGTGCAAAGGTGTTGCTGACACTGGTACGCAACATCACTGCGAATGTATAAGGCGAGGCCTCTGTGAGGTAAAAATAATGGCAGTAGATGGTACCCCGGCATGTGAAAGTCCAGTGGATCTGCACCCTCAGACACCTGGGTCTCACCCAGTGCCATTATATGCGGTTGGTGAGTACAAATATGCGCATAGACCGCGAAGAAATTCGCCCTCAAGCCACGTACATTAGTGGAGTCTATGCGGAATTTTGTCATCGCCGCCCACTGTAGCGAAGTGTAAGGTCAGCCGTACAAGCAGCCACGCGTACGACGCAAGCAAAGCAAAACGCGACAAGACAAGTGTTATGCCTTTATCTTGCCGCGCTTCAGCCCACGCAGCACTCACAGCCGCATGCACACCTAACGGGACCAGGAAGAAGGAGGAGGAGTGAAAGCAAACGAAATGCTGAGCTTTACTGCGGAGAGCATAAAAAAGCCCCTCGCCTGGTTCTCTGGACAGGATGGACCCACTGGAGTTTGTGGAACGACTAGAAGAACTCGCCGATGCTTACGGCATATCTCGAGACGTGCTACCTAAAGCCAGAGATTATGCAAGGGAAAGGTATCCAGTGACTCCGCAAAAACAAGAAACCTTGGCTGCAATGGTGCGAGTTTAAACACGATTTCCTCAAGTTTTTCCTGTCCTCGCTATACCAAGAACGCCTCAACGATAACGTACGACAGAGGTTCCAGACGTCAACGGAGCTCTTCAAGGATTACGTGATGGCAATGCACACTGATTACCCCACAGAGAAGAAGCTTGAGCGAATCCACAGGAATAGCCGGCGAAAATACCAAACCTTTGTGAAGCGTCAGGATTTTAGCTCTTAGAAGAGTTGGTCAACCTGTGTGACCAATACGGGAGTATTCTGAGTCGCCGCAAGACAACACCGACATCAGATGCTTGTGAGGCTAAGCATCGCACCGTCGAATCGACGATGGGAATCCAACCGAATCCGCAGGAGCACGAAGGGAATATCAACGTCAACACTGCATGTCGCCGCTGTAGCGCGGACGGACATTTTGCAAGGTGTTGCAAAAATCCAGCGAAACTATTCTGTTGGGTGTGTGGTAGACAAGGAGTGCGGACCATTGAGTGCTGTCCAAAGAAGTCGGGAAACGCGAGGGGTCCTCAACAGTAACAGGGCACACTGAGGGCCACATTAATCAATCCCCGAAAAGAACGTCACCATTTAAAGTTATACAGCGACACCTTAGGGTTGACATATACCTAGGCGGACGGCCACTAACAGCAACCGTGGACACAGGAGCTACACGTAGTTTCGTGTCGGAGTCATTTGTTGAAAGTTTGGGAGACGCTGCACGCACCATCTACACCCGTATGAACGTGCGACTAGCTGACGGTACCACCCTCCGTGTGAAGACAGCTTTGATGGCAGAAGTCCAACTGGGTAGCCGAAGGCATCTCTCGAAGTTCTTAGTGCTACCAGCCGCAATCGACTCCGTAACCCTGGGGATGGATTTCTAGGCGGAAGCAGAGGCGAAGCTGATTTTCGATGGACACGACGTAGAGCTGAAGTCAGATAAGGAAGATACCGACGACACTGACGACAGGTTGTGGACAGTGCACGAAGTCCAAAGTGATGACGGCATAGCTACCTATCTGAAAAAGGAATTGAAACAGTTCGAAACCATGACTGGCATAACCAATATGACATACCATTGGATCACCATGCGAGATGAAACACCAGTTAAACAACGGTACTACCCGAAGAACCCGGCCATGCAGAGAATCATCAACCAGCAAATAGATGATCTTCTGAAATTAAAGTGTATCAAACCATCGAAGAGCGCCTATAGTTCGCCCATAGGACTCGCTAAAAAGAAGGCCGGCGATTGGAGGTTGTGCATAGACTATCGCCAATTGAATGCCAAGTCTATACCCGATGCCAGCCGTTACCTCGAACAAACCACATCCTAGAGAAATTGAGGGAAGTGAGTTACATCAGTACGATAGACTTGAAGAACGGGTACTGGCAAGTTCCCATGGATCCGAAGAGCCGAAAATACACCGAATTCACTGTTCACGATAGGGGCCTATTCCACTGGCGTGTCATGCCCTTCGGGCTACACTCTGCACCGGCCACCTTTCAGAGGCTCCTGGACCAAGTTATCGGACCGTAGATGGAGCCAAACGCTTTCGCCTACCTCAATGACATCGTGGTTGTCAGCAGATCTAAGCAGGAACACATGCAACATCTGAGCAACGTGTTCAACCGTCTTCGCCGGGCGAATCTGCGGATCAACAAGGACAAATGCCACTTCTTCAAAAAGGAACTGAGGTACTTAGGTCATCTGGTCACGTCTTCTGGAATAATGACAGACCCTGATAAGGTCGCAGCCATCAAGGAGTTGAAGCCACCTACGAACATCAAAGAGCTGCGAAGGTGCCTAGGCACGGCGTCATGGTACAGGAGGTTTGTACCGGATTTCAATAAAATTGTTTACCCATTAACGAGCATGCTGAAGAAAGGCAGGCGTTGGCAGCGGGACCACGATCAACAACTGGCGTTCGAGGAACTCAAGAGGAAATTGACTCAAGCACCCGTGTTGGCGTGCCCAGATTTCACCAGGCAATTCACGCTACAAACGGACGCAAGCGACGTCGGTCTCGGAGCAGTTTCAACACAGGAAAAAGTTCTCGGCTACGGGAAAGGAGTGGCGATAGTATGGGCGGTGCGGAAAATGAGGCCATACTTGGAAGGCTATCATTTCAAAGTCATCACGGACCATCTGGTGCTCAAGTGGTTGAACGGCATCGAAAACACTTCCGGAAGAATCGCACGCTGGGCCTTGGAGCTTCAACAGTCTACTCGTACGAGGTGCAGTATCGCAAAGGAAAGTAAAACGTCGTCGCAGACACTGACACGTCAACCTCGAGAAGTCGAAGAAGTCCACATGGGCCTGAACACAGTCAGAACCACCTGCAGCTGGCTGGAAGCGCAGAAAACCAAAGTCATCAAAGAGCCAGAGAAATTTCCGGATTACACTCTCGAGAATGCCGTCCTCTACCGCCACATCCCGAACGAGGTGGGTGATGACGACGAGGAGCCATGGAAACTGTGTGTGGGCCGTCCAGATCGCTCCCGGGTGCTAGCAGAGAACCACGACCAAGCTAGCGCCGGGCATCTGGGTGTTCGGAGGACCATCGCTCGAGTAGCAAAGAAATACTATTGGCCCGGTATGTTCCAGGATATTAGTCGGTATGTGAGGCACTGCGATTCTTGTCAGCGATACAAGGCTGAGCAAAGGAAACCCGCGGGCGAGATGTTGACCAGAGTGCCTGAAGAACCATGGGCCACCGTATGCGCAGACTTTATCGGCCCTCTCCCACGCTCACGAAGAGGACATAATATGCTGCTTGTATTCCTAGACAAGTTCTCCAAATGGGTGGAGATAATTCCCTTGCGGAAGGCTACCTCAACGACGCTACAACGAGCCTTTCGTGAAAGCATCGTCTCAAGATTTGGAGCACCTAAGGTGCTTCTCACCGATAATGGCGTACAGTTCACCAGTCGAAAGTTCAAAGAATACCTAAGAGAAATTGGGGTGCGCCAGCAATTTACAGCACCCTGCAGACCACGTGAAAACCCTACAGAGCGCGCAAACCGGACCATCAAGACAATCATCGCCAAGTATACAGGTAAAGATCAACGTGACTGGGATGAGAATATCCCAGAAATCGCCATCAATAGCAGCATCTAGTACTACCGGCTATATACCTGCCTTCCTAGTACAGGGGCGGGAGCCAAGGCTCCCCAACACACTCTACGATGAAACCACTTTGGGTACCGGTAAAGAACCCGCAGAACCGGTTCAAAGAGCTACGCACTTACAGCAGAGTTTCAAGATCGCACGACGAAATATGCAGATGGCGTCGAACGAACAGGCGAGACGCTATAACCTCAGACGGAGAGCTTGGAGATCAGAAATTGGGTATATGGTACTGGTACGGTCACACCACTTGTCAAAGGCCTCGGAGAACTTCGCTGCTAAGCTGGCTCCAAAATATGACGGCCCGTTCCTAGTCATTGATTTCACCTCACCGGTGATCACCACCATAAGAATCAACCCCAAAAAGACAAGGACAGCTCATATCGGCGACCTCAAGACCTACAGTCCTCCTGATAACACCCAGCAAACGGGAACCCCTACGGCACCCCAAAGAGAACCCCTGCGGCAACTCAAAGGGAACACCTACGGAAGTGCGGAGAGAAGTGCGATAAATAAGTGAGGCACACTGCAGGAGTACAGCGGATCGAATTTGTGCATAAATTTCTGCTCCCTTAATCCTTTTTGTAAAGTCTATTTATAAAAATTGAGTAGCTCATATAAATGAATTTCAATTTATTACAATGGAACATCAAAGGTTTTATTAACAATATCAGCGATCTTCAATTACTTACATGAACCTGATTTCATTTCATTGCAGGAAATCCACTGCAGTCTTTCTCCAGCAGTGATATTGCTGATGTAATGGGTGTACCGGTTAATTCGGTATTTTTTTCGAAAATTGAAGCTTTATTGTGGAAAAATGGTTATAAATTTAATATTCAAAGTATTGTCCATCGCTAGCTCTCACTTTTTCCCATTTTTCTGGCAATTCACGAATACACTTTCTGAACAATTCGGCCGGCTTCTCCGCTATCCACGAATTGATCCAATTTTTGACTTCTTCATAATTGGAGAAGTGCTGGTCAGCCAGGCCATGTTGCATTGATCGGAAGAGATAGTAATCGGAAGGCGCAAGGTCTGGACTATACGGCGGGTGGGGTAGGACATCCCATTTGAGCGTTTCATGGTAGGTTTTGACGACCTGTGCAACATGTGGCCGAGCTTTGTCATGTTGCAAAATTACCGGCCGTTATTCGCGCAGTGCTCGGCTCAAACGCATCAATTGTCGTCGGTAGACTTCCCCTGTGATCGTTTCATTCGGTTGCAACAGCTCATAATAGATCACACCCAGCTGGTCCCACTAAATACAGAGAAGAAGCTTCGAACCATGGATATTTGATTTTGCAGACGATGTTGATGCATGGCCGGGGTATCCATACGTTGCTCGACGTTTGGGGTTATCGTAATGGACCCACTTTTCATCGCCAGTGATAATTCGATGCAAAAAACTTTTTCTTTTGTGCCGTTGAAGCAGTTGTTCACACGTGAAAAATCGGCGTTCGACGTCTCTTGGCTTCAATTCATACGGCACCCACTGGCCTACCTTCCGGATCATTCCCATTGCTTTTAGACGATCGGAAATGGTTTGTTGAGCGACGCCAAGTGATTTTGCAAGTTCTTCTTGCGTTTGGAAAGGATCTTGGTCGAGCAATGTCTCCAATTCGTGAACTTCAAACTTTTGTGGCTGTCCGGGCCGTTCCTCGTCCTCCAAGTCAGAATTGCCACTTTTAAACCGTGCATACCACTTCTGGAATGTACGCTCAGCTATAGCATGCACACCATACACTTCCACCAAAATACGATGACTTTCGGCAGCCTTTTTCTTCATATTGAAGTCATGAAGAAGTACTCCCCGCAAAAACACTTTATTCGGCACGAAATTCGACATTTTCAGAGTAAAAAAAAGGATTGTTGTTTACGCTTCAGCTAAATGACACATACTGATTCTGAAACTATATGACAGTAGCTTTCCAACACATATTTGGAAAGGTGAATCACTGGAATAAAAGTCAAGTTACGCCATCTGTTAGAAAACCGCACGAACCGATACACCCAATATTTCTTTCAATTAACAGTCCGATACTTGTTCTACGTGATTTTAACAGCTGTAATATTCTATAGGGCTCACATTCAAACAATAATAGAGGGCTTGCTGTCGAGAGAGCTTTATTACAGTCGGATTTCGCTATTCTAAATGATGGTCGGCTGACTCATTTGTCTACCCATGAGACCTTTTCCCTCATAGACATCTCCTGTTGTTCTCTAACACTTCTTAATAGCATACTGGAATATGCTTGACGATCTCCACAATAGTGATCATTGTCCAATTAAGCTTAATATATCATTCTCAAACAACCTATTCCCTCCAAAATTTCTTTCTAAGTTTTTGCTCGACTTTGAAAACTGGACGAGCTTCTCGAAAGAAGTCGATCTTGAACTTCTTAACCGACCTTTTACTGAGCAAAACAATAAGGACGCTGCATCTATATGTAGAGCCATCCGTGCCGCTGCTAATCTTTTTATTCCACAAGCTAATAGCAACAGAAAACGCAATGCCCCTTAATAGAACAATAAACTTGCAGAATTTAGAAAATTAAAAATGTCCGCCTGGTATTAATTTAAGTCCAACCCCACATCTACAAATTTCGTTTCTTTTAAAAAATTAATGCCAAATTTCGCATTGAAGTTAAAAAACAGCAATCATTTAGTTTCCATAATTTTACCAAATCTATTAATCCTAATTCATCCATCCGCGACTTGTGGAATAAAATTTTAAACTTTCCAACAGAAATCCCCCTCAACCATTTTCTTCTATACAATACTCCATACTAAACAATCCATCACAGATTGCTGACTGCTTTGCCCGCGAATGGTCGTTTAATTCCTCTGATCGAAATTTTTCCGATGAATTTTACCATTTAAATAATACATTAGAATACGATACTTCAAACTATCTCGCTTCCAATAAAGGAATTAGTAAAATCGATGTTCCAATCCTTATGCCCGAACTGCTATCATGTCCCAAGGAAGTAAAAGGTAAGACACCAGGATATGACAGAATTTCCTACAGAATGATAATGGCTTTATCGCCTTCAGCTATTGGTAGATTATTAAATCTTTATAACAACATTTTTCAAACAGGAATATATAAAAGCTGTAAAGTAGCAACTATTATTTCCTATACTGAAACCTGAAAGAGACATTTGTAAAGTGAATTCTTACCGCCCTATTTCACTGATATCTTGTATCTCTAAGGTTTTAGAGAAAATAATTGCAACTCGTATTTCTTGGTTAACCAGCTTAAAGAAGTTAATTGCACCCAACCAAGTTGCCTTTAAACCAGTTTTGTGTACGATTTGTTCTTAAATTTTATTTATAAACTTACTTCGATTAAATTAGTAAATTGAAAGTAAAATTGAAGTAACTTTTGTGAAATTAGTAAAATCAATGGGGAAAAAAGAATTATAATGTGATATATTGGATTGAATATGTTGTAAATTTGAAAGACTACTTTCGGAGATGTAAGTAGAGCTGAAGTAGAGATGTAAGTAGAGCTAAATTTTGCCCCAAAAATCTTTACCTCTTTTAAAGGATAATGTTAGGTCCTGCCTCATTTTACTAAGCTCAATTTGCACTTCAAAGCACTGCTGCTCTATTGCACAATTCAAAGGATTATATTAATATTAACTGTAAGTCCATTTGTACCTCCAGCCACCGTTTGTACCTCCAGCAAAGAGGTGAAAGAGTAAAAATCAGTAATGAAGACAAACAACAGTTTAATCACCAAGCGCAATGCCCTAAAGCGGTTCCTACTACTCAGCAACAGCAACAACAGCCCAAACCTGTTTTGCCTCAGCAACGAGGTGACAAGCAAATGTGACAGTGAGAATACGCGACAAAGAACATTTCATTCTGTTTACAGCGAAATTAGTGCTAGGTGATTTCAACGTGGGGAGTATCGAATGAAATTATTGCTCAGATGAACAAATTCTAATCCCTTTCAACTTGAAAAGCCCTATTGAACAACATCTCTGTGATTCGAGGTATTCTTTCGGCCTTTCACAGATTAATAATGTTCAAAATGATCTAGGTAGGATCTTGGATCTGGTTTTTGTAAATAATGATGTGAAGCCTCATATTTCCAGATGTGACTTGCCTCTCACGAGTGAGTCCGTGCACCACAAGACTCTATCTTTAAAATTTTCATTTTACTCATATTCAGATAACTTTTCTGACTGTAATCCAGCATTTTTGACTTTCGTAATGCCAACTATCCAGGCTTGAATGCTTTCTATTACAGCATTGATTGGACCGTAATATTGCTCAATAGGGACGTTTTTTCAATGTATTACATTTTTAAAAAAGTCTTAAGCGAAAGTCTTTAACTTTATATAGTATACCCGTTAAACGTAAACGGCGTAGCTTTAACCTTCCCTGGTACAATAGGAGTCTCTTCAGATTATAAAACCAGCGAAGCAGTTGTGATGTGATCAGTTGTGATGTGACCGCGGACGGAGGCTGATGGTGTGCCCGCCAGTACTTGTTGTTAATCAGTGTTCGCGCAAATAAAACCGAAAACAATAGTGCAAACAATTACCAACGCCGCGAAACACTTTTAACACAATAATAAACTTCACCAAATAACAGTTTTCCATAAACAAACAATAGTGCACTTATTAGCAACTCAACTTAACAACAAAATAAATAAAAATTCTATCAATTACAACAAATAATACACAATCAAACGGAACGCAGAGAACCATGCGAGGGGCTTTTTATGCTCTCCGTAGTAAAGCTCAGCATTTCGTTTGCTTTCACTCCTCCTCCTTCTTCCTGGTCCCGTTAGGTGTGCATGCGGCTGTGAGTGCTGCGTGGGCTGAAGCGCGGCAAGATAAAGGCATAACACTTGTCTTGTCGCGTTTTGCTTTGCTTGAATTCCGCATAGACTCCACTAATGTACGTGGCCTGAGGGCGAATTTCTTCGCGGTCTATGCGCATATTTGTACTCACCAACCGCATATAGTGGCACTGGGTGAGATCCAGGTGTCTGAGGGTGCAGATCCACTGGACTTTCACATGCCGGGGTACCATCTACTGCCATTATTTTTACCTCACAGAGGCCTCGCCTTATACATTCGCAGTGATGTTGCGTACCAGTGTCAGCAACACCTTTGCACGTCGGATGCCGAATTTAGCTCCATGTGGGTTAAGTTCAAAATCCAGTCGCACATCCTGCACTTCTGCTTCATTTATAGAAGCCCGGGTCTAGGGAGGCTGCCAACTTTTGATAAACTGGATCTCTGATCTCTGATTCGATCTCTAAAATTCTGGAATCGTATCCAAACAGTGAAATTGTTGTTGCTGGTGATTTCAATGTTCATAATTCCAATTGGCTACGTCATTCGAGTCACACGACACCCGAGGGTTTGTATGTTGAGTTATTTGCTGAGTCTAATAATTTGACTCAATTAGTGAAGGAACCAACGCACTTTCTCTGCGTTGATGGGCAAAACCAAAATATTCTGGACCTTTTTCTAACTTCACATCACAGCAAGTATGATGTGAATGTTCTTGCACCTCTTGGTAATTCGGACCACGCTACAATTTCTGCTACTTTCCCATATTCTAGTCTTCAATCCGCTCACCAGACAGCTCCGAAACGGAAAGTGTGGCTTTATGAGAAGGCTAATTGGGATGCGCTGAACTGTTTTTTCAGCCGTTTCAATTGGCAATTGTGTTTCAGAGATAGAAACATAAATGCTGCAGCAAAATTGGTAGAAAATATAATTTTATTTGATATGAGGTCTTTCATACCCTATAAAAGAATTTCCATTAAACCAAAAGACCATTCCTGGTTTAATGCGACTTGCAGACAAGCAGTCAGGTCTAAAGAGGAAGCATTTAGGAATTGGCGTTTAAATAAAACTGCTGATACTAAACTGCTGCGCAATCAGGCCAGAAATAGGTGCAATGCCACTCTAAGGCGCGAAAAAGTTCTTTACGAGCAGCGCCTTAGACGCAGAGTTCTTGAATACCATAAGGGTAGCAAGAACTTTTGGTCGTTTGTGGGGAGGGTGAAAAATCAGACGAAATCGTCTATTCCAACTCTCCTTAAGGACGATCAGATCTTCACTCACTCGGTTGATAAGGCAAACTTATTAGCCAAAATGTTTGCTGAAAACTGCTCTCTTCCTGAGAGTAGTCAACCACTGCCCGCGGTCGATGATGTATCTCATGCTATGCCTCAGATGCATATTCGAACGCGAGCTGTTAAAAGAGTGCTTGCAGACATCAATGTCAATAAGTCCTCGGGACCGGATGGCATTTCAGCCCATGTGTTGAGAAAGTGCGCCTCAACACTGGCTCGCCCATTGCGCAATCTCTTTAATTTATCTTTTACTTCAGGAGTTTTTCCCGCTTCCTGGAAGATTGCCAATGTGCAGCCAGTTCCCAAAAAAGGTGAGGCTACGAATCCTGCAAATTACCGGCCCATAGCAATCTGCTCAGTGCTCTCTAAAGTCATGGAGAGCATTGTAAATTTTAAATTGATGAGGTATCTAGAGCGCAACGAGTTGATCAGCGATCGCCAGTACGGCTACGTGCTCACCGTTCCACCGGCGACCTGATGGCGTTTCTCACTGAACGGTGGAGCAGTTCTATTCACCGGTTCGGTGAGAGCAAGGTTGTTGCCCTGGATATCTCCAAGGCATTTGACCGGGTGTGGCATAAAGCACTCGTGTCTAAACTGGCTGCTTATGGTGTCGGTAATACTTTCACTCGATGGATATCGAGTTTCCTCAGCGGCCGTTCTATTCGGGTTGTGATAGACGGCTTTGCTTCCGAAGAGCACTCCATTAATGCTGGAGTTCCGCAGGGTTCGGTCCTGTCTCCGACACTTTTTCTTATTTTCATCAATGACCTTCTGTCATTGACATCAAACCGCGTCTACTCGTTTGCTGATGACAGCAGCATTTGTCATTCATATTCATTTTCCAGGCGTCCTTCCATTCTGGAGATCACTGAAAAACGCAGAATTATGAATGACACACTCCAATCCGACCTCAATAAAATCCAGGAGTGGGGTCGTGCGAATCGGGTCGATTTTAATGCGTGGAAGACCCAATGCTGTTTGTTAACCCACAAGCGTTTGGCGGGCGACAACTTCCCACCTCTAAATATGGGTGGTGTGGATATTAATGAGTCGGAGGCTCTTGATGTTCTGGGTATGTCAATCCAATGCGATCTTCGCTGGAACGATCACATCTTTGACGTGTCGAAAGAAGCAGCCAAGTGCTTAGGCTTTCTTAAGCGGTGTAAGAAGTACTTCACTCCAACCGATCTTCGTTGTATCTACACCACTTATATCCGTCCGAAAATGGAGTACAATTCGTATATATGGTCGGGAGCTTCGCGGGCATATCTTCAGCTTCTCGACCGTGTCCAATGTCGTGCGTTAAAACTTATAGGGGACAGTAGGGTATCCAGCTCTATTGAAACCTTGGAGCGTCGTCGTGATGTAGGGTGTGTAGCACTATTTTACCGCTACTTTCACGGTAAATGTTCCTCTGAAGTAGCCAGCCTGATTCCTCCGGTTTAGGTATTTAGCAGAACTACTCGGCTTTCTAGAGCGGTGCACCCCTTTTATGTCGCGATTCCGTTCCAACGAACCATGCATTACCGTGAGAGTTCGTTTTTCGGTCGCGTCGTTAGATTGTGGAATAATCTCCCTGCGAATGTCTTCCCACCCACTTACAGCGTCGAAACATTTAAGCGAAGTGTAAACCGTCTTCCCCCTACTCCGTCTTTCCCCCTTCCCACTAACCTGTCATCCCTTCGGAACCAACAAATGCTGTGCATGGATAGGGGGCATCCCCTGAGTTTGGTTTCATCTGTCATAAAAAAACAAAACAAAAACCAAAGCTCATAATAAATACAAGAAAACTAACTCGCTGGAGGATTGGTCGACGTTTGTGCTGCGGAGGAAAGAATTTGACTTTCTTTCTAACTTCTTGTACAAAAATTTCTGGATTCCATTGAGTCAAACATCAAGCATAATCCTGAAGCTTTTTGGATTTTTTACAACTCAAAGCGAAAAAGCTCGGGTATACCTAAAACCATGGAATTCCAAGGGATAAGAGCATCCAATACGCAGGATATTTGTGAACTTTTCGCAACCTTCTTCGGTTAGGTGTTTAATAATTATGATCACGGCATCCGCTCGCTTGACTTCTCCTGCCTGCAACAGACCTTTAATATTGGCTTTATGAAAATATCTGAAGTAGATGTATACAAAACCTTCGTAAACTTGGATTCAACCAAGGGCGCGGGTTTTGATCTAATTTCTCCTTTATTCCTTAAATGTTGTGTATCCTCTCTATGCACCCCATTAACTATAATTTTTAACATGTCTCTGTCAAGCGGAATATTCCCAGATGAGTGGAAAACCGCTTCGTACCCATCTTCAAAGCCGGTCAAAAGGGTATGGTCGAAAACTACCGACCAATCGCAAAGCTATCAGTCATACCGAAGGTGCTCGATGACATTGTCAACAAGCTTCTTTTTCACGAAGTAAAAAATACTTTTTTTTTTTGTAAAAGCGTTCGATTTGCCTACCGCACGATATACTTTTGCTAAAACTTGAAAGATTAGGAATTCACTCTGTACTTGTTTTTTATGGCAGATAGAACCAAACTCAGGGGATGCCCCTTATCCATGCAAAGCATTCGTTGGTTTAGAAGGGAAAAAGTTAGTGGGAAGGGGAAAATTGGGAGTAGTGTCGATTTACACCCCTTTTAAAAGCATCGACGTTATAAGTGGGTGGGAAAACATGCGCCAAACCAACTCTTGAAATGGATTTCGTCGTATCTAGCAGATAGGAAATTAATCGTCAAAGTGGGTGAGTGCCTCTTGCGTGTTATTAATGCCAAATCAGGTGTTCCGCAATAGAGTCATCTGTGACCTCTATTGTTTATTATTTTCATTAATGATGTCGTCAATGTCTTTAAACACTGCAGTGTTTTGCGATTTGAAGATGTATACATCCATAAAGTTGTCCGACTGCATGAGGTTTCAGGATGATATTAACTCCTTCAAATCCTGGTGTGACTCCAATGGTATGAAACTAAATTTATCCAAATGCAAGATTGTAACATTTTCTCGTAGTCTCTAGCCGTTTTTATTTCATTACCATCATCACACTCAAGAATTCCTAAGAGTGTCCCTTATTAAGGACCTCGGGGTCTATTTTGACGCTAAACTTACATTTAGCCCACATAGGGACTATGTTGTTTCCAAAGCTAATTCTATGCTGCACTGATACCTTCACGCTGAAAGCCACCCATATTTCCCTTGTTAGAACAGTTCTAGGATATGCTGGTATTATATGGCACATATACCACTTCTGGCACGTACGCTCAGCTAGAGCATGCAGACTATACACTTCCACCAAAATACGATGACTTTCGGCAGCCTTTTTCTTCATATTGAAGTAATGAAGAAGTACTCCCCGCAAAAACACTTTATTCGGCACGAAATTCGACATTTTCAGAGTAAAAAAAAGGATTGTTGTTTACGCTTCAGCTAAATGACACATACTGATTCTGAAACTATATGGCTGTGGCGAGATCTGTCTTCTTGAAGCGGATTCTTGAAGCCGGCCGGAAATTTACTGAATTTCCGAATGTTCGCCAGAGTTGCCATAATTATATTGCATGATGATTAACATTTAAAAAAAAGGAATTTCTATGTGTGTATAATTTCTTTTAAATTAAAATTAATCGCATAGTTGCAAAATACGACCGTATTCGTGGCCAGAATATGATATGTAAACTAAATTTCTAAAAAAAACAATTTTTGCAAAAAACTTCGGTATGGCAATCACACAATTTCATGATGGCGGACACTTGGTTTTTTGTTCTTTTGTTCTTCAGTTTTATACTTGCTTGTTTTTATTTTATATCAACACTTTATGATTTTAAATATATTTATTTTATTTTATTTATTGTTTTTTAATCATATTTTTAAATTTTCACTTTATTTAACACTTTATTTTCACTTCCAAAGCGCAGTATAAAAATGTAAACAAATCTTCGGGAAACCTCTTCGGAACTCGTTCGGGCGACAAATGTTTAATTGTGTGCGTAAGAAGAACCGAGAATCCAACAGAATTTGGGCTTCAAAAAAACTCTCCACTTGAAGAATGTGTGGAGACTTTTCTCTCCTCACATCCCCTCTCTTTCCAACAAACTTTTGAAGAAAGAAGAAAGAAGCCTAGATCTCGCCAGGCGGTATGACAGTAGCTTTCCAACACATATTTGGAAAGGTGAATCACTGGAATAAAAGTCAAGTTACGCCATCTGTTAGAAAACCGCACGAACCGGTACACCCAATATTTCTTTCAATTAACACTCCGATACTTGTTCTAGGTGATTTTAACAGCTGTAATATTCTATGGGGCTCACATTCAAACAATAACAGAGGGCTTGCTGTCGAGAGAGCTTTATTACAGTCGGATTTCGCTATTCTAAATGATGGTCGGCTGACTCATTTGTCTACCCATCAGACCTTTTCCCACATAGACATCTCCTGTTGTTCTCTAACACTTCTTAATATCATACTGGAATATGCTTGACGATCTCCACAATAGTGATCATTTTCCAATTAAGCTTAATATATCATTCTCAAACAACCTATTCCCTCCAAAATTTCTTTCTAAGTTTTTGCTCGACTTTGAAAACTGGACGAGCTTCTCGAAAGAAGTCGATCTTGAACTTCTTAACCAACCTTTTACTGAGCAAAACAATAAGGACGCTGCATCTATAGGTAAAGCTATCCGTGCCGCTGCTAATCTTTTTATTCCACAAGCTAATAGCAACAGAAAACGCAATGCCCCTTAATAGAACAATAAACTTGCAGAATTTAGAAAATGAGAAATATCCTCCTGGTATTCATTTAAGTCCAACCCCACATCTACAAATTTCGTTTCTTTTAAAAAATTAATGCCAAATTTCGCCTTGAAGTTAAAAAACAGCAATCATTTAGTTTTCATAATTTTACCAAATCTATTAATCCTAATTCATCCATCCGCGACTTGTGGAATAAAATTAATAAACTTTCCAACAGAAATCCCCCTCAACCATTTTCTTCTATACAATACAATAGCTCCATACTAAACAATCCATCACAGATTGCTGACTGCTTTGCCCGCGAATGGTCGTTTTATTCCTCGGATCGAAATTTTTTCGATGAATTTTACCATTTAAATAATACATTAGAATACGATACTTCAAACTATCTCGCTTCCAATAAAGGAATTAGTAAAATCGATGTTCCAATCCTTATGCCCGAACTGCTATCATGTCCCAAGGAAGTAAAAGGTAAAACACCAGGATATGACAGAATTTCCTACAGAATGATAATGGCTTTATCGCCTTCAGCTATTGGTAGATTATTAAATCTTTATAACAACATTTTTCAAACAGGAATACATAAAAGCTGGAAAGTAGCAACTATTATTTCCTATACTGAAACCTGAAAAAGACATTTGTAAAGTGAATTCTTACCGCCCTATTTCACTGATATCTTGTATCTCTAAGGTTTTAAAGAAAATAATTGCAACTCGTATTTCTTGGTTAACCAGCTTAAAGAAGTTAATTGCACCCAACCAAGTTGCCTTTAAACCAGTTTTGTGTACGATTTGTTCTTACATTTTATTTATAAACTTACTTCGATTAAATTAGTAAATTGAAAGTAAAATTGAAGTAAATTTTTTGAAATTAGTAAAATCAGTGGGGAAAAAAGAATTATAATGGGATATATTGGATTGAATATGTTTTAAATTTTAAAAACTACTTTCGGAGATGTAAGTAGAGCTGAACATAGAACACAACTTATATATCTGATTTTTCACTATCGGATATTTTTCTTCATCAATTTTTCCCCAAAAATCTTTACCTCTTTAAAGGATAATGTTAGGTCCTGCCTCATTTTACTAAGCTCAATTATAGGGGACAATAGGGTATCCAGCTCTATTGAAACCTTGGAGCGTCGTCGTGATGTAGGGTGTGTAGCACTATTTTACCGCTACTTTCACGGTAAATGTTCCTCTGAAGTAGCCAGCTTGATTCCTCCGGTTCAGGTATTTAGCAGAACTACTCGGCTTTCCAGAGCGGTGCACCCCTTTTATGTCGCGATTCCGTTCCAACGAACCACGCATTACCGTGAGAGTTCGTTTTTCGGTCGCGTCGTTAGATTGTGGAATAATCTCCCTGCGAATGTCTTCCCACCCACTTACAGCGTCGAAACATTTAAGCGAAGTGTAAACCGTCACTACTCCCTCTTTCCCCTCTTCCCACTAACCTGTCATCCCTTCGGAACCAACAAATGCTGTGCATGGATAGGGGGCATCCCCTGAGTTTGGTTTCATCTGTCATAAAAAAAAAAAACAAAAACCAAAGCTCATAATAAATACAAGAAAACTAACTCGCTGGAGGATTGGTCGACGTTTGTGCTGCGGAGGAAAGAATTTGACTTTCTTTCTAACTTCTTGTACAAAAAATTTCTAGATTCCATTGAGTCAAACATCAAGCATAATCCTGAAGCTTTTTGGATTTTTTACAACTCAAAGCGAAAAAGCTCGGGTATACCTAAAACCATGGAATTCCAAGGGATAAGAGCATCCAATACGCAGGATATTTATGAACTTTTCGCAACCTTCTTCGGTTAGGTGTTTAATAATTATGATCGCGGCATCCGCTCGCTTGACTTCTCCTGCCTGCAACAGACCTTTAATATTGGCTTTATGAAAATTCTGAAGTAGATGTATACAAAACCGTCGTAAACTTGGATTCAACCAAGGGCGCGGGTTTTGATCTAATTTCTCCTTTATTCCTTAAATGTTGTGTATCCTCTCTATGCACCCCATTAACTATAATTTTTAACATGTCTTTGTCAAGCGGAATATTCCCAGATGAGTGGAAAACCGCTTCGTACCCATCTTCAAAGCCGGTCAAAAGGGTATGGTCGAAAACTACCGACCAATCGCAAAGCTATCAGTCATACCGAAGGTGCTCGATGACATTGTCAACAAGCTTCTTTTTCACGAAGTAAAAAATACTTTTCCAGTTGTCAGCATGGTTTCCTTATCGGCCGGTCCGCATGCAGTAATCTATCAATATCAAAAAAAACCGCGGTTGAGCGCGGTTTTCAAGTGGATGCACTTTACACTGATTTTGTAAAAGCGTTCGATTGCCTACCGCACAATATACTTTTGCTAAAACTTGAAAGATTAGGAATTCACTCTGTACTTGTTTTTTATGGCAGATAGAACCAAACTCAGGGGATGCCCCTTATCCATGCAAAGCATTCGTTGGTTTAGAAGGGAAAAAGTTAGTGGGAAGGGGAAAATTGGGAGTAGTGTCGATTTACACCCCTTTTAAAAGCATCGACGTTATAAGTGGGTGGGAAAACATGCGCCAAACCAACTCTTGAAATGGATTTCGTCGTATCTAGCAGATAGGAAATTAATCGTCAAAGTGGGTGAGTGCCTCTTGCGTGTTATTAATGCCAAATCAGGTGTTCCGCAATAGAGTCATCTGTGACCTCTATTGTTTATTATTTTCATTAATGATGTCGTCAATGTCTTTAAACACTGCAGTGTTTTGCGATTTGAAGATGTATACATCCATAAAGTTGTCCGACTGCATGAGGTTTCAGGATGATATTAACTCCTTCACATCCTGGTGTGACTCCAATGGTATGAAACTAAATTTATCCAAATGCAAGATTGTAACATTTTCTCGTAGTCTCTAGCCGTTTTTATTTCATTACCATCATCACACTCAAGAATTCCTAAGAGTGTCCCTTATTAAGGACCTCGGGGTCTATTTTGACGCTAAACTTACATTTAGCCCACATAGGGACTATGTTGTTTCCAAAGCTAATTCTATGCTGCACTGATACCTTCACGCTGAAAGCCACCCATATTTCCCTTGTTAGAACAGTTCTAGAATATGCTGGTATTATATGGCACATATACCACTTCTGGCACGTACGCTCAGCTAGAGCATGCACACCATACACTTCCACCAAAATACGATGACTTTCGGCAGCCTTTTTCTTCATATTGAAGTAATGAAGAAGTACTCCCCGCAAAAACACTTTATTCGGCACGAAATTCGACATTTTCAGAGTAAAAAAAAGGATTGTTGTTTACGCTTCAGCTAAATGACACATACTGATTCTGAAACTATATGACAGTAGCTTTCCAACACATATTTGGAAAGGTGAATCACTGGAATAAAAGTCAAGTTACGCCATCTGTTAGAAAACCGCACGAACCGGTACACCCAATATTTCTTTCAATTAACAGTCCGATACTTGTTCTACGTGATTTTAACAGCTGTAATATTCTATAGGGCTCACATTCAAACAATAATAGAGTGCTTGCTGTCGAGAGAGCTTTATTACAGTCGGATTTCGCTATTCTAAATGATGGTCGGCTGACTCATTTGTCTACCCATGAGACCTTTTCCCACATAGACATCTCCTGTTGTTCTCTAACACTTCTTAATATCATACTGGAATATGCTTGACGATCTCCACAATAGTGATCATTGTCCAATTAAGCTTAATATATAATTCTCAAACAACCTATTCCATCCAAAATTTCTTTCTAAGTTTTTGCTCGACTTTGAAAACTGGACGAGCTTCTCGAAAGAAGTCGATCTTGAACTTCTTAACCGACCTTTTACTGAGCAAAACAATAAGGACGCTGCATCTATATGTAGAGCCATCCGTGCCGCTGCTAATCCTTTTATTCCACAAGCTAATAGCAACAGAAAACGCAATGCCCTTTAATAGAACAATAAACTTGCAGAATTTAGAAAATTAAAAATGTCCGCCTGGTATTAATTTAAGTCCAACCCCACATCTACAAATTTCGTTTCTTTTAAAAAATTAATGCCAAATTTCGCATTGAAGTTAAAAAACAGCAATCATTTAGTTTCCATAATTTTACCAAATCTATTAATCCTAATTCATCCATCCGCGACTTGTGGAATAAAATTTTAAACTTTCCAACAGAAATCCCCCTCAACCATTTTCTTCTATACAATACTCCATACTAAACAATCCATCACAGATTGCTGACTGCTTTGCCCGCGAATGGTCGTTTTATTCCTCTGATCGAAATTTTTTCGATGAATTTTACCATTTAAATAATACATTAGAATACGATATTTCAAACTATCTCGCTTCCAATAAAGGAATTAGTAAAATCGATGTTCCAATCCTTATGCCCGAACTGCTATCATGTCCCAAGGAAGTAAAAGGTAAAACACCAGGATATGACAGAATTTCCTACAGAATGATAATGGCTTTATCGCCTTCAGCTATTGGTAGATTATTAAATCTTTATAACAACATTTTTCAAACAGGAATACATAAAAGCTGGAAAGTAGCAACTATTATTTCCTATACTGAAACCTCAAAAAGACATTTGTAAAGTGAATTCTTACCGCCCTATTTCACTGATATCTTGTATCTCTAAGGTTTTAGAGAAAGTAATTGCAACTCGTATTTCTTGGTTAACCAGCTTAAAGAAGTTAATTGCACCCAACCAAGTTGCCTTTAAACCAGTTTTGTGTACGATTTGTTCTTACATTTTATTTATAAACTTACTTCGATTAAATTCGTAAATTGAAAGTAAAATTGAAGTAAATTTTGTGAAATTAGTAAAATAAATGGGGAAGAAAGAATTATAATGTGATATATTGGATTGAATATGTTTTAAATTTGAAAGACTACTTTCGGAGATGTAAGTAGAGCTGAAGTAGAGATGTAAGTAGAGCTCAATTTTGCCCCAAAAATCTTTACCTCTTTTAAAGGATAATGTTAGGTCCTGCCTCATTTTACTAAGCTCAATTTGCACTTCAAAGCACTGCTGCTCTATTGCACAATTCAAAGGATTATATTAATATTAACTGTAAGTCCATCTGCTCTCCTTCTCCACCTTCCGTAATCCGGGTTGAGGGAGTGACGTCTAAAACTGTTGCATCTACTAGCCGCCCTGTTCTTACCCAAATGACTCTCGGTGTTTCATCGCAGCAACAATTGCCGAAACCACAGCAACAACAGTCTCAACCGTTTGTACCTCCAGCAAAGAGGTGAAAGAGTAAAAATCAGTAATGAAGACAAACAACAGTTTAATCACCGAGCGCAATGCCCTAAAGCGGTTCCTACTACTCAGCAACAGCAACAACAGTCCAAACCTGTTTTGCCTCAGCAACGAGGTGACAAGCAAATGTGACAGTGAGAATACGCGACAAAGAACATTTCATTCTGTTTACAGCGAAATTAGTGCTAGGTGATTTCAACGTGGGGAGTATCGAATGAAATTATTGCTCAGATGAACAAATTCTAATCCCTTTCGACTTGAAAAGCCCTATTGAACAACATCTCTGTGATTCGAGGTATTCTCTCGGCCTTTCTCAGATTAATAATGTTCAAAATGATCTAGGTAGGATCTTGGATCTCGTTTTTGTAAATAATGATGTGAAGCCTCATATTTCCAGATGTGACTTGCTTCTCACGAGTGAGTCCGTGCACCACAAGACTCTATCTTTAAAATTTTCATTTTACTCATATTCAGATAACTTTTCTGACTGTAATCCAGAATTTTTGACTTTCGTAATGCCAACTATCCAGGCTTGAATGCTTTCTATTACAGCATTGATTGGACCGTAATATTGCTCAATAGGGACGTTTTTTTCAATGTATTACATTTTTAAAAAAGTCTTAAGCGAAAGTCTTTCACTTTATATAGTATACCCGTTAAACGTAAACGGCGTAGCTTTAACCTTCCCTGGTACAATAGGAATCTCTTCAGATTATAAAACCAGCGAACCAAAGCTCATAATAAATACAAGAAAGCTAACTCGCTGGAGGATTGGTCGACGTTTGTGCTGCGGAGGAAAGAATTTGACTTTCTTTCTAACTTCTTGTACAAAAAATATCTGGATTCCATTGAGTCAAACATCAAGCATAATCCTGAAGCTTTTTGGATTTTTTACAACTCAAAGCGAAAAAGCTCGGGTATACCTAAAACCATGGAATTCCAAGGGATAAGAGCATCCAATACGCAGGATATTTGTGAACTTTTCGCAACCTTCTTCGGTTAGGTGTTTAATAATTATGATCACGGCATCCGCTCGCTTGACTTCTCAAGTTTTGATCTAATTTCTCCTTTATTCCTTAAATGTTGTGTATCCTCTCTATGCACCCCATTAACTATAATTTTTAACATGTCTCTGTCAAGCGGAATATTCCCAGATGAGTGGAAAACCGCTTACATGGTTTCCTTATCGGCCGGTCCGCATGCAGTAATCTATCAATATCAAAAAAAACCGCGGTTGAGCGCGGTTTTCAAGTGGATGCACTTTACACTGATTTTGTAAAAGCGTTCGATTGCCTACCGCACGATATACTTTTGCTAAAACTTGAAAGATTAGGAATTCACTCTGTACTTGTTTTTTATGGCAGATAGAACCAAACTCAGGGGATGCCCCTTATCAATGCAAAGCATTCGTTGGTTTAGAAGGGAAAAAGTTAGTGGGAAGGGGAATATTGGGAGTAGTGTCGATTTACACCCCTTTTAAAAGCATCGACGTTATAAGTGGGTGGGAAAACATGCGCCAAACCAACTCTTGAAATGGATTTCGTCGTATCTAGCAGATAGGAAATTAATCGTCAAAGTGGGTGAGTGCCTCTTGCGTGTTATTAATGCCAAATCAGGTGTTCCGCAATAGAGTCATCTGTGACCTCTATTGTTTATTATTTTCATTAATGATGTCGTCAATGTCTTTAAACACTGCAGTGTTTTGCGATTTGAAGATGTATACATCCATAAAGTTGTCCGACTGCATGAGGTTTCAGGATGATATTAACTCCTTCACATCCTGGTGTGACTCCAATGGTATGAAACTAAATTTATCCAAATGCAAGATTGTAACATTTTCTCGTAGTCTCTAGCCGTTTTTATTTCATTACCATCATCACACTCAAGAATTCCTAAGAGTGTCCCTTATTAAGGACCTCGGGGTCTATTTTGACGCTAAACTTACATTTAGCCCACATAGGGACTATGTTGTTTCCAAAGCTAATTCTATGCTGCACTGATACCTTCACGCTGAAAGCCACCCATATTTCCCTTGTTAGAACAGTTCTAGAATATGCTGGTATTATATGGCACATATACCACTTCTGGCACGTACGCTCAGCTAGAGCATGCACACCATACACTTCCACCAAAATACGATGACTTTCGGCAGCCTTTTTCTTCATATTGAAGTAATGAAGAAGTACTCCCCGCAAAAACACTTTATTCGGCACGAAATTCGACATTTTCAGAGTAAAAAAAAGGATTGTTGTTTACGCTTCAGCTAAATGACACATACTGATTCTGAAACTATATGACAGTAGCTTTCCAACACATATTTGGAAAGGTGAATCACTGGAATAAAAGTCAAGTTACGCCATCTGTTAGAAAACCGCACGAACCGGTACACCCAATATTTCTTTCAATTAACAGTCCGATACTTGTTCTACGTGATTTTAACAGCTGTAATATTCTATAGGGCTCACATTCAAACAATAATAGAGTGCTTGCTGTCGAGAGAGCTTTATTACAGTCGGATTTCGCTATTCTAAATGATGGTCGGCTGACTCATTTGTCTACCCATGAGACCTTTTCCCACATAGACATCTCCTGTTGTTCTCTAACACTTCTTAATATCATACTGGAATATGCTTGACGATCTCCACAATAGTGATCATTGTCCAATTAAGCTTAATATATAATTCTCAAACCTCAAGCCAAATTTCGCATTGAAGTTAAAAAACAGCAATCATTTAGTTTCCATAATTTTACCAAATCTATTAATCCTAATTCATCCATCCGCGACTTGTGGAATAAAATTTTAAACTTTCCAACAGAAATCCCCCTCAACCATTTTCTTCTATACAATACTCCATACTAAACAATCCATCACAGATTGCTGACTGCTTTGCCCGCGAATGGTCGTTTTATTCCTCTGATCGAAATTTTTCCGATGAATTTTACCATTTAAATAATACATTAGAACACGATACTTCAAACTATCTCGCTTCCAATAAAGGAATTAGTAAAATTGATGTTCCAATCCTTATGCCCGAACTGCTATCATTATGCCCATCTGCTCTCCTTCTCCACATTCCGTAATCCGGGTTGAGGGAGGGACGTCTAAAACTGTTGCATCTACTAGCCGCCCTGTTATTACCCGAATGACTCTCGGTGTTTCATCGCAGCAACAATTGCCGAAACCACAGCAACAACAGTCTCAACCGTTTGTACCTCCAGCAAAGAGGTGAAAGAGTAAAAATCAGTAATGAAGACAAACAACAGTTTAATCACCAAGCGCAATGCCCTAAAGCGGTTCCTACTACTCAGCAACAGCAACAACAGCCCAAACCTGTTTTGCCTCAGCAACGAGGTGACAAGCAAATGTGACAGTGAGAATACGCGACAAAGAACATTTCATTCTGTTTACAGCGAAATTAGTGCTAGGTGATTTCAACGTGGGGAGTATCGAATGAAATTATTGCTCAGATGAACAAATTCTAATCCCTTTCAACTTGAAAAGCCCTATTGAACAACATCTCTGTGATTCGAGGTATTCTCTCGGCCTTTCTCAGACTAATAATGTTCAAAATGATCTAGGTAGGATCTTGGATCTGGTTTTTGTAAATAATGAAGTGAAGCCTCATATTTCCAGATGTGACTTGCCTCTCACGAGTGAGTCCGAGCACCACAAGACTCTATCTTTAAAATTTTCATTTTACTCATATTCAGATAACTTTTCTGACTGTAATCCAGCATTTTTGACTTTCGTAATGCCAACTATCGAGGCTTGAATGCTTTCTATTACAGCATTGATTGGACCGTAATATTGCTCAATAGGGACGTTTTTTCAATGTATATTATTTATATAGTATATCCGTTAAACGTAAACGGCGTAGCTTTAACCTTCCCTGGTACAATAGGAGTCTCTTCAGATTATAAAACCAGCGAAGCAGTTGTGATGTGATCAGTTGTGATGTGACCGCGGACGGAGGCTGATGGTGTGCCCGCCAGTACTTGTTGTTAATCAGTGTTCGCGCAAATAAAACCGAAAACAATAGTGCAAACAATTACCAACGCCGCGAAACACTTTTAACACAATAATAAACTTCACCAAATAACAGTTTTCCATAAACAAACAATAGTGCACTTATTAGCAACTCAACTTAACAACAAAATAAATAAAAATTCTATCAATTACAACAAATAATACACAATCAAACGGAACGCAGAGAACCATGCGAGGGGCTTTTTATGCTCTCCGTAGTAAAGCTCAGCATTTCGTTTGCTTTCACTCCTCCTCCTTCTTCCTGGTCCCGTTAGGTGTGCATGCGGCTGTGAGTGCTGCGTGGGCTGAAGCGCGGCAAGATAAAGGCATAACACTTGTCTTGTCGCGTTTTGCTTTGCTTGAATTCCGCATAGACTCCACTAATGTATGTGGCCTGAGGGCGAATTTCTTCGCGGTCTATGCGCATATTTGTACTCACCAACCGCATATAGTGGCACTGGGTGAGATCCAGGTGTCTGAGGGTGCAGATCCACTGGACTTTCACATGCCGGGGTACCATCTACTGCCATTATTTTTACCTCACAGAGGCCTCGCCTTATACATTCGCAGTGATGTTGCGTACCAGTGTCAGCAACACCTTTGCACGTCGGATGCCGAATTTAGCTCCATGTGGGTTAAGTTCAAAATCCAGTCGCACATCCTGCACTTCTGCTTCATTTATAGAAGCCCGGGTCTAGGGAGGCTGCCAACTTTTGATAAACTGGATCTCTGATCTCTGATTCGATCTCTAAAATTCTGGAATCGTATCCAAACAGTGAAATTGTTGTTGCTGGTGATTTCAATGTTCATAATTCCAATTGGCTACGTCATTCGAGTCACACGACACCCGAGGGTTTGTATGTTGAGTTATTTGCTGAGTCTAATAATTTGACTCAATTAGTGAAGGAACCAACGCACTTTCTCTGCGTTGATGGGCAAAACCAAAATATTCTGGACCTTTTTCTAACTTCACATCACAGCAAGTATGATGTGAATGTTCTTGCACCTCTTGGTAATTCGGACCACGCTACAATTTCTGCTACTTTCCCATATTCTAGTCTTCAATCCGCTCACCAGACAGCTCCGAAACGGAAAGTGTGGCTTTATGAGAAGGCTAATTGGGATGCGCTGAACTGTTTTTTCAGCCGTTTCAATTGGCAATTGTGTTTCAGAGATAGAAACATAAATGCTGCAGCAAAATTGGTAGAAAATATAATTTTATTTGATATGAGGTCTTTCATACCCTATAAAAGAATTTCCATTAAACCAAAAGACCATTCCTGGTTTAATGCGACTTGCAGACAAGCAGTCAGGTCTAAAGAGGAAGCATTTAGGAATTGGCGTTTAAATAAAACTGCTGATACTAAACTGCTGCGCAATCAGGCCAGAAATAGGTGCAATGCCACTCTAAGGCGCGAAAAAGTTCTTTACGAGCAGCGCCTTAGACGCAGAGTTCTTGAATACCATAAGGGTAGCAAGAACTTTTGGTCGTTTGTGGGGAGGGTGAAAAATCAGACGAAATCGTCTATTCCAACTCTCCTTAAGGACGATCAGATCTTCACTCACTCGGTTGATAAGGCAAACTTATTAGCCAAAATGTTTGCTGAAAACTGCTCTCTTCCTGAGAGTAGTCAACCACTGCCCGCGGTCGATGATGTATCTCATGCTATGCCTCAGATGCATTTTCGAACGCGAGCTGTTAAAAGAGTGCTTGCAGACCTCAATGTCAATAAGTCCTCGGGACCGGATGGCATTTCAGCCCATAAGTTGAGAAAGTGCGCCTCAACACTGGCTCGCCCATTGCGCAATCTCTTTAATTTATCTTTTACTTCAGGAGTTTTTCCCGCTTCCTGGAAGATTGCCAATGTGCAGCCAGTTCCCAAAAAAGGTGAGGCTACGAATCCTGCAAATTACCGGCCCATAGTAATCTGCTCAGTGCTCTCTAAAGTCATGGAGAGCATTGTAAATTTTAAATTGATGAGGTATCTAGAGCGCAACGAGTTGATCAGCGATCGCCAGTACGGCTTCCGTGCTCACCGTTCCACCGGCGACCTGATGGCGTTTCTCACTGAACGGTGGAGCAGTTCTATTCACCGGTTCGGTGAGAGCAAGGTTGTTGCCCTGGATATCTCCAAGGCATTTGACCGGGTGTGGCATAAAGCACTCGTGTCTAAACTGGCTGCTTATGGTGTCGGTAATACTTTCACTCGATGGATATCGAGTTTCCTCAGCGGCCGTTCTATTCGGGTTGTGATAGACGGCTTTGCTTCCGAAGAGCACTCCATTAATGCTGGAGTTCCGCAGGGTTCGGTCCTGTCTCCGACACTTTTTCTTATTTTCATCAATGACCTTCTGTCATTGACATCAAACCGCGTCTACTCGTTTGCTGATGACAGCAGCATTTGTCATTCATATTCATTTTCCAGGCGTCCT
This sequence comes from Sicus ferrugineus, assembly GCA_922984085.1. NCBI lineage: Eukaryota > Metazoa > Arthropoda > Insecta > Diptera > Conopidae > Sicus > Sicus ferrugineus. The sequence goes on from OV277350.1 coordinate 20,199,576, forward strand.
TCCATTCTGGAGATCACTGGAAAACGCAGAATTATGAATGACACACTCCAATCCGACCTCAATAAAATCCAGGAGTGGGGTCGTGCGAATCGGGTCGATTTTAATGCGTGGAAGACCCAATGCTGTTTGTTAACCCACAAGCGTTTGGCGGGTGACAACTTCCCACCTCTAAATATGGGTGGTGTGGATATTAATGAGTCGGAGGCTCTTGATGTTCTGGGTATGTCAATCCAATGCGATCTTCGCTGGAACGATCACATCTTTGACGTGTCGAAAGAAGCAGCCAAGTGCTTAGGCTTTCTTAAGCGGTGTAAGAAGTACTTCACTCCAACCGATCTTCGTTGTATCTACACCACTTATATCCGTCCGAAAATGGAGTACAATTCGCATATATGGTCGGGAGCTTCGCGGGCATATCTTCAGCTTCTCGACCATGTCCAATGTCGTGCGTTAAAACTTATAGGGGACAGTAGGGTATCCAGCTCTATTGAAACCTTGGAGCGTCGTCGTGATGTAGGGTGTGTAGCACTATTTTACCGCTACTTTCACGGTAAATGTTCCTCTGAAGTAGCCAGCTTGATTCCTCCGGTTCAGGTATTTAGCAGAACTACTCGGCTTTCCAGAGCGGTGCACCCCTTTTTTGTCGCGATTCCGTTCCAACGAACCACGCATTACCGTGAGAGTTCGTTTTTCGGTCGCGTCGTTAGATTGTGGAATAATCTCCCTGCGAATGTCTTCCCACCCACTTACAGCGTCGAAACATTTAAGCGAAGTGTAAACCGTCACTACTCCCTCTTTCCCCCTTCCCACTAACCTGTCATCCCTTCGGAACCAACAAATGCTGTGCATGGATAGGGGGCATCCCCTGAGTTTGGTTTCATCTGTCATAAAAAAAAAAAACAAAAACCAAAGCTCATAATAAATACAAGAAAACTAACTCGCTGGAGGATTGGTCGACGTTTGTGCTGCGGAGGAAAGAATTTGACTTTCTTTCTAACTTCTTGTACAAAAAATTTCTGGATTCCATTGAGTCAAACATCAAGCATAATCCTGAAGCTTTTTGGATTTTTTACAACTCAAAGCGAAAAAGCTCGGGTATACCTAAAACCATGGAATTCCAAGGGATAAGAGCATCCAATACGCAGGATATTTGTGAACTTTTCGCAACCTTCTTCGGTTAGGTGTTTAATAATTATGATCACGGCATCCGCTCCCTTGACTTCTCCTGCCTGCAACAGACCTTTAATATTGGCTTTATGAAAATATCTGAAGTAGATGTATACAAAACCGTCGTAAATTTGGATTCAACCAAGGGCGCGGGTTTTGATCTAATTTCTCCTTTATTCCTTAAATGTTGTGTATCCTCTCTATGCACCCCATTAACTATAATTTTTAACATGTCTCTGTCAAGCGGAATATTCCCAGATGAGTGGAAAACCGCTTACATCGTACCCATCTTCAAAGCCGGTCAAAAGGGTATGGTCGAAAACTACCGACCAATCGCAAAGCTATCAGTCATACCGAAGGTGCTCGATGACATTGTCAACAAGCTTCTTTTTCACGAAGTAAAAAATTACTTTTTCAGTTGTCAGCATGGTTTCCTTATCGGCCGGTCCGCATGCAGTAATCTATCAATATCAAAAAAAACCGCGGTTGAGCGCGGTTTTCAAGTGGATGCACTTTACACTGATTTTGTAAAAGCGTTCGATTGCCTACCGCACGATATACTTTTGCTAAAACTTGAGAGATTAGGAATTCACTCTGTACTTGTTTTTTATGGCAGATAGAACCAAACTCAGGGGATGCCCCTTATCCATGCAAAGCATTCGTTGGTTTAGAAGGGAAAAGGTTAGTGGGAAGGGGAAAATTGGGAGTAGTGTCGATTTACACCCCTTTTAAAAGCATCGACGTTATAAGTGGGTGGGAAAACATGCGCCAAACCAACTCTTGAAATGGATTTCGTCGTATCTAGCAGATAGGAAATTAATCGTCAAAGTGGGTGAGTGCCTCTTGCGTGTTATTAATGCCAAATCAATGTTCTGCAATGGAGTCATCTGTGACCTCTATTGTTTATTATTTTCATTAATGATGTCGTCAATGTCTTTAAACACTGCAGTGTTTTGCGATTTGAAGATGTATACATCCATAAAGTTGTCCGACTGCATGAGGTTTCAGGATGATATTAACTCCTTCACATCCTGGTGTGACTCCAATGGTATGAAACTAAATTTATCCAAATGCAAGATTGTAACATTTTCTCGTAGTCTCTAGCCGTTTTTATTGCATTACCATCATCACACTCAAGAATTCCTAAGAGTGTCCCTTATTAAGGACCTCGGGGTCTATTTTGACGCTAAACTTACATTTAGCCCACATAGGGACTATGTTGTTTCCAAAGCTAATTCTATGCTGCACTGATACCTTCACGCTGAAAGCCACCCATATTTCCCTTGTTAGAACAGTTCTAGAATATGCTGGTATTATATGGCACATATACCACTTCTGGCACGTACGCTCAGCTAGAGCATGCACACCATACACTTCCACCAAAATACGATGACTTTCGGCAGCCTTTTTCTTCATATTGAAGTAATGAAGAAGTACTCCCCGCAAAAACACTTTATTCGGCACGAAATTCGACATTTTCAGAGTAAAAAAAAGGATTGTTGTTTACGCTTCAGCTAAATGACACATAATGATTCTGAAACTATATGACAGTAGCTTTCCAACACATATTTGGAAAGGTGAATCACTGGAATAAAAGTCAAGTTACGCCATCTGTTAGAAAACCGCACGAACCGGTAGACCCAATATTTCTTTCAGTTAACAGTCCGATACGTGTTCTAGGTGATTTTAACAGCTGTAATATTCTATGGGGCTCACATTCAAACAATAACAGAGGGCTTGCTGTCGAGAGAGCTTTATTACAGTCGGATTTCGCTATTCTAAATGATGGTCGGCTGACTCATTTGTCTACCCATGAGACCTTTTCCCACATAGACATCTCCTGTTGTTCTCTAATACTTCTTAATAGCATACTGGAATATGCTTGACGATCTCCACAATAGTGATCATTTTCCAATTAAGCTTAATATATAATTCTCAAACAACCTATTCCCTCCAAAATTTCTTTCTAAGTTTTTGCTCGACTTTGAACACTGGACGAGCTTCTCGAAAGAAGTCGATCTTGAACTTCTTAACCGACCTTTTACTGAGCAAAACAATAAGGACGCTGCATCTATATGTAGAGCCATCCGTGCCGCTGCTAATCTTTTTATTCCACAAGCTAATAGCAACAGAAAATGCAATGCTCCTTAATAGAACAATAAACTTGCAGAATTTAGAAAATTAAAAATGTCCGCCTGGTATTAATTTAAGTCCAACCCCACATCTACAAATTTCGTTTCTTTTAAAAAATTAATGCCAAATTTCGCCTTGAAGTTAAAAAACAGCAATCATTTAGTTTCCATAATTTTACCAAATCTATTAATCCTAATTCATCCATCCGCGACTTGTGGAATAAAATTAATAAACTTTCCAACAGAAATCCCCCTCAACCATTTTCTTCTATACAATACAATAGCTCCATACTAAACAATCCATCACAGATTGCTGACTGCTTTGCCCGCGAATGGTCGTTTTATTCCTCTCATCGAAATTTTTTCGATGAATTTTACCATTTAAATAATACATTAGGATACGATACTTCAAACTATCTCGCTTCCAATAAAGGAATTAGTAAAATCGATGTTCCAATCCTTATGCCCGAACTGCTATCATGTCCCAAGGAAGTAAAAGGTAAAACACCAGGATATGACAGAATTTCCTACAGAATGATAATGGCTTTATCGCCTTCAGCTATTGGTAGATTATTAAATCTTTATAACAACATTTTTCAAACAGGAATACATAAAAGCTGGAAAGTAGCAACTATTATTTCCTATACTGAAACCTCAAAAAGACATTTGTAAAGTGAATTCTTACCGCCCTATTTCACTGATATCTTGTATCTCTAAGGTTTTAGAGAAAATAATTGCAACTCGTATTTCTTGGTTAACCAGCTTAAAGAAGTTAATTGCACCCAACCAAGTTGCCTTTAAACCAGTTTTGTGTACGATTTGTTCTTACATTTTATTTATAAACTTACTTCGATTAAATTAGTAAATTGAAAGTAAAATTGAAGTAAATTTTGTGAAATTAGTAAAATAAATGGGGAAAAAAGAATTATAATATGATATATTGGATTGAATATGTTTTAAATTTGAAAGACTACTTTCGGAGATGTAAGTAGAGCTGAAGTAGAGATGTAAGTAGAGCTCAATTTTGCCCCAAAAATCTTTACCTCTTTTAAAGGATAATGTTAGGTCCTGCCTCATTTTACTAAGCTCAATTTGCACTTCAAAGCACTGCTGCTCTATTGCACAATTCAAAGGATTATATTAATATTAACTGTAAGTCCATCTGCTCTCCTTCTCCACCTTCCGTAATCCGGGTTGAGGGAGTGACGTCTAAAACTGTTGCATCTACTAGCCGCCCTGTTCTTACCCAAATGACTCTCGGTGTTTCATCGCAGCAACAATTGCCGAAACCACAGCAACAACAGTCTCAACCGTTTGTACCTCCAGCAAAGAGGTGAAAGAGTAAAAATCAATAATGAAGACAAACAACAGTTTAATCACCGAGCGCAATGCCCTAAAGCGGTTCCTACTACTCAGCAACAGCAACAACAGTCCAAACCTGTTTTGCCTCAGCAACGAGGTGACAAGCAAATGTGACAGTGAGAATACGCGACAAAGAACATTTCATTCTGTTTACAGCGAAATTAGTGCTAGGTGATTTCAACGTGGGGAGTATCGAATGAAATTATTGCTCAGATGAACAAATTCTAATCCCTTTCAACTTGAAAAGCCCTATTGAACAACATCTCTGTGATTCGAGGTATTCTCTCGGCCTTTCTCAGATTAATAATGTTCAAAATGATCTAGGTAGGATCTTGGATCTCGTTTTTGTAAATAATGATGTGAAGCCTCATATTTCCAGATGTGACTTGCCTCTCACGAGTGAGTCCGTGCACCACAAGACTCTATCTTTAAAATTTTCATTTTACTCATATTCAGATAACTTTTCTGACTGTAATCCAGAATTTTTGACTTTCGTAATGCCAACTATCCAGGCTTGAATGCTTTCTATTACAGCATTGATTGGACCGTAATATTGCTCAATAGGGACGTTTTTTTCAATGTATTACATTTTTAAAAAAGTCTTAAGCGAAAGTCTTTCACTTTATATAGTATACCCGTTAAACGTAAACGGCGTAGCTTTAACCTTCCCTGGTACAATAGGAGTCTCTTCAGATTATAAAACCAGCGAACCAAAGCTCATAATAAATACAAGAAAGCTAACTCGCTGGAGGATTGGTCGACGTTTGTGCTGCGGAGGAAAGAATTTGACTTTCTTTCTAACTTCTTGTACAAAAAATATCTGGATTCCATTGAGTCAAACATCAAGCATAATCCTGAAGCTTTTTGGATTTTTTACAACTCAAAGCGAAAAAGCTCGGGTATACCTAAAACCATGGAATTCCAAGGGATAAGAGCATCCAATACGCAGGATATTTGTGAACTTTTCGCAACCTTCTTCGGTTAGGTGTTTAATAATTATGATCACGGCATCCGCTCGCTTGACTTCTCAAGTTTTGATCTAATTTCTCCTTTATTCCTTAAATGTTGTGTATCCTCTCTATGCACCCCATTAACTATAATTTTTAACATGTCTCTGTCAAGCGGAATATTCCCAGATGAGTGGAAAACCGCTTCGTACCCATCTTCAAAGCCGGTCAAAAGGGTATGGTCGAAAACTACCGACCAATCGCAAAGCTATCAGTCATACCGAAGGTGCTCGATGACATTGTCAACAAGCTTCTTTTTCCCGAAGTAAAAAATACTTTTCCAGTTGTCAGCATGGTTTCCTTATCGGCCGGTCCGCATGCAGTAATCTATCAATATCAAAAAAAACCGCGGTTGAGCGCGGTTTTCAAGTGGATGCACTTTACACTGATTTTGTAAAAGCGTTCGATTGCCTACCGCACGATATACTTTTGCTAAAACTTGAAAGATTAGTAATTCACTCTGTACTTGTTTTTTATGGCAGATAGAACCAAACTCAGGGGATGCCCCTTATCCATGCAAAGCATTCGTTGGTTTAGAAGGGAAAAAGTTAGTGGGAAGGGGAAAATTGGGAGTAGTGTCGATTTACACCCCTTTTAAAAGCATCGACGTTATAAGTGGGTGGGAAAACATGCGCCAAACCAACTCTTGAAATGGATTTCGTCGTATCTAGCAGATAGGAAATTAATCGTCAAAGTGGGTGAGTGCCTCTTGCGTGTTATTAATGCCAAATCAGGTGTTCCGCAATAGAGTCATCTGTGACCTCTATTGTTTATTATTTTCATTAATGATGTCGTCAATGTCTTTAAACACTGCAGTGTTTTGCGATTTGAAGATGTATACATCCATAAAGTTGTCCGACTGCATGAGGTTTCAGGATGATATTAACTCCTTCACATCCTGGTGTGACTCCAATGGTATGAAACTAAATTTATCTAAATGCAAGATTGTAACATTTTCTCGTAGTCTCTAGCCGTTTTTATTTCATTACCATCATCACACTCAAGAATTCCTAAGAGTGTCCCTTATTAAGGACATCGGGGTCTATTTTGACGCTAAACTTACATTTAGCCCACATAGGGACTATGTTGTTTCCAAAGCTAATTCTATGCTGCACTGATACCTTCACGCTGAAAGCCACCCATATTTCCCTTGTTAGAACAGTTCTAGAATATGCTGGTATTATATGGCACATATACCACTTCTGGCACGTACGCTCAGCTAGAGCATGCACACCATACACTTCCACCAAAATACGATGACTTTCGGCAGCCTTTTTCTTCATATTGAAGTAATGAAGAAGTACTCCCCGAAAAAACACTTTATTCGGCACGAAATTCGACATTTTCAGAGTAAAAAAAAGGATTGTTGTTTACGCTTCAGCTAAATGACACATACTGATTCTGAAACTATATGACAGTAGCTTTCCAACACATATTTGGAAAGGTGAATCACTGGAATAAAAGTCAAGTTACGCCATCTGTTAGAAAACCGCACGAACCGGTACACCCAATATTTCTTTCAATTAACAGTCCGATACTTGTTCTACGTGATTTTAACAGCTGTAATATTCTATAGGGCTCACATTCAAACAATAATAGAGTGCTTGCTGTCGAGAGAGCTTTATTACAGTCGGATTTCGCTATTCTAAATGATGGTCGGCTGACTCATTTGTCTACCCATGAGACCTTTTCCCACATAGACATCTCCTGTTGTTCTCTAACACTTCTTAATATCATACTGGAATATGCTTGACGATCTCCACAATAGTGATCATTGTCCAATTAAGCTTAATATATAATTCTCAAACAACCTATTCCATCCAAAATTTCTTTCTAAGTTTTTGCTCGACTTTGAAAACTGGACGAGCTTCTCGAAAGAAGTCGATCTTGAACTTCTTAACCGACCTTTTACTGAGCAAAACAATAAGGACGCTGCATCTATATGTAGAGCCATCCGTGCCGCTGCTAATCCTTTTATTCCACAAGCTAATAGCAACAGAAAACGCAATGCCCTTTAATAGAACAATAAACTTGCAGAATTTAGAAAATTAAAAATGTCCGCCTGGTATTAATTTAAGTCCAACCCCACATCTACAAATTTCGTTTCTTTTAAAAAATTAATGCCAAATTTCGCATTGAAGTTAAAAAACAGCAATCATTTAGTTTCCATAATTTTACCAAATCTATTAATCCTAATTCATCCATCCGCGACTTGTGGAATAAAATTTTAAACTTTCCAACAGAAATCCCCCTCAACCATTTTCTTCTATACAATACTCCATACTAAACAATCCATCACAGATTGCTGACTGCTTTGCCCGCGAATGGTCGTTTTATTCCTCTGATCGAAATTTTTCCGATGAATTTTACCATTTAAATAATACATTAGAACACGATACTTCAAACTATCTCGCTTCCAATAAAGGAATTAGTAAAATTGATGTTCCAATCCTTATGCCCGAACTGCTATCATTATGCCCATCTGCTCTCCTTCTCCACATTCCGTAATCCGGGTTGAGGGAGGGACGTCTAAAACTGTTGCATCTACTAGCCGCCCTGTTCTTACCCGAATGACTCTCGGTGTTTCATCGCAGCAACAATTGCCGAAACCACAGCAACAACAGTCTCAACCGTTTGTACCTCCAGCAAAGAGGTGAAAGAGTAAAAATCAGTAATGAAGACAAACAACAGTTTAATCACCAAGCGCAATGCCCTAAAGCGGTTCCTACTACTCAGCAACAGCAACAACAGCCCAAACCTGTTTTGCCTCAGCAACAAGGTGACAAGCAAATGTGACAGTGAGAATACGCGACAAAGAACATTTCATTCTGTTTACAGCGAAATTAGTGCTAGGTGATTTCAACGTGGGGAGTATCGAATGAAATTATTGCTCAGATGAACAAATTCTAATCCCTTTCAACTTGAAAAGCCCTATTGAACAACATCTCTGTGATTCGAGGTATTCTCTCGGCGTTTCTCAGACTAATAATGTTCAAAATGATCTAGGTAGGATCTTGGATCTGGTTTTTGTAAATAATGATGTGAAGCCTCATATTTCCAGATGTGACTTGCCTCTCACGAGTGAGTCCGAGCACCACAAGACTCTATCTTTAAAATTTTCATTTTACTCATATTCAGATAACTTTTCTGACTGTAATCCAGCATTTTTGACTTTCGTAATGCCAACTATCGAGGCTTGAATGCTTTCTATTACAGCATTGATTGGACCGTAATATTGCTCAATAGGGACGTTTTTTCAATGTATATTATTTATATAGTATATCCGTTAAACGTAAACGGCGTAGCTTTAACCTTCCCTGGTACAATAGGAGTCTCTTCAGATTATAAAACCAGCGAAGCAGTTGTGATGTGATCAGTTGTGATGTGACCGCGGACGGAGGCTGATGGTGTGCCCGCCAGTACTTGTTGTTAATCAGTGTTCGCGCAAATAAAACCGAAAACAATGGTGCAAACAATTACCAACGCCGCGAAACACTTTTAACACAATAATAAACTTCACCAAATAACAGTTTTCCATAAACAAACAATAGTGCACTTATTAGCAACTCAACTTAACAACAAAATAAATAAAAATTCTATCAATTACAACAAATAATACACAATCAAACGGAACGCAGAGAACCATGCGAGGGGCTTTTTATGCTCTCCGTAGTAAAGCTCAGCATTTCGTTTGCTTTCACTCCTCCTCCTTCTTCCTGGTCCCGTTAGGTGTGCATGCGGCTGTGAGTGCTGCGTGGGCTGAAGCGCGGCAAGATAAAGGCATAACACTTGTCTTGTCGCGTTTTGCTTTGCTTGAATTCCGCATAGACTCCACTAATGTACGTGGCCTGAGGGCGAATTTCTTCGCGGTCTATGCGCATATTTGTACTCACCAACCGCATATAGTGGCACTGGGTGAGACCCAGGTGTCTGAGGGTGCAGATCCACTGGACTTTCACATGCCGGGGTACCATCTACTGCCATTATTTTTACCTCACAGAGGCCTCGCCTTATACATTCGCAGTGATGTTGCGTACCAGTGTCAGCAACACCTTTGCACGTCGGATGCCGAATTTAGCTCCATGTGGGTTAAGTTCAAAATCCAGTCGCACATCCTGCACTTCTGCTTCATTTATAGAAGCCCGGGTCTAGGGAGGCTGCCAACTTTTGATAAACTGGATCTCTGATCTCTGATTCGATCTCTAAAATTCTGGAATCGTATCCAAACAGTGAAATTGTTGTTGCTGGTGATTTCAATGTTCATAATTCCAATTGGCTACGTCATTCGAGTCACACGACACCCGAGGGTTTGTATGTTGAGTTATTTGCTGAGTCTAATAATTTGACTCAATTAGTGAAGGAACCAACGCACTTTCTCTGCGTTGATGGGCAAAACCAAAATATTCTGGACCTTTTTCTAACTTCACATCACAGCAAGTATGATGTGAATGTTCTTGCACCTCTTGGTAATTCGGACCACGCTACAATTTCTGCTACTTTCCCATATTCTAGTCTTCAATCCGCTCACCAGACAGCTCCGAAACGGAAAGTGTGGCTTTATGAGAAGGCTAATTGGGATGCGCTGAACTGTTTTTTCAGCCGTTTCAATTGGCAATTGTGTTTCAGAGATAGAAACATAAATGCTGCAGCAAAATTGGTAGAAAATATAATTTTATTTGATATGAGGTCTTTCATACCCTATAAAAGAATTTCCATTAAACCAAAAGACCATTCCTGGTTTAATGCGACTTGCAGACAAGCAGTCAGGTCTAAAGAGGAAGCATTTAGGAATTGGCGTTTAAATAAAACTGCTGATACTAAACTGCTGCGCAATCAGGCCAGAAATAGGTGCAATGCCACTCTAAGGCGCGAAAAAGTTCTTTACGAGCAGCGCCTTAGACGCAGAGTTCTTGAATACCATAAGGGTAGCAAGAACTTTTGGTCGTTTGTGGGGAGGGTGAAAAATCAGACGAAATCGTCTATTCCAACTCTCCTTAAGGACGATCAGATCTTCACTCACTCGGTTGATAAGGCAAACTTATTAGCCAAAATGTTTGCTGAAAACTGCTCTCTTCCTGAGAGTAGTCAACCACTGCCCGCGGTCGATGATGTATCTCATGCTATGCCTCAGATGCATATTCGAACGCGAGCTGTTAAAAGAGTGCTTGCAGACCTCAATGTCAATAAGTCCTCGGGACCGGATGGCATTTCAGCCCATGTGTTGAGAAAGTGCGCCTCAACACTGGCTCGCCCATTGCGCAATCTCTTTAATTTATCTTTTACTTCAGGAGTTTTTCCCGCTTCCTGGAAGATTGCCAATGTGCAGCCAGTTCCCAAAAAAGGTGAGGCTACGAATCCTGCAAATTACCGGCCCATAGCAATCTGCTCAGTGCTCTCTAAAGTCATGGAGAGCATTGTAAATTTTAAATTGATGAGGTATCTAGAGCGCAACGAGTTGATCAGCGATCGCCAGTACGGCTTCCGTGCTCACCGTTCCACCGGCGACCTGATGGCGTTTCTCACTGAACGGTGGAGCAGTTCTATTCACCGGTTCGGTGAGAGCAAGGTTGTTGCCCTGGATATCTCCAAGGCATTTGACCGGGTGTGGCATAAAGCACTCGTGTCTAAACTGGCTGCTTATGGTGTCGGTAATACTTTCACTCGATGGATATCGAGTTTCCTCAGCGGCCGTTCTATTCGGGTTGTGATAGACGGCTTTGCTTCCGAAGAGCACTCCATTAATGCTGGAGTTCCGCAGGGTTCGGTCCTGTCTCCGACACTTTTTCTTATTTTCATCAATGACCTTCTGTCATTGACATCAAACCGCGTCTACTCGTTTGCTGATGACAGCAGCATTTGTCATTCATATTCATTTTCCAGGCGTCCTTCCATTCTGGAGATCACTGGAAAACGCAGAATTATGAATGACACACTCCAATCCGACCTCAATAAAATCCAGGAGTGGGGTCGTGCGAATCGGGTCGATTTTAATGCGTGGAAGACCCAATGCTGTTTGTTAACCCACAAGCGTTTGGCGGGTGACAACTTCCCACCTCTAAATATGGGTGGTGTGGATATTAATGAGTCGGAGGCTCTTGATGTTCTGGGTATGTCAATCCAATGCGATCTTCGCTGGAACGATCACATCTTTGACGTGTCGAAAGAAGCAGCCAATTGCTTAGGCTTTCTTAAGCGGTGTAAGAAGTACTTCACTCCAACCGATCTTCGTTGTATCTACACCACTTATATCCGTCCGAAAATGGAGTACAATTCGCATATATGGTCGGGAGCTTCGCGGGCATATCTTCAGCTTCTCGACCATGTCCAATGTCGTGCGTTAAAACTTATAGGGGACAGTAGGGTATCCAGCTCTATTGAAACCTTGGAGCGTCGTCGTGATGTAGGGTGTGTAGCACTATTTTACCGCTACTTTCACGGTAAATGTTCCTCTGAAGTAGCCAGCTTGATTCCTCCGGTTCAGGTATTTAGCAGAACTACTCGGCTTTCCAGAGCGGTGCACCCCTTTTATGTCGCGATTCCGTTCCAACGAACCACGCATTACCGTGAGAGTTCGTTTTTCGGTCGCGTCGTTAGATTGTGGAATAATCTCCCTGCGAATGTCTTCCCACCCACTTACAGCGTCGAAACATTTAAGCGAAGTGTAAACCGTCACTACTCCCTCTTTCCCCCTTCCCTTCTTTCTAACTTCTTGTACAAAAAATTTCTGGATTCCATTGAGTCAAACATCAAGCATAATCCTGAAGCTTTTTGGATTTTTTACAACTCAAAGCGAAAAAGCTCGGGTATACCTAAAACCATGGAATTCCAAGGGATAAGAGCATCCAATACGCAGGATATTTGTGAACTTTTCGCAACCTTCTTCGGTTAGGTGTTTAATAATTATGATCACGGCATCCGCTCGCTTGACTTCTCCTGCCTGCAACAGACCTTTAATATTGGCTTTATGAAAATATCTGAAGTAGATGTATACAAAACCGTCGTAAACTTGGATTCAACCAAGGGCGCGGGTTTTGATCTAATTTCTCCTTTATTCCTTAAATGTTGTGTATCCTCTCTATGCACCCCATTAACTATAATTTTTAACATGTCTCTGTCAAGCGGAATATTCCCAGATGAGTGGAAAACCGCTTACATCGTACCCATCTTCAAAGCCGGTCAAAAGGGTATGGTCGAAAACTACCGACCAATCGCAAAGCTATCAGTCATACCGAAGGTGCTCGATGACATTGTCAACAAGCTTCTTTTTCACGAAGTAAAAAATTACTTTTTCAGTTGTCAGCATGGTTTCCTTATCGGCCGGTCCGCATGCAGTAATCTATCAATATCAAAAAAAACCGCGGTTGAGCGCGGTTTTCAAGTGGATGCACTTTACACTGATTTTGTAAAAGCGTTCGATTGCCTACCGCACGATATACTTTTGCTAAAACTTGAGAGATTAGGAATTCACTCTGTACTTGTTTTTTATGGCAGATAGAACCAAACTCAGGGGATGCCCCTTATCCATGCAAAGCATTCGTTGGTTTAGAAGGGAAAAGGTTAGTGGGAAGGGGAAAATTGGGAGTAGTGTCGATTTACACCCCTTTTAAAAGCATCGACGTTATAAGTGGGTGGGAAAACATGCGCCAAACCAACTCTTGAAATGGATTTCGTCGTATCTAGCAGATAGGAAATTAATCGTCAAAGTGGGTGAGTGCCTCTTGCGTGTTATTAATGCCAAATCAGGTGTTCCGCAATAGAGTCATCTGTGACCTCTATTGTTTATTATTTTCATTAATGATGTCGTCAATGTCTTTAAACACTGCAGTGTTTTGCGATTTGAAGATGTATACATCCATAAAGTTGTCCGACTGCATGAGGTTTCAGGATGATATTAACTCCTTCACATCCTGGTGTGACTCCAATGGTATGAAACTAAATTTATCTAAATGCAAGATTGTAACATTTTCTCGTAGTCTCTAGCCGTTTTTATTTCATTACCATCATCACACTCAAGAATTCCTAAGAGTGTCCCTTATTAAGGACATCGGGGTCTATTTTGACGCTAAACTTACATTTAGCCCACATAGGGACTATGTTGTTTCCAAAGCTAATTCTATGCTGCACTGATACCTTCACGCTGAAAGCCACCCATATTTCCCTTGTTAGAACAGTTCTAGAATATGCTGGTATTATATGGCACATATACCACTTCTGGCACGTACGCTCAGCTAGAGCATGCACACCATACACTTCCACCAAAATACGATGACTTTCGGCAGCCTTTTTCTTCATATTGAAGTAATGAAGAAGTACTCCCCGCAAAAACACTTTATTCGGCACGAAATTCGACATTTTCAGAGTAAAAAAAAGGATTGTTGTTTACGCTTCAGCTAAATGACACATACTGATTCTGAAACTATATGACAGTAGCTTTCCAACACATATTTGGAAAGGTGAATCACTGGAATAAAAGTCAAGTTACGCCATCTGTTAGAAAACCGCACGAACCGGTACACCCAATATTTCTTTCAATTAACAGTCCGATACTTGTTCTACGTGATTTTAACAGCTGTAATATTCTATAGGGCTCACATTCAAACAATAATAGAGTGCTTGCTGTCGAGAGAGCTTTATTACAGTCGGATTTCGCTATTCTAAATGATGGTCGGCTGACTCATTTGTCTACCCATGAGACCTTTTCCCACATAGACATCTCCTGTTGTTCTCTAACACTTCTTAATATCATACTGGAATATGCTTGACGATCTCCACAATAGTGATCATTGTCCAATTAAGCTTAATATATAATTCTCAAACAACCTATTCCATCCAAAATTTCTTTCTAAGTTTTTGCTCGACTTTGAAAACTGGACGAGCTTCTCGAAAGAAGTCGATCTTGAACTTCTTAACCGACCTTTTACTGAGCAAAACAATAAGGACGCTGCATCTATATGTAGAGCCATCCGTGCCGCTGCTAATCCTTTTATTCCACAAGCTAATAGCAACAGAAAACGCAATGCCCTTTAATAGAACAATAAACTTGCAGAATTTAGAAAATTAAAAATGTCCGCCTGGTATTAATTTAAGTCCAACCCCACATCTACAAATTTCGTTTCTTTTAAAAAATTAATGCCAAATTTCGCATTGAAGTTAAAAAACAGCAATCATTTAGTTTCCATAATTTTACCAAATCTATTAATCCTAATTCATCCATCCGCGACTTGTGGAATAAAATTTTAAACTTTCCAACAGAAATCCCCCTCAACCATTTTCTTCTATACAATACTCCATACTAAACAATCCATCACAGATTGCTGACTGCTTTGCCCGCGAATGGTCGTTTTATTCCTCTGATCGAAATTTTTCCGATGAATTTTACCATTTAAATAATACATTAGAACACGATACTTCAAACTATCTCGCTTCCAATAAAGGAATTAGTAAAATTGATGTTCCAATCCTTATGCCCGAACTGCTATCATTATGCCCATCTGCTCTCCTTCTCCACATTCCGTAATCCGGGTTGAGGGAGGGACGTCTAAAACTGTTGCATCTACTAGCCGCCCTGTTCTTACCCGAATGACTCTCGGTGTTTCATCGCAGCAACAATTGCCGAAACCACAGCAACAACAGTCTCAACCGTTTGTACCTCCAGCAAAGAGGTGAAAGAGTAAAAATCAGTAATGAAGACAAACAACAGTTTAATCACCAAGCGCAATGCCCTAAAGCGGTTCCTACTACTCAGCAACAGCAACAACAGCCCAAACCTGTTTTGCCTCAGCAACGAGGTGACAAGCAAATGTGACAGTGAGAATACGCGACAAAGAACATTTCATTCTGTTTACAGCGAAATTAGTGCTAGGTGATTTCAACGTGGGGAGTATCGAATGAAATTATTGCTCAGATGAACAAATTCTAATCCCTTTCAACTTGAAAAGCCCTATTGAACAACATCTCTGTGATTCGAGGTATTCTCTCGGCGTTTCTCAGACTAATAATGTTCAAAATGATCTAGGTAGGATCTTGGATCTGGTTTTTGTAAATAATGATGTGAAGCCTCATATTTCCAGATGTGACTTGCCTCTCACGAGTGAGTCCGAGCACCACAAGACTCTATCTTTAAAATTTTCATTTTACTCATATTCAGATAACTTTTCTGACTGTAATCCAGCATTTTTGACTTTCGTAATGCCAACTATCGAGGCTTGAATGCTTTCTATTACAGCATTGATTGGACCGTAATATTGCTCAATAGGGACGTTTTTTCAATGTATATTATTTATATAGTATATCCGTTAAACGTAAACGGCGTAGCTTCAACCTTCCCTGGTACAATAGGAGTCTCTTCAGATTATAAAACCAGCGAAGCAGTTGTGATGTGATCAGTTGTGATGTGACCGCGGACGGAGGCTGATGGTGTGCCCGCCAGTACTTGTTGTTAATCAGTGTTCGCGCAAATAAAACCGAAAACAATAGTGCAAACAATTACCAACGCCGCGAAACACTTTTAACACAATAATAAACTTCACCAAATAACAGTTTTCCATAAACAAACAATAGTGCACTTATTAGCAACTCAACTTAACAACAAAATAAATAAAAATTCTATCAATTACAACAAATAATACACAATCAAACGGAACGCAGAGAACCATGCGAGGGGCTTTTTATGCTCTCCGTAGTAAAGCTCAGCATTTCGTTTGCTTTCACTCCTCCTCCTTCTTCCTGGTCCCGTTAGGTGTGCATGCGGCTGTGAGTGCTGCGTGGGCTGAAGCGCGGCAAGATAAAGGCATAACACTTGTCTTGTCGCGTTTTGCTTTGCTTGAATTCCGCATAGACTCCACTAATGTACGTGGCCTGAGGGCGAATTTCTTCGCGGTCTATGCGCATATTTGTACTCACCAACCGCATATAGTGGCACTGGGTGAGACCCAGGTGTCTGAGGGTGCAGATCCACTGGACTTTCACATGCCGGGGTACCATCTACTGCCATTATTTTTACCTCACAGAGGCCTCGCCTTATACATTCGCAGTGATGTTGCGTACCAGTGTCAGCAACACCTTTGCACGTCGGATGCCGAATTTAGCTCCATGTGGGTTAAGTTCAAAATCCAGTCGCACATCCTGCACTTCTGCTTCATTTATAGAAGCCCGGGTCTAGGGAGGCTGCCAACTTTTGATAAACTGGATCTCTGATCTCTGATTCGATCTCTAAAATTCTGGAATCGTATCCAAACAGTGAAATTGTTGTTGCTGGTGATTTCAATGTTCATAATTCCAATTGGCTACGTCATTCGAGTCACACGACACCCGAGGGTTTGTATGTTGAGTTATTTGCTGAGTCTAATAATTTGACTCAATTAGTGAAGGAACCAACGCACTTTCTCTGCGTTGATGGGCAAAACCAAAATATTCTGGACCTTTTTCTAACTTCACATCACAGCAAGTATGATGTGAATGTTCTTGCACCTCTTGGTAATTCGGACCACGCTACAATTTCTGCTACTTTCCCATATTCTAGTCTTCAATCCGCTCACCAGACAGCTCCGAAACGGAAAGTGTGGCTTTATGAGAAGGCTAATTGGGATGCGCTGAACTGTTTTTTCAGCCGTTTCAATTGGCAATTGTGTTTCAGAGATAGAAACATAAATGCTGCAGCAAAATTGGTAGAAAATATAATTTTATTTGATATGAGGTCTTTCATACCCTATAAAAGAATTTCCATTAAACCAAAAGACCATTCCTGGTTTAATGCGACTTGCAGACAAGCAGTCAGGTCTAAAGAGGAAGCATTTAGGAATTGGCGTTTAAATAAAACTGCTGATACTAAACTGCTGCGCAATCAGGCCAGAAATAGGTGCAATGCCACTCTAAGGCGCGAAAAAGTTCTTTACGAGCAGCGCCTTAGACGCAGAGTTCTTGAATACCATAAGGGTAGCAAGAACTTTTGGTCGTTTGTGGGGAGGGTGAAAAATCAGACGAAATCGTCTATTCCAACTCTCCTTAAGGACGATCAGATCTTCACTCACTCGGTTGATAAGGCAAACTTATTAGCCAAAATGTTTGCTGAAAACTGCTCTCTTCCTGAGAGTAGTCAACCACTGCCCGCGGTCGATGATGTATCTCATGCTATGCCTCAGATGCATATTCGAACGCGAGCTGTTAAAAGAGTGCTTGCAGACCTCAATGTCAATAAGTCCTCGGGACCGGATGGCATTTCAGCCCATGTGTTGAGAAAGTGCGCCTCAACACTGGCTCGCCCATTGCGCAATCTCTTTAATTTATCTTTTACTTCAGGAGTTTTTCCCGCTTCCTGGAAGATTGCCAATGTGCAGCCAGTTCCCAAAAAAGGTGAGGCTACGAATCCTGCAAATTACCGGCCCATAGCAATCTGCTCAGTGCTCTCTAAAGTCATGGAGAGCATTGTAAATTTTAAATTGATGAGGTATCTAGAGCGCAACGAGTTGATCAGCGATCGCCAGTACGGCTTCCGTGCTCACCGTTCCACCGGCGACCTGATGGCGTTTCTCACTGAACGGTGGAGCAGTTCTATTCACCGGTTCGGTGAGAGCAAGGTTGTTGCCCTGGATATCTCCAAGGCATTTGACCGGGTGTGGCATAAAGCACTCGTGTCTAAACTGGCTGCTTATGGTGTCGGTAATACTTTCACTCGATGGATATCGAGTTTCCTCAGCGGCCGTTCTATTCGGGTTGTGATAGACGGCTTTGCTTCCGAAGAGCACTCCATTAATGCTGGAGTTCCGCAGGGTTCGGTCCTGTCTCCGACACTTTTTCTTATTTTCATCAATGACCTTCTGTCATTGACATCAAACCGCGTCTACTCGTTTGCTGATGACAGCAGCATTTGTCATTCATATTCATTTTCCAGGCGTCCTTCCATTCTGGAGATCACTGGAAAACGCAGAATTATGAATGACACACTCCAATCCGACCTCAATAAAATCCAGGAGTGGGGTCGTGCGAATCGGGTCGATTTTAATGCGTGGAAGACCCAATGCTGTTTGTTAACCCACAAGCGTTTGGCGGGTGACAACTTCCCACCTCTAAATATGGGTGGTGTGGATATTAATGAGTCGGAGGCTCTTGATGTTCTGGGTATGTCAATCCAATGCGATCTTCGCTGGAACGATCACATCTTTGACGTGTCGAAAGAAGCAGCCAAGTGCTTAGGCTTTCTTAAGCGGTGTAAGAAGTACTTCACTCCAACCGATCTTCGTTGTATCTACACCACTTATATCCGTCCGAAAATGGAGTACAATTCGCATATATGGTCGGGAGCTTCGCGGGCATATCTTCAGCTTCTCGACCATGTCCAATGTCGTGCGTTAAAACTTATAGGGGACAGTAGGGTATCCAGCTCTATTGAAACCTTGGAGCGTCGTCGTGATGTAGGGTGTGTAGCACTATTTTACCGCTACTTTCACGGTAAATGTTCCTCTGAAGTAGCCAGCTTGATTCCTCCGGTTCAGGTATTTAGCAGAACTACTCGGCTTTCCAGAGCGGTGCACCCCTTTTATGTCGCGATTCCGTTCCAACGAACCACGCATTACCGTGAGAGTTCGTTTTTCGGTCGCGTCGTTAGATTGTGGAATAATCTCCCTGCGAATGTCTTCCCACCCACTTACAGCGTCGAAACATTTAAGCGAAGTGTAAACCGTCACTACTCCCTCTTTCCCCCTTCCCACTAACCTGTCATCCCTTCGGAACCAACAAATGCTGTGCATGGATAGGGGGCATCCCCTGAGTTTGGTTTCATCTGTCATAAAAAAAAAAAAAAACAAAAACCAAAGCTCATAATAAATACAAGAAAACTAACTCGCTGGAGGATTGGTCGACGTTTGTGCTGCGGAGGAAAGAATTTGACTTTCTTTCTAACTTCTTGTACAAAAAATTTCTGGATTCCATTGAGTCAAACATCAGGCATAATCCTGAAGCTTTTTGGATTTTTTACAACTCAAAGCGAAAAAGCTCGGGTATACCTAAAACCATGGAATTCCAAGGGATAAGAGCATCCAATACGCAGGATATTTGTGAACTTTTCGCAACCTTCTTCGGTTAGGTGTTTAATAATTATGATCACGGCATCCGCTCGCTTGACTTCTCCTGCCTGCAACAGACCTTTAATATTGGCTTTATGAAAATATCTGAAGTAGATGTATACAAAACCGTCGTAAACTTGGATTCAACCAAGGGCGCGGGTTTTGATCTAATTTCTCCTTTATTCCTTAAATGTTGTGTATCCTCTCTATGCACCCCATTAACTATAATTTTTAACATGTCTCTGTCAAGCGGAATATTCCCAGATGAGTGGAAAACCGCTTACATCGTACCCATCTTCAAAGCCGGTCAAAAGGGTATGGTCGAAAACTACCGACCAATCGCAAAGCTATCAGTCATACCGAAGGTGCTCGATGACATTGTCAACAAGCTTCTTTTTCACGAAGTAAAAAATTACTTTTTCAGTTGTCAGCATGGTTTCCTTATCGGCCGGTCCGCATGCAGTAATCTATCAATATCAAAAAAAACCGCGGTTGAGCGCGGTTTTCAAGTGGATGCACTTTACACTGATTTTGTAAAAGCGTTCGATTGTCTACCGCACGATATACTTTTGCTAAAACTTGAGAGATTAGGAATTCACTCTGTACTTGTTTTTTATGGCAGATAGAACCAAACTCAGGGGATGCCCCTTATCCATGCAAAGCATTCGTTGGTTTAGAAGGGAAAAGGTTAGTGGGAAGGGGAAAATTGGGAGTAGTGTCGATTTACACCCCTTTTAAAAGCATCGACGTTATAAGTGGGTGGGAAAACATGCGCCAAACCAACTCTTGAAATGGATTTCGTCGTATCTAGCAGATAGGAAATTAATCGTCAAAGTGGGTGAGTGCCTCTTGCGTGTTATTAATGCCAAATCAGGTGTTCCGCAATAGAGTCATCTGTGACCTCTATTGTTTATTATTTTCATTAATGATGTCGTCAATGTCTTTAAACACTGCAGTGTTTTGCGATTTGAAGATGTATACATCCATAAAGTTGTCCGACTGCATGAGGTTTCAGGATGATATTAACTCCTTCACATCCTGGTGTGACTCCAATGGTATGAAACTAAATTTATCCGAATGCAAGATTGTAACATTTTCTCGTAGTCTCTAGCCGTTTTTATTTCATTACCATCATCACACTCAAGAATTCCTAAGAGTGTCCCTTATTAAGGACCTCGGGGTCTATTTTGACGCTAAACTTACATTTAGCCCACATAGGGACTATGTTGTTTCCAAAGCTAATTCTATGCTGCACTGATACCTTCACGCTGAAAGCCACCCATATTTCCCTTGTTAGAACAGTTCTAGAATATGCTGGTATTATATGGCACATATACCACTTCTGGCACGTACGCTCAGCTAGAGCATGCACACCATACACTTCCACCAAAATACGATGACTTTCGGCAGCCTTTTTCTTCATATTGAAGTAATGAAGAAGTACTCCCCGCAAAAACACTTTATTAGGCACGAAAGTCGACATTTTCAGAGTAAAAAAAAGATTGTTGTTTACGCTTCAGCTAAATGACACATACTGATTCTGAAACTATATGACAGTAGCTTTCCAACACATATTTGGAAAGGTGAATCACTGGAATAAAAGTCAAGTTACGCCATCTGTTAGAAAACCGCACGAACCGGTACACCCAATATTTCTTTCAATTAACAGTCCGATACTTGTTCTACGTGATTTTAACAGCTGTAATATTCTATAGGGCTCACATTCAAACAATAATAGAGTGCTTGCTGTCGAGAGAGCTTTATTACAGTCGGATTTCGCTATTCTAAATGATGGTCGGCTGACTCATTTGTCTACCCATGAGACCTTTTCCCACATAGACATCTCCTGTTGTTCTCTAACACTTCTTAATATCATACTGGAATATGCTTGACGATCTCCACAATAGTGATCATTGTCCAATTAAGCTTAATATATAATTCTCAAACAACCTATTCCATCCAAAATTTCTTTCTAAGTTTTTGCTCGACTTTGAAAACTGGACGAGCTTCTCGAAAGAAGTCGATCTTGAACTTCTTAACCGACCTTTTACTGAGCAAAACAATAAGGACGCTGCATCTATATGTAGAGCCATCCGTGCCGCTGCTAATCTTTTTATTCCACAAGCTAATAGCAACAGAAAATGCAATGCTCCTTAATAGAACAATAAACTTGCAGAATTTAGAAAATTAAAAATGTCCGCCTGGTATTAATTTAAGTCCAACCCCACATCTACAAATTTCGTTTCTTTTAAAAAATTAATGCCAAATTTCGCCTTGAAGTTAAAAAACAGCAATCATTTAGTTTCCATAATTTTACCAAATCTATTAATCCTAATTCATCCATCCGCGACTTGTGGAATAAAATTAATAAACTTTCCAACAGAAATCCCCCTCAACCATTTTCTTCTATACAATACTCCATACTAAACAATCCATCACAGATTGCTGACTGCTTTGCCCGCGAATGGTCGTTTTATTCCTCTGATCGAAATTTTTCCGATGAATTTTACCATTTAAATAATACATTAGAACACGATACTTCAAACTATCTCGCTTCCAATAAAGGAATTAGTAAAATTGATGTTCCAATCCTTATGCCCGAACTGCTATCATTATGCCCATCTGCTCTCCTTCTCCACATTCCGTAATCCGGGTTGAGGGAGGGACGTCTAAAACTGTTGCATCTACTAGCCGCCCTGTTCTTACCCGAATGACTCTCGGTGTTTCATCGCAGCAACAATTGCCGAAACCACAGCAACAACAGTCTCAACCGTTTGTACCTCCAGCAAAGAGGTGAAAGAGTAAAAATCAGTAATGAAGACAAACAACAGTTTAATCACCAAGCGCAATGCCCTAAAGCGGTTCCTACTACTCAGCAACAGCAACAACAGCCCAAACCTGTTTTGCCTCAGCAACGAGGTGACAAGCAAATGTGACAGTGAGAATACGCGACAAAGAACATTTCATTCTGTTTACAGCGAAATTAGTGCTAGGTGATTTCAACGTGGGGAGTATCGAATGAAATTATTGCTCAGATGAACAAATTCTAATCCCTTTCAACTTGAAAAGCCCTATTGAACAACATCTCTGTGATTCGAGGTATTCTCTCGGCGTTTCTCAGACTAATAATGTTCAAAATGATCTAGGTAGGATCTTGGATCTGGTTTTTGTAAATAATGATGTGAAGCCTCATATTTCCAGATGTGACTTGCCTCTCACGAGTGAGTCCGAGCACCACAAGACTCTATCTTTAAAATTTTCATTTTACTCATATTCAGATAACTTTTCTGACTGTAATCCAGCATTTTTGACTTTCGTAATGCCAACTATCGAGGCTTGAATGCTTTCTATTACAGCATTGATTGGACCGTAATATTGCTCAATAGGGACGTTTTTTCAATGTATATTATTTATATAGTATATCCGTTAAACGTAAACGGCGTAGCTTTAACCTTCCCTGGTACAATAGGAGTCTCTTCAGATTATAAAACCAGCGAAGCAGTTGTGATGTGATCAGTTGTGATGTGACCGCGGACGGAGGCTGATGGTGTGCCCGCCAGTACTTGTTGTTAATCAGTGTTCGCGCAAATAAAACCGAAAACAATAGTGCAAACAATTACCAACGCCGCGAAACTACTACCGAAGTTTGCTGAAAACTGCTCTCTTCCTGAGAGTAGTCAACCACTGCCCGCGGTCGATGATGTATCTCATGCTATGCCTCAGATGCATATTCGAACGCGAGCTGCTAAAAGAGTGCTTGCAGACCTCAATGTCAATAAGTCCTCGGGACCGGATGGCATTTCAGCCCATGTGTTGAGAAAGTGCGCCTCAACACTGGCTCGCCCATTGCGCAATCTCTTTAATTTATCTTTTACTTCAGGAGTTTTTCCCGCTTCCTGGAAGATTGCCAATGTGCAGCCAGTTCCCAAAAAAGGTGAGGCTACGAATCCTGCAAATTACCGGCCCATAGCAATCTGCTCAGTGCTCTCTAAAGTCATGGAGAGCATTGTAAATTTTAAATTGATGAGGTATCTAGAGCGCAACGAGTTGATCAGCGATCGCCAGTACGGCTTCCGTGCTCACCGTTCCACCGGCGACCTGATGGCGTTTCTCACTGAACGGTGGAGCAGTTCTATTCACCGGTTCGGTGAGAGCAAGGTTGTTGCCCTGGATATCTCCAAGGCATTTGACCGGGTGTGGCATAAAGCACTCGTGTCTAAACTGGCTGCTTATGGTGTCGGTAATACTTTCACTCAATGGATATCGAGTTTCCTCAGCGGCCGTTCTATTCGGGTTGTGATAGACGGCTTTGCTTCCGAAGAGCACTCCATTAATGCTGGAGTTCCGCAGGGTTCGGTCCTGTCTCCGACACTTTTTCTTATTTTCATCAATGACCTTCTGTCATTGACATCAAACCGCGTCTACTCGTTTGCTGATGACAGCAGCATTTGTCATTCATATTCATTTTCCAGGCGTCCTTCCATTCTGGAGATCACTGGAAAACGCAGAATTATGAATGACACACTCCAATCCGACCTCAATAAAATCCAGGAATGGGGTCGTGCGAATCGGGTCGATTTTAATGCGTGGAAGACCCAATGCTGTTTGTTAACCCACAAGCGTTTGGCGGGTGACAACTTCCCACCTCTAAATATGGGTGGTGTGGATATTAATGAGTCGGAGGCTCTTGATGTTCTGGGTATGTCAATCCAATGCGATCTTCGCTGGAACGATCACATCTTTGACGTGTCGAAAGAAGCAGCCAAGTGCTTAGGCTTTCTTAAGCGGTGTAAGAAGTACTTCACTCCAACCGATCTTCGTTGTATCTACACCACTTATATCCGTCCGAAAATGGAGTACAATTCGCATATATGGTCGGGAGCTTCGCGGGCATATCTTCAGCTTCTCGACCATGTCCAATGTCGTGCGTTAAAACTTATAGGGGACAGTAGGGTATCCAGCTCTATTGAAACCTTGGAGCGTCGTCGTGATGTAGGGTGTGTAGCACTATTTTACCGCTACTTTCACGGTAAATGTTCCTCTGAAGTAGCCAGCTTGATTCCTCCGGTTCAGGTATTTAGCAGAACTACTCGGCTTTCCAGAGCGGTGCACCCCTTTTATGTCGCGATTCCGTTCCAACGAACCACGCATTACCGTGAGAGTTCGTTTTTCGGTCGCGTCGTTAGATTGTGGAATAATCTCCCTGCGAATGTCTTCCCACCCACTTACAGCGTCGAAACATTTAAGCGAAGTGTAAACCGTCACTACTCCCTCTTTCCCCCTTCCCACTAACCTGTCATCCCTTCGGAACCAACAAATGCTGTGCATGGATAGGGGGCATCCCCTGAGTTTGGTTTCATCTGTCATAAAAAAAAAAAAAAAAAAAAACCAAAGCTCATAATAAATACAAGAAAACTAACTCGCTGGAGGATTGGTCGACGTTTGTGCTGCGGAGGAAAGAATTTGACTTTCTTTCTAACTTCTTGTACAAAAAATTTCTGGATTCCATTGAGTCAAACATCAAGCATAATCCTGAAGCTTTTTGGATTTTTTACAACTCAAAGCGAAAAAGCTCGGGTATACCTAAAACCATGGAATTCCAAGGGATAAGAGCATCCAATACGCAGGATATTTGTGAACTTTTCGCAACCTTCTTCGGTTAGGTGTTTAATAATTATGATCACGGCATCCGCTCGCTTGACTTCTCCTGCCTGCAACAGACCTTTAATATTGGCTTTATGAAAATATCTGAAGTAGATGTATACAAAACCGTCGTAAACTTGGATTCAACCAAGGGCGCGGGTTTTGATCTAATTTCTCCTTTATTCCTTAAATGTTGTGTATCCTCTCTATGCACCCCATTAACTATAATTTTTAACATGTCTCTGTCAAGCGGAATATTCCCAGATGAGTGGAAAACCGCTTACATCGTACCCATCTTCAAAGCCGGTCAAAAGGGTATGGTCGAAAACTACCGACCAATCGCAAAGCTATCAGTCATACCGAAGGTGCTCGATGACATTGTCAACAAGCTTCTTTTTCACGAAGTAAAAAATTACTTTTTCAGTTGTCAGCATGGTTTCCTTATCGGCCGGTCCGCATGCAGTAATCTATCAATATCAAAAAAAACCGCGGTTGAGCGCGGTTTTCAAGTGGATGCACTTTACACTGATTTTGTAAAAGCGTTCGATTGCCTACCGCACGATATACTTTTGCTAAAACTTGAGAGATTAGGAATTCACTCTGTACTTGTTTTTTATGGCAGATAGAACCAAACTCAGGGGATGCCCCTTATCCATGCAAAGCATTCGTTGGTTTAGAAGGGAAAAGGTTAGTGGGAAGGGGAAAATTGGGAGTAGTGTCGATTTACACCCCTTTTAAAAGCATCGACGTTATAAGTGGGTGGGAAAACATGCGCCAAACCAACTCTTGAAATGGATTTCGTCGTATCTAGCAGATAGGAAATTAATCGTCAAAGTGGGTGAGTGCCTCTTGCGTGTTATTAATGCCAAATCAGGTGTTCCGCAATAGAGTCATCTGTGACCTCTATTGTTTATTATTTTCATTAATGATGTCGTCAATGTCTTTAAACACTGCAGTGTTTTGCGATTTGAAGATGTATACATCCATAAAGTTGTCCGACTGCATGAGGTTTCAGGATGATATTAACTCCTTCACATCCTGGTGTGACTCCAATGGTATGAAACTAAATTTATCCGAATGCAAGATTGTAACATTTTCTCGTAGTCTCTAGCCGTTTTTATTTCATTACCATCATCACACTCAAGAATTCCTAAGAGTGTCCCTTATTAAGGACCTCGGGGTCTATTTTGACGCTAAACTTACATTTAGCCCACATAGGGACTATGTTGTTTCCAAAGCTAATTCTATGCTGCACTGATACCTTCACGCTGAAAGCCACCCATATTTCCCTTGTTAGAACAGTTCTAGAATATGCTGGTATTATATGGCACATATACCACTTCTGGCACGTACGCTCAGCTAGAGCATGCACACCATACACTTCCACCAAAATACGATGACTTTCGGCAGCCTTTTTCTTCATATTGAAGTAATGAAGAAGTACTCCCCGCAAAAACACTTTATTCGGCACGAAATTCGACATTTTCAGAGTAAAAAAAAGGATTGTTGTTTACGCTTCAGCTAAATGACACATACTGATTCTGAAACTATATGACAGTAGCTTTCCAACACATATTTGGAAAGGTGAATCACTGGAATAAAAGTCAAGTTACGCCATCTGTTAGAAAACCGCACGAACCGGTACACCCAATATTTCTTTCAATTAACAGTCCGATACTTGTTCTACGTGATTTTAACAGCTGTAATATTCTATAGGGCTCACATTCAAACAATAATAGAGTGCTTGCTGTCGAGAGAGCTTTATTACAGTCGGATTTCGCTATTCTAAATGATGGTCGGCTGACTCATTTGTCTACCCATGAGACCTTTTCCCACATAGACATCTCCTGTTGTTCTCTAACACTTCTTAATATCATACTGGAATATGCTTGACGATCTCCACAATAGTGATCATTGTCCAATTAAGCTTAATATATAATTCTCAAACAACCTATTCCATCCAAAATTTCTTTCTAAGTTTTTGCTCGACTTTGAAAACTGGACGAGCTTCTCGAAAGAAGTCGATCTTGAACTTCTTAACCGACCTTTTACTGAGCAAAACAATAAGGACGCTGCATCTATATGTAGAGCCATCCGTGCCGCTGCTAATCCTTTTATTCCACAAGCTAATAGCAACAGAAAACGCAATGCCCTTTAATAGAACAATAAACTTGCAGAATTTAGAAAATTAAAAATGTCCGCCTGGTATTAATTTAAGTCCAACCCCACATCTACAAATTTCGTTTCTTTTAAAAAATTAATGCCAAATTTCGCATTGAAGTTAAAAAACAGCAATCATTTAGTTTCCATAATTTTACCAAATCTATTAATCCTAATTCATCCATCCGCGACTTGTGGAATAAAATTTTAAACTTTCCAACAGAAATCCCCCTCAACCATTTTCTTCTATACAATACTCCATACTAAACAATCCAACACAGATTGCTGACTGCTTTGCCCGCGAATGGTCGTTTTATTCCTCTGATCGAAATTTTTCCGATGAATTTTACCATTTAAATAATACATTAGAACACGATACTTCAAACTATCTCGCTTCCAATAAAGGAATTAGTAAAATTGATGTTCCAATCCTTATGCCCGAACTGCTATCATTATGCCCATCTGCTCTCCTTCTCCACATTCCGTAATCCGGGTTGAGGGAGGGACGTCTAAAACTGTTGCATCTACTAGCCGCCCTGTTCTTACCCGAATGACTCTCGGTGTTTCATCGCAGCAACAATTGCCGAAACCACAGCAACAACAGTCTCAACCGCTTGTACCTCCAGCAAAGAGGTGAAAGAGTAAAAATCAGTAATGAAGACAAACAACAGTTTAATCACCAAGCGCAATGCCCTAAAGCGGTTCCTACTACTCAGCAACAGCAACAACAGCCCAAACCTGTTTTGCCTCAGCAACGAGGTGACAAGCAAATGTGACAGTGAGAATACGCGACAAAGAACATTTCATTCTGTTTACAGCGAAATTAGTGCTAGGTGATTTCAACGTGGGGAGTATCGAATGAAATTATTGCTCAGATGAACAAATTCTAATCCCTTTCAACTTGAAAAGCCCTATTGAACAACATCTCTGTGATTCGAGGTATTCTCTCGGCCTTTCTCAGACTAATAATGTTCAAAATGATCTAGGTAGGATCTTGGATCTGGTTTTTGTAAATAATGATGTGAAGCCTCATATTTCCAGATGTGACTTGCCTCTCACGAGTGAGTCCGAGCACCACAAGACTCTATCTTTAAAATTTTCATTTTACTCATATTCAGATAACTTTTCTGACTGTAATCCAGCATTTTTGACTTTCGTAATGCCAACTATCGAGGCTTGAATGCTTTCTATTACAGCATTGATTGGACCGTAATATTGCTCAATAGGGACGTTTTTTCAATGTATATTATTTATATAGTATATCCGTTAAACGTAAACGGCGTAGCTTTAAAGAAAGAGTGCTTGCAGACCTCAATGTCAATAAGTCCTCGGGACCGGATGGCATTTCAGCCCATGCGTTGAGAAATTGCGCCTCAACACTGGCTCGCCCATTGCGCAATCTCTTTAATTTATCTTTTACTTCAGGAGTTTTTCCCGCTTCCTGGAAGATTGCCAATGTGCAGCCAGTTCCCAAAAAAGGTGAGGCTACGAATCCTGCAAATTACCGGCCCATAGCAATCTGCTCAGTGCTCTCTAAAGTCATGGAGAGCATTGTAAATTTTAAATTGATGAGGTATCTAGAGCGCAACGAGTTGATCAGCGATCGCCAGTACGGCTTCCGTGCTCACCGTTCCACCGGCGACCTGATGGCGTTTCTCACTGAACGGTGGAGCAGTTCTATTCACCGGTTCGGTGAGAGCAAGGTTGTTGCCCTGGATATCTCCAAGGCATTTGACCGGGTGTGGCATAAAGCACTCGTGTCTAAACTGGCTGCTTATGGTGTCGGTAATACTTTCACTCGATGGATATCGAGTTTCCTCAGCGGCCGTTCTATTCGGGTTGTGATAGACGGCTTTGCTTCCGAAGAGCACTCCATTAATGCTGGAGTTCCACAGGGTTCGGTCCTGTCTCCGACACTTTTTCTTATTTTCATCAATGACCTTCTGTCATTGACATCAAACCGCGTCTACTCGTTTGCTGATGACAGCAGCATTTGTCATTCATATTCATTTTCCAGGCGTCCTTCCATTCTGGAGATCACTGGAAAACGCAGAATTATGAATGACACACTCCAATCCGACCTCAATAAAATCCAGGAGTGGGGTCGTGCGAATCGGGTCGATTTTAATGCGTGGAAGACCCAATGCTGTTTGTTAACCCACAAGCGTTTGGCGGGTGACAACTTCCCACCTCTAAATATGGGTGGTGTGGATATTAATGAGTCGGAGGCTCTTGATGTTCTGGGTATGCCAATACCCAATGCGATCTTCGCTGGAACGATCACATCTTTGACGTGTCGAAAGAAGCAGCCAAGTGCTTAGGCTTTCTTAAGCGGTGTAAGAAGTACTTCACTCCAACCGATCTTCGTTGTATCTACACCACTTATATCCGTCCGAAAATGGAGTACAATTCGCATATATGGTCGGGAGCTTCGCGGGCATATCTTCAGCTTCTCGACCATGTCCAATGTCGTGCGTTAAAACTTATAGGGGACAGTAGGGTATCCAGCTCTATTGAAACCTTGGAGCGTCGTCGTGATGTAGGGTGTGTAGCACTATTTTACCGCTACTTTCACGGTAAATGTTCCTCTGAAGTAGCCAGCTTGATTCCTCCGGTTCAGGTATTTAGCAGAACTACTCGGCTTTCCAGAGCGGTGCACCCCTTTTATGTCGCGATTCCGTTCCAACGAACCACGCATTACCGTGAGAGTTCGTTTTTCGGTCGCGTCGTTAGATTGTGGAATAATCTCCCTGCGAATGTCTTCCCACCCACTTACAGCGTCGAAACATTTAAGCGAAGTGTAAACCGTCACTACTCCCTCTTTCCCCCTTCCCACTAACCTGTCATCCCTTCGGAACCAACAAATGCTGTGCATGGATAGGGGGCATCCCCTGAGTTTGGTTTCATCTGTCATAAAAAAAAAAAAAAAACAAAAACCAAAGCTCATAATAAATACAAGAAAACTAACTCGCTGGAGGATTGGTCGACGTTTGTGCTGCGGAGGAAAGAATTTGACTTTCTTTCTAACTTCTTGTACAAAAAATATCTGGATTCCATTGAGTCAAACATCAAGCATAATCCTGAAGCTTTTTGGATTTTTTACAACTCAAAGCGAAAAAGCTCGGGTATACCTAAAACCATGGAATTCCAAGGAATAAGAGCATCCAATACGCAGGATATTTGTGAACTTTTCGCAACCTTCTTCGGTTAGGTGTTTAATAATTATGATCACGGCATCCGCTCGCTTGACTTCTCAAGTTTTGATCTAATTTCTCCTTTATTCCTTAAATGTTGTGTATCCTCTCTATGCACCCCATTAACTATAATTTTTAACATGTCTCTGTCAAGCGGAATATTCCCAGATGAGTGGAAAACCGCTTACATCGTACCCATCCTCAAAGCCGGTCAAAAGGGTATGGTCGAAAACTACCGACCAATCGCAAAGCTATCAGTCATACCGAAGGTGCTCGATGACATTGTCAACAAGCTTCTTTTTCACGAAGTAAAAAATTACTTTTCCAGTTGTCAGCATGGTTTCCTTATCGGCCGGTCCGCATGCAGTAATCTATCAATATCAAAAAAAAACCGCGGTTGAGCGCGGTTTTCAAGTGGATGCACTTTACACTGATTTTGTAAAAGCGTTCGATTGCCTACCGCACGATATACTTTTGCTAAAACTTGAAAGATTATGAATTCACTCTGTACTTGTTTTTTATGGCAGATAGAACCAAACTCAGGGGATGCCCCTTATCCATGCAAAGTATTCGTTGGTTTAGAAGGGAAAAGGTTAGTGGGAAGGGGAAAATTGGGAGTAGTGTCGATTTACACCCCTTTTAAAAGCATCGACGTTATAAGTGGGTGGGAAAACATGCGCCAAACCAACTCTTGAAATGGATTTCGTCGTATCTAGCAGATAGGAAATTAATCGTCAAAGTGGGTGAGTGCCTCTTGCGTGTTATTAATGCCAAATCAGGTGTTCCGCAATAGAGTCATCTGTGACCTCTATTGTTTATTATTTTCATTAATGATGTCGTCAATGTCTTTAAACACTGCAGTGTTTTGCGATTTGAAGATGTATACATCCATAAAGTTGTCCGACTGCATGAGGTTTCAGGATGATATTAACTCCTTCACATCCTGGTGTGACTCCAATGGTATGAAACTAAATTTATCCAAATGCAAGATTGTAACATTTTCTCGTAGTCTCTAGCCGTTTTTATTTCATTACCATCATCACACTCAAGAATTCCTAAGAGTGTCCCTTATTAAGGACCTCGGGGTCTATTTTGACGCTAAACTTACATTTAGCCCACATAGGGACTATGTTGTTTCCAAAGCTAATTCTATGCTGCACTGATACCTTCACGCTGAAAGCCACCCATATTTCCCTTGTTAGAACAGTTCTAGAATATGCTGGTATCATATGGCACATATACCACTTCTGGCACGTACGCTCAGCTAGAGCATGCACACCATACACTTCCACCAAAATACGATGACTTTCGGCAGCCTTTTTCTTCATATTGAAGTAATGAAGAAGTACTCCCCGCAAAAACACTTTATTCGGCACGAAATTCGACATTTTCAGAGTAAAAAAAAGGATTGTTGTTTACGCTTCAGCTAAATGACACATACTGATTCTGAAACTATATGACAGTAGCTTTCCAACACATATTTGGAAAGGTGAATCACTGGAATAAAAGTCAAGTTACGCCATCTGTTACAAAACCGCACGAACCGGTACACCCAATATTTCTTTCAATTAACAGTCCGATACTTGTTCTACGTGATTTTAACAGCTGTAATATTCTATAGGGCTCACATTCAAACAATAATAGAGTGCTTGCTGTCGAGAGAGCTTTATTACAGTCGGATTTCGCTATTCTAAATGATGGTCGGCTGACTCATTTGTCTACCCATGAGACCTTTTCCCACATAGACATCTCCTGTTGTTCTCTAACACTTCTTAATATCATACTGGAATATGCTTGACGATCTCCACAATAGTGATCATTGTTCAATTAAGCTTAATATATAATTCTCAAACAACCTATTCCATCCAAAATTTCTTTCTAAGTTTTTGCTCGACTTTGAAAACTGGACGAGCTTCTCGAAAGAAGTCGCTCTTGAACTTCTTAACCGACCTTTTACTGAGCAAAACAATAAGGACGCTGCATCTATATGTAGAGCCATCCGTGCCGCTGCTAATCCTTTTATTCCACAAGCTAATAGCAACAGAAAACGCAATGCCCTTTAATAGAACAATAAACTTGCAGAATTTAGAAAATTAAAAATGTCCGCCTGGTATTAATTTAAGTCCAACCCCACATCTACAAATTTCGTTTCTTTTAAAAAATTAATGCCACATTTCGCATTGAAGTTAAAAAACAGCAATCATTTAGTTTCCATAATTTTACCAAATCTATTAATCCTAATTCATCCATCCGCGACTTGTGGAATAAAATTTTAAACTTTCCAACAGAAATCCCCCTCAACCATTTTCTTCTATACAATACTCCATACTAAACAATCCATCACAGATTGCTGACTGCTTTGCCCGCGAATGGTCGTTTTATTCCTCTGATCGAAATTTTTCCGATGAATTTTACCATTTAAATAATACATTAGAACACGATACTTCAAACTATCTCGCTTCCAATAAAGGAATTAGTAAAATCGATGTTCCAATCCTTATGCCCGAACTGCTATCATTATGCCCATCTGCTCTCCTTCTCCACATTCCGTAATCCGGGTTGAGGGAGGGACGTCTAAAACTGTTGCATCTACTAGCCGCCCTGTTCTTACCCAAATGACTCTCGGTGTTTCATCGCAGCAACAATTGCCGAAACCACAGCAACAACAGTCTCAACCGTTTGTACCTCCAGCAAAGAGGTGAAAGAGTAAAAATCAGTAATGAAGACAAACAACAGTTTAATCACCAAGCGCAATGCCCTAAAGCGGTTCCTACTACTCAGCAACAGCAACAACAGCCCAAACCTGTTTTGCCTCAGCAACGAGGTGACAAGCAAATGTGACAGTGAGAATACGCGATAAAGGACATTTCATTCTGTTTACAGCGAAATTAGTGCTAGGTGATTTCAACGTGGGGAGTATCGAATGAAATTATTGCTCAGATGAACAAATTCTAATCCCTTTCAACTTGAAAAGCCCTATTGAACAATATCTCTGTGATTCGAGGTATTCTCTCGGACTTTCTCAGACTAATAATGTTCAAAATGATCTAGGTAGGATCTTGGATCTGGTTTTTGTAAATAATGATGTGAAGCCTCATATTTCCAGATGTGACTTGCCTCTCACGAGTGAGTCCGAGCACCACAAGACTCTATCTTTAAAATTTTCATTTTACTCATATTCAGATAACTTTTCTGACTGTAATCCAGCATTTTTGACTTTCGTAATGCCAACTATCGAGGCTTGAATGCTTTCTATTACAGCATTGATTGGACCGTAATATTGCTCAATAGGGACGTTTTTTCAATGTATATTATTTATATAGTATATCCGTTAAACGTAAACGGCGTAGCTTTAACCTTCCCTGGTACAATAGGAGTCTCTTCAGATTATAAAACCAGCGAAGCAGTTGTGATGTGATCAGTTGTGATGTGACCGCGGACGGAGGCTGATGGTGTGCCCGCCAGTACTTGTTGTTAATCAGTGTTCGCGCAAATAAAACCGAAAACAATAGTGCAAACAATTACCAACGCCGCGAAACTACTACCGAAGTTTGCTGAAAACTGCTCTCTTCCTGAGAGTAGTCAACCACTGCCCGCGGTCGATGATGTATCTCATGCTATGCCTCAGATGCATATTCGAACGCGAGCTGCTAAAAGAGTGCTTGCAGACCTCAATGTCAATAAGTCCTCGGGACCGGATGGCATTTCAGCCCATGTGTTGAGAAAGTGCGCCTCAACACTGGCTCGCCCATTGCGCAATCTCTTTAATTTATCTTTTACTTCAGGAGTTTTTCCCGCTTCCTGGAAGATTGCCAATGTGCAGCCAGTTCCCAAAAAAGGTGAGGCTACGAATCCTGCAAATTACCGGCCCATAGCAATCTGCTCAGTGCTCTCTAAAGTCATGGAGAGCATTGTAAATTTTAAATTGATGAGGTATCTAGAGCGCAACGAGTTGATCAGCGATCGCCAGTACGGCTTCCGTGCTCACCGTTCCACCGGCGACCTGATGGCGTTTCTCACTGAACGGTGGAGCAGTTCTATTCACCGGTTCGGTGAGAGCAAGGTTGTTGCCCTGGATATCTCCAAGGCATTTGACCGGGTGTGGCATAAAGCACTCGTGTCTAAACTGGCTGCTTATGGTGTCGGTAATACTTTCACTCAATGGATATCGAGTTTCCTCAGCGGCCGTTCTATTCGGGTTGTGATAGACGGCTTTGCTTCCGAAGAGCACTCCATTAATGCTGGAGTTCCGCAGGGTTCGGTCCTGTCTCCGACACTTTTTCTTATTTTCATCAATGACCTTCTGTCATTGACATCAAACCGCGTCTACTCGTTTGCTGATGACAGCAGCATTTGTCATTCATATTCATTTTCCAGGCGTCCTTCCATTCTGGAGATCACTGGAAAACGCAGAATTATGAATGACACACTCCAATCCGACCTCAATAAAATCCAGGAGTGGGGTCGTGCGAATCGGGTCGATTTTAATGCGTGGAAGACCCAATGCTGTTTGTTAACCCACAAGCGTTTGGCGGGTGACAACTTCCCACCTCTAAATATGGGTGGTGTGGATATTAATGAGTCGGAGGCTCTTGATGTTCTGGGTATGTCAATCCAATGCGATCTTCGCTGGAACGATCACATCTTTGACGTGTCGAAAGAAGCAGCCAAGTGCTTAGGCTTTCTTAAGCGGTGTAAGAAGTACTTCACTCCAACCGATCTTCGTTGTATCTACACCACTTATATCCGTCCGAAAATGGAGTACAATTCGCATATATGGTCGGGAGCTTCGCGGGCATATCTTCAGCTTCTCGACCATGTCCAATGTCGTGCGTTAAAACTTATAGGGGACAGTAGGGTATCCAGCTCTATTGAAACCTTGGAGCGTCGTCGTGATGTAGGGTGTGTAGCACTATTTTACCGCTACTTTCACGGTAAATGTT
This sequence comes from Sicus ferrugineus, assembly GCA_922984085.1. Lineage (NCBI taxonomy): Eukaryota > Metazoa > Arthropoda > Insecta > Diptera > Conopidae > Sicus > Sicus ferrugineus. Next base: position 20,235,244 of record OV277350.1, read on the forward strand.
CCTCTGAAGTAGCCAGCTTGATTCCTCCGGTTCAGGTATTTAGCAGAACTACTCGGCTTTCCAGAGCGGTGCACCCCTTTTTTGTCGCGATTCCGTTCCAACGAACCACGCATTACCGTGAGAGTTCGTTTTTCGGTCGCGTCGTTAGATTGTGGAATAATCTCCCTGCGAATGTCTTCCCACCCACTTACAGCGTCGAAACATTTAAGCGAAGTGTAAACCGTCACTACTCCCTCTTTCCCCCTTCCCACTAACCTGTCATCCCTTCGGAACCAACAAATGCTGTGCATGGATAGGGGGCATCCCCTGAGTTTGGTTTCATCTGTCATAAAAAAAAAAAAGAAAAACCAAAGCTCATAATAAATACAAGAAAACTAACTCGCTGGAGGATTGGTCGACGTTTGTGCTGCGGAGGAAAGAATTTGACTTTCTTTCTAACTTCTTGTACAAAAAATTTCTGGATTCCATTAAGTCAAACATCAAGCATAATCCTGAAGCTTTTTGGATTTTTTACAACTCAAAGCGAAAAAGCTCGGGTATACCTAAAACCATGGAATTCCAAGGGATAAGAGCATCCAATACGCAGGATATTTGTGAACTTTTCGCAACCTTCTTCGGTTAGGTGTTTAATAATTATGATCACGGCATCCGCTCGCTTGACTTCTCCTGCCTGCAACAGACCTTTAATATTGGCTTATGAAAATATCTGAAGTAGATGTATACAAAACCGTCGTAAACTTGGATTCAACCAAGGGCGCGGGTTTTGATCTAATTTCTCCTTTATTCCTTAAATGTTGTGTATCCTCTCTATGCACCCCATTAACTATAATTTTTAACATGTCTCTGTCAAGCGGAGTAGTCTCTAGCCGTTTTTATTTCATTACCATCATCACACTCAAGAATTCCTAAGAGTGTCCCTTATTAAGGACCTCGGGGTCTATTTTGACGCTAAACTTACATTTAGCCCACATAGGGACTATGTTGTTTCCAAAGCTAATTCTATGCTGCACTGATACCTTCACGCTGAAAGCCACCCATATTTCCCTTGTTAGAACAGTTCTAGAATATGCTGGTATTATATGGCACATATACCACTTCTGGCACGTACGCTCAGCTAGAGCATGCACACCATACACTTCCACCAAAATACGATGACTTTCGGCAGCCTTTTTCTTCATATTGAAGTAATGAAGAAGTACTCCCCGCAAAAACACTTTATTCGGCACGAAAAACGACATTTTCAGAGTAAAAAAAAGGATTGTTGTTTACGCTTCAGCTAAATGACACATAATGATTCTGAAACTATATGACAGTAGCTTTCCAACACATATTTGGAAAGGTGAATCACTGGAATAAAAGTAAAGTTACGCCATCTGTTAGAAAACCGCACGAACCGGTAGACCCAATATTTCTTTCAGTTAACAGTCCGATACGTGTTCTAGGTGATTTTAACAGCTGTAATATTCTATGGGGCTCACATTCAAACAATAACAGAGGGCTTGCTGTCGAGAGAGCTTTATTACAGTCGGATTTCGCTATTCTAAATGATGGTCGGCTGACTCATTTGTCTACCCATGAGACCTTTTCCCACATAGACATCTCCTGTTGTTCTCTAATACTTCTTAATAGCATACTGGAATATGCTTGACGATCTCCACAATAGTGATCATTTTCCAATTAAGCTTAATATATCATTCTCAAACAACCTATTCCCTCCAAAATTTCTTTCTAAGTTTTTGCTCGACTTTGAACACTGGACGAGCTTCTCGAAAGAAGTCGATCTTGAACTTCTTAACCGACCTTTTACTGAGCAAAACAATAAGGACGCTGCATCTATATGTAGAGCCATCCGTGCCGCTGCTAATCTTTTTATTCCACAAGCTAATAGCAACAGAAAACGCAATGCTCCTTAATAGAACAATAAACTTGCAGAATTTAGAAAATTAAAAATGTCCGCCTGGTATTAATTTAAGTCCAACCCAACATCTACAAATTTCGTTTCTTTTAAAAAATTAATGCCAAATTTCGCCTTGAAGTTAAAAAACAGCAATCATTTAGTTTCCATAATTTTACCAAATCTATTAATCCTAATTCATCCATCCGCGACTTGTGGAATAAAATTAATAAACTTTCCAACAGAAATCCCCCTCAACCATTTTCTTCTATACAATACAATAGCTCCATACTAAACAATCCATCACAGATTGCTGACTGCTTTGCCCGCGAATGGTCGTTTTATTCCTCTGATCGAAATTTTTTCGATGAATTTTACCATTTAAATAATACATTAGAATACGATACTTCAAACTATCTCGCTTCCAATAAAGGAATTAGTAAAATCGATGTTCCAATCCTTATGCCCGAACTGCTATCATGTCCCAAGGAAGTAAAAGGTAAAACACCAGGATATGACAGAATTTCCTACAGAATGATAATGGCTTTATCGCCTTCAGCTATTGGTAGATTATTAAATCTTTATAACAACATTTTTCAAACAGGAATACATAAAAGCTGGAAAGTAGCAACTATTATTTCCTATACTGAAACCTCAAAAAGACATTTGTAAAGTGAATTCTTACCGCCCTATTTCACTGATATCTTGTATCTCTAAGGTTTTAGAGAAAATAATTGCAACTCGTATTTCTTGGTTAACCAGCTTAAAGAAGTTAATTGCACCCAACCAAGTTGCCTTTAAACCAGTTTTGTGTACGATTTGTTCTTACATTTTATTTATAAACTTACTTCGATTAAATTAGTAAATTGAAAGTAAAATTGAAGTAAATTTTGTGAAATTAGTAAAATAAATGGGGAAAAAAGAATTATAATGTGATATATTGGATTGAATATGTTTTAAATTTGAAAGACTACTTTCGGAGATGTAAGTAGAGCTGAAGTAGAGATGTAAGTAGAGCTCAAGTTTGCCCCAAAAATCTTTACCTCTTTTAAAGGATAATGTTAGGTCCTGCCTCATTTTACTAAGCTCAATTTGCACTTCAAAGCACTGCTGCTCTATTGCACAATTCAAAGGATTATATTAATATTAACTGTAAGTCCATCTGCTCTCCTTCTCCACCTTCCGTAATCCGGGTTGAGGGAGTGACGTCTAAAACTGTTGCATCTACTAGCCGCCCTGTTCTTACCCAAATGACTCTCGGTGTTTCATCGCAGCAACAATTGCCGAAACCACAGCAACAACAGTCTCAACCGTTTGTACCTCCAGCAAAGAGGTGAAAGAGTAAAAATCAGTAATGAAGACAAACAACAGTTTAATCACCGAGCGCAATGCCCTAAAGCGGTTCCTACTACTCAGCAACAGCAACAACAGTCCAAACCTGTTTTGCCTCAGCAACGAGGTGACAAGCAAATGTGACAGTGAGAATACGCGACAAAGAACATTTCATTCTGTTTACAGCGAAATTAGTGCTAGGTGATTTCAACGTGGGGAGTATCGAATGAAATTATTGCTCAGATGAACAAATTCTAATCCCTTTCAACTTGAAAAGCCCTATTGAACAACATCTCTGTGATTCGAGGTATTCTCTCGGCCTTTCTCAGATTAATAATGTTCAAAATGATCTAGGTAGGATCTTGGATCTCGTTTTTGTAAATAATGATGTGAAGCCTCATATTTCCAGATGTGACTTGCCTCTCACGAGTGAGTCCGTGCACCACAAGACTCTATCTTTAAAATTTTCATTTTACTCATATTCAGATAACTTTTCTGACTGTAATCCAGAATTTTTGACTTTCGTAATGCCAACTATCCAGGCTTGAATGCTTTCTATTACAGCATTGATTGGACCGTAATATTGCTCAATAGGGACGTTTTTTTCAATGTATTACATTTTTAAAAAAGTCTTAAGCGAAAGTCTTTCACTTTATATAGTATACCCGTTAAACGTAAACGGCGTAGCTTTAACCTTCCCTGGTACAATAGGAGTCTCTTCAGATTATAAAACCAGCGAACCAAAGCTCATAATAAATACAAGAAAGCTAACTCGCTGGAGGATTGGTCGACGTTTGTGCTGCGGAGGAAAGAATTTGACTTTCTTTCTAACTTCTTGTACAAAAAATATCTGGATTCCATTGAGTCAAACATCAAGCATAATCCTGAAGCTTTTTGGATTTTTTACAACTCAAAGCGAAAAAGCTCGGGTATACCTAAAACCATGGAATTCCAAGGGATAAGAGCATCCAATACGCAGGATATTTGTGAACTTTTCGCAACCTTCTTCGGTTAGGTGTTTAATAATTATGATCACGGCATCCGCTCGCTTGACTTCTCAAGTTTTGATCTAATTTCTCCTTTATTCCTTAAATGTTGTGTATCCTCTCTATGCACCCCATTAACTATAATTTTTAACATGTCTCTGTCAAGCGGAATATTCCCAGATAAGTGGAAAACCGCTTACATCGTACCCATCTTCAAAGCCGGTCAAAAGGGTATGGTCGAAAACTACCGACCAATCGCAAAGCTATCAGTCATACCGAAGGTGCTCGATGACATTGTCAACAAGCTTCTTTTTCACGAAGTAAAAAATTACTTTTTCAGTTGTCAGCATGGTTTCCTTATCGGCCGGTCCGCATGCAGTAATCTATCAATATCAAAAAAAACCGCGGTTGAGCGCGGTTTTCAAGTGGATGCACTTTACACTGATTTTGTAAAAGCGTTCGATTGCCTACCGCACGATATACTTTTGCTAAAACTTGAGAGATTAGGAATTCACTCTGTACTTGTTTTTTATGGCAGATAGAACCAAACTCAGGGGATGCCCCTTATCCATGCAAAGCATTCGTTGGTTTAGAAGGGAAAAGGTTAGTGGGAAGGGGAAAATTGGGAGTAGTGTCGATTTACACCCCTTTTAAAAGCATCGACGTTATAAGTGGGTGGGAAAACATGCGCCAAACCAACTCTTGAAATGGATTTCGTCGTATCTAGCAGATAGGAAATTAATCGTCAAAGTGGGTGAGTGCCTCTTGCGTGTTATTAATGCCAAATCAGGTGTTCCGCAATAGAGTCATCTGTGACCTCTATTGTTTATTATTTTCATTAATGATGTCGTCAATGTCTTTAAACACTGCAGTGTTTTGCGATTTGAAGATGTATACATCCATAAAGTTGTCCGACTGCATGAGGTTTCAGGATGATATTAACTCCTTCACATCCTGGTGTGACTCCAATGGTATGAAACTAAATTTATCCAAATGCAAGATTGTAACATTTTCTCGTAGTCTCTAGCCGTTTTTATTGCATTACCATCATCACACTCAAGAATTCCTAAGAGTGTCCCTTATTAAGGACCTCGGGGTCTATTTTGACGCTAAACTTACATTTAGCCCACATAGGGACTATGTTGTTTCCAAAGCTAATTCTATGCTGCACTGATACCTTCACGCTGAAAGCCACCCATATTTCCCTTGTTAGAACAGTTCTAGAATATGCTGGTATTATATGGCACATATACCACTTCTGGCACGTACGCTCAGCTAGAGCATGCACACCATACACTTCCACCAAAATACGATGACTTTCGGCAGCCTTTTTCTTCATATTGAAGTAATGAAGAAGTACTCCCCGCAAAAACACTTTATTCGGCACGAAAAACGACATTTTCAGAGTAAAAAAAAGGATTGTTGTTTACGCTTCAGCTAAATGACACATAATGATTCTGAAACTATGTGACAGTAGCTTTCCAACACATATTTGGAAAGGTGAATCACTGGAATAAAAGTAAAGTTACGCCATCTGTTAGAAAACCGCACGAACCGGTAGACCCAATATTTCTTTCAGTTAACAGTCCGATACGTGTTCTAGGTGATTTTAACAGCTGTAATATTCTATGGGGCTCACATTCAAACAATAACAGAGGGCTTGCTGTCGAGAGAGCTTTATTACAGTCGGATTTCGCTATTCTAAATGATGGTCGGCTGACTCATTTGTCTACCCATGAGACCTTTTCCCACATAGACATCTCCTGTTGTTCTCTAATACTTCTTACTAGCATACTGGAATATGCTTGACGATCTCCACAATAGTGATCATTTTCCAATTAAGCTTAATATATCATTCTCAAACAACCTATTCCCTCCAAAATTTCTTTCTAAGTTTTTGCTCGACTTTGAACACTGGACGAGCTTCTCGAAAGAAGTCGATCTTGAACTTCTTAACCGACCTTTTACTGAGCAAAACAATAAGGACGCTGCATCTATATGTAGAGCCATCCGTGCCGCTGCTAATCTTTTTATTCCACAAGCTAATAGCAACAGAAAACGCAATGCTCCTTAATAGAACAATAAACTTGCAGAATTTAGAAAATTAAAAATGTCCGCCTGGTATTAATTTAAGTCCAACCCCACATCTACAAATTTCGTTTCTTTTAAAAAATTAATGCCAAATTTCGCCTTGAAGTTAAAAAACAGCAATCATTTAGTTTCCATAATTTTACCAAATCTATTAATCCTAATTCATCCATCCGCGACTTGTGGAATAAAATTAATAAACTTTCCAACAGAAATCCCCCTCAACCATTTTCTTCTATACAATACAATAGCTCCATACTAAACAATCCATCACAGATTGCTGACTGCTTTGCCCGCGAATGGTCGTTTTATTCCTCTGATCGAAATTTTTTCGATGAATTTTACCATTTAAATAATACATTAGAATACGATACTTCAAACTATCTCGCTTCCAATAAAGGAATTAGTAAAATCGATGTTCCAATCCTTATGCCCGAACTGCTATCATGTCCCAAGGAAGTAAAAGGTAAAACACCAGGATATGACAGAATTTCCTACAGAATGATAATGGCTTTATCGCCTTCAGCTATTGGTAGATTATTAAATCTTTATAACAACATTTTTCAAACAGGAATACATAAAAGCTGGAAAGTAGCAACTATTATTTCCTATACTGAAACCTCAAAAAGACATTTGTAAAGTGAATTCTTACCGCCCTATTTCACTGATATCTTGTATCTCTAAGGTTTTAGAGAAAATAATTGCAACTCGTATTTCTTGGTTAACCAGCTTAAAGAAGTTAATTGCACCCAACCAAGTTGCCTTTAAACCAGTTTTGTGTACGATTTGTTCTTACATTTTATTTATAAACTTACTTCGATTAAATTAGTAAATTGAAAGTAAAATTGAAGTAAATTTTGTGAAATTAGTAAAATAAATGGGGAAAAAAGAATTATAATGTGATATATTGGATTGAATATGTTTTAAATTTGAAAGACTACTTTCGGAGATGTAAGTAGAGCTGAAGTAGAGATGTAAGTAGAGCTCAAGTTTGCCCCAAAAATCTTTACCTCTTTTAAAGGATAATGTTAGGTCCTGCCTCATTTTACTAAGCTCAATTTGCACTTCAAAGCACTGCTGCTCTATTGCACAATTCAAAGGATTATATTAATATTAACTGTAAGTCCATCTGCTCTCCTTCTCCACCTTCCGTAATCCGGGTTGAGGGAGTGACGTCTAAAACTGTTGCATCTACTAGCCGCCCTGTTCTTACCCAAATGACTCTCGGTGTTTCATCGCAGCAACAATTGCCGAAACCACAGCAACAACAGTCTCAACCGTTTGTACCTCCAGCAAAGAGGTGAAAGAGTAAAAATCAGTAATGAAGACAAACAACAGTTTAATCACCGAGCGCAATGCCCTAAAGCGGTTCCTACTACTCAGCAACAGCAACAACAGTCCAAACCTGTTTTGCCTCAGCAACGAGGTGACAAGCAAATGTGACAGTGAGAATACGCGACAAAGAACATTTCATTCTGTTTACAGCGAAATTAGTGCTAGGTGATTTCAACGTGGGGAGTATCGAATGAAATTATTGCTCAGATGAACAAATTCTAATCCCTTTCAACTTGAAAAGCCCTATTGAACAACATCTCTGTGATTCGAGGTATTCTCTCGGCCTTTCTCAGATTAATAATGTTCAAAATGATCTAGGTAGGATCTTGGATCTCGTTTTTGTAAATAATGATGTGAAGCCTCATATTTCCAGATGTGACTTGCCTCTCACGAGTGAGTCCGTGCACCACAAGACTCTATCTTTAAAATTTTCATTTTACTCATATTCAGATAACTTTTCTGACTGTAATCCAGAATTTTTGACTTTCGTAATGCCAACTATCCAGGCTTGAATGCTTTCTATTACAGCATTGATTGGACCGTAATATTGCTCAATAGGGACGTTTTTTTCAATGTATTACATTTTTAAAAAAGTCTTAAGCGAAAGTCTTTCACTTTATATAGTATACCCGTTAAACGTAAACGGCGTAGCTTTAACCTTCCCTGGTACAATAGGAGTCTCTTCAGATTATAAAACCAGCGAACCAAAGCTCATAATAAATACAAGAAAGCTAACTCGCTGGAGGATTGGTCGACGTTTGTGCTGCGGAGGAAAGAATTTGACTTTCTTTCTAACTTCTTGTACAAAAAATATCTGGATTCCATTGAGTCAAACATCAAGCATAATCCTGAAGCTTTTTGGATTTTTTACAACTCAAAGCGAAAAAGCTCGGGTATACCTAAAACCATGGAATTCCAAGGGATAAGAGCATCCAATACGCAGGATATTTGTGAACTTTTCGCAACCTTCTTCGGTTAGGTGTTTAATAATTATGATCACGGCATCCGCTCGCTTGACTTCTCAAGTTTTGATCTAATTTCTCCTTTATTCCTTAAATGTTGTGTATCCTCTCTATGCACCCCATTAACTATAATTTTTAACATGTCTCTGTCAAGCGGAATATTCCCAGATGAGTGGAAAACCGCTTACATCGTACCCATCTTCAAAGCCGGTCAAAAGGGTATGGTCGAAAACTACCGACCAATCGCAAAGCTATCAGTCATACCGAAGGTGCTCGATGACATTGTCAACAAGCTTCTTTTTCACGAAGTAAAAAATTACTTTTTCAGTTGTCAGCATGGTTTCCTTATCGGCCGGTCCGCATGCAGTAATCTATCAATATCAAAAAAAACCGCGGTTGAGCGCGGTTTTCAAGTGGATGCACTTTACACTGATTTTGTAAAAGCGTTCGATTGCCTACCGCACGATATACTTTTGCTAAAACTTGAGAGATTAGGAATTCACTCTGTACTTGTTTTTTATGGCAGATAGAACCAAACTCAGGGGATGCCCCTTATCCATGCAAAGCATTCGTTGGTTTAGAAGGGAAAAGGTTAGTGGGAAGGGGAAAATTGGGAGTAGTGTCGATTTACACCCCTTTTAAAAGCATCGACGTTATAAGTGGGTGGGAAAACATGCGCCAAACCAACTCTTGAAATGGATTTCGTCGTATCTAGCAGATAGGAAATTAATCGTCAAAGTGGGTGAGTGCCTCTTGCGTGTTATTAATGCCAAATCAGGTGTTCCGCAATAGAGTCATCTGTGACCTCTATTGTTTATTATTTTCATTAATGATGTCGTCAATGTCTTTAAACACTGCAGTGTTTTGCGATTTGAAGATGTATACATCCATAAAGTTGTCCGACTGCATGAGGTTTCAGGATGATATTAACTCCTTCACATCCTGGTGTGACTCCAATGGTATGAAACTAAATTTATCCAAATGCAAGATTGTAACATTTTCTCGTAGTCTCTAGCCGTTTTTATTGCATTACCATCATCACACTCAAGAATTCCTAAGAGTGTCCCTTATTAAGGACCTCGGGGTCTATTTTGACGCTAAACTTACATTTAGCCCACATAGGGACTATGTTGTTTCCAAAGCTAATTCTATGCTGCACTGATACCTTCACGCTGAAAGCCACCCATATTTCCCTTGTTAGAACAGTTCTAGAATATGCTGGTATTATATGGCACATATACCACTTCTGGCACGTACGCTCAGCTAGAGCATGCACACCATACACTTCCACCAAAATACGATGACTTTCGGCAGCCTTTTTCTTCATATTGAAGTAATGAAGAAGTACTCCCCGCAAAAACACTTTATTCGGCACGAAAAACGACATTTTCAGAGTAAAAAAAAGGATTGTTGTTTACGCTTCAGCTAAATGACACATAATGATTCTGAAACTATGTGACAGTAGCTTTCCAACACATATTTGGAAAGGTGAATCACTGGAATAAAAGTAAAGTTACGCCATCTGTTAGAAAACCGCACGAACCGGTAGACCCAATATTTCTTTCAGTTAACAGTCCGATACGTGTTCTAGGTGATTTTAACAGCTGTAATATTCTATGGGGCTCACATTCAAACAATAACAGAGGGCTTGCTGTCGAGAGAGCTTTATTACAGTCGGATTTCGCTATTCTAAATGATGGTCGGCTGACTCATTTGTCTACCCATGAGACCTTTTCCCACATAGACATCTCCTGTTGTTCTCTAATACTTCTTACTAGCATACTGGAATATGCTTGACGATCTCCACAATAGTGATCATTTTCCAATTAAGCTTAATATATCATTCTCAAACAACCTATTCCCTCCAAAATTTCTTTCTAAGTTTTTGCTCGACTTTGAACACTGGACGAGCTTCTCGAAAGAAGTCGATCTTGAACTTCTTAACCGACCTTTTACTGAGCAAAACAATAAGGACGCTGCATCTATATGTAGAGCCATCCGTGCCGCTGCTAATCTTTTTATTCCACAAGCTAATAGCAACAGAAAACGCAATGCTCCTTAATAGAACAATAAACTTGCAGAATTTAGAAAATTAAAAATGTCCGCCTGGTATTAATTTAAGTCCAACCCCACATCTACAAATTTCGTTTCTTTTAAAAAATTAATGCCAAATTTCGCCTTGAAGTTAAAAAACAGCAATCATTTAGTTTCCATAATTTTACCAAATCTATTAATCCTAATTCATCCATCCGCGACTTGTGGAATAAAATTAATAAACTTTCCAACAGAAATCCCCCTCAACCATTTTCTTCTATACAATACAATAGCTCCATACTAAACAATCCATCACAGATTGCTGACTGCTTTGCCCGCGAATGGTCGTTTTATTCCTCTGATCGAAATTTTTTCGATGAATTTTACCATTTAAATAATACATTAGAATACGATACTTCAAACTATCTCGCTTCCAATAAAGGAATTAGTAAAATCGATGTTCCAATCCTTATGCCCGAACTGCTATCATGTCCCAAGGAAGTAAAAGGTAAAACACCAGGATATGACAGAATTTCCTACAGAATGATAATGGCTTTATCGCCTTCAGCTATTGGTAGATTATTAAATCTTTATAACAACATTTTTCAAACAGGAATACATAAAAGCTGGAAAGTAGCAACTATTATTTCCTATACTGAAACCTCAAAAAGACATTTGTAAAGTGAATTCTTACCGCCCTATTTCACTGATATCTTGTATCTCTAAGGTTTTAGAGAAAATAATTGCAACTCGTATTTCTTGGTTAACCAGCTTAAAGAAGTTAATTGCACCCAACCAAGTTGCCTTTAAACCAGTTTTGTGTACGATTTGTTCTTACATTTTATTTATAAACTTACTTCGATTAAATTAGTAAATTGAAAGTAAAATTGAAGTAAATTTTGTGAAATTAGTAAAATAAATGGGGAAAAAAGAATTATAATGTGATATATTGGATTGAATATGTTTTAAATTTGAAAGACTACTTTCGGAGATGTAAGTAGAGCTGAAGTAGAGATGTAAGTAGAGCTCAAGTTTGCCCCAAAAATCTTTACCTCTTTTAAAGGATAATGTTAGGTCCTGCCTCATTTTACTAAGCTCAATTTGCACTTCAAAGCACTGCTGCTCTATTGCACAATTCAAAGGATTATATTAATATTAACTGTAAGTCCATCTGCTCTCCTTCTCCACCTTCCGTAATCCGGGTTGAGGGAGTGACGTCTAAAACTGTTGCATCTACTAGCCGCCCTGTTCTTACCCAAATGACTCTCGGTGTTTCATCGCAGCAACAATTGCCGAAACCACAGCAACAACAGTCTCAACCGTTTGTACCTCCAGCAAAGAGGTGAAAGAGTAAAAATCAGTAATGAAGACAAACAACAGTTTAATCACCGAGCGCAATGCCCTAAAGCGGTTCCTACTACTCAGCAACAGCAACAACAGTCCAAACCTGTTTTGCCTCAGCAACGAGGTGACAAGCAAATGTGACAGTGAGAATACGCGACAAAGAACATTTCATTCTGTTTACAGCGAAATTAGTGCTAGGTGATTTCAACGTGGGGAGTATCGAATGAAATTATTGCTCAGATGAACAAATTCTAATCCCTTTCAACTTGAAAAGCCCTATTGAACAACATCTCTGTGATTCGAGGTATTCTCTCGGCCTTTCTCAGATTAATAATGTTCAAAATGATCTAGGTAGGATCTTGGATCTCGTTTTTGTAAATAATGATGTGAAGCCTCATATTTCCAGATGTGACTTGCCTCTCACGAGTGAGTCCGTGCACCACAAGACTCTATCTTTAAAATTTTCATTTTACTCATATTCAGATAACTTTTCTGACTGTAATCCAGAATTTTTGACTTTCGTAATGCCAACTATCCAGGCTTGAATGCTTTCTATTACAGCATTGATTGGACCGTAATATTGCTCAATAGGGACGTTTTTTTCAATGTATTACATTTTTAAAAAAGTCTTAAGCGAAAGTCTTTCACTTTATATAGTATACCCGTTAAACGTAAACGGCGTAGCTTTAACCTTCCCTGGTACAATAGGAGTCTCTTCAGATTATAAAACCAGCGAACCAAAGCTCATAATAAATACAAGAAAGCTAACTCGCTGGAGGATTGGTCGACGTTTGTGCTGCGGAGGAAAGAATTTGACTTTCTTTCTAACTTCTTGTACAAAAAATATCTGGATTCCATTGAGTCAAACATCAAGCATAATCCTGAAGCTTTTTGGATTTTTTACAACTCAAAGCGAAAAAGCTCGGGTATACCTAAAACCATGGAATTCCAAGGGATAAGAGCATCCAATACGCAGGATATTTGTGAACTTTTCGCAACCTTCTTCGGTTAGGTGTTTAATAATTATGATCACGGCATCCGCTCGCTTGACTTCTCAAGTTTTGATCTAATTTCTCCTTTATTCCTTAAATGTTGTGTATCCTCTCTATGCACCCCATTAACTATAATTTTTAACATGTCTCTGTCAAGCGGAATATTCCCAGATGAGTGGAAAACCGCTTACATCGTACCCATCTTCAAAGCCGGTCAAAAGGGTATGGTCGAAAACTACCGACCAATCGCAAAGCTATCAGTCATACCGAAGGTGCTCGATGACATTGTCAACAAGCTTCTTTTTCACGAAGTAAAAAATTACTTTTTCAGTTGTCAGCATGGTTTCCTTATCGGCCGGTCCGCATGCAGTAATCTATCAATATCAAAAAAAACCGCGGTTGAGCGCGGTTTTCAAGTGGATGCACTTTACACTGATTTTGTAAAAGCGTTCGATTGCCTACCGCACGATATACTTTTGCTAAAACTTGAGAGATTAGGAATTCACTCTGTACTTGTTTTTTATGGCAGATAGAACCAAACTCAGGGGATGCCCCTTATCCATGCAAAGCATTCGTTGGTTTAGAAGGGAAAAGGTTAGTGGGAAGGGGAAAATTGGGAGTAGTGTCGATTTACACCCCTTTTAAAAGCATCGACGTTATAAGTGGGTGGGAAAACATGCGCCAAACCAACTCTTGAAATGGATTTCGTCGTATCTAGCAGATAGGAAATTAATCGTCAAAGTGGGTGAGTGCCTCTTGCGTGTTATTAATGCCAAATCAGGTGTTCCGCAATAGAGTCATCTGTGACCTCTATTGTTTATTATTTTCATTAATGATGTCGTCAATGTCTTTAAACACTGCAGTGTTTTGCGATTTGAAGATGTATACATCCATAAAGTTGTCCGACTGCATGAGGTTTCAGGATGATATTAACTCCTTCACATCCTGGTGTGACTCCAATGGTATGAAACTAAATTTATCCAAATGCAAGATTGTAACATTTTCTCGTAGTCTCTAGCCGTTTTTATTGCATTACCATCATCACACTCAAGAATTCCTAAGAGTGTCCCTTATTAAGGACCTCGGGGTCTATTTTGACGCTAAACTTACATTTAGCCCACATAGGGACTATGTTGTTTCCAAAGCTAATTCTATGCTGCACTGATACCTTCACGCTGAAAGCCACCCATATTTCCCTTGTTAGAACAGTTCTAGAATATGCTGGTATTATATGGCACATATACCACTTCTGGCACGTACGCTCAGCTAGAGCATGCACACCATACACTTCCACCAAAATACGATGACTTTCGGCAGCCTTTTTCTTCATATTGAAGTAATGAAGAAGTACTCCCCGCAAAAACACTTTATTCGGCACGAAATTCGACATTTTCAGAGTAAAAAAAAGGATTGTTGTTTACGCTTCAGCTAAATGACACATAATGATTCTGAAACTATGTGACAGTAGCTTTCCAACACATATTTGGAAAGGTGAATCACTGGAATAAAAGTAAAGTTACGCCATCTGTTAGAAAACCGCACGAACCGGTAGACCCAATATTTCTTTCAGTTAACAGTCCGATACGTGTTCTAGGTGATTTTAACAGCTGTAATATTCTATGGGGCTCACATTCAAACAATAACAGAGGGCTTGCTGTCGAGAGAGCTTTATTACAGTCGGATTTCGCTATTCTAAATGATGGTCGGCTGACTCATTTGTCTACCCATGAGACCTTTTCCCACATAGACATCTCCTGTTGTTCTCTAATACTTCTTAATAGCATACTGGAATATGCTTGACGATCTCCACAATAGTGATCATTTTCCAATTAAGCTTAATATATCATTCTCAAACAACCTATTCCCTCCAAAATTTCTTTCTAAGTTTTTGCTCGACTTTGAACACTGGACGAGCTTCTCGAAAGAAGTCGATCTTGAACTTCTTAACCGACCTTTTACTGAGCAAAACAATAAGGACGCTGCATCTATATGTAGAGCCATCCGTGCCGCTGCTAATCTTTTTATTCCACAAGCTAATAGCAACAGAAAACGCAATGCTCCTTAATAGAACAATAAACTTGCAGAATTTAGAAAATTAAAAATGTCCGCCTGGTATTAATTTAAGTCCAACCCCACATCTACAAATTTCGTTTCTTTTAAAAAATTAATGCCAAATTTCGCCTTGAAGTTAAAAAACAGCAATCATTTAGTTTCCATAATTTTACCAAATCTATTAATCCTAATTCATCCATCCGCGACTTGTGGAATAAAATTAATAAACTTTCCAACAGAAATCCCCCTCAACCATTTTCTTCTATACAATACAATAGCTCCATACTAAACAATCCATCACAGATTGCTGACTGCTTTGCCCGCGAATGGTCGTTTTATTCCTCTGATCGAAATTTTTTCGATGAATTTTACCATTTAAATAATACATTAGAATACGATACTTCAAACTATCTCGCTTCCAATAAAGGAATTAGTAAAATCGATGTTCCAATCCTTATGCCCGAACTGCTATCATGTCCCAAGGAAGTAAAAGGTAAAACACCAGGATATGACAGAATTTCCTACAGAATGATAATGGCTTTATCGCCTTCAGCTATTGGTAGATTATTAAATCTTTATAACAACATTTTTCAAACAGGAATACATAAAAGCTGGAAAGTAGCAACTATTATTTCCTATACTGAAACCTCAAAAAGACATTTGTAAAGTGAATTCTTACCGCCCTATTTCACTGATATCTTGTATCTCTAAGGTTTTAGAGAAAATAATTGCAACTCGTATTTCTTGGTTAACCAGCTTAACGAAGTTAATTGCACCCAACCAAGTTGCCTTTAAACCAGTTTTGTGTACGATTTGTTCTTACATTTTATTTATAAACTTACTTCGATTAAATTAGTAAATTGAAAGTAAAATTGAAGTAAATTTTGTGAAATTAGTAAAATAAATGGGGAAAAAAGAATTATAATGTGATATATTGGATTGAATATGTTTTAAATTTGAAAGACTACTTTCGGAGATGTAAGTAGAGCTGAAGTAGAGATGTAAGTAGAGCTCAATTTTGCCCCAAAAATCTTTACCTCTTTTAAAGGATAATGTTAGGTCCTGCCTCATTTTACTAAGCTCAATTTGCACTTCAAAGCACTGCTGCTCTATTGCACAATTCAAAGGATTATATTAATATTAACTGTAAGTCCATCTGCTCTCCTTCTCCACCTTCCGTAATCCGGGTTGAGGGAGTGACGTCTAAAACTGTTGCATCTACTAGCCGCCCTGTTCTTACCCAAATGACTCTCGGTGTTTCATTGCAGCAACAATTGCCGAAACCACAGCAACAACAGTCTCAACCGTTTGTACCTCCAGCAAAGAGGTGAAAGAGTAAAAATCAGTAATGAAGACAAACAACAGTTTAATCACCGAGCGCAATGCCCTAAAGCGGTTCCTACTACTCAGCAACAGCAACAACAGTCCAAACCTGTTTTGCCTCAGCAACGAGGTGACAAGCAAATGTGACAGTGAGAATACGCGACAAAGAACATTTCATTCTGTTTACAGCGAAATTAGTGCTAGGTGATTTCAACGTGGGGAGTATCGAATGAAATTATTGCTCAGATGAACAAATTCTAATCCCTTTCAACTTGAAAAGCCCTATTGAACAACATCTCTGTGATTCGAGGTATTCTCTCGGCCTTTCTCAGATTAATAATGTTCAAAATGATCTAGGTAGGATCTTGGATCTCGTTTTTGTAAATAATGATGTGAAGCCTCATATTTCCAGATGTGACTTGCCTCTCACGAGTGAGTCCGTGCACCACAAGACTCTATCTTTAAAATTTTCATTTTACTCATATTCAGATAACTTTTCTGACTGTAATTCAGAATTTTTGACTTTCGTAATGCCAACTATCCAGGCTTGAATGCTTTCTATTACAGCATTGATTGGACCGTAATATTGCTCAATAGGGACGTTTTTTTCAATGTATTACATTTTTAAAAAAGTCTTAAGCGAAAGTCTTTCACTTTATATAGTATACCCGTTAAACGTAAACGGCGTAGCTTTAACCTTCCCTGGTACAATAGGAGTCTCTTCAGATTATAAAACCAGCGAACCAAAGCTCATAATAAATACAAGAAAGCTAACTCGCTGGAGGATTGGTCGACGTTTGTGCTGCGGAGGAAAGAATTTGACTTTCTTTCTAACTTCTTGTACAAAAAATATCTGGATTCCATTGAGTCAAACATCAAGCATAATCCTGAAGCTTTTTGGATTTTTTACAACTCAAAGCGAAAAAGCTCGGGTATACCTAAAACCATGGAATTCCAAGGGATAAGAGCATCCAATACGCAGGATATTTGTGAACTTTTCGCAACCTTCTTCGGTTAGGTGTTTAATAATTATGATCACGGCATCCGATCGCTTGACTTCTCAAGTTTTGATCTAATTTCTCCTTTATTCCTTAAATGTTGTGTATCCTCTCTATGCACCCCATTAACTATAATTTTTAACATGTCTCTGTCAAGCGGAATATTCCCAGATGAGTGGAAAACCGCTTCGTACCCATCTTCAAAGCCGGTCAAAAGGGTATGGTCGAAAACTACCGACCAATCGCAAAGCTATCAGTCATACCGAAGGTGCTCGATGACATTGTCAACAAGCTTCTTTTTCACGAAGTAAAAAATACTTTTCCAGTTGTCAGCATGGTTTCCTTATCGGCCGGTCCGCATGCAGTAATCTATCAATATCAAAAAAAACCGCGGTTGAGCGCGGTTTTCAAGTGGATGCACTTTACACTGATTTT
Source organism: Sicus ferrugineus (assembly GCA_922984085.1). Lineage (NCBI taxonomy): Eukaryota > Metazoa > Arthropoda > Insecta > Diptera > Conopidae > Sicus > Sicus ferrugineus. The sequence continues at coordinate 20,253,019 of OV277350.1, forward strand.
GTAAAAGCGTTCGATTGCCTACCGCACGATATACTTTTGCTAAAACTTGAAAGATTAGGAATTCACTCTGTACTTGTTTTTTATGGCAGATAGAACCAAACTCAGGGGATGCCCCTTATCCATGCAAAGCATTCGTTGGTTTAGAAGGGAAAAAGTTAGTGGGAAGGGGAAAATTGGGAGTAGTGTCGATTTACACCCCTTTTAAAAGCATCGACGTTATAAGTGGGTGGGAAAACATGCGCCAAACCAACTCTTGAAATGGATTTCGTCGTATCTAGCAGATAGGAAATTAATCGTCAAAGTGGGTGAGTGCCTCTTGCGTGTTATTAATGCCAAATCAGGTGTTCCGCAATAGAGTCATCTGTGACCTCTATTGTTTATTATTTTCATTAATGATGTCGTCAATGCTTTAAACACTGCAGTGTTTTGCGATTTGAAGATGTATACATCCATAAAGTTGTCCGACTGCATGAGGTTTCAGGATGATATTAACTCCTTCACATCCTGGTGTGACTCCAATGGTATGAAACTAAATTTATCCAAATGTAAGATTGTAACATTTTCTCGTAGTCTCTAGCCGTTTTTATTTCATTACCATCATCACACTCAAGAATTCCTAAGAGTGTCCCTTATTAAGGACCTCGGGGTCTATTTTGACGCTAAACTTACATTTAGCCCACATAGGGACTATGTTGTTTCCAAAGCTAATTCTATGCTGCACTGATACCTTCACGCTGAAAGCCACCCATATTTCCCTTGTTAGAACAGTTGTAGAATATGCTGGTATTATATGGCACATATACCACTTCTGGCACGTACGCTCAGCTAGAGCATGCACACCATACACTTCCACCAAAATACGATGACTTTCGGCAGCCTTTTTCTTCATATTGAAGTAATGAAGAAGTACTCCCCGCAAAAACACTTTATTCGGCACGAAATTCGACATTTTCAAAGTAAAAAAAAGGATTGTTGTTTACGCTTCAGCTAAATGACACATACTGATTCTGAAACTATATGACAGTAGCTTTCCAACACATATTTGGAAAGGTGAATCACTGGAATAAAAGTCAAGTTACGCCATCTGTTAGAAAACCGCACGAACCGGTACACCCAATATTTCTTTCAATTAACAGTCCGATACTTGTTCTACGTGATTTTAACAGCTGTAATATTCTATAGGGCTCACATTCAAACAATAATAGAGTGCTTGCTGTCGAGAGAGCTTTATTACAGTCGGATTTCGCTATTCTAAATGATGGTCGGCTGACTCATTTGTCTACCCATGAGACCTTTTCCCACATAGACATCTCCTGTTGTTCTCTAACACTTCTTAATATCATACTGGAATATGCTTGACGATCTCCACAATAGTGATCATTGTTCAATTAAGCTTAATATATAATTCTCAAACAACCTATTCCATCCAAAATTTCTTTCTAAGTTTTTGCTCGACTTTGAAAACTGGACGAGCTTCTCGAAAGAAGTCGCTCTTGAACTTCTTAACCGACCTTTTACTGAGCAAAACAATAAGGACGCTGCATCTATATGTAGAGCCATCCGTGCCGCTGCTAATCCTTTTATTCCACAAGCTAATAGCAACAGAAAACGCAATGCCCTTTAATAGAACAATAAACTTGCAGAATTTAGAAAATTAAAAATGTCCGCCTGGTATTAATTTAAGTCCAACCCCACATCTACAAATTTCGTTTCTTTTAAAAAATTAATGCCACATTTCGCATTGAAGTTAAAAAACAGCAATCATTTAGTTTCCATAATTTTACCAAATCTATTAATCCTAATTCATCCATCCGCGACTTGTGGAATAAAATTTTAAACTTTCCAACAGAAATCCCCCTCAACCATTTTCTTCTATACAATACTCCATACTAAACAATCCATCACAGATTGCTGACTGCTTTGCCCGCGAATGGTCGTTTTATTCCTCTGATCGAAATTTTTCCGATGAATTTTACCATTTAAATAATACATTAGAACACGATACTTCAAACTATCTCGCTTCCAATAAAGGAATTAGTAAAATCGATGTTCCAATCCTTATGCCCGAACTGCTATCATTATGCCCATCTGCTCTCCTTCTCCACATTCCGTAATCCGGGTTGAGGGAGGGACGTCTAAAACTGTTGCATCTACTAGCCGCCCTGTTCTTACCCAAATGACTCTCGGTGTTTCATCGCAGCAACAATTGCCGAAACCACAGCAACAACAGTCTCAACCGTTTGTACCTCCAGCAAAGAGGTGAAAGAGTAAAAATCAGTAATGAAGACAAACAACAGTTTAATCACCAAGCGCAATGCCCTAAAGCGGTTCCTACTACTCAGCAACAGCAACAACAGCCCAAACCTGTTTTGCCTCAGCAACGAGGTGACAAGCAAATGTGACAGTGAGAATACGCGATAAAGGACATTTCATTCTGTTTACAGCGAAATTAGTGCTAGGTGATTTCAACGTGGGGAGTATCGAATGAAATTATTGCTCAGATGAACAAATTCTAATCCCTTTCAACTTGAAAAGCCCTATTGAACAATATCTCTGTGATTCGAGGTATTCTCTCGGACTTTCTCAGACTAATAATGTTCAAAATGATCTAGGTAGGATCTTGGATCTGGTTTTTGTAAATAATGATGTGAAGCCTCATATTTCCAGATGTGACTTGCCTCTCACGAGTGAGTCCGAGCACCACAAGACTCTATCTTTAAAATTTTCATTTTACTCATATTCAGATAACTTTTCTGACTGTAATCCAGCATTTTTGACTTTCGTAATGCCAACTATCGAGGCTTGAATGCTTTCTATTACAGCATTGATTGGACCGTAATATTGCTCAATAGGGACGTTTTTTCAATGTATATTATTTATATAGTATATCCGTTAAACGTAAACGGCGTAGCTTTAACCTTCCCTGGTACAATAGGAGTCTCTTCAGATTATAAAACCAGCGAAGCAGTTGTGATGTGATCAGTTGTGATGTGACCGCGGACGGAGGCGGATGGTGTGCCCGCCAGTACTTGTTGTTAATCAGTGTTCGCGCAAATAAAACCGAAAACAATAGTGCAAACAATTACCAACGCCGCGAAACACTTTTAACACAATAATAAACTTCACCAAATAACAGTTTTCCATAAACAAACAATAGTGCACTTATTAGCAACTCAACTTAACAACAAAATAAATAAAAATTCTATCAATTACAACAAATAATACACAATCAAACGGAACGCAGAGAACCATGCGAGGGGTTTTTTATGCTCTCCGTAGTAAAGCTCAGCCTTTCGTTTGCTTTCACTCCTCCTCCTTCTTCCTGGTCCCGTTAGGTGTGCATGCGGCTGTGAGTGCTGCGTGGGCTGAAGCGCGGCAAGATAAAGGCTTAACACTTGTCTTGTCGCGTTTTGCTTTGCTTGCGTCGTACGCGTGGCTGCTTGTACGGCTGACCTTACACTTCGCTACAGTGGGCGGCGATGACAAAATTCCGCATAGACTCCAGTAATGTACGTGGCCTGAGGGCGAATTTCTTCGCGGTCTATGCGCATATTTGTACTCACCAACCGCATATAGTGGCACTGGGTGAGACCCAGGTGTCTGAGGGTGCAGATCCACTGGACTCTCACATGCCGGGGTACCATCTACTGCCATTATTTTTACCTCACAGAGGCCTCGCCTTATACATTCGCAGTGATGTTGAGTACCAGTGTCAGCAACACCTTTGCACGTCGGATGCCGAATTTAGCTCCATGTGGGTTAAGTTCAAAATCCAGTCGCACATCCTGCACTTCTGCTTCATTTATAGAAGCCCGGGTCTAAGGAGGCTGCCAACTTTTGATAAACTGGACAGTCTCTCTGATTCGATCTCTAAAATTCTGGAATCGTATCCAAACAGTGAAATTGTTGTTGCTGGTGATTTCAATGTTCATAATTCCAATTGGCTACGTCATTCGAGTCACACGACACCCGAGGGTTTGTATGTTGAGTTATTTGCTGAGTCTAATAATTTGACTCAATTAGTGAAGGAACCAACGCACTTTCTCTGCGTTGATGGGCAAAACCAAAATATTCTGGACCTTTTTCTAACTTCACATCACAGCAAGTATGATGTGAATGTTCTTGCACCTCTTGGTAATTCGGACCACGCTACAATTTCTGCTACTTTCCCATATTCTAGTCTTCAATCCGCTCACCAGACAGCTCCGAAACGGAAAGTGTGGCTTTATGAGAAGGCTAATTGGGATGCGCTGAACTGTTTTTTCAGCCGTTTCAATTGGCAATTGTGTTTCAGAGATAGAAACATAAATGCTGCAGCAAAATTGGTAGAAAATATAATTTTATTTGATATGAGGTCTTTCATACCCTATAAAAGAATTTCCATTAAACCAAAAGACCATTCCTGGTTTAATGCGACTTGCAGACAAGCAGTCAGGTCTAAAGAGGAAGCATTTAGGAATTGGCGTTTAAATAAAACTGCTGATACTAAACTGCTGCGCAATCAGGCCAGAAATAGGTGCAATGCCACTCTAAGGCGCGAAAAAGTTCTTTACGAGCAGCGCCTTAGACGCAGAGTTCTTGAATACCATAAGGGTAGCAAGAACTTTTGGTCGTTTGTGGGGAGGGTGAAAAATCAGACGAATTCGTCTATTCCAACTCTCCTTAAGGACGATCAGATCTTCACTCACTCGGTTGATAAGGCAAACTTATTAGCCAAAATGTTTGCTGAAAACTGCTCTCTTCCTGAGAGTAGTCAACCACTGCCCGCGGTCGATGATGTATCTCATGCTATGCCTCAGATGCATTTTCGAACGCGAGCTGTTAAAAGAGTGCTTGCAGACCTCAATGTCAATAAGTCCTCGGGACCGGATGGCATTTCAGCCCATGTGTTGAGAAAGTGCGCCTCAACACTGGTTCGCCCATTGCGCAATCTCTTTAATTTATCTTTTACTTCAGGAGTTTTTCCCGCTTCCTGGAAGATTGCCAATGTGCAGCCAGTTCCCAAAAAAGGTGAGGCTACGAATCCTACAAATTACCGGCCCATAGCAATCTGCTCAGTGCTCTCTAAAGTCATGGAGAGCATTGTAAATTTTAAATTGATGAGGTATCTAGAGAGCAACGAGTTGATCAGCGATCGTCAGTACGGCTTCCGTGCTCACCGTTCCACCGGCGACCTGATGGCGTTTCTCACTGAACGGTGGAGCAGTTGTATTCGCCGGTTCGGTGAGAGCAAGGTTGTTGCCCTGGATGTCTCCAAGGCATTTGACCGGGTGTGGCATAAAGCACTCGTGTCTAAACTGGCTACTTATGGTGTCGGTAATACTTTCACTCGATGGATATCGAGTTTCCTCAGCGGCCGTTCTATTCGGGTTGTGATAGACGGCTTTGCTTCCGAAGAGCACTCCATTAATGCTGGAGTTCCGCAGGGTTCGGTCCTGTCTCCGACACTTTTTCTTATTTTCATCAATGACCTTCTGTCATTGACATCAAACCGCGTCTACTCGTTTGCTGATGACAGCAGCATTTGTCATTCATATTCATTTTCCAGGCGTCCTTCCATTCTGGAGATCACTGGAAAACGCAGAATTATGAATGACACACTCCAATCCGACCTCAATAAAATCCAGGAGTGGGGTCGTGCGAATCGGGTCGATTTTAATGCGCGGAAGACCCAATGCTGTTTGTTAACCCACAAGCGTTTGGCGGGTGACAACTTCCCACCTCTAAATATGGGTGGTGTGGATATTAATGAGTCGGAGGCTCTTGATGTTCTGGGCATGTCAATCCAATGCGATCTACGCTGGAACGATCACATCTTTGACGTGTCGAAAGAAGCAGCCAAGTGCTTAGGCTTTCTTAAGCGGTGTAAGAAGTACTTCACTCCAACCGATCTTCGTTGTATCTACACCACTTATATCCGTCCGAAAATGGAGTACAATTCGCATATATGGTCGGGAGCTTCGCGGGCATATCTTCAGCTTCTCGACCGTGTCCAATGTCGTGCGATAAAACTTATAGGGGACAGTAGGGTATCCAGCTCTATTGAAACCTTGGAGCGTCGTCGTGATGTAGGGTGTGTAGCACTATTTTACCGCTACTTTCACGGTAAATGTTCCTCTGAAGTAGCCAGCTTGATTCCTCCGGTTCAGGTATTTAGCAGAACTACTCGGCTTTCCAGAGCGGTGCACCCCTTTTATGTCTCGATTCCGTTCCAACGAACCACGCATTACCGTGAGAGTTCGTTTTTCGGTCGCGTCGTTAGATTGTGGAATAATCTCCCTGCGAATGTCTTCCCACCCACTTACAGCGTCGAAACATTTAAGCGAAGTGTAAACCGTCACTACTCCCTCTTTCCCCCTTCCCACTAACCTGTCATCCCTTCGGAACCAACAAATGCTGTGCATGGATAGGGGGCATCCCCTGAGTTTGGTTTCATCTGTCATAAAAAAAAAAAAGAAAAACCAAAGCTCATAATAAATACAAGAAAACTAACTCGCTGGAGGATTGGTCGACGTTTGTGCTGCGGAGGAAAGAATTTGACTTTCTTTCTAACTTCTTGTACAAAAAATTTCTGGATTCCATTAAGTCAAACATCAAGCATAATCCTGAAGCTTTTTGGATTTTTTACAACTCAAAGCGAAAAAGCTCGGGTATACCTAAAACCATGGAATTCCAAGGGATAAGAGCATCCAATACGCAGGATATTTGTGAACTTTTCGCAACCTTCTTCGGTTAGGTGTTTAATAATTATGATCACGGCATCCGCTCGCTTGACTTCTCCTGCCTGCAACAGACCTTTAATATTGGCTTTATGAAAATATCTGAAGTAGATGTATACAAAACCGTCGTAAACTTGGATTCAACCAAGGGCGCGGGTTTTGATCTAATTTCTCCTTTATTCCTTAAATGTTGTGTATCCTCTCTATGCACCCCATTAACTATAATTTTTAACATGTCTCTGTCAAGCGGAGTAGTCTCTAGCCGTTTTTATTTCATTACCATCATCACACTCAAGAATTCCTAAGAGTGTCCCTTATTAAGGACCTCGGGGTCTATTTTGACGCTAAACTTACATTTAGCCCACATAGGGACTATGTTGTTTCCAAAGCTAATTCTATGCTGCACTGATACCTTCACGCTGAAAGCCACCCATATTTCCCTTGTTAGAACAGTTCTAGAATATGCTGGTATTATATGGCACATATACCACTTCTGGCACGTACGCTCAGCTAGAGCATGCACACCATACACTTCCACCAAAATACGATGACTTTCGGCAGCCTTTTTCTTCATATTGAAGTAATGAAGAAGTACTCCCCGCAAAAACACTTTATTCGGCACGAAATTCGACATTTTCAGAGTAAAAAAAAGGATTGTTGTTTACGCTTCAGCTAAATGACACATACTGATTCTGAAACTATATGACAGTAGCTTTCCAACACATATTTGGAAAGGAGAATCACTGGAATAAAAGTCAAGTTACGCCATCTGTTAGAAAACCGCACGAACCGGTACACCCACTATTTCTTTCAATTAACAGTCCGATACTTGTTCTACGTGATTTTAACAGCTGTAATATTCTATAGGGCTCACATTCAAACAATAATAGAGTGCTTGCTGTCGAGAGAGCTTTATTACAGTCGGATTTCGCTATTCTAAATGATGGTCGGCTGACTCATTTGTCTACCCATGAGACCTTTTCCCACATAGACATCTCCTGTTGTTCTCTAACACTTCTTAATATCATACTGGAATATGCTTGACGATCTCCACAATAGTGATCATTGTCCAATTAAGCTTAATATATAATTCTCAAACAACCTATTCCATCCAAAATTTCTTTCTAAGTTTTTGCTCGACTTTGAAAACTGGACGAGCTTCTCGAAAGAAGTCGATCTTGAACTTCTTAACCGACCTTTTACTGAGCAAAACAATAAGGACGCTGCATCTATATGTAGAGCCATCCGTGCCGCTGCTAATCCTTTTATTCCACAAGCTAATATCAACAGAAAACGCAATGCCCTTTAATAGAACAATAAACTTGCAGAATTTAGAAAATTAAAAATGTCCGCCTGGTATTAATTTAAGTCCAACCCCACATCTACAAATTTCGTTTCTTTTAAAAAATTAATGCCAAATTTCGCATTGAAGTTAAAAAACAGCAATCATTTAGTTTCCATAATTTTACCAAATCTATTAATCCTAATTCATCCATCCGCGACTTGTGGAATAAAATTTTAAACTTTCCAACAGAAATCCCCCTCAACCATTTTCTTCTATACAATACTCCATACTAAACAATCCATCACAGATTGCTGACTGCTTTGTCCGCGAATGGTCGTTTTATTCCTCTGATCGAAATTTTTTCGATGAATTTTACCATTTAAATAATACATTAGAATACGATACTTCAAACTATCTCGCTTCCAATAAAGGAATTAGTAAAATCGATGTTCCAATCCTTATGCCCGAACTGCTATCATGTCCCAAGGAAGTAAAAGGTAAAACACCAGGATATGACAGAATTTCCTACAGAATGATAATGGCTTTATCGCCTTCAGCTATTGGTAGATTATTAAATCTTTATAACAACATTTTTCAAACAGGAATACATAAAAGCTGGAAAGTAGCAACTATTATTTCCTATACTGAAACCTCAAAAAGACATTTGTAAAGTGAATTCTTACCGCCCTATTTCACTGATATCTTGTATCTCTAAGGTTTTAGAGAAAATAATTGCAACTCGTATTTCTTGGTTAACCAGCTTAAAGAAGTTAATTGCACCCAACCAAGTTGCCTTTAAACCAGTTTTGTGTACGATTTGTTCTTACATTTTATTTATAAACTTACTTCGATTAAATTAGTAAATTGAAAGTAAAATTGAAGTAAATTTTGTGAAATTAGTAAAATAAATGGGGAAAAAAGAATTATAATGTGATATATTGGATTGAATATGTTTTAAATTTGAAAGACTACTTTCGGAGATGTAAGTAGAGCTGAAGTAGAGATGTAAGTAGAGCTCAATTTTGCCCCAAAAATCTTTACCTCTTTTAAAGGATAATGTTAGGTCCTGCCTCATTTTACTAAGCTCAATTTGCACTTCAAAGCACTGCTGCTATATTGCACAATTCAAAGGATTATATTAATATTAACTGTAAGTCCATCTGCTCTCCTTCTCCACCTTCCGTAATCCGGGTTGAGGGAGTGACGTCTAAAACTGTTGCATCTACTAGCCGCCCTGTTCTTACCCAAATGACTCTCGGTGTTTCATCGCAGCAACAATTGCCGAAACCACAGCAACAACAGTCTCAACCGTTTGTACCTCCAGCAAAGAGGTGAAAGAGTAAAAATCAGTAATGAAGACAAACAACAGTTTAATCACCAAGCGCAATGCCCTAAAGCGGTTCCTACTACTCAGCAATAGCAACAACAGTCCAAACCTGTTTTGCCTCAGCAACGAGGTGACAAGCAAATGTGACAGTGAGAATACGCGACAAAGAACATTTCATTCTGTTTACAGCGAAATTAGTGCTAGGTGATTTCAACGTGGGGAGTATCGAATGAAATTATTGCTCAGATGAACAAATTCTAATCCCTTTCAACTTGAAAAGCCCTATTGAACAACATCTCTGTGATTCGAGGTATTCTCTCGGCCTTTCTCAGATTAATAATGTTCAAAATGGTCTAGGTAGGATCTTGGATCTCGTTTTTGTAAATAATGATGTGAAGCCTCATATTTCCAGATGTGACTTGCCTCTCACGAGTGAGTCCGTGCACCACAAGACTCTATCTTTAAAATTTTCATTTTACTCATATTCAGATAACTTTTCTGACTGTAATCCAGAATTTTTGACTTTCGTAATGCCAACTATCCAGGCTTGAATGCTTTCTATTACAGCATTGATTGGACCGTAATATTGCTCAATAGGGACGTTTTTTCAATGTATTACATTTTTAAAAAAGTCTTAAGCGAAAGTCTTTCACTTTATATAGTATACCCGTTAAACGTAAACGGCGTAGCTTTAACCTTCCCTGGTACAATAGGAGTCTCTTCAGATTATAAAACCAGCGAACCAAAGCTCATAATAAATACAAGAAAGCTAACTCGCTGGAGGATTGGTCGACGTTTGTGCTGCGGAGGAAAGAATTTGACTTTCTTTCTAACTTCTTGTACAAAAAATATCTGGATTCCATTGAGTCAAACATCAAGCATAATCCTGAAGCTTTTTGGATTTTTTACAACTCAAAGCGAAAAAGCTCGGGTATACCTAAAACCATGGAATTCCAAGGAATAAGAGCATCCAATACGCAGGATATTTGTGAACTTTTCGCAACCTTCTTCGGTTAGGTGTTTAATAATTATGATCACGGCATCCGCTCGCTTGACTTCTCAAGTTTTGATCTAATTTCTCCTTTATTCCTTAAATGTTGTGTATCCTCTCTATGCACCCCATTAACTATAATTTTTAACATGTCTCTGTCAAGCGGAATATTCCCAGATGAGTGGAAAACCGCTTACATCGTACCCATCCTCAAAGCCGGTCAAAAGGGTATGGTCGAAAACTACCGACCAATCGCAAAGCTATCAGTCATACCGAAGGTGCTCGATGACATTGTCAACAAGCTTCTTTTTCACGAAGTAAAAAATTACTTTTCCAGTTGTCAGCATGGTTTCCTTATCGGCCGGTCCGCATGCAGTAATCTATCAATATCAAAAAAAAACCGCGGTTGAGCGCGGTTTTCAAGTGGATGCACTTTACACTGATTTTGTAAAAGCGTTCGATTGCCTACCGCACGATATACTTTTGCTAAAACTTGAAAGATTATGAATTCACTCTGTACTTGTTTTTTATGGCAGATAGAACCAAACTCAGGGGATGCCCCTTATCCATGCAAAGTATTCGTTGGTTTAGAAGGGAAAAGGTTAGTGGGAAGGGGAAAATTGGGAGTAGTGTCGATTTACACCCCTTTTAAAAGCATCGACGTTATAAGTGGGTGGGAAAACATGCGCCAAACCAACTCTTGAAATGGATTTCGTCGTATCTAGCAGATAGGAAATTAATCGTCAAAGTGGGTGAGTGCCTCTTGCGTGTTATTAATGCCAAATCAGGTGTTCCGCAATAGAGTCATCTGTGACCTCTATTGTTTATTATTTTCATTAATGATGTCGTCAATGTCTTTAAACACTGCAGTGTTTTGCGATTTGAAGATGTATACATCCATAAAGTTGTCCGACTGCATGAGGTTTCAGGATGATATTAACTCCTTCACATCCTGGTGTGACTCCAATGGTATGAAACTAAATTTATCCAAATGCAAGATTGTAACATTTTCTCGTAGTCTCTAGCCGTTTTTATTTCATTACCATCATCACACTCAAGAATTCCTAAGAGTGTCCCTTATTAAGGACCTCGGGGTCTATTTTGACGCTAAACTTACATTTAGCCCACATAGGGACTATGTTGTTTCCAAAGCTAATTCTATGCTGCACTGATACCTTCACGCTGAAAGCCACCCATATTTCCCTTGTTAGAACAGTTCTAGAATATGCTGGTATCATATGGCACATATACCACTTCTGGCACGTACGCTCAGCTAGAGCATGCAGACCATACACTTCCACCAAAATACGATGACTTTCGGCAGCCTTTTTCTTCATATTGAAGTAATGAAGAAGTACTCCCCGCAAAAACACTTTATTCGGCACGAAATTCGACATTTTCAGAGTAAAAAAAAGGATTGTTGTTTACGCTTCAGCTAAATGACACATACTGATTCTGAAACTATATGGCTGTGGCGAGATCTGTCTTCTTGAAGCCGGCTTCGAGAAGAACGCGTGGCGAGACTTACTTTCTTCTTTCATGATAAAATTCATATACGTGTGATTTCTAAATGTGTGTGAGTGAAATTTACTGAATTTCCGAATCTTTACTTGTTTTAAAATAGTGTGTCCAAGTAAGCGGTAGGTGAAAGAAAAATATAGGTCCCTGCTCGGGTGCCACATGAAACGACGCGTTTTCCTATAGGTCGTTTTAAGGATTTAGGCCCTAATACGCTGCTTCGTTATGAGGTCCGTGGTCCTTGTCTATAGCCGGGGTAGGCTCAGGGCTGTCCGGTATCGTTTCAAAGATTAATTTTTTGGTTTCAGTGCAAATAATTAAACCACTGGAAAGAATTTTATTTTTATTGTAGTTTTTATTATTTCCACTGTTCTAACTGATGTACAATTCCGTGTTGTGATCTATACAATAAAAATTCCTATACAATAAAAACTTAGTATCTAAACCTAACCCTAATAAGAAAAACGAACTCGTTTCGAATTCTATACAATGCCGAGATCTCGAATTATTGATTCGAGAATGAATTTGTTAACGATTCGAGGGCGGATGAAAGTCACATTTCGAACAAAGCCGAGGGCGGATGAAAGTCACATTTCGTTCTCGAATTCGTTTATGATTCGTTAACGAGTTCGTCCTCGAATTCACTAAAGATTCGTTAACGATTCGCAAACGAGTTCTATAACGAACTGGGATTCCGCCCTCGGCTTCGTTCGCGAATCATTAACGAATTTTAAAACGAATCAAAAAAAATTTTCGAAACGAGTGCATTACCAAGCCGAGAAATCGGACTCATTTTGGTAAAATGGCAAAAAAACCAAAAAATTTTTATCGGTTGTTTTTCTTTAGCTGTTTTTAATGGTGGTATTTATTGTTTGTCGGCCGAATTTTTAAACTTTTGCTCTGTTATATTGGAGATTTCATACTTATGTCTATCTAAGCAGACAATTTTCTAATTAATTAAACTCTATTATTAATTCTCAACAAAATCCATTTATTAAACTTACTTGTAATTTAGGAAGAGAACAAAGGAAATCTTGTGGTGGTCTGCACACAAACGCACCCGCCTTCGACTTGCAAGTCCGATGTCTTCGCGCTACGCTAGGGCTGATCAAGTAAAACTATGTTTTATTTGCTTGCACATGCGAGTTCGAATCCCAAACTTTTTTTATTTTTTTAATGTATGTTTAAATATTTAAATGAAAATAATTTTATATAAAAAAAATCATAGAGCTTTAAAAATTCATTTAAGGCGGATTCGAAATAAGTTCGCGAAAAGCTGAAGTAGCGAATTCGAAACGAATTCCGTAAAACGGTTCGATAAATAATACGTTATGAATCCGTGAGAGCGGATATCGTTGCCGAGAAAGCGAAAAATATGCGGCACATTTTTCAACAAATTTTTATTGTCAGTCGATTTCATTAATTAAAAAATTCAATTATTAAAAAATTAAAAATTATTAATAAAGATTAAAGTAATTATTATTTAATACTTTAATTTCATTTATCCACTTATATTTAATATAATGCAGTACTCAACATTAAAAAATTTGTATTATATTTACATCTGGGAGTATATACAGTATTCTTCTCTTAATGTACTAATTTAATAAAGTAGATTTCTTTATCAAAATTTATTGTAAAACCTTTTTGTAGGGCATTAAGGGAGTGCTTATAAACGATGTTTTTATACATAATAAAATAATAAGGACTTCAAGTCGCTACTGTAGACTACTGGCTCATTATTTTCATATTTAATGGTTTGTATTTTACCACGGATGTGGTACATTTTTGACATACAAAAATGTTCCGCATATTTTTCGCTTTCTCTGATTTGACAATGAAACGTTATTGAACTGTTTTCGCGAACTTCTTTCGAATTCGCTATTTCAGCTTTTTGCGAACTTATTTCGAATCCACTTTGAGCGAACTTCTGGGGACGAGAAAGTGTAGAGCCCAATTCTCGCGAATGGCTGTGGGTTTTAATTCTAGCAGAGGGTTGTAGGTTTTAATTCAAACTGATGGTTGTAGGTTCTAGTCGCCTCGGTGATTTACAAAGAAGTGAGTGATTACTCGGACAGATTTCCCTGACGTGGGTCCCTTGCTCGTGCGTGAATAAGTCTGCAAAACAAAAGAGAAACGATTGAAAGTAGCTCTGTTCGTTTAGTGTGGGCAGAATGTGCACTATTCGAGTATGGCATTTGGTATAAACAGAAGGATTGACTTTTTTATAATCAAATAAACAACTTTTTGTTAGAATTGTGGGAAAAAGTTTGTGAAAAATTTTCTGTATGAAATGTTTTCTATACAATTTCTAATAAATATTTTCTGTATAATAATACTAGAAATAAGAGGATAACAGGAACAGGAACAGGATAAATGAAATTAAAGAATTAAATAAAATGCATCGCTCAAGACGGATCCCAAAGGAGTGCGGGAAAAGCTGAAATAGCGAATTCGAGAAGAGTTCACCAAAACAGCTCGTAACGGTTCCGTTATCAAACTGTTTTCGCGAACTCGTTTCGAATTCGCTATTTCAGCTTTTCGCGAGCTCTTTTCGAATCCACCTTGAGCAGTTTGCTTGTAAGACGAAGTTCATTGGGGACGAAGAACTAATCTTTTTTTTAAGTTAAATTTTAATTTCTTTTTGAAGAATGGACTTTTTCATAATTAAATATACAACTTTTGCTAAAAATTAACTATAATATAAAAATATTAAAAATAAAACAAAATTGTGAAAAATTTTTGAAGGTCTTGGGAGTTTCACACAACCCTTCCGCCATGTTTAGAATGCGTTTCAGGACATTTGTAATCGAATGAAGCAATAAAATTTTTTTTCTCAAAATAGTTGGTTTTTTTTTTTGATTTCTCGGCTTCGTAACGAATTCGAACCAAATTCTATTTGAGAGCGAGTTTGCTGCGGTGTTATCTGATTATCTTACACGTACAATAAAAACTGAGGCTTGGAGCTTGGGGTGGCGAGAGTTACGACTTCGGGAATACAGGTTCAAATGTTAATCGTATTGTGTGCCACATCTTGGGATTTAAAAGAAAATTATTAAATTTTGCTTCGAAGTGAGTCTTCCATTACATGTAGTAACAGTTTCGTATAGTTTCGTATAGGTATAGGTTTTTCTCAGTGAACAGACTGGAAACCAGTCGACGACACACAATGCCTCCCCACTACAGTTATCAGCCATAGGTGAGGAACGTGGTTATCTGCTTAGCATGCCTCGTAACTCATCTAAACCGCATCTCTGGAGTGGTTCATGATTTAGGAAAGAGAGCAAAAGGTAGCCTCTAAATGCATCACGCTAGTGTCTACGTGGTAACGCCAGGCCTAGATGAGCAACGAGGTTGTCTTGGTATGCCTCGTAATTCATCGAAAATGCGTTTTCGGAGAGGCTTTTTGCAGGCAGAGAGCTAAATGTATCCCCCAGATACACAGGTTTGAGCCGGCATGTTCACATCCGCACTATGACTAAAGTCTGTCCCGATTTCCAGACTGAAATTTAATGGAGCAACGAAAGCAATGTGTTGCACCGACGGAAAAATTGAACTGCCTCAACTTGGAGAACCGCCAGAGCCATTAAAAACTTTGCTTGCCATATATACAACTGAATCAAAGATTTCCTATTTAACATCTCGAAATACATGCTTCCAAATAACATGGTTCGGCAAAGAAATCATAACAGGTATTGAGCTGTTATTAAATTCATGCCAATTTTCAAAGTAAAAGAATAAATTTATCATAAAGCAGTTCTCGGTGGCTGGGTGGTTTAGTGTGTGGCACACTAGCCATCGATTTTCCGGGGACGTGGGTTCGAGTCCCGCCGTGTGCATGGGTGTTAACTTTTCTTATCGTAACGTCTCAATTTCTAATGCGTACTTAAGGCCTCGCCTAGCGCTAGTTGTGAAATTAAGAACCATTCGTTGACTCCGGCAGTGTGTGCAATAATAAAGTAAAATAGCTGTTCTTAGAAAGCTTTGCTTCGCAACACTTGCCGGAGTCGAATTAGTAGAATGCGAAAAGTTCCCTTTCCCTTCCTCTCCCACTGTCCCCCATTCCACCAGTAGCCAATCATGAAAAAAAAAAAAGAGATTGATCTCTTAAGGGCTACTGCTAGAATCTGATATAAAAAAAAAAAAAAAAAAAAAAAAAGTCGAATCCCTGTTTCCGTTACCAGATGGTCAACATAAATTCCTTCAATGAGTTAACCGAGCAAGTACACTTCTTTTGTGAAAGTGAAACTGAACAGACGCAGTGAAATGTAATTGTGTAAATTACAAAAACAAAGACACAAATAACGACAGCAATCAGCAACATCATCCACGGTAATCATCAGCACCAAACCATAACCCACGACGTCCACCAGGTCACCCCATTACGAGTTGCCGTGGATCAGGTGAGTCCCCATTCACGAAATCATACATTTTATATTACCGGACGAGAATCCGGCTCGAAGGACCAAATTGTGAAAGATTTAATACTCTCTCTGCGTACATTCTCTGCAGTTCAGCATTGGATCACCGTCATCAGTAAAACCAACACCATTCTATAAGCGCAAGCAAGCTCTTTTTTTTGTTTAGCTTTGTGCTTTGTCCGTAATGACCGTCGTCGGCGTCGTACACAAGCAGCAGCTACCCCGTTAAAAACTTCATATTAGGAACTAGTCGAAGTAGTTGAAATTAAATTACATCAACCTTATATTTTAAATTACTTGGCGATTATTTAATTACAGCACTTGTATAGCTGTATAGCATCTCCGATGCGATAATAGAATTCGACCACTCCGTGTACTCACTTGGGATGCATGAGGAAGAGTTACGAGAGCTTTAGATAGGATCGCTTCCGACGCGTGGCCAAAATCCAAAGGAGTCGCAACATCTCCTTACAACGCAGCCAACTGCATATCTATTCCAGTTGCTGTGGAAAAAGTCTTCCGTCTCAATCAGAAAAAGTGCGGTGAGGCGAGATAGTCCAAAAGTTTCCATTAATCGATAGCGGCTTCGACCAAGCTTGGAAAATTTGTCGGATCGCTTCGAAAATATACGTATCTTGGTAAACTCCGGCTCCTTTTTAACTTACCCCAAGCTACAAAGGAATCGGGAAGTGGTATAAAATCGTTTCAACAAGAAATAAATAATTGCCTTTCAGCGTGGTCTCTTTATAATATTGATGTGACAAACTGGGATGAAATTATCGTGCATTTGTGCTCCACTCAGCTCCCGGAAGCCACTATCTCCTTGTGAGATCACTCCGTCATGCAGAAATGCCACATTCCAAAATGCAAAGACATGGACGCGCATGCACGCGCAACATTCGTAAATGCCCAGATTCTTAGAAAAAGGGTACCATTATCTCCAGTCTTCCCCGGCAGATTTTGAAATCGGTGCACACATTTCAAGCCAATATGGTCCCGTCATATTGCAAGTTGTGCCCAGATGAACTCACCCTCTATAAGTTTATGTTTGTGAAATGTATTTCATCGAGTTGAAACTCGATGGAATACAATTCACAAACATAAACTTTGTTCAAATTTTTTAGCGCACTCATCAAATTAAAGGATGTGCAAGTGTATATAATTGCGCTTCCTGTAATAAGCGCCATCATTCACTTTTGCATCGCGAATGTCCTCAGCCTCAAATTCGAATCCTCGTTCGAATGCGACCCCTCAGACCCCGCGTCCGCAAAAACAAAACTATTTAATGGTTTGTATTTTACCACGGATGTGGTACATTTTTGACATACAAAAATGTTCCGCATATTTTTCGCTTTCTCTGATTTGACAATGAAACGTTATTGAACTGTTTTCGCGAACTTCTTTCGAATTCGCTATTTCAGCTTTTTGCGAACTTATTTCGAATCCACTTTGAGCGAACTTCTGGGGACGAGAAAGTGTAGAGCCCAATTCTCGCGAATGGCTGTGGGTTTTAATTCTAGCAGAGGGTTGTAGGTTTTAATTCAAACTGATGGTTGTAGGTTCTAGTCGCCTCGGTGATTTACAAAGAAGTGAGTGATTACTCGGACAGATTTCCCTGACGTGGGTCCCTTGCTCGTGCGTGAATAAGTCTGCAAAACAAAAGAGAAACGATTGAAAGTAGCTCTGTTCGTTTAGTGTGGGCAGAATGTGCACTATTCGAGTATGGCATTTGGTATAAACAGAAGGATTGACTTTTTTATAATCAAATAAACAACTTTTTGTTAGAATTGTGGGAAAAAGTTTGTGAAAAATTTTCTGTATGAAATGTTTTCTATACAATTTCTAATAAATATTTTCTGTATAATAATACTAGAAATAAGAGGATAACAGGAACAGGAACAGGATAAATGAAATTAAAGAATTAAATAAAATGCATCGCTCAAGACGGATCCCAAAGGAGTGCGGGAAAAGCTGAAATAGCGAATTCGAGAAGAGTTCACCAAAACAGCTCGTAACGGTTCCGTTATCAAACTGTTTTCGCGAACTCGTTTCGAATTCGCTATTTCAGCTTTTCGCGAGCTCTTTTCGAATCCACCTTGAGCAGTTTGCTTGTAAGACGAAGTTCATTGGGGACGAAGAACTAATCTTTTTTTTAAGTTAAATTTTAATTTCTTTTTGAAGAATGGACTTTTTCATAATTAAATATACAACTTTTGCTAAAAATTAACTATAATATAAAAATATTAAAAATAAAACAAAATTGTGAAAAATTTTTGAAGGTCTTGGGAGTTTCACACAACCCTTCCGCCATGTTTAGAATGCGTTTCAGGACATTTGTAATCGAATGAAGCAATAAAATTTTTTTTCTCAAAATAGTTGGTTTTTTTTTTGATTTCTCGGCTTCGTAACGAATTCGAACCAAATTCTATTTGAGAGCGAGTTTGCTGCGGTGTTATCTGATTATCTTACACGTACAATAAAAACTGAGGCTTGGAGCTTGGGGTGGCGAGAGTTACGACTTCGGGAATCCAGGTTCAAATGTTAATCGTATTGTGTGTCACATCTTGGGATTTAAAAGAAAATTATTAAATTTTGCTTCGAAGTGAGTCTTCCATTACATGTAGTAACAGTTTCGTATAGTTTCGTATAGGTATAGGTTTTTCTCAGTGAACAGACTGGAAACCAGTCGACGACACACAATGCCTCCCCACTACAGTTATCAGCCATAGGTGAGGAACGTGGTTATCTGCTTAGCATGCCTCGTAACTCATCTAAACCGCATCTCTGGAGTGGTTCATGATTTAGGAAAGAGAGCAAAAGGTAGCCTCTAAATGCATCACGCTAGTGTCTACGTGGTAACGCCAGGCCTAGATGAGCAACGAGGTTGTCTTGGTATGCCTCGTAATTCATCGAAAATGCGTTTTCGAAGAGGCTTTTTGCAGGCAGAGAGCTAAATGTATCCCCCAGATACACAGGTTTGAGCCGGCATGTTCACATCCGCACTATGACTAAAGTCTTCCCGATTTCCAGACTGAAATTTAATGGAGCAACGAAAGCAATGTGTTGCACCGACGGAAAAATTGAACTGCCTCAACTTGGAGAACCGCCAGAGCCATTAAAAACTTTGCTTGCCATATATACAACTGAATCAAAGATTTCCTATTTAACATGGTTCGGCAAAGAAATCATAACAGGTATTGAGCTGTTATTAAATTCATGCCAATTTTCAAAGTAAAAGAATAAATTTATCATAAAGTCGATTCCCTGTTTCCGTTACCAGATGGTCAACATAAATTCCTTCAATGAGTTAACCGAGCAAGTACACTTCTTTTGTGAAAGTGAAACTGAACAGACGCAGTGAAATGTAATTGTGTAAATTACAAAAACAAAGACACAAATAACGACAGCAATCAGCAACATCATCCACGGTAATCATCAGCACCAAACCATAACCCACGACGTCCACCAGGTCACCCCATTACGAGTTGCCGTGGATCAGGTGAGTCCCCATTCACGAAATCATACATTTTATATTACCGGACGAGAATCCGGCTCGAAGGACCAAATTGTGAAAGATTTAATACTCTCTCTGCGTACATTCTCTGCAGTTCAGCATTGGATCACCGTCATCAGTAAAACCAACACCATTCTATAAGCGCAAGCAAGCTCTTTTTTTTGTTTAACTTTGTGCTTTGTCCGTAATGACCGTCGTCGGCGTCGTACACAAGCAGCAGCTACCCCGTTAAAAACTTCATATTAGGAACTAGTCGAAGTAGTTGAAATTAAATGACATCAACCTTATATTTTAAATTACTTGGCGATTATTTAATTACAGCACTTGTATAGCTGTATAGCATCTCCGATGCGATAATAGAATTCGACCACTCCGTGTACTCACTTGGGATGCATGAGGAAGAGTTACGAGAGCTTTAGATAGGATCGCTTGGCCAAAATCCAAAGGAGTCGCAACATCTCCTTACAACGCAGCCAACTGCATATCTATTCCAGTTGCTGTGGAAAAAGTCTTCCGTCTCAATCAGAAAAAGTGCGGTGAGGCGAGATAGTCCAAAAGTTTCCATTAATCGATAGCGGCTTCGACCAAGCTTGGAAAATTTGTCGGATCGCTTCGAAAATATACGTATCTTGGTAAACTCCGGCTCCTTTTTAACTTACCCCAA
The DNA here is from genome assembly GCA_922984085.1 of Sicus ferrugineus. NCBI lineage: Eukaryota > Metazoa > Arthropoda > Insecta > Diptera > Conopidae > Sicus > Sicus ferrugineus. The sequence continues at coordinate 20,273,458 of OV277350.1, forward strand.
GCTACAAAGGAATCGGGAAGTGGTATAAAATCGTTTCAACAAGAAATAAATAATTGCCTTTCAGCGTGGTCTCTTTATAATATTGATGTGACAAACTGGGATGAAATTATCGTGCATTTGTGCTCCACTCAGCTCCCGGAAGCCACTATCTCCTTGTGAGATCACTCCGTCATGCAGAAATGCCACATTCCAAAATGCAAAGACATGGACGCGCATGCACGCGCAACATTCGTAAATGCCCAGATTCTTAGAAAAAGGGTACCATTATCTCCAGTCTTCCCCGGCAGATTTTGAAATCGGTGCACACATTTCAAGCCAATATGGTCCCGTCATATTGCAAGTTGTGCCCAGATGAACTCACCCTCTATAAGTTTATGTTTGTGAAATGTATTTCATCGAGTTGAAACTCGATGGAATACAATTCACAAACATAAACTTTGTTCAAATTTTTTAGCGCACTCATCAAATTAAAGGATGTGCAAGTGTATATAATTGCGCTTCCTGTAATAAGCGCCATCATTCACTTTTGCATCGCGAATGTCCTCAGCCTCAAATTCGAATCCTCGTTCGAATGCGACCCCTCAGACCCCGCGTCCGCAAAACTTCTCTTCACGACAGATGAAACGAGGCTTTTTAAAACCCCTGACTTTCAGCTCAGTATACACTGATACGAGAATATCCAGCGCTCGATCACATGCACCCCATTCATATTCATTTAGAGTCAAAATCACGTTCCGATCATTATTACCTGCCCCATCACGCCGTTCTGAACCCTGACAGTAGCTCCACAAAGGCGCGGGTAGTATTTAATGCGTCGTGTCCCATAACGAATGGCCTAAGCTTGAATGACGTCCTCCACTTTGGACCAGCTCTTCAAGCTGATCTTACCTTTCTCATTATCAAATGGCGATATTTTAAATACGTTTTCAATGGTGACATTGAAAAAATGTACCGCCAAATTCGAATTGACCTTCAACAGGCACGATATCAGCGCATTATTCGAAATACACCATCCGATGACGTCAGTGATTTCGAACTGCAAACTATCACGTTAGGTGTAAACTGCACACCCTACTTGGCTATTCTCTTTCTCTCTCGCTTCCGCCGTACTCAAAATTTATATGTATGTTGATGCCCCACTGGCCGGTGCTCATGACATAAATACTCTCCTTCCAACTCAACAAGAGTAGACTGCCACATTGAGTTCTGCAGGCTTTTCACTCCGCAAGTGGACAGCGAATAATACTATCCCTCACGGAATTTCTCCAGAAGACCTCCATAATCCGGACTTTCTCGAATTTGAAGAGGCCAGCAGTGCAAAAATTCTCGGCATCCGGTGGAACGCGAGAACTGATCGCTTCTATTAAAGTCAAATCTTTTCATATCACACCCCAATACAGCAAAAGGCAAGTTCTGTCTATAATAGCACGATTGTTTGATCTAGCCGGTTGGCTAGCCCCTGTCATCATCATTGCGAAAATGCTGATGCTACGAATCTGGTTAGATGGCACGGGATGGGACGAAATACTGACTCAACAGACCCTTCAACTCTGGTTGACATTTCTAAACGACTATCACCAGATCAATGCGAGTGGAGTTGAACTGCACGCGTTCTGTGATGCATCGGAAAAAGCATATGCAATCCCATGAAACACGCGTTTCATTACTGAACGCTAAAACGAAAGTAGCCCTCATCAAAACTTTTTGGGTACTGCGACTTGAGCTATGCGGCGTTGTGCTATTTGCAGATATGTTAAATGCTTTAGTAGTCCACCCTGCACGTGGACTATCTTTGTAGCGAACCGAGTCGCCAAGGCCACCGAAATTGTCGACAGTTCCCATTGGTTTCACGTGCAATCCTCACAAAACCCTACTGATTTATCCAGTCGTGGTCTGTCGCCACTAGATTTATCCACTTCCAAATTGTGGTGTCACAGCTCCTAATGGCTCCCCTTGGAGAGACAACATTGGCAGATATGTTAAATGTTTTAGTACCCCAACTTGATTGTTCTCAATACAATCTGTACTGGTGGACAGATTCATCTATTGTCCTTGCATGGTTGAAACGACCTCCCTGCACGTGGACTACCTTTATTTTGCGAATCGTGTCGCGAAGGTTACGGAAATTGTCGACAGTTCCCATTGGTTTCACGTGGAATCCTCACAAAACCCTGCTGATATATTCAGCCGTGATCTGTCGCCACTACATTTATATATTGTAGAAAAAGGCTAGGATACCAAAGAAACATCTGATGTGTATCCGAAGTTGTCTTATGTGTACCACATCGAAGTGTACCACATCGAAGTTTGCTGCTTAGTTCGAGCAGCACCCTTTCTCCTTGCTTCTGCTCTTGTTCTTGGTCATGCTCTTTTCTTTCGGGCATTCGCACAATGAAAGGGCAAAATGTCATAAACCTTTCGAACAGGTAACAAACATAAAGATTTCTGGAGTATCCCTATTAAATACCAGGCAATATTCGACCACAATATTGTCACGTAACTCTTTTGCGGTAAAACAGGTAAAAATTATTTGCTTTGTTTTTTTTTATAAAATTTTTAATATCAGGATATTTTCCTTGAAATTTCCGTTATTTCTTTCTAGGAACCTAAATGGAGGGTTTTTCTTATATCAACCTCAGCCATCTGCACCGATTCCGATATTATTTCCGATCACTCTGTGAAGAAAAAACTTAAAATCATAGCAACAAAAATAGAAAAGAATTTTTATTGACATATTTTGCCTGAAATTGTATGTAGGTCTGTTGACGGAAAGTAAAGTATAAAGTTGCAAAAATAGTTAGAAGTCCCATTATATTCAATATATCTTCATGATTCGTGAAGGCAGATAATTAATTATTTGACAAAGTCATGAAGTTTCATGAGGATGCTTCCAAAAATTTTTTTATAACTCGCTCACAAAGTTGCCAAAGGTGTGGCCAGACCTACCTGTTGACAGAAGGGTTAATAAAATCCCAATGTAGGAATTCTCAATGTGAATTCCAATCCACAAATTGCATTTTATTGCGGAAAATATAAGGCAACTGAAAGACGAAGGTTGTTGAATCCTTAATGTCAATAAATTAATGATACATTAAATGGCTATCCAAAAGTACCAAAATATAAATATCTTCTAAACTAGTTACTTATTGAAGAATTTAATTAAAAAAACAAAATTTTTATAGTAACTGTTGACTTCAAATAAATTATGAATTCTTTAAAAATCCTGTGTAATTTCCAAAAAACAATTATAGAAGCTCAAGGGTTGGCAACCCGGATGAGTCAGAGGAACACTTGGAAACCATATTTGGATGTCATCGGACTAGTGTGCGTCAAAATATCTAATCTTGGCAGATATTTGTCTTTGTGTTGGTTTCGAACATTATTTCGCTAATCAGATGCACACAATCCCCATAAGGTAGATATAGATTTTGACATTTTCGCCCGAATTCGGAGGAATTGGCTAATCAGGTATAATTCGGACGAATTAACAGTGGGATCAGGTAGAAACTGGAAAGATCAGCCATGAAAGATCAGCAGGATGGGACTCTTGGACGCGGCATTGAGAACACATATGCTAGTGTCGAATGCAAAATGCATGGAGGATACGGTGGAGGAAGCAACGAGATTTTATGATGAAATCCATCAGGGCAGTTTAAATGTGGCTGAGTCGGCAGCATACATACATTCAATGTACAGATAAATAGGTTAGGGATGTAGCGTTTTTGCGAGATAGCAATAATGCTGAGGCGTCTCTACAGCGGATGTCGTTTTTCCAGCAGCAGCGAATTTCAAGCCCTCCGGCACATTGTAACGAAAATTTCTCGCCTGGGTATACTCAGTCTCGCCAGAGTCCCGTACCAAACACTTAAATAAAAGGCTTTCGGTTTTCTTTTGATAGTTTTCGATTATTTATTCACCGTTATTCAAAGTTTTTTTTTATGTCTCTTAACGCTATTGTTATACACTAACTATGCGAACTAACAGTACTTCTTAAAACTAGTTCGTTAATTCTTTAAATTTAATTCTAACGTCCGCTGAATAGCACTCAGTCCATATAACTATTAAATCTATATACACACAGAGTTCTAGAATACGAGGTTTTATGATTGTCGGCGTCAGTCACTATGAGGTACTAGAATTTACTTTGATTCAGGATTGGCGTCCGCTTAAAAGCACTCGGCCACGACGAGGTACTAAAAATTACTTGGATTCGGGATTGGCGTCCGCTTAAAAGCACTCGGCCACGACGAGGTACTAAAATTTACTTGGATTCGGGATTGGCGTCCGCTTAAAGCACTCAGCCACGACGAGGTACTAAAATTTACTTGAATTCAGGATTGGCGTCCGTTTAAAAGCACTCGGCCACGACGATGTACTAAGATTTACTTGGATTCGGGATTGGCGTCCGTTAAAAGCACTCAGCCACGACGGAGTACTAGAAGTTACTTGAATTCGCGATTGGCGTCCGCTTAAAAGCACTCAGCCACGACAAGGTACTAGAGATTCAAGGTTGGACGACTTACCACTTGGAGCACGAGATTCCAAAAGAGACCGAATTCAGCGCGGTGGGCTCTTTTATACACCGATCAAAATAACTCCGCTGCAGTCGTTGTTCTTGTGCACATTCCGGAATTTTATTATGTACATAGCGGCACTCAGCGTACTTGTTGTTGTTGTACTTATTTCTATAAATTTTTTTTGTGATTTTGTTGGTAGCTTCCCAGGCTCTAATTTAATTTTTGCTTGCTGGTTTCGCGTCTCGGTCTGTGTTGTAATTGTTGTAAAACGTATGTGGTTCATGTATTCTATGTGACTGTTGTTTTTTGCCCTTTGTTGGCAAGCGAGTTAATGTGGTTTTTGTTATTATTGTTAGCTTTTTTTTTTATTGTTAGCAATTGTCCAACTCTGACTGCGACATTCACATATAGATATTATTCATATGATGTACTCGGCTTCTATTATCGGTATCACTGTTGTATTTCCCTTATTTAACGGGATGGGAATTATTTTATAGATGTCTGATGATCCAGAAATTAGAAGAGGAATTTCCGCTTTAATAAGTAAGCGTATATCCATTATCATTTCTTTAGCCATCAGTACATTGTATAATTCCTTTAATTGGTTTGCGGCTGCTGCTCCTGGAAGTGTGAGTTTTTCTGGTAATTGTTTTTGAATTTCAGTTAATTCATATTGTAATTGAGCGGGCTTCAGCAGTTGTGGATTAACATGCCCGTGGTTGATATCGATTAGTAGACTGATTATAGATATTTGTGTTTTTTTGCAGTCATCAATCATCATGTTAATCTGCTATACCAGGATTTAAAAAACCGATGTTAACCTTTCGTTGTTTTGAGTTCTTGACACTTCCGCATAAAATTCTTGTAACTGCCTTGACATCATTTGCAAGTTGTCGTTGACTTCTGCCTTTGTTTTCTTCACTATATTTACTGTTGAATTTATAATAGATGCTTGTTGTTTTATCAATTGCGCCAAATCTTGCTGGTTATCCAGAAGGTTTCTCATATTTGATTCCACCTGTGTTCTGTCATCGGCGTCCATCATTCTAAACAGTATATGGTAGAGAGAACCAACAAATTCGAATGGTGCTCTCTTCGGTCCTTCTTTTCTGATTAGTAAGTCATTATTTTGTTTCAATGTATTATATCTTTGATTCATTGCATTTGTTATTAGTTTGCACATCTCTTTGTAACGGTTTAATTTTTGACAAATGATCTGCAACTCTCTTAGGGAACTTTGAATTCCGGTAACTTCCTCAAAATATGAATTCAAGTCGTAGTATATAATCAGATTCCACTTAGAGTTAACAACGTCTAGTTTCCCAATATTATCAAAATACATCGCTGTTTGGCTTTCAATTGTAGATACCGTTGCTGCGATGGTTCCATATACTTTCTGTGCTGCCGCTTTTGCTTGTCCTATTAGCATCAGTAATAGTAGAAGTAAAATTTTTTGTGGATGTGCATTCTGCTTACCTATGATATCCGCTTGGGCCCTTGTGAAGTTAACCTTTCAATCTGCTTCCTTACAATCATAAAAATCTGAATTCATTAGAGGGCAAAGTTTATGTATAGGACGTTTGATAGTGCCATTCTGGAGTTTTAACGTAACCACTCGTGTTTTACCATCGTCGCCTTTGTGGACTTCCAATATTCTTCCCAAGGGCCATTTCGATGGATGCGTTGTCTAATTTTTTATCAACACTAACTGATTCTTTTCTAAATTTTCCTACGGGTATTTCCATTTATACAGCTGTTGTAAGGTTGTTAAGTATTCTTCCCTACATCTTTTCCAAAAGTCTTGTTTTACTTCTTGGATCAGCTTCCATTTATCTAAAGAAGTTATCTTTGATTCTGCTATTGGCTCGGGGATGTCGATTATCGGATGACCGATTAGGAAATTCCCTGGAGTTAAGATATTCTTAATTACGTCTTCCGGACTGCTACTCAGGGAATATAATGGCCTTGAATTCAGGACAGCTTCAATTTGTGCTAACAGTGTACTCATTTTTTCATATGTTAGTTTAACGTCGCCAATTACCCTATTTAAGTGGGTAATGTTTGATGGATTTAACACCAGCTTCCCAAATTTCTCCAAAGTGAGGAGCTGCCGGCGGAATAAATTTCCATTCTAGAACAATTTCAAAGAGATCTTTTTGATGTCTAGGGCCAACTAAGAGCGCATCGTTCAAACTGCGTACATTGGTGGTTTTTGCTGATCCATCGAAAACTACTCTGACTTTTGTTGTTAAACTGTTTTGTCGAATTATATTTCTCCATAAATTTTACATAATCTTCTCGTAATTCTGAATTTTTTTCTAATTTGTTTTCAATACTGAGGAATCTTGCCAATGCTTGTTTTCGTGGATTCCCTAGCTGATTTTCTTCTTGGAAAGGTAGCTTTACTATCAATTTACCATCTTTATCTTGTTTGGTTAGCTATGGTAATGTTTATTAGATTCTTTTGAGCTTCCACTTCAATGATGTCCTCTGTTTCCCAAAATTTTTCCAGATTTGTTGTCATAGCTGTGAAGAATTTGTTATTATGTGGGTATGATTTTAATACCCCTGACAGTATCCATCCTAGTTTTGTAGCTTGGCCTAGAATTTTACCAATTTTATGAATTCCTTCTTCCAAAATCGTTGAGTAGATATCGCCGCCTAACACCATGTCTATTCTATCAGGTTTGTTGAAATTTGGATCTGCTAGTGTAAAATTTTTCCAATCGTCCTTGTTGTACTTAAATGATCTATCTGGAATCGCTCCGGCTAGCTTATTAAGGACTAATGCTTCAATCAACAGTTTTTCATTGCTTAAAATCCTGGGCCGCACTTCCAAGTTTAGCTTTGATTTTGATATACCAACGATTGTGTCCCGAAGGCCGTGTAGTTGTGTCTTCTCTTTTAATCTCGGTAGTTGTAATATTTGGGCTGCTCCTTCAGAAATAGTTGCCTTCTGCGAACCTTGATCTATCGGAGCTCTTAGTGTGATGAAGCTTCCATCTGCTGCTTTTACTCTTATTTGTGCCGGTGCTAGTAGCACAGTTGACGCCTTCTTTTGCCCGGTTACCATATTTATGCTTTTTTCCGGATTCTTTTGCTCCTTATTAAATTCCTCAATATGAAGAAGAGTATAATGATTTTTTCCACATTTTTTGCAGTTCTCAATACTGTTTATACATTTTATATCGAATTTATGGTTCATGCATCGATAGCATAATTTATTCGTTCTTATAAATTTTATTCTCTTAATGATTGTGGATGATTGAAACTTTTTGCAATTTACCAGCTCATGACCGATTAATTTGCAATAATCGAAACTCCTTTGTGATATATGGAATGCGCTAGGTTGATTCTGGTTTGTTTTAAAATTGTTACCTTGTTTTTTACCTTTATATGCTTCTTGGCATAGCTGCTCCAGGAAAAGAAGTACGTCTTCAAGTGTTTGGATCTCCTTAGTTTTCTTTACACTTTGCTCATAAATACGCAGCCCATCTCTGTCTAGTTTTCGGACGATTATCCTTGCGATAAACGGTTCTGCGTCATCAATATTGATATTAAGACCTTTCAAAGCTTGAACACATTCATTTGTTGTATCCAACAGTTGTTTTACACTGAAGGCCGACTCAGTTTTTACCATCGAATGATCCAAAATCTTATCATGTGGTAAATAGCAATCTTTTGTTTTGATACGTCGTGAAATGATGGCCATTCAGCTATGTTCCCAAAAAATGCTGGAATTTTTATGTCTTCCAGCTTTATTAAATTGATAGTTGGTTTAGCTTCTTTATTTCCTAGTGCAACTATCACTTGCTTTATTGTAACCCTGTACTTACGAGCAATGTTCTCATATTCTTCTTCAATATCTTCGTTCATAATTATTTTGCACAAATTTGCGTATTCCTGTTTTATTTCTTTGAGGTGCTCTTCCATTTCTTCTTTTGTAACTGTTAATTCTGTTTTCTTGTTGTTGTCCATTTCTTCATAGGCTTTATCCATTAGCTCCTGTAGCCTATATATCTTTCTTTTAAATTTTCTTTGTAGCTGTATCTGAATGCTAACATTTTGCTTCTCCTCATTGGCCTTTACTTCTAGGTTTTTATACCCTACACCCGAAGGGAGTAGGGTATATTCACTTTGTTCTTCCGTTTGTAACGCAGAGAAGGAGACGAGATAGATAGAGAAAAGTATATATATTCTTGCTCAGCGTCGCCTCCTTAATCGATTTAGCCCTGTCCGTCCGTCTGCCTGTCTGTCTGTCTGTCTGTCTGTTGAAATCACGATTACGAGAGAACGAAAAGAGATATCGCGATGAAATTTGGCACAGATATTCTTTGTTATGTAGGGCTGTTTGGGATTGAAAATGGGCGACATCGGTAAACAGCCACGCCTACTTTACATACGGAATGTAAAGGCACCTCGTTTCAAAAAATGTTAAAATTATTTCATAAACCGTGTGAGATATTAAGGTATAATTTTATTTCGAAACATATAGCGTCATTACTAAAATGTTTGGAAAAAATGGGCGTGCCACGCCCACTTATAACAAAGTTGGCAATATCTAATGAACGGGATAAGATGTTGATATGTAATTTTATCAGGGTGTATAGGGAAGCATTACTAATAAGCTTGCCAAAAATGGGCGTGCCACGCCCACTCATACAAAAGTTGTCAATATCTTGTAAACGGTATAAGATATTAATACGAAATTTTATCACGAGGTATCTACACATATTACCAATTTGTATAAAAAAAATGGGCGTGGTCCGCCTAACTTGTACAAAAGTTGTCAATATCCCATAAACGGTTCAAAAATTAATACCTTCGTAATTCTATCTAGCAGTACCTAGAGACATTACAAAAACATTTTCCCGAAATGGGCGTGGTCCGCCTACTTATACAAAAGTTGTTAAGTGGCGAAATTATATTTTTTTCAGTTACTCGGGTGTAGGGTATTTAGATTTCGGCCAGGCCGAAGACAATACTCTTACTGAGAATGTGTTTTTTGTACCCTGTCTACGATTTTACATTAATATTTAAAAATGTTTTTTATATAAAAAGTCAAGATTTTGGCGAATAAACTACTCGTTCAAACCCTGGAATCTTCAGTTCAAAGATTAAAATCAAGAGATCGAAAAATCAAAGAATCAAAAATTCGCGAATTCTGTGTGGTAATTCGAACGATCATCGAATTACTTGATGATCGCTCTATAAACCCCAGAGAGTATGGATCATCTCTCATTAAAATTGAGAGAAAGAAAGCAGACCTATCTAACCTGCCTAAGAATTCCCTAGCCTACATAAAACTAAACTAGCCCTATGGCCATAGTCGTCATTGTTACGTTTGTTGGGGGTGTTTTTTTGCAAGCGCAATGTCAACTACCCGATGCCTAACTGGACGACATCAGGTCCGCATTGCGTCATTGCCACCCAGTCGGTCACCGTCGGTAAGTATGAGTCACAGTAGTCCGTATATTGGTCTGCTCAGTTCTGTCTGCTGCTGATGAACAAAACATAATAACTAAATATATAATATAGTAAATGGATGATTACAAAAGATAATTAAAAAGAAAAGATAAGATAAAAAGAAAAGATAATAAAAGGATGATTAGAAAAGATAATTAAAAAGAAAAGATAAGATAAAAAGAAAGGATGATTTAAACTGTTTTTTTATAAAAAACGCCTAGGTAAAAAAACAAAAAATGAAATTTTTTTAAATATATGCCGTGCAGGCCAAGGGCTTCCCAAGAAGCTTTTCGCCTCCTGCCAGAGAGGCTCATCATTTGGTTTTTTATATATATTTTGTTTTATATGTACGTATGCATCATACAGGAGTATGATTCTATCATCATAACATATCATATCATAAGGCTATCATAACACATCATATCATAAGAAAACGAAAACTAAAAAAACAATTTTGATGTTTTTGTAAAAACAATGATGTTTAGATTTAAGAGAAATCCATATTTTATGGGTACAGTTTTTTATTATTTTTATAATATAATTTTTATAATACAATTTGTTTCCTACCTTCTATTTTTTATATATCGCCCCTTCATCGTGATATATTATGTTTGTATTATTCTGATATCTTCATCTGTTTCCTTTTTGGTGTTTTTGTATTCTCCTGGTAATTTTCTGTTTATTGATCCTATTGTTTTTCATCTTGTTGTTGTTATTCGGATTTTTCATCGGACCATCGTGTTGCTGTTTTTTCTTCCATTTTAACTCGGACCATCGTGTTCCTGTTTTTTTTCCATTTTTACTATTTACTTTTTTATTAATACTTCTTCGCAATATTTTTCAGTATTTCCTCTTTTACTATGTCACTTCACTTTTTATATTTTCCATTTTTTAATTTTTAGTAATACTTTGCAATATTTTTTAATATTTTCTCTTTTACTATGTTTTATATTCATTTTGTCCTTGAATCTATAAAATCGAACACAATTTCTTGAGTTTGTGTGATGTTTTCCTTCGTTGAAGCTCTTTCGTAAATCTGTACTATTTGCTTTCGTTAAAGAATTTACCTTAAAGGTAGAGTTAAAGCCTCGTGTTTTGATAATATTCGCCCCAAATGAAGTCATTTGGAAGGAACTGTTATACTTTTGTATGTTGTCCAAGAATTGCTTCGTTCGAGTATCTTCGCCAGAAAGCAATGATGCCAATGGCTCTGGCAATTGTGGTAATTTTACCTTACCGCTCGCACAACATATTCCTGGTGGTTCCTGTCGGAACCTCAAAGAATTGCAATACTGACAAACAGTGCTCATTGTACCGAAGTTGGCCATATCCGCTGCGTAATCGACTGTTCGTACCTGAATGCAAACGTTCGTTAATGATTGTGACAGTTGGCCGTCTGTTTTGTCGACGTTCAAAATTATTTCTAGCGTTAGCTTGTACTGAGCGAGTCGGACTTGATTGAATACGTTTTTCCGGAGTCATAATCAATCGCCCTTGTGAAATTCTTACACGATTTTCTTCCAAACGGTGTCTGCGTTCTTCATCTGTCTCATTCCCACGATGGTTACTTATTCGATATATATATATATTATTCGATATATATATATATATATATATATATATATATATATATATATATATATATATATATATATATATATATATATATATATATATATATATATATATATATATATATATATATATATATATATATATATATATATATATATCGAATAAGTAACCATCGTGGGAATGAGACAGATGAAGAACGCAGACACCGTTTGGAAGAAAACTTACACGATTTTCTTCCAAACGGTGTCTGCGTTCTTCATCTGTCTCATTCCCACGATGGTTACTTATTCGATATATATATATATATATATATATATATATATATCGAATAAGTAACCATCGTGGGAATGAGACAGATGAAGAACGCAGACACCGTTTGGAAGAAAAGCGTGTAAGAATTTCACAAGGGCGATTGATTATGACTCCGCTGTCGATTACGCAGCGGTCGATTATATATATATATATATATATATATATATATATATATATATATATATATATATATATATATATATATATATATATATATATATATATATATATATATATATATATATATATATATATATATATATATATATATATATATATATATATATATATATATATATAATCGACCGCTGCGTAATCGACAGCGGAGTCATAATCAATCGCCCTTGTGAAATTCTTACACGCTTTTCTTCCAAACGGTGTCTGCGTTCTTCATCTGTCTCATTCCCACGATGGTTACTTATTCGATATATATATATATATATATATATATATATATATATATATATATATATATATATATATATATATATATATATATATATATATATCGAATAAGTAACCATCGTGGGAATGAGACAGATGAAGAACGCAGACACCGTTTGGAAGAAAATCGTGTAAGTTTTCTTCCAAACGGTGTCTGCGTTCTTCATCTGTCTCATTCCCACGATGGTTACTTATTCGATATATATATATATATATATATATATATATATATATATATATATATATATATATATATATATATATATATATATATATATATATATATATATATATATATATATATATATATATATATATATATATATATATATATATATATATATATATATATATATATATATATATATATATATATATATATATATATATATATATATATATATATATATATATATATATATATATTTATAATATATATATATATATATATATATATATATATATATATATATATATATATGAGATATGAAATGCCATATATATATATATATACGTGTGACTTAAATGTTTCATTTTACATGAGTTATTTTATATGCATATTTTATTTTATTTTGCTTGAATTTATTGAAAATAAATATACCAAAATTTTTAGTCTATTATTAATTCATAGTTTTCTATATAATAACAGGATCATATATATATTCTTCTCTACCTTCCTGCTATCCAATATTTGTGTTATATCCTTATAACTTTTCTTTAATAATTCTAATACTGAATCCTTTATTTCAGAATAAATACAAAGAAGCAGCAAATCTTTTAAATGATGCCTTGTCCATTCGTGGGAAAACTCTTGGCGAAAATCATCCAGCCGTAGCCGCAACATTAAACAATTTGGCCGTTTTATACGGAAAACGAGGGAAATACAAAGATGCTGAACCATTATGTAAACGAGCACTAGAAATTCGGGAAAAGGTTTTAGGAAGGGATCATCCAGATGTAGCGAAACAGCTTAATAATTTAGCCTTGCTATGCCAAAACCAGGGAAAATACGACGAAGTAGAAAAATATTATCAACGCGCTCTTGAAATATATGAATCAAAACTCGGACCCGATGATCCAAATGTTGCTAAAACTAAAAATAATTTAGCCAGTTGCTTTCTTAAGCAGGGAAAGTATTCAGAAGCTGAAATGCTATATAAACAAGTCCTAACCAGAGCCCACGAGCGTGAATTTGGTGCTATTGACAGCAAGAATAAACCCATATGGCAGGTATAATTGCATTATTGTTATATTGTTTGCTTTCGAATAATTTTCTTTCGTTTGTATTTTATCTTAATAGATCAAAGCTCAATCGTTATTGTTTTAAATTAATATGTCATTATTTCAAGTTAGCTTACGTACATAAATATGTTAAATATGTTTTGCTAAAATTATTCCTTCTGTAAAATAATTCAAAAGGAGTGAATAATTAAAAAAAATAATTCATAAAAGGGCTGAGTGTATTGCGTTGTTATATGTTATCAGAACTTCTGATAGAATTTTTTGTGATTTAAATCTGAGCAACTTTGATTTCGATAAGATTATTCTATATGTATTTGAATATTGCTGTGAGTGTAGAGTGTAAGCGTCCGACAGGTAATTTGTTTGTCGTTTATTGATATGATGTAAAGTCGAAACCTTTAAGCGAAGTGTAAACCGTCATTACTCTCTCTTTCACCCTTCCCACTAACCTGTCATCCCTTCAGAATCAACAAATGCTGTGCAAGGATAGGGGGCATCCCCTTCATCTGTCATTAAAAAAAGCTGAAGTTTAGTTTTATACTGTTTGCAAAATTCCTTAATATGCTAGATGCGAACTTTGAACCTAAGTCACAGAGAGTGCTGTACAGCTCCTCTACGTTCATTATTCCTTTCCCACGAATCAAACCGTATGCACTACCATGAAGTCTTTTTTTACACAAGCTAAGAAGTAACCCATTTCTGAATCTGATATTCCCCTTCTTTCTAGCTGGCATATCTCAATGCATTTGTACACTTAATTTCTCGAGTCAGGAGAACGAGTACCTGAGAAAAAGGTACTAGCTAAAGTAAAAAAACTAAAAGGTACACTGTTTATGCTATTGCCTCTATGCTAATTTTTTCGTGTTTCTTGAACGTGGTTTGATTGCTTACTAAATTTGTTCGCTTTTTATGAAACAAACCAGTTTCATGTGCCAACGCTACCTCTTATTCAAGGAGTCTGTTGCGCTCTTTCAACTCCTGTCTCCTCTTCCTCGCGTCTTCTAAAGAAAAATGGTCCTTCCTATACCTCTGGCTCCAATTTTTTGGAGATGACTTTTCAGAGGTCCCCTTTCGTCTAACAACTTCTTTAAAAGGATGTTCTCTTCCTCTAATACTCTCAGCGAGTCACTTTCCAGCTGTCTAGTCGATAAAAGGCTATCGTAACGGTTTTTTTGAGCACATAATTCCCTCTTCCACCTTTCTAACTCTACCAGGGCTTTAGTCTTACTATCTATGAAGTCTAGCAATTCGTCTAGTATTGCGTCTCCTTTTTCTACTTTCGAAAGCTTATCTAAATTTCTTTTATTAATGTTATATTTTCATTATTACTAACTACACTCGCTAGGCTTCCCCAAATTTTGTCAATAAACCTATTAGTGCAGTCAATTCCTTCAAATTCGTGAAATCCTTTCGTCTAATGTGCCTCTGCAGCGCGGTGCGTGAGTTCCGGTATCTTCGTTGGAGTTGTTCCGACTTGTTTGCGTGCCTCATCAAGTCCTAGAGTGCTACCACATACTCTTTAAATCCATCGTCTGGTTGTTGACGGCGTGCTTTGATGGTTGTCCAGCTGCTCAAAATACCGGCTCGGGAGGAAAAATGCTAGGAAGTCTTTCCTTAACGGAGCTTATTCTTTCCACTTCTCATTATTGTTTCGATACCACATACAGGCCATGTTCGTTAATAACTCTGGCATGGTTTTCGGGAGTAGTTTTGGATCAACGCCATACGACCTGAGCGATTCGAAGAATCGCCCCCCCCCCCCCAAAAAACCCGTCAAAATCAGTATTCCTCGCATGATCAGCGGACAAGGTACGGAAGTGATCGGTACGGTTCAACGGCAAGGGCGACCAAGCCAAGCCAAGCATTCATTATCATTATCATTACCATTATCATTATTATCATTATCATTATCATTATCATTATCAGTATCAGTATCATTATCATTATCATTATCATTATCATTCATTATCATTATCATTATCATTATCATCATCATTATCATTATCATTATCATTATCATTATCATTATCATTATCATTATCATTATCATTATCATTATCATTATCATTATCATTATCATTATCATTATCATTATCATTATCATTATCATTATCATTATCATTATCATTATCATTATCATTATCATTATCATTATCATTATCATTATCATTATCATTATCATTATCATTATCATTATCATTATCATTATCATTATCATTATCATTATCATTATCATTATCATTATCATTATCATTATCATTATCATTATCATTATCATTATCATTATCATTATCATTATCATTATCATTATCATTATCATTATCATTATCATTATCATTATCATTATCATTATCATTATCATTATCATTATCATTATCATTATCATTATCATTATCATTATCATTATCATTATCATTATCATTATCATTATCATTATCATTATCATTATCATTATCATTATCATTATCATTATCATTATCATTATCATTATCATTATCATTATCATTATCATTATCATTATCATTATCATTATCATTATCATTATCATTATCATTATCATTATCATTATCATTATCATTATCATTATCATTATCATTATCATTATCATTATCATTATCATTATCATTATCATTATCATTATCATTATCATTATCATTATCATAATCATTATCATAATCATTATCATTATCATTATCATTATCATTATCATTATCATTATCATTATCATTATCATTATCATTATCATTATCATTATCATTATCATTATCATTATCATTATCATTATCATTATCATTATCATTATCATTATCATTATCATTATCATTATCATTATCATTATCATTATCATTACCATGTAAACGAATTAAGGAAGACCCTGGCGGCCTTCACTAATCAAAAGCAACATACGGCAGAGGACACAAAACGGCTCGAAGAAATTGAAGCCTTGTAGTTCTTGGAAGCGAAGAAAATTCCGACTCAGACGAGCTGTCGGCGCGGGGGATATGGAGACACAGATCGGAATAATCCAGGATACCTTGGTTACTATGCGCAAGGCTGCTGCAAAACAACGGAATGTAAGCATGGAGATAAAAAATGGTCTCAGCGTGTTGGAGGCGGCCATCGACGCCATACAGCATCATAGGCGCAGTGACCAAAAAATAAAAGGGACCGGGTCCTCGACGACAGAAAATGCGAAGGAAGCCGGGGCCGCTGTTGCCACTTCTCGGAAGAGGGACATGGGCGCTTTAACTATCCCAAGCAGCAAAAACCCAGAGCAGACGCCGCGGGAACGGCTGAAGGATCAAGAAGGCTCTACACCCTGGAGCGTGGTCGTGCGCAAAAAATCCTCTTCGCGCAAGGATCCGCCCAACGAAGGGGGAATCACTCAACCCCAATTCGTAAGGCGACACAGGAAATCCAGGCACAGGGAAAAAGAGCGAAGAGGGAAAGGACTCAACGCGCGAGACGGAGTGCCGTCGTCGTAAAACCAAAAGAAGGCACCACATATGCCGAAATCCTCCGAGCGATTCGTGCAAATGTGCGCCTGGAGGATACGGACACAGTGGTACGCGCGGCTCGAAAGACCAAAGGTGGCGCTGTTCTCCTTGAGCTAGATCAGTGTGGCGACCGAGTAGCGCTGCAGAACTCTATAAAAGAGACTGTGGGGCAGACTGCTGAGACCAAAATCCTTGCCAGTAGGACCCGGCTGGAGGTCCTGGGTATTGACTGTCTCACAACAGCTTCAGAGGTAGAGGACGCAGTACGCCGTGAGCTCTCAAGCGACTATAGCGGAGAGCTTAAAGTAGTGGTTTCTGCCGCAAATGCCCGAGAACAGCGCATGGCAGTCGTTGAGTTAGAGCACAAACATGCGGGCAAACTCCTCAATGTAGGGAGGATACGAGTGGGCTGGATAAGATGTCGCATCAGGCAACGCATTGATGTACAGCGGTGCTTCAGGTGTCTGGATTACGGTCACCGGAGGCAAAAATGCACGGGACCGGATAGAAGTGGCCTCTGTTGGCGATGCGGGCAGAAAGGACACAAGGCCGCGTCATGCTTCTCAAAACCGCAATGTTACCTGTGTACTGCTGACAACGAGGGTCCAAAGTCTTTGGAACATGTCCCTGGCTCTGGAGCCTGCAAAGCGTTTCGGGTGGCCCTGGACAACGCGAAAGGACGGAGACAATGATTACCGTCCTACAGGGTAATATGAACGGTAGTCGGGTCGCTGATGAACTGCTATCTCAATTCATCCATGAATACGGGGTGGGCATGGCGGTCATCAGCGAGCCTTACCGAATCAGGAAGCACTGGCTGGTGGATGACTCTGGCGCGGCGGCTCTCTGGGTTGCGGATCCCAGTATACAGATCACGAGCAGCGGGGCTGGAGGTAGTTATGTCTGGGCAAAAACAGAGTCGGCCACTTTCGTGAGCTGTTACTTCTCTCCCAACGACGCCATGGGTGTGTACAGGTCTAAAATTGAAGCCCTGGAGGACGACCTGCGCTGCATTACTGGCGGCCGCGTGATTGCTGGGGACTTTAATGCGCGAGCCATAGAGTGGGGTATGCCACAAACCAACGCAAGAGGCCGGTTTTTATTGGAGATGGCAGCCCGGCTGGGACTAGTTGTCCTTAATGAAGGTACAACCCCGACATACCGCCGGCCCGGCTTTGGGTACTCGATTCCAGACCTTACCTTGGTGTCGGAGACTCTAGCCCGAAGGACGGTGAACTGGAGGGTGATGGAGGACCT
The DNA here is from genome assembly GCA_922984085.1 of Sicus ferrugineus. Classification (NCBI taxonomy): domain Eukaryota; kingdom Metazoa; phylum Arthropoda; class Insecta; order Diptera; family Conopidae; genus Sicus; species Sicus ferrugineus. Next base: position 20,291,768 of record OV277350.1, read on the forward strand.
TACAGGAAGCGACCACCAGTACATAACCTTCCGGCTTATGGACGCAGGGCAAAAACAGGTACCTGTACGAGTACATCGACCACTCGGCTGGAACGCCACCAGAATGGATGAGAGCATATTTGTTGCAGGCCTGATTGAGGGGGCTCGGCACATCCCAACGCTCCCTAGAAACGCCTGCGAGGCGGGCGTAGTGGACTCCTTCGTGGAGTCTAGCATGAATGTGATTCGAGGCGCCTGCAATGCGTCCATGCCCCGAAAGAGGCCGTGGAGAGGTAAGACACAGGTGTACTGGTGGAATGACCAAATAGACGAACTCCGGAGATTTTGCCACAAAATGCGCCGACTGGCGCAACGTGCCGCTGGCCGAACGCAGATGACGGAGAAGGTGGCAGCTTATAAAGCCGCTAAAAAAGCATTGGGCAAGGCTATCCGAAAAAGCAAGGTGCGCTGCTGGAAGGAGCTTTGCGACGGGGTAGAGCAGGACCCATGGGGTAAGGGCTATAAGCTGGTGATGGGTAAGCTCTGCTCGCCCGCACCAGACTTGGAACAGAGAAAAGTTCTGAGCATCATAGATGCCCTGTTCCCGACCCATCCCGATGTATCTGACGCTCGTGCGTTTGCTGGGGAGGAGGACATTCCATTGTTTGGGGTGGATGAGCTAATTACGGCAGAGCGCAGCATGAAGTCTGGTAAGGCTCCGGGCCCCGACGGTATGCCGGCGGAGGCCATCAAAGCCGTTGCCCGTAACCGTCCGGATCTCTTGCTTAACATGTACAACGTGTGTCTTAGGGCGGGTGTATTTCCAGCTTGCTGGAAAAAGGCGCGTTTGGCTTTGATCCCAAAGGGCAAAGGTGATGCCAATTCTCCATCATCGTATCGACCACTGTGCATGTTAAACACGGCGGGAAAGATGATGGAGGCCTTGCTTAAAATGCGGCTGGGGGCTGCCATTGAGCAGGCTGGTGGTCTCTCCAACCAGCAGCATGGCTTTAGAAAGGGGCACTCTGCGATTGATGCAATCAGCGAAGTGACCCAAGCTGTGAAACGGGCCGAAACTGCATGCCACCAGGCAAGGCCGATAGTGCTCCTCGTGACCCTCGATGTGAGGAACGCGTTTAACTCGGCAGGGTGGAGTGACATGTTTCACGCGCTCGAGCAGACCTTCAGAGTACCAGCATATCTCTCGGCTATACTGAGGGACTATCTGAACAACCGCTGGCTTCTCTACGTGACGACACAGGGAACGGGTCAAAGGCGGGTGACTGCTGGAGTGGCACAGATATCGGTGCTTGGGCCTGAGCTGTGGAATGTCACGTACGATGGCCTGCTGCGTCTGGAAATGCCGGCTGACGCTTTCCTTGTTGCGTTTGCCGATGATGTCGCCGCCGTCATAACAGCACGCAGTCCTGAACTGGCTCAACTTGTGCTTAATCAAGTGATGCGCAGGGTTAGCGGGTGGATAGGCGACCACGGTCTCCAGTTGGCTGTAGCCAAAACGGAGATCGTGATTCTTACGAAGAGGCGAGTCCCCACTTCGTTGACTATGATGGTTGGAGCCCAACCGGTGAAAACAAGCAGGTTCGCGAGATATTTAGGAGTAAAGTTGGACAACCGACTCACATACTGGGACCATATTCGCGGGGTCTGTGACGGGGTTGCCCAGAAGACGGCGGCGCTGAGCCGGTTAATGGCGAATGTAGGTGGGGCGAGGCAGCATAAGAGGAGGCTCCTGCTCGTCTCCGTACAGTCAGCCCTACTCTATGGTGCGGAAATATGGGCGGACGCCCTTCGAGTTAAAAAAATATAAGACAAGGATGGCCGCCGTCCAGCGTCGCGGGGCATTGCGGGTTAGCTCGGCGTACCGTACTGTGTCCGCAGATGCAGCACTTGTTGTGGCCGGCTGTATTCCAATAGAGCTGCTTGCTCAGGAGCGGAAAGAAATCTATCTGCAAAGCTCTACAATAGGACGGGCGGCCGCCGCGGAGCAAGCGCGTGAGGGCGCACTTATTTCTTGGCAACGAAGATGGGACGCTAGTACTAGGGGACAGTGGACTCGGAGAATCATACGCGATGTGCGCGAGTGGTATGGGCGACGACATGGTGAGGTGAGTTTTTACCTGACACAGTTCCTGACTGGACATGGATACTTCCGTAAGTATCTGCACAGGATGGGAAAGGTGGGCTCACCGTGCTGCGTGCCGTGTGACTGCGAGGAGGACGATGTCTGGCATACCTTCTTCGCCTGCGAGTTTTTTGCGGAAGAGCGGAGGCTGACTGAGAACTCAGTGGGTATCGGTTACCCGGCAAACATCACTGCGGAAAACATCATAGCCGTGATGTTACGGTCAGAGCACGACTGGGACCTGGTGGCGAAGTACGTCGAAGTTATACTCCGCCGCAAGCGTAGTATGGGGTGCCTCCAGTAGGTACGCTTGACCCGTGCTGCGTCCACTGCGGCGAAGATGGCACAGCTTCGAAACTGTGAAAAGCGGGGCCTGGACGCAGGCACTACGAGGGAGGTCCGGTGGGATCTGATGTGAGCCCCACCCCGAAGTAATGCGAAAGCGGTTCCGGGGTGGAGTCGGGCTCCGTCAAAGAGGGGGACGTTTTAGTGCTTGAAAGCGGCACATACAGGGGTTTGTGACGACAGCCCTGAGATGCGGTACGCATTTTTACCTCCTCTCCTGCGAAAAAAAAAATTATGATAATGATAATGATAATGATAATGATAATGATAATGATAATGATAATGATAATGATAATGATAATGATAATGATAATGATAATGATAATGATAATGATAATGATAATGATAATGATAATGATAATGATAATGATAATGATAATGATAGTGATAATGATAATGATAATGATAATGATAATGATAATGATAATGATAATGATAATGATAATGATAATGATAATGATAATGATAATGATAATGATAATGATAATGATAATGATAATGATAATGATAATGATAATGATAATGATAATGATAATGATAATGATAATGATAATGATAATGATAATGATAATGATAATGATAATGATAATGATAATGATAATGATAATGATAATGATAATGATAATGATAATGATAATGATAATGATAATGATAATGATAATGATAATGATAATGATAATGATAATGATAATGATAATGATAATGATAATGATAATGATAATGATAATGATAATGATAATGATAATGATAATGATAATGATAATGATAATGATAATGATAATGATAATGATAATGATAATGATAATGATAATGATAATGATAATGATAATGATAATGATAATGATAATGATAATGATAATGATAATGATAATGATAATGATAATGATAATGATAATGATAATGATAATGATAATGATAATGATAATGATAATGATAATGATAATGATAATGATAATGATAATGATAATGATAATGATAATGATAATGATAATGATAATGATAATGATAATGATAATGATAATGATAATGATAATGATAATGATAATGATAATGATAATGATAATGATAATGATAATGATAATGATAATGATAATGATAATGATAATGATAATGATAATGATAATGATAATGATAATGATTTTTTTTTTTTTTTTTTTTGCGGGAGAGGAGGTAAAAATGCGTACCGCATCTCAGAGCTGTCGTCAAAGACTCTGGTATGTGCCGCTTCCAAGCACTAAAAAACCCCCCCTTTACGGAACCTATCATCCACCCCGGGACCGCTTTCGCATTACTTCAGGGTGGGGTTCCCCGTTGTGACCCTACTGGGCATCCCACGTTGCGCCTGCGTCCAGGCCCGCTTAATTATTTATCGGATTTTATACTGCCTTTCTCAGGTTTAGCTCTGCACTCCTGCTTCCAGGCGAGCGCGCAAGTCTTCGTCTGATTTTTTCCGGCGAAGTATCTCCTCGGCATATATAGCGATAATTTCCCAGTTACGTTGGCTCTCAAGCATTTTATCAACAATGCTGCTAGTTCTCAAGGGGCCTAATTCGGTCTCCAATGTCATGCGTCTTTCCATCCAGGCAGTGCACGAGAAGAATGTATGCTCGACATCGTCCTCGCTCTCGCAGTACAGGCAGTTCGGGCTTGATACCTTACCCATTTTGAACAGGTATGACCTGAAGTATCCGTGTCCCGTCAGGAACTGTGTGAGAAAAAACGTTACCTCGCCGTGCTTTCTGCTGATCCAGGGTGCTAGGTCCGGTATTAACCTCGCAGTCCACCTTCCCCTGGGGTCTAGTTCCCATCTTTGCTGCCATTCCAGTATCACTCGGTTCCTGGCTTCCTTCCTTGCGTGCATTATGCCAAGTCGCCCTTTTTCGCGCCAAATCTCTTGACGTTCCATGGCCAGTAAATCAATCGGTGGAGTAGATGCCAGCACGAGTACAGCCGGTTCCGACACTGTACGGTATGCACAGGCTAATGCACAGGCTATTCTCAGCGCACTTCTTCTCTGTATGCTTGCCATGCGTTTGCGGTACTTCCTGATATGCAAGGATTTGGCCCATATTTCCGCTCCATACAGAAGAACCGACTGAGCCACCGACATGATTAGCCGTCTTTTACTTGACTTTGGTCCGTTCGTGTTTGCCATCAATCTACTTAGCATAGCAACTCTGACGGAAGCTTTATTTGTAACCTTCTGTATGTGGGCCCAAAAAGTGAGCTTATTGTCAATTTCAATTCCCAGATATCTTATGTTATTTGAAGGCGGAATCGCTGTAGTTCCGACATCTATTCTCGGGATGTTTTGGATTCTTTTACGCGTTATGAGGACTATCTCAGTCTTCTGCTCCGCCAGGTTTAGCCCATGGTCCTCCATCCATACTTTAACGCGCCTCATGACCTGGTTTAGCTTCCACTGTGCTGTCTTCACATCACGTGCTACTATAACCGCCGCTACATCATCAGCGTAGCAGATAAGAGTGGTTTCGTCTGGCATGTCCGTTTTGAGCAGGCTATCATACTGAAGGTTCCATAGATCTGGTCCGAGTATGGAGCCCTGCGCTACGCCTGCAGTGAGTTTCCGTACGCGGGGACCATCTTCCGTGTCATACAGCAGAACTCGGTCTCTCAAATAGTCCCCCATGATACGTAGTAAGTATTCTGATAACCTGAAGCGGCGTAGCGAGTCTAGAATATCGCTCCATCTCACGGAATTAAAGGCATTTTTGACGTCAAGCGTTACTAATAGTGTAATTTCCCGAGAATAATGATTTCTCTCCTGCGCTTTCTCTGCAATCTTAACAACATCCTCGACTGCACGTATTGTAGAATAACCTTTTCTAAATCCATATTGTCTACGAGATAGATCACCTGCGTCGTGCACTGCGGAGAGAATCCGGGCTTGCAGCAATTTTTCTAGGACCTTGCCCGCTGCATCCAGCATGCAGAGTGGTCTAAAGGAGGACGCCACGGATCCACCTGCCTTACTTTTACTAATTAAGACAAGCCGAGCCCTTTTCCAAACAGTAGGGAATACTCCCGCTTCTAGACACTCGTTATACATCTTTAGAATTAGCCGCGGGTTCACCCGTGCAGCCTCTTTCATCGCTTCTGCTGGGATGCCATCTGGTCCCGGTGCCTTTTTGTTTTTTAAGGAATTTACCGCTCTCTCTAATTCAGCTTTAGTAAACAGTGGGACAACATCCTGGCTTATATCTTCGACGTCGCTGCTTCTCTCTTTGTGGGTAGGGAACAGCGCGTCGACTATATCGTCCATGACCTCTCCACTCATGCAAGCGCTGACTGTCGTTGTAAGTTTTTTTGTAACGACTCTGTAACCAAGACCCCACGGATCCAGGTCAACTTCTTGGATTAGTGTTCTGAACTTTTCATACTTGCTCTGCTTTATTGCGTCACGTAGTCTTTTCTTCGCTGCTTTATACTCTGTGATAAGTGCGTCTGACGCAACCCTTCCCACTGACCGTTGCGCTCGCCGTCTAAGCTGGAGACATACTCTCCTGTAAGCCGCAATTTCCGTTGTCCACCAGTAAGCTGGCTTTCTGTACTGTCGCGGAAATATTCTATTGTTGCCTAGAGTATCAGCTCAACTGTGTCGTTTTCTTGTTTATCGATTTTAAGGCACCGAGCAATTTCTGTAAGAGTACTATGCAGTCTTTCGACTTGTTCATTCGAAGTGTTATGAAGTGGCGTTGCATTTGCGAGTTGTACGTCAAAGCGGTTATTTAAAAGTGACTTTATTGTTTCAGAGTTAAAAAATGGTTCGTTATCGCAAAATATTGTTTTAATACGCGGGTAGAAATTCATGAGTTGTAATATTGGTGGTTTCATGTCTGTTATCATTCTAGAGGCAATTGGCTGAACAATTGCGAATTTGAAAAATTTCAATATAGGTTAAAAAAATGTTTTGCCTGTAGAAAAAATATTATCGTGTAATATTTCGCCTACGTGTGAGGGAATATGCGTCTTGCCGACAACCTGATTTTGTGGATGCCGGTTTTATTGAGCTAAATGATTCACCCTTTGTTGTTTCGGTCCTGTAAATCTTGCAGTACCACTATTATATTTGGTGTTTTTATTGTCTGTCACTGTCCTTGGTTATAATAGACATTATTTCGATAGCTTAATTGGTGGGGTGGGTCACTTTGGTTTTGTTGGTGCTGTGTGGGTTGCCTAAAATGCGAGGACTGGTCTATATCCATCGGTTGCATCCGTTCTTGTTTTGGTATGGCTCCGCTAGCGTACCCTTGTCGTTTATTAAAAAAAGGTTTTTCTTGTTGGTTATAATTAATATCCCTTGACACATTCCTATTTTGTTCTTGCTGCCTATCTTAATTTTTTTGCATCCTATCTTCCACGTTTTTAGAATAATTGCTAACGAACATATCGTGTTTATCACGAACATCGTGATTAGATTCAACTTCTTGGGATATATATATATATATATATATATATATATATATATATATATATATATATATATATATATATATATATATATATATATATATATATATATATATATATATATATATATATATATATATATATATATATATATATATATATATATGTATATATAGCTTCGGTATATACCATATATAGCCTCGGTCCTCGGTGGCGTAGTGCGTGGCACACTCGTCAGCGTGCTCCGGGGATGTGGGTTCGAAGTCCCGCCTGCGCATGATTGTCAACTTCTAAAAATTTGTGTTGTTTAAATCTTTCCTAGCGTAGGCAGTGTTTGCAATATAAAAAAGGGAAAAAATTTTTTTAAAGCCTTGTACACTTGCCGGAGTCGATTGGTTTAAAAAATAGGTAACGATTCAGGAGGTGACGCTGAGCAAGAATATATATACTTTACACACGGAATATATATACTTTACACACAAAGTGAATATACCCTACTCCCTTCGAGTGTAGTGTATAACAAGGTACAGGGAGCACATACGGGACTACAACAAAAGGATACGCAAAACCAACGCAACATCGGAATCTAATTTTGCAAATCATATGTAGATATAACAATAAACGCACGCCTGCTTATATCAACAAAACAGCCAAATTGCTACATGTACAACACAAAGGATTACGTTTGAACGTTCTAGAGAACATGGAAATATACAAACAAAAACATTCGACGGACAAATCATAAATGAACAAACAAACACTACATCAGACACAATGTTTCAGTTTCAGAGAGACAACACGCAAAAGAATAACAAACAAACCTTGGACTCAGAATTGCTGGATAAAGGGAAAGAGACACATGGAACGAAAATCACCAACTTCTACCTACCGATAGAAAAATGAGAGCAAATAAAAACCATGGATACCTGTAGCAAAAACACAATAAGGGGATAATTAGGCACAATTCAGATGACCTGCAATAAAAAAGGACCGTAAAAAAAGGACGCCGCCATACAATGCTACCTGCAGCGATAACAAGGACAACGGAACATAAACAGTACAGGTACGGCACATGAACAATCAAGATAAATACGGACGACTGACAAAGGAATAAACCAGGATGAACACTGAAGACGGCACATCGCCGAAACCGGTTCAAACCAAATCTGACAAGGGATGACGGAAATTCCTTCCAAATATCTACAAAAATGTTAAACTTTACGATGGCAATGTTAAATTTGACATATTCACATTAATGTTGTCATATTACAAGGCTTAAGTAGCAACCTACGTATCCAAGCAACCATACAAAAAAGCTGTATTCACATCGAACTGACGAATGTTCATATTTTCCATAGCTGCTATAGATAAAATCGTTCCCGCTGATGTGAGCTTAATTACTGGACTATATATCCCTTAATAGTCTACGTCATATTCTTGAGTGAAGCCCTTAGTTACCGTTCTAGATTTATATCTCTCTATATTTATATCTGTCTGATATTTGATTTTATAAACCCACCTGTTACCTATTACATTTTCATTTAAACGTGGCTTCACCAAAGGCCAGGTGTTATTTTGTGCTAATGAATGGATCTCATTCCTCATAGCAAACTATTTATCTTATATCTTTCTCTGTTATTGTCGCCACCTGTTCTCTTTCGCAGTTGATGTGGTAAAATATTTTCATTTTCTAAATTAGCTAATTCCTTTGACTGCTTTCTCGGTATTTCTGAAGATGCTGGCACTAGTGGTGTAGATCCTTCTACATCAAGAAACAGTTCGTCTTCGTTGGAGCATAAACTGTTGTCAGTAATCCCGTTGTTACTTCGTAACATAATTATTGTTTGTCATTATTAATAAATATTTGCCACGGCGTTTGGTTCTCACATAATTTTTCAGAATTGCATTTATTTTATTCGTTGCTGCATTCCAGAATATTTTCACTGAAATATCATTTCATTTCAAAATAAAGAGTCAGTCAGAATTCAAAGTTACAACGATTGTGTTCTACTTTTGACTCGCGTTTTCTCAAACAATTCATCATGGTCAGCGTTAAATTCAAATAAATTAATAAAATCAAATAACAAAAACTTTCATCCTGGTTCAAGTGCCAGAGTTGAACTCAATCATTCCACACTCATTTACATCGGTTCAAATGCCGAGGTAGATAACAACTTGTGGAATTAATCATTAGAGGCCCCGACGAGATACTTCTCACTTCTACAACAATAGAGATTGCTTGCTTGAAATCCAACAACAACAACCAAGATGAGCAATTTGGAAGGACTCATCCAGGAGCAGGATGAAAATGTCATCGCCCTCCAGAAGACAATCAGCAACTTTAAAAAGACGGCGAAGGATCGCAGGATCTTAGATTACAGGGAGAGGAAATTGGTAGAGCTAGACGAATTATGGCAGAAAATCGACGAGGAGAACGACCAAATACTAAAGGTTCCAGAGCTGACTTCCGAACATCCATACACCAAGGCATATATAGCATTGTTTCGGAGAAATACAACGAGGCGCGAAAAAAGGCAAGCTCTGATTCAAGCCATGAAGTTCGAGGCTGCCCAAGATCCGAGAACTTCAACGCCAGTGTGTCAATGAACAATCTGCAGCTCGACAGGATGGCCAAATACACCAAAGAGTGGCCATCCTTATTCGCAAACAACAGATGCTGATTTCAATCGTGCAAGAGATGCTGCAAACTGCTTTAAGTGACTCACTACGATCACAGCAGTACTACATCACTAAGGCAAAAATCACTACACACCACTAGCAAGATCTACACGACAAAATTTGGGAACATTTCGATGACAGCACTACAACTGAATACGACTTCAACAAATACTTTCAAATCGAGGCTGATGTGCATGATCAGCTCATGGAACTGCAAGATAAAGGCAAAATCTCAACCGAGGTTTCACCAATGCATGTTCCAATCGACTATCTGCCTAAGTTACGGGTAGTCTTCGATGCATCATCAAGGTCATCAACTGTAGTTATGTACTGTGCTTATCAAACCAACAATTCAAAGTGAATTGTTTTCAATTCTCCTACGCTTTCGCTTGCCAAGATACGTTTGCACATGCGATATACAAGAAATGTATCGACAAATATGGATCCGTCCAAGCGATCGCAAATATCGAAGCTCATCGCTTGTAGAGCCGATAGCAATCAAAAAACTCCTTAACGCATCCTCTTGGTGCCACAGCTCACCTGAATGACTTCTACGTTGATGACTGCTTAACGGGCGCTGACAATCTCTATGTTGCTAAGGACATTCAAAAACAGCTTAACGCAATCTGGAACACAGCTGGATTTATGCTAAGGAAATGGTGTGCCAACCATTGTACTCCATTTCCTTAGCATAAGGAAATGTCCACCAGGACAGTTCAGATCTAAAAACTTATGGTTTTACGGTCCGTCGTTTTTGCATGGTAAGAATAAAAACTGGGTGAAACCATATCGTGGTAACTCTACCAATATTTTGGACATGAAAAGAAAATAGTCAGCATTCATGTCGACAGCTGCAGAACAGCTGGAGAATTGAGAGACATAATTAATAAAATCAATCATCGAAATTCCTTCAAGTCGCTAATCCACATTGTGGCCTACGTCCTACAATTTACGAAGCACTGCAGGAACCAGAAGAAAGTAAGGGAATCCTCAATACACCTCACACCAGCAGAACTTCAGAAGGCACTTAACGTCATCGTTCAAGCCATATAACAATCGGATTTTAAAGAGCAGATCACGTCGTTGACCAAAAAGTTTAGCGTAAGTAAATCCAGCACAATCAGCGAACGTAACCCATTCCTGGATGATGAAGGCTTGATTCGAGTAGGAGGTCGTCTCGAAGCATCCGCCATCTCGTATGAAGGCAAAAATCCATTAGTTTTGCCATACAACGACCCCTTGGCAAAGCTTCCCTTAAAATGGTTCCACGAAGAACACTTGTGGACCACAGACGTCCCAATTTCGACAAGGTTTTTAGCCTGTGAAGAGAAAACAAATGTGTCGATCGGTGGTACAAAACTGCGTTCGTTGCATCAAGGCGAAGCCCAAATTGTTTCACCAGATGATGGGAGATCTACCAGCTTCGAGAGTCAAACCGGCACGGCCTTTCCTTAACTCAGGAGTAGACTTCCGCGGCCCCTTTTGGATTCACCACGAAACGCGCGGAAAGAGACCAACAAAGGGATATGTCACAATCTTCTGCTGCTTTGTCACAAAGGAAGTTCATCTAGAGATTGTTGGCGACGTAACCACTGACGCATTCATCAGATGTCTCAAATGCTTCATTGGAAGCAGAGGACACTGTCAATATTTATATTGCGACAATGCAACAAATTTCGTTGCTACGAAGAATCAATTAGCAGACTTAAAAGAAGCGATTCATGACGAAGCTGTCCAGACTCACATCAGCACGACCTGCAACGATAAAGGCATCCACTTCCACTTTATTCCTCCAAGGGTCCCACACTTTGGAGAACTGTGGGAAGCAGCGGTTAAATCCGCAAAACATCTCTTCGTTCGAGGGGCATCAGGCGCAGCATTAACTTACGAAGAGTTGAAAACGGTAATGGTTGACATCGAGGCTATCCTGAACTCCAGACCATTGACACCAATGTCATCTAATCCAAATGATATATCCGCTTTAACACCTGGCCACTTTCTAATTGGAGAGCCACTAACATCATCAATTGAAGTCCTTAATGACACGATGGAAATTAGTTTCCCATTTAAAGCATGACTTTTGGAGAAGGTGGTCCAAGGAATTCTTAAGTGAGCTACAATTCCGGCATAAGTGGAAGGAATCAATTGCAAATGTGGAACCTGGAATGATGGTTCTTCTGAAGGAGGATAACCTGGCCCCACTCCAGTGTGCCTTGGGAAGAATTATTAAGACTTACCTCCTGCTGTTAAGGAAATAACATAAATTACAACTATCTGTGGCACAGAAATCGCACAATTTCTGGAAAGATCAGTCCTACTAATCCTCAGTTCCAATTGTATCCTAAAAACTGATTTTTTCACCCTCCTGGAAAGCCGCACCATATCCACCGAAACTCTGGGTTCACTCACTAATTTTGGGACCATCCCCGACGATCTTCCAAGACAACCATTGTCCGTAATACATTCACTCGATGGATATCGAGTTTCCTCAGCGGCCGTTCTATTCGTGTTGTGATAGACGGCTTTGCTTCCGAAGAGCACTCCATTAATGCTGGAGTTCTGCAGGGTTCGGTCCTGTCTCCTACACTTTTTCTCATTTTTATCAATGACCTTCTGTCATTGACATTAAACCCCGTCTAATCGTTTGCTGATGACAGCAGCATTTGTCATTCATATTCATTCTCCAGGCGTCACTCTAATCTGGAGATTAATAGAAAACGCAGTGTTATGAATGACACACTCCAATCTGACCTCAACAAAATCCAGGAGTGGGGTCAAGCGAATCGGGTTGATTTTAATGCGCGGAAGACCCAATGCTGTTTGTTGACCCACAAGCGTCTGGCGGGCGACAATTTCCCACCGTTAAATATGGGTGGTGTGGATATTAATGAGTCGGAGGCTCTTGATGTTCTGGGCATGTCAATACAATGCGATCTTCGTTGGAACGATCACATTTTTGATGTGTCTTATAGTCCCCTATAAAACTGTGTGTCCTACTGTCCCCTATAAAACTTATAGGAGACAGTAGGGTATCCAGCTCTATTGAAACCTTGGGATGTCGTCGGGATGTGGGGTGTGTAACCTTATTTTACCGTTACTTTAATGGTAATTGTTCCTCTGAAGTAGCCAGTCTGATCCCTTCGGTTCAGGTATTCAACAGATCTACTCGGCTTTTCAGAGCGGTGCACCCCTTTTACGTCTCGATCCCGTTCCAACGCACTACCCACTACCGCGAGAATTCGTTTTTCGGTCGCGCAGTTAAATTGTGGAATAGTCTCCCTGCGCATGTTTTCCCATCCACTTATAACGTCGAAGCTTTTAAAAGAGGTGTAAATCGACACTACTCCCACTTTTCCCCTTCCCGCTAACCCCTTTTCCCTTCTAAACCAACGAATGCTTTGCATGGATAGGGGGCATCCCCTGAGTTTGGTTCTATCTGCCATAAAAAAAAAAACCAGCCATATAGATACATCACCAGACTCAACCATATCGAAACCTTGCAAAAGGCGCTCAACACACCAGAATTAACAGATCTACCAAGGCGACTTCAAGACACCAGCTACCATCATTCTTCAGTAGGGTATTTGGCCTTAACATTAAGCATTGTCATCAGTATCATCGGATGTACTCGGCACAGAAAGCTCATCAGACGACTTCCAACCCCTCCGCCAAATAGTTTTCTCATGTTCGTATTTATAAATTCAGTTCCGTTGTCTGAACAAAAAATTTCAATTTTGATATTATATGCAGTTTTAGCAAATTTTATAAATGCTCTTACTCTTCCGAATAAGCCTTCAGACTTTTGCTTAATGATGGAGTAAGCGAAACGAAAATGCGAAAAATCGTCCTCCATGAGCGAAAAATACCTTAATCCTTCAATACACAGTTCTTTCATCGGCCCGCATACATCGCCATCATTAATCTGACCACATTTCGTAGATTTTTTTCTCGTGTAGGGACACTATTGCGATGCTGTTTTTCATACATACAACCTTCACATGTAAATTATTCTTCAATAAACGATATTAATTGTATATCTTTTGAAGAAACTTCTAAAATGTATCAAATTCTGAAGAGGTAATCTTTCATGCCACGTTCTCAAAGATGTCACATCTGGCGATGCAATACAAGCTTTCATTTCTTCAGCGTAATCTATTTTAATCCACATTACCGTGATTTCAACTTCTAAAACCTGTTATCATCGCTTCGTTATCTGATACCCGCTTCAGCTGAATCGACTGGCTATTTTCTTCAATTTCCAAGCCTTTATCTAAAGCATGATTTTACGAAAATAGGTTATTTTCAATTTCAGGTACATACATCATGTCAGTAAGATATCTCAAAAAGGAAGATAGTTGATTTTTTAAGAGAAAATATAATTATATATATATATATATATATATATATATATATATATATATATATATATATATATATATATATATATATATATATATATATATTATATATAATATATATATATAGTATATAATTATATATATATATATATATATATATATATATATATATATATATATATATATATATATATATATATATATTATATATAATATATATATATAGTATATAATTATATATATATATATATATATATATATATATATATATATATATATATATATATATATATATATATATATATATATATATATATATATATATATATACAACTTTTCTTAAGGTAACTTATGACATCCGTATTGCTATTGGTGGTAGATTGGCTACTTTTTTGCTTCTAATTGACCTCTCTAATGCATTTGATACAGTTGAACAGTTCTCTTTTGACTCTATCCTCTGATATAGAGTACAGGCCATCTCGATTTTTTAGGTACAGGTATTACTCTGGCCAATTTCCGTGCAGTGGGAAATACTGAAGTTAGTAGAGTCGATATAAATATAAGCACTATTGGTGGTCGTAATACTGGAAGAATGAACTTAATCAGTCGAGGGTGGTTACCATCAATGCCTACAGAAAAGGATTTAACCGCTTTCATGGCAATAACCACATCAACATCAGTTACGTCTCGAAAAGAAAAACCATCAGAAGGGCACAAGTGGAAATAATTAGAAACTGACTGACCTGACCATGTTCACATAAGGAGCCCTCACGCACAACAAAAGTTCAGACATTAGGTTCAATATCAATTCAAAGCATTAGGTTCAGCACCAATTACATGATTAATATTTCTACCAGTATCGGTATTTAGGTTTTTCCACAGTTGTTTGGTAGGGATATTAAGCGATAATCTTCAACTGTGGTAATGTTTCTTAGCCACTCTAATTAAAAAAGTCACGATTACGTAAAGAGCAGTAAAATGCACGCATGGAGTGTACATGAAAATATTTCCATCTAATGTACCAGTGTCGCTGCATAAGAGCTAAAATATTACCGAAGAGCTGAGCACACCTATTATCAGGACACATCTTAGTACGAAGCGGTAAGTGCAACAAAGAAAGTTGGTAAATATTACTCTAAAAAATAGCCCTGAAAAATAGACAAAAAACTTTGTCATTAAATGAACGTTGCATAAAGACATTACCCCAGTCTAAATCAAGTGCATCTCTAGAATCTCTAGATTATCAAAGTTGATGGCTTTAAAATTAAGATAAGAATAGGTTCGTTCATTACGCCGAGATAGATCGAGATCATAGGTAAAAAAGATTAAGTCATCTGACAGGAGAATCCAGGAAAAGACTTCTGATTATTAAATATAACATACTCACACTTGCAAACAAGGATAACATCAAGAAGCGACGCTGAGTTATTGGTGAAAAAGGTAGAAAGCCTTACATTAACAGCAATGTTGAAGTCACATACCATGATATGATCATATTGACCGCAGATTCGTACAAAAACTTCTTCAAGGGAATGAATATTAACATTTGGTGCTCTGTACATAGTGCCAACAACAGAAGATTTTCTACAGATATGCATATACATATGCATATGTATTCAGCACCAGACCCAACCGAAAAGAAAACGTGAGTTAATATGGCTACTAACGTATAAAGCAACACCACTCCCAAAACGATCACACCTGTCATTCCTGTAGGGCCTATAAGTTCTAAGAGCGACTAAAGAGTCAGATGTATGGCCTTTCTACCAGGTTTCAGAATCTCCAATAATGTCAAGTTTGAATTTTGAAAAAACCAAAAACCAAGTGAAATTTGTGTGGCAAATGTTCAATCCATTACTCCTTGCACAAAAAATATGCAATAAAACAGATAAGTTTTACAGACCATCCGCAAGTGACGCTAACCCCTCGCTAACCATGCAAAATGCAGAGGAGAAAACGCAGAATAAAAATAAATATAAGTAAGTATAATAGATAGTCTTATATCTAGAAAAGAAGCAACAGATTGAATTGTTGAAAGAAACTGTGAACTATGGTTTCACAGTTGAATTAAAGCACTGCACGATATTCAATTTTTTCCACTTAAAAAAAATCAATGGCACGTCAACACTTTTTAAGTGAAAAAAATTGAATAACGTGCAGTGAATAAATTCAACTGTGCTGCACTCTAATGAACAGCTGCTACTACTCGAATGAATTGACAGATCGAAATAAAATTTTAAATGTGTTTATATTAAGGATGGAACTTTCCAATATAAAATTTGTTTTCGCAGTTTCTAACGCCGTTTATGTGACAGGCTGAGAACTTTTAAGATTGCCTCCGTATAAGCGCGTATAATTTTATATAATAATATAATATAATATAGTAAGGAGCGTTTTCCTTACCGGCCGCCAAAAGACAATAATTTTTAGTTTTTATTTCCACTTTATTGTTCGAAAAACTTTCTTATAAAATTAGACAATGCTTATCGTGTTAACCTGAGCGCGGTTAAAATAACAATGCCAATAAAAAAATGTATACTTACGTGAGAAGCAAATGTAAAGAAGAAAATGCAAAAATGTGAAGCAAATGAAAAAGGTTACAGGTAGAAATTACAGTGAGCCAAGTTCAAAAAATATAGGTTCAAAAAATAAATGTTATGCGGTGACCAAACATTGAAAGGACACTTTCAAGAAGAAAATAGTAGCGCCAGTCTGTGAATAGGGCGCCGTATAACACCTTTTGAAGTTTTGCTGTCAACAACTCTGACACGATCATCTCTTCCGCGAAAAATATTGATGATTTTACCCATTAGCCATCGCTGTGGGGGTAGATTTTCCTCCTGAATAATAACCAGAGAACCGTTAGCAATATTGGTGTTGGAGCTAGTTACGGGTCTGGAGCTCGTTCATATAATCGTGAAACCATCTCTTCCAAAAACTTTGATAGCGCTTATTCGTGCCCAATATTCTAAACTATTGATTTCCTTTGAAAGGATATCACTGTCCTGATTTGATCGCCGCATCCCACAATCCCCCAAAATGTAGTGCTCTGGGGGGAATAAAACGAAAATAAAAAAATTGATTTGAGCAATAATTTGTAATAGCATTTGAGTTTTTGGGCTCAAAAAGAAACGACTTTAATTGAGCCAACTTAGAATTTGTACCAACGAAATTAGTAGCGTTATCACAGAATATATCTGTCGGTAGACCTCTGCGGCCAAACATCCTCTTGAGAGCAGCAATAAAGGCATAAGTCCGAGACGACTTCAATATGGGCGGCCTTTGTTGCTAAACAGATAAATACGGCGACATACGTTTTATAGGGAATTTTTCCTTTGATTCGTAGGTAAGTGTTGAACGGACCACAAAAATCAACGGCATAATTAGCGAATGGCCTTGCAGGATTTAGCCGTTTTACCGGCAAATTTCCCATCATTTGTTGAAGTAATTTAGGGCGATAGCGGATGCACTGAACGAACGAATTGACGATACGACAACAGAGGCTTCGGGAATTAGTAATCCAAAATCGTTGAGCAATGAGCGACATTAGAGCCTTTGCTCCAGCGTGATAATTACTGATGTGGAGATGACTTACATAGCAGTTGACGAAATGGTTTTTGGCAGGAAGAATTATAGGGTGTTTTTGACCTTCAGAAATTGTAGCAAATTCCAATCTACCACCGACTTTGAGCAAGTTAAATCCATTTGATGAATCTACGAACGGATTGAGACACAAAAAGCCCTGTGGATCTTTTTTCTTTAATGCTCTGGTTATGTCATCTTGGAAATGTCGTGCTTGGATATTAAAAACGATTCGATATAAGGCATTCTCTAATTCTTGTGGCTGCAAAGATTCAAAGTTGGAAATATTAGTTTTTGTTTTTTGAGTAAACCGAAGCATCCTAGCGACAATACGAATAATTTTCAAGTATGAACTGAATTTTTCAATTGAATCCAATATGTAGTTGGATCTGGTTTCCAAAGGCAAAGAACAGTTTTCCACTTTTCTTTATCATACTCTTCTTGATCTTCGTTTGAAATTCGTAGGTAAGTGTTGATTATACCCATTTATAGGAGTGATTATACCCATTTGTTAGGAGGCCACTCTACAGGATCTGAGGCGAGAAAAGCTGGGCCTTTAAACGAAATAGATGCGACGAGATCCTGTATAGTTGAACCACGAGATACGATATCAGCAGGATTGAGATGAGAAGTAATATGTCCCCAAATACAGCCATGAGTCAGATCTTGAATTTCATTGAATTGAATTGAATTTCGATTGTCAGGAACAAATTAAGCACAACTTAATTTCTTCCCCACATAATTCTGTTACCTGTAAATTTTCTACTTATATATATAATATATATATATATATACCCGGAATATATGGTAATTAAATTGCAAACTACCGTTTCTGCATATTAATATGTATGTAACGAACGGCAAAGTAGAAAAGGGATTTGACAAAAATTGAGAGTTGTTAGAAAGTAGCACCATCGCCTGATTGGATCGAGAGAGCTCGACCACAGATACGACCACGCAGGCAAGAAAGAGACAACAAGCTTCTTACAATAAGCGCGTAGGAATACCATCGTCACTATAAAAGGCGCTTCACCACGAGGAATCAGTCTCTTTGACGTGAACTCCCGGCCTGGACAGTAGTCTTCTGGGATCCCATCTTCGGTAAGTCATTTCAACATCGACGCCAGCAGAGCCTCGATTTCGGCAGAGCCACAACGTCGACGCCAGCAGAGCCTCGACTTCGGCAGAGCCACAACGTCGACGCCAGCAGAGCCTCGACTTCGGCAGAGCCACAACGTCGACGCCAGCAGAGCCTCGACTTCGGCAGAGCCACAACGTCGACGCCAACAGGGCCTCGCGGCCAACACTTACATTAGCACGTCGCCTGTGGAGTTGTACTCCCGCGGTTAACAGTTCGCATCAGAGCGTCGCCTGTGGAGTTGTACTCCCGCGGCCCAACGATTCTCATCAGCGCGTCGCCTTGTGGAGTTGTACTCCCGCGGCCAACACTTACATTAGCACGTCGCCTGTGGAGTTGTACTCCCGCGGCCAACAGTTTGCATCAGAGCGTTGCCTGTGGAGTTGTACTCCCGCGGCCCAACGTTTCTCATCAGCACGTCGCCTTGTGGAGTTGTACTCCCGCGGCCAACACTTACATTAGCACGTCGCCTGTGGAGTTGTACTCCCGCGGCCAACAGTTTGCATCAGAGCGTCGCCTGTGGAGTTGTACTCCCGCGGCCAACACTTACATTAGCACGTCGCCTGTGGAGTTGTACTCCCGCGGCCAACAGTTCGCATCAGAGCGTCGCCTGTGGAGTTGTACTCCCGCGGCCCAACGATTCTCATCAGCACGTCGCCTTGCGGAGTTGCACTCCCGCGGCCAACACCCGGTTCGCTCGTACCCCAGTGGAGCGGGGACAGGTTCTTTCATCACAGCGTCCACCTGTGAAGGCTATCAGAGGCCATACATCTATTTTGCACCCATTTATACATTTTAAGACCATTTCGAAATATTTCATATAAGTTTAATTGTTGAATTAGAATTACGAATTATTAAACTTACATTAATTAACATTAAAAAACATTAATTAATCTAGAAATTAATAAAAGAGAGAATTCATTGAAGGTAGCCTTGTGTCTCAATCAAATAAATAACCGGACGGATCCTGGACTCGGCTGAGTCACATACCCTGGCCAGAGAGGGAAAAGTTTCGTTACAGTGGCGCCCGAACAGGGACATTAAGGCTTCCAACATCTCGACGAGACACGAACATCGAAATAACTCATCACAGAGTGCCGTACAAAGACGCACGCCATGAAGATCGCCTGGATTTACTTACTATGTAAGGACGAGCTAATAACCTACGCGAAGGAATTTGAACTCGACGAATGTGGAACAGTCGAGGACTTGAGAAAACGGCTGGCCACTTTTGCAGCAGACTCGAAGGACGACGAAAAGGTCATGGCGCGACTAGAAGAACTGGAAAGGATTCACCAGCAAGCGAAGTCCCCGCACCGAATGGGGGCGGCACAGAAGCATCAGCCAGAAACAGCGAAAACTCTAGAACTGCCCACCAGCGTTTCAGAAGCAAGTCAAGGTGGTGAATGCGGGCCACCGTTGGGGGAATGCGCGACAGATCACGCCGACGTCATGGACAAAGTGCGGAAGTGGTCAGTTAGATATGACGGTGGTCGCGATCCTCTCGCGTTTATCGAAAGGTTGGAAAAACTGGCCACCGCGTATGGGATAAGCCGAGACTTGCTACCAAGGACAATGCCGGAACTTCTTCGAGACCGAGCTCTGATCTGGTTCCGCAACAGAATAATGGATTGGCAAACCTGGGGTCAATTCAAAACGTCGTTTTTGAAATTCTTTCTGTCCACCCGTTATTTCGAGGGTCTCGAGGACCACATACGTAACCGGCACCAAAAACCAGACGAACCTTTCAAGGACTACGTGCTCGACCTGTACGACGCTATGCGTCATGTCAACTGGGCCGAGGAGGTGAAGCTTGAACGCCTCTATCGAAACGCGCAGAAAGACGTGAAACGGCGCGACTTCATGAGCCTCGAGGAACTCATCGTTCTAGCAGAGGACCTTGAAGAAATACATGGACGGCAACCGGAACCCACAAACCACCGGCCACGTGAGCGAGAAGTGAAGCATCGACAGCTGGCAGCTGCATGTCGACGATGCGGGCAAGACGGCCACACGGAACGGTATTGTCACAACCGCCGTATCCTGTTTTGTTGGACTTGCGGACGTCGCAGACTCCGCACTATCGAATGCTGCCAACGACCTCCCCCGGGAAACGAGGACGGACCACGCCAGGCAGGAGGGAAGGCGGGTCCAGCAGCTACGACCCCTCGCCGGGTCAACTAAGCCTCCTACACCACGACAGTACTCATTTAACTGCAGAAGCCATAGTGGAACACCTCAAGAAAAGAGCGGTGTTGGACACGGGAGCGACAAGGAGCTTTGCCAGCCAAGCTTTTGTGCAGGAGCTCGGTCTTCCGGTGAGCCGAACTACTTCCACCAACTACATTCGCCTAGCCGACAACACACGAAGGATGACCAACGAATGCCTCCAGGTAAGAATCAAACTCGGCACATGTGAGATCGATGTGGAGCTGTTGATTATGGCCGGGGCATCGGACGACTTGCTTCTGGGCCTGGACTTCTTGGCGAAGGCTGGGGCCGTCATCAGCTGCGGCGGACAGACGGTCACTCTGCGAGAGACGCACGGACAGAAACGGCGAGAGGAGTGGACGTGCACGGCTCTCAAGGAGGAGGACCCTCCATCGCTGAGCATCGATCATTTCCTGCGGCACGAACTCGCGAAATTCAATGAGATACAAGGAACATGCAACATTACGTCGCACAAGATTGCCATGAAAGATGAGCGGCCGATTAAGCAGAGATACATCCCACGCAACCCGGCCATGCAGGAAGTAATAAGCAGAGAGGTAAACGAACTTCTGGCTAAAGGATGCATCGAGCCGTCACACAGTGCCTATAGTGCCCCGATAGTCCTGGTCAAAAAGAAAACAGGCACTTGGAGACTCTGCATTGACTACCGGCAGCTAAACGACAGATCAATTCCTGACGCGTATCCACTTCCGCGTATACATTACATACTCGACCGACTACGAAACGCAAAGGTTATCAGCAGCCTGGACCTTAAAAACGGGTATTGGCAAATACCAATGGACAACGACAGCAAGAAGTACACAGCATTTACGGTCCCGGGGCGAGGCCTCTTCCAATGGAAGGTCATGCCATTCGGCCTCCATTCTGCTCCGGCGACATTCCAGAGGGCGTTGGATAAAGTCATTGGACCTGACTTAGAACCACATGCTTTCGCATATCTGGATGACATTATAGTTACAAGCAGCTCAGTGGAGGAACACGTGGGCCACCTGCAGGAAGTCTTCCGAAGGTTGCGGTCGGCGAACCTGAAATTGAACCCAGAGAAATGTGAGTTCTTCAAAAAGCACACTAAGTATTTGGCACGTGGTAAGTGAACGCGGCATCGAAACGGACCCAGACAAAATTTCCGCCATCAAGACGCTGAAACCACCCTGCAACGTACGCGAACTGCGACAGTGCCTGGAAATTGCGTCCTGGTATCGCCGATTTGTACCAGAATTCGCAACTGTAGTACACCCGATGACCACTCTGCTGAAAGAGGGCAGACATTGGAAGTGGCAAGACGAACAACAGAAGGCCTTCGATAAGCTGAAAGGAATGCTTGTCAATGCACCAGTCCTGACCTGTCCGGACTTCACCAAGCGATTTATCCTCCAAACTGACGCCAGCGAGGTCGGCCTGGGAGCCGTGTTAACGCAAGACGACGATGGGAGAGAAGCGGTAATCGCCTATGCCAGTCGCCGCCTCAACCCAGCCGAACAAAATTACACCACTACGGAAAAGGAGTGCTTGGCGATCATATGGGGCATCAGGAAAATGCGGTGCTACCTCGAGGGGTACCAGTTTACGGTGGTTACAGACCATCTCTCCCTTAAGTGGCTCAATTCGATAGAGAATCCATCGGGCCGGATCGCAAGGTGGGCGTTAGAACTGCAGCAATATAGGTTCGACGTCCAATACAGAAGAGGGAAACTCAACGCAGTGGCCGACGCATTGTCGCGACAACCAGTAGACACCCTCCGCCGCACAGGAATTGACGAAGAAAAGTGTAAGAAGTGTCCTTGGTTAGAAAAGAAGATATCCGCTATTCACGACAACCCCGAGAAATACCCAGATTTCCTCGAGCAGGATGGGAATCTGTACAGGCACATAGCGCAACGCGAATACGACGAGGAATGCACCCCGTGGAAGATGTGCGTCCCCAGCTTCCTCCGCCAACGTGTGTTATACGAGAACCACAGTCTTCCCAGCGCAGGTCACTTAGGAATTCGGAAGACCACCGCCAGGATCATGGACAGATACTACTGGCCAGGCATGTCGCGAGACATCAAAAACTTCGTTCAACGCTGTGAATCATGCCAGAAGTTCAAAGTGGACCAACAACTAAAGGCTGGGAAAATGCTGAGTCAAATCGCCGATGAGCCGTGGGCCAACGTTTGCACGGACTTCATTGGACCACTTCCCCGGTCAAAGTACGGTAATAATACGATTCTAGTATTTTTCGACAGGTTCTCCAAGTGGATTGAAGCCGTACCACTGCGCAAAGCCTCAACGCCAAATCTTATAAAGGCTTTCCGAGAGAGGATACTGGCCCGTTACGGCACCCCAAAAGTTTTAATTTCAGACAACGGCGTCCAGTTCACAAGCCGAGCGTTCGAAAGCTTTCTCACAGAAATAGGAACCAAGCACCAGTATACAGCCCCATACACCCCACAAGAGAACCCAGCGGAACGAGCAAACAGAACTTTGAAGACCATGATCGCCCAATTCGCTGATGGACAACAGAACGCCTGGGACGAGTTGATTCCCGAAATCACATTGGCCCTGAATTCAAGCAGATCGGATGTGACTGGCTATAGTCCTGCCTATCTCACGCAAGGACGAGAGCTGCGGTTGCCGGGATCTTTATTCGACCAGAAAACATTTGGCACGGGACAATCGCCCGAGGAGGCGGATGACAAGGCCAAGCGACTCACAGAAATATTTGCGATCGTCAGGAAAAGACTGACCCAAGCCGCCTCCGATCAGGCTCGTCATTACAACTTGCGCCGACGCCACTGGACACCGAATATTGGGCAGCTCGTCCTTAAACGAACCCATCCGCTCTCGAAGGCCGCCGACAGCTTTGCAGCCAAATTGGCACCAAAATACGATGGCCCCTACAAGGTAATCGCGTTCACATCCCCGTTGATTGTACAACTCCAAGAAGTAAATAGTGCCTCCAAGAAGACGAAGACAGCACACATCAGCGAGCTCAAAAGCGTACCCACCGACGCAGCTCCCACGGCCGACGCATGCAACCACGGTAGAATAGGAAGAACACAGCGAGGCAGGAACGCCATCAAGCTGGCCCGTGTCAGCGGGGGCATCCGCTATGACATAAAGATCACGCGGACTGGCAGGATCGTCGTCGCCACCACCCCCTCGATAAAGTAAGAGGGAGATGTCAGGAACAAATTAAGCACAACTTAATTTCTTCCCCACATAATTCTGTTACCTGTAAATTTTCTACTTATATATATAATATATATATATACCCGGAATATATGGTAATTAAATTGCAAACTACCGTTTCTGCATATTAATATGTATGTAACGAACGGCAAAGTAGAAAAGGGATTTGACAAAAATTGAGAGTTGTTAGAAAGTAGCACCATCGCCTGATTGGATCGAGAGAGCTCGACCACAGATACGACCACGCAGGCAAGAAAGAGACAACAAGCTTCTTACAATAAGCGCGTAGGAATACCATCGTCACTATAAAAGGCGCTTCACCACGAGGAATCAGTCTCTTTGACGTGAACTCCCGGCCTGGACAGTACATGAACATCGACGCCAGCAGAGCCTCGATTTCGGCAGAGCCACAACGTCGACGCCAGCAGAGCCTCGACTTCGGCAGAGCCACGACGTCGACGCCAGCAGAGCCTCGACTTCGGCAGAGCCACAACGTCGACGCCAGCAGAGCCTCGACTTCGGCAGAGCCACAACGTCGACGCCAACAGGGCCTCGCGGCCAACACTTACATTAGCACGTCGCCTGTGGAGTTGTACTCCCGCGGCCCAACGATTCTCATCAGCACGTCGCCTTGTGGAGTTGCACTCCCGCGGCCAACACTTACATTAGCACGTCGCCTGTGGAGTTGTACTCCCGCGGCCAACAGTTTGCATCAGAGCGTCGCCTGTGGAGTTGTACTCCCGCGGCCCAACGATTCTCATCAGCACGTCGCCTTGCGGAGTTGCACTCCCGCGGCCAACACCCGGTTCGCTCGTACCCCAGTGGGACAGGTTCTTTCATCACAGCGTCCACCTGTGAAGGCTATCAGAGGCCATACATCTATTTTGTACCCATTTATACATTTTAAGACCATTTCGAAATATTTCATATAAGTTTAATTGTTGAATTAAAATTACGAATTATTAAACGTACATTAATTAACATTAAAAAACATTAATTAATCTAGAAATTAATAAAAGAGAGAATTCATTGAAGGAAGCCTTGTGTCTCAATCAAATAAATAACTGGACGGATCCTGGACTCGGCTGAGTCACATACCCTGGCCAGAGAGGGAAAAGTTTCGTTACATGATGTCTTGTTGCCAATAAAATCGGATAACGTTGCAGAATGTTGTTTGAGCCAGTGGAGAACTATTTGAAAATCAGACCCAAGGATTGTTTGAAGACTTGTCGTTGAAAATAGAGTCTTTATTTTTGAGTATAGGTTTGCTAAAAGTTTTGCTCCGCATAACACTAACCGTTTAGGTAGAGATTTCCTTTTTGTAGGGGCGACTCTAGACTTAGCGGTTAAAAGCTGAGTAAAGAACTTTCCAGTAGTTTAGTTCTTAAATAAAAACAGCAACCGTATACGCGAATTGACGCATCACAAAAGCCATGAAGTTGAACCGAATGAGGTTCAGCTGCGAGACAAAAACGAGGTATTTTAATCAAATATAAATTTTCGAGATCCGAAAGATAGCATTTCCAAGCCGCATGTATTTCTTGTGGTATAGACTCGTCCCAGTGAATTTTTAAAATCCACAATTCCTGCATAATAATTTTCGCCTTTATAATTAGAATTAATCCCAAAAATTCAAGAGGATCAAAGAGCGAAGACGAAAGCGATAAAATTGATCTCTTTGTGATTTTAGCGTCTAACTTAATTTTAGGTTAAAGCGAAAATATAAAAACGTCGTTATTTTGATCCCATGTAATACCAAGTGCATTTGTTATAGCGGATTCTTCAATATTCGAAGTTTTGACATTTGTATAATTTTGAAACGCTTTATGATTAGAGTGCCATTTTTTTTTTTTTTTTTTTTTTTTTAATGACATATGAAACCAAGCTCAGGGGATGCCCCCTATCCATGCACAGCATTTGTTGGTTCCGAAGGGATGACAGGTTAGGGGGAAGGGGGAAAGAGGGAGTAGTGACGGTTTACACTTCGCTTGAATGTTTCGACGCTGTAAGTGGGCGGGAAGACATTCGCAGGGAGATTATTCCACAATCTAATGACGCGACCGAAAAACGAACCCTCACGGTAATGCGTGGTTCGTTGGAACGGAATCGCGACATAAAAGGGGTGCACCGCTCTGGAAAGCCGAGTAGTTCTGCTAAATACCTGAATCGGAGGAATCAGGCTGGCTACTTCAGAAGAACATTTATCGTGAAAGTAGCGGTAAAATAGTGATACACACCCCACATCACGACGACGCTCCAAGGTTTCAATAGAGCTGGATACCCTACTGTCCCCTATAAGTTTTAACGCACGACATTGGACACGGTCGAGAAGCTGAAGATATGCCCGCGAAGCTCCCGACCATATATGCGAATTGTACTCCATTTTCGGACGGATATAAGTGGTGTAGATACAACGAAGATCGGTTGGAGTGAAGTACTTCTTACACCGCTTAAGAAAGCCTAAGCACTTGGCTGCTTCTTTCGACACGTCAAAGATGTGATCGTTCCAGCGAAGATCACATTGGATTGACATGCCCAGAACATCAAGAGCCTCCGACTCATTAATATCCACACCACCCATATTTAGTGGTGGGAAGTTGTCACCCGCCAAACGCTTGTGGGTTAACAAACAGCATTGGGTCTTCCGCGCATTAAAATCGACCCGATTCGCACGACCCCACTCCTGGATTTTATTGAGGTCGGATTGGAGTGTCTCATTCATAATTCTGCGTCTTCTAGTGATCTCCAGAATGGAAGGACGCCTGGAAAATTAATATGAATGACAAATGCTGCTGTCATCAGCAAACGAGTAGACGGAGTTTGATGTCAATGGCAGAAGGTCATTGATGAAAATAAGAAAAAGTGTCGGAGACAGGACCGAACCCTGCGGAACTCCAGCATTAATGGAGTGCTCTTCGGAAGCAAAGCCGTCTATCGCAACCCGAATAGAACGGCCGCTGAGGAAACTCGATATCCATCGAGTGAAAGTGTTACCGACACCATAAGCAGCCAGTTTAGACACGAGTGCTTTATGCCACACCCGGTCAAATGCCTTGGAGATATCCAGAGCAACAACCTTGCTCTCACCGAACCGGTGAATACAACTGCTCCACCGCTCAGTGAGAAACGCCATCAGGTCGCCGGTGGAACGGTGAGCACGGAAGCCGTACTGGCTATCGCTGATCATTTCGTTGCTCTCTAGATACCTCATCAATTTAAAATTTACAATGCTCTCCATGACTAGAGAGCACTGAGCAGAGCTATGAGCCGGTAATTTGCAGGATTCGTAGCCTCACCTTCTTTGGGAACTGGCTGCACATTGGCAATCTTCCAGGAAGCTGGAAAAACTCCTGAAGTATAAGATAAATTAAAGAGATTGCGCAATGGGCGAGCCAGTGTTGAGGCGCACTTTCTCAACACATGGGCTGAGATGCCATCCGGTCCCGAGGACTTATTGACATTGAGGTCTGCAAGCACTCTTTTAACAGCTCGCGTTCGAAAATGCATCTGAGGCATAGCATGAGATACATCACCGACCGCGGGCAGTGGTTGGCTACTCTCAGGAAGAGAGCAGTTTTCAGCAAACATTTTGGCTAATAAGTTTGCCTTATCAACCGAGTGAGTGAAGATCTGATCGTCCTTGAGGCGAGTTGGAATAGACGATCTCGTCTGATTTTTCACCCTCCCCACGAACGACCAAAAGTTCTTGCTACCCTTATGGTATTCAAGAACTCTGCGTCTAAGGCGCTGTTCGTAGAGAACTTTTTCGCGCTTTAGAGTGGCATTGCACCTATTTGTGGCCTGATTGCGCAGCAGTTTAGTATCAGCAGTTTTATTTAAACGCCAATTCCTAAATGCTTCCTCTTTAGACCTGACTGCTTGTCTGCAAGTCGCATTAAACCAGGAATGGTCTTTTGGTTTAATGGAAATTCTTTTATTGGGTACGAAAGACCTCATACCAAATAAAATTATATTTTCTACTAATTTTGCTGCAGCATTTATGTTGCTATCTCTGAAACACAATTGCCAATTGAAACGGCTGAAAAAGCAGTTCAGCGCATCCCAATTAGCCTTCTCATAAAGCCACACTTTCCGCTTCGGAGCTGTCTGGTGAGAGGATTGAAGACTAGAATATGGGAAGGTAGCAGAAATTGTAGCGTGGTCCGAATTACCAAGAGGTGCAAGAACATTCACATCATACTTGCTGTGATTTGAAGTTAGAAAGAGGTCCAGACTATTTTGGTTTTGCCCATCAACGCAGGGAAAGTGCGTTGGTTCCTTCACTAATTGAGTCAAATTATTAGACTCAGCAAACAACTCAACATACAAACCCTCGGGTGTTGTGTGACTCGAATGACGTAGCCAATTGGAATTATGAACATTGAAATCACCAGCAACAACAATTTCACTGTTCGGATACGATTCCAGAATTTTAGAAATCGAATCAGAGAGACTGTCCAATTTATCGAAAGTTGGCAGCCTCCCCAGACCCGGGCTTCTATAAATGAAGCAGAAGTGCAGGATGTGCGACTGGATTTTGAATTTAACCCACATGGTGCTAAATTCGGCATCCGACGTGCAAAGGTGTTGCTGACACTGGTACGCAACATCACTGCGAATGTATAAGGCGAGGCCTCTGTGTGGTAAAAACAATGGCAGTAAATGGTACCCCGGCATATGAAAGTCCAGTGGATCTGCACCCTCAGACACCTGGGTCTCACCTAGTGCCATTATATGCGGTTGGTTAGTACAAATATGCGCATAGACCGCGAAGAAATTCGCCCTCAAGCCACGTACATTAGTGGAGTCTATGTGCCATTTGTTCAGTTCAAAGCAGCCACGAGCTAATATTTCTGTAACTTCCTTTTTCATCTGGGCTAGTTTTTCCATTGTATCTGCTCCATCTAAAAGGTCATCCAAATAAAAATAAGTCTTAATAGTTTTCGAGCCGAGTTGAAATTTATCTGCATACTGATCTGCGAGATAATGAAGACTTCTAATAGCGAGATGAGGTGCAGCTGACATTCCATAAGTAACTGTATTGAGTTGATATATACGAATTTTTTCTTCCTCAGAGTTTCTTCATAAAATATATTGAAATTGTCTCGCTTGGAGCGATGAGGACCTGGCGGTACATTTTGACGATATCGGCTGTGATTGCAAATCGATAAAGCCGAAAACGAAGAGGAGTATTGTAAAATTCATCTTGAATTGTTTGGCCAACCATTATAATGTCATTAAGAGATTTGTGGGATGATGTAGGACATGAAGCATCGAAGACCACCCTTTTTTTTTTTTTTTTTTTTATCAGATTCTAGCAGTCGCCCTTAAGAGGTCAATCTCTTTTTTCATGATTGGCTACTGGTGGAATGTGGGACAGTGGGAGAGGAAGGGAAAGGGAACTTTTCGCATTCTACTAATTCGACTCCGACAAGTGTTGCGAAGCAAAGCTATCTAAGAACAGCTATTTTGCTTTATTATAGCAAACACTGCCGGAGTCAACGAATGGTTCTTAATTTCACAACTAGCGCTAGGCGAGGCCTTAAGTACGCATTAGAATTTGAGACGTCACGATAAGAAAAGTTAACACCCATGCGCAAGGCGGGATTCGAACCCACGTCCCCGGAAAATCGATGGCTAGTATGCCACACACTAAACCACCGAGCCACCGAGAACCGCAAAACCTCAACTTTGTTGTGGAGCTATTGAACTTGAAGACGCAATGATGAGGGATAAAATAATGCGGTTCATTTAAGCGTGAGCTGCTAATTAGGCTCATGTGTCCACATTTTTCAAACTCCTCCATGAAAGCCACATATTGTTTTTTAAGGTTTTTTTCACAAGCAAATCGCCTTTCTTGAAACGAGAACCTTTTAAAGGCCATGTTTTCCGAGAGACCTAAAGACTTAGGAGAATCTTTATAAGGTAGTTTAACAACATAAACGGTTCAATATACGGTTTCATTGAAGAATGATTCACATACGGATTGTTCTTGTGTTAGAACACTTGGGTGATTATAAATTTCCTCGATTTCCCACAAGCGTTGAACTTGAACATCAATTTCTTCTTCTAGCGACAACAAGCAAGAGCCGAGGTTGTTGGGTTGTTCCGAAGTATATCTACCAGCGACAATCCATTCAAATAATGTTTTTTGCAGGTTGGGTAAATTGGGACCGAGCTAAATTTGACCCACCGACAAAAGATCAAAGAAAATGTCCGTGCAAATGAGTATATCAATTCGTTTAGACTTAAAAAAGTCTTCATCAGCAAGCTGGGTATTAGTGGGCAAATTGCAAGTTGAAACATACAGTTCAGGATCAGGTTGGTACGAAATATGAGGTGTAATGCAAAACGAAAGCGAGGCTTCAAATTCATTAAAACGAGATTTAACATTTGTAGAGGTCTTGTGTCTAATTTTTGTGTAAGAATTTCCAATACCAGCGACTTCAGTGGTTTGTTTGATACGAGGCGGATGTAATTTTTGAGAAAATTCATCAGTTATGAAATTTAATTGGGAGCAAGAATCCAGTAAAGCGCGTCCCAATTGGTGACGACCAGTAGTGTCACGAACTAAGACCGTGGCAGTAGCAAGCAGTACCCGTTCCGCAGTAGATTTTTCTATATGGCTATGGACCGAGGCAGAAATTTCATTCGCAGCGGCACCAGAAGTACAAGAAGTCGATCTAATAGCAGGAGACGAGGGCCTTACTGACTGAGAGCGATGAAGCAAACTATGGTGTGAGCGGGAACAAAATGATGAATTTCTGGTTTACTTGGCGACTGGTTGTGGGTGTTGTCAACAGACTCTAAAAACTGGCAATGTCTTTCAAGGACCTTCTAGCAATCATCCCATTTGGTAAAGTCCAAAAAATCCTTCCACTTTCGTCTTGTGTCATCATCAACCTTTTGCATCACTATGTCTATAAGCATCGAATTTATAACATCTTCAGATGAACCAAGAGATCGTAGGGAGCCGCATAGGACAGAAACATTATCAACAAGACTTCGTAGTTGAGCACAATTGTATTTGGACGCAGCAGGAAGGTCGAATAGAGTAGTAATATTTTCCATAAAAATGAGTGAGCTATTGTCATAACGCGCCTTTAACCTTTCTAGAGTCTTTGGATAATTTTCATTCGTAATAATCATTCGCAAATGATTAAATTTCTCAATATTCGATGGGCCAGATTCACGATCAATAACCTGGATGAACGAGGTTATAAAATTTTTTTATTCACTATATTCACCATTAAATGTGGGCAATTTTAGTTGAGGCAATTTATGGTTGGAAACAGGGAAGCAAATTGTAGAATCTGATGTC
The DNA here is from genome assembly GCA_922984085.1 of Sicus ferrugineus. Lineage (NCBI taxonomy): Eukaryota > Metazoa > Arthropoda > Insecta > Diptera > Conopidae > Sicus > Sicus ferrugineus. The sequence continues at coordinate 20,323,150 of OV277350.1, forward strand.
GTCGTGTTATGAACATCTTCGCCAAGCTGCATATGTACACTCATTTTTGCTGCAATATATAAGTCTTCAATTTCAGGCCTTCCACTGTCATCTGGAACATATATTTCAATTTGCGATTGATAGGTCAATATTTGGTTAAAATACGACTCCAAAATTCCCAATCGACATTTCAGCTCAGTAGAAGACAGGATCCTTCCTTCACCATTACCACTGGCCTCAACTTGGTTCTTGATGCGGCTTATACTTTTCTTTGTGTTTGCCCGTTGCTGCTTTACTTCTTCCAAGATCATCGTAATATTGTTCAAAAAAGTGTATTGCTTTTATATCATGAACTTGAAAAACCGGTATATCGGCACGAAAAACCGAGAAATTCTCCAATAAATGTCTTTAAGTTTTATTTTACAGATCGCAACACGAGAAAAATTGGCACAATAAGAATAGTGCTCCACGTTGGGCGCCAAAAATGTTCAATAAGGAGCGTTTTCCTTACCGGCAACTAAAAGATAATAATTTTTAGTTTTTATTTCCACTTTATTGTTCGAAGAACTTTATTATTATATAAATTGGACAATGCTTATCGTGTTAACCTGAGCGCGGTTGAACTTCCAATGCCAATAAAAATATGTATACATACGTGAGAAGCAAATGTAAAGAAGAAAATGCAAAAATATGAAGCAAATGAAAAAGGTTACAGGTAGAAATTACAGTGAAAAAAGTTCAAAAAATATAGGTTCAAAAAATAAATGTTATGGGCAGTAGCAGCTGTTGAATATTGCGCATGTGCTTTCCAGAAAAATTTAGAGTCTATGATAAGGCCCAGGACCTTGGTCTCCGATTTGACATCAATGACTGTCCCACTCAGGCGGATGTTAGGCATAAGCTGCAACTTACGCTTTCTTGTAAATGGAACTATGGTGGTCTTCGTGGGATTGTTTTTAATACCCACTTTACTTCACCAATCCTTTGTAATTACTAGACCAATATGTCGCAAAATGTATCCTGGAATTTGCCTCTCACCAGAATCACAATGTCGTGAATGCATACCCTATACATTGTATGCCATTACTTGCAAGAGCGTTACGAAGTTCATCCATCACGAGGCTCCAAAGGAGCGGGGAGTTAACTCATCCATGTGGGTATCCTCTGGTAGTGAGTATCCTTATGGGGGTCTCCCATTAGGGTTTCTCCAGATCTAGTATGGAGCCAGGTACCAACAGCAAATCGCTCTCTCCATCCCTATCTTGTCTAGGGCTTCCAACACCGCCTCGTGCGAGTTGTCGAAGGTCCCTTAAATATCAAGGAATGCACAGATAGCGATTTATTTCTTCTCCAGCGCCTTCTGGATAATGTTAGTCAGTTAGTATAAAGCAGAGTCCGTAGACCTTCGAGCAAATGCTAGAGGCTACCTTCCAGTGTTCTTCATTAGTCCTTTGCATTACTTTCGTTCCTGCTCCTTCCCCAGATACAATATTCCGGAAAAATAGGTCTCCAGAAGAACTCTTGCCCTATGCTCATAGGTAGTGTAGGTTACGTCGGGCAGTTTCAGCGACAACGATCCTTTTGGCCATAGCCTTATACTCTGGCTTATGTCGTTGTGGAGCTTATACCTTTAGCTTATACTTTTATTATATTTTGTCAACACCCTGGAGCAGTTCTGCCAATCCCCGCTACGTTTGGCCATGTTAAAGAGATTATGTGTTTCGGTTGTAAGTTTGGTCAGCTCAATATTCTACCATGTTTTTTTTATGGCAGATAGAACCAAACTCAGGGGATGCCCCCTATCCATGCAAAGCATTCGTTGGTTTAGAAGGGAAAAGGTTAGTGGGAAGGGGAAAAGTGGGAGTAGTGTCGATTTACACCTCTTTTAAAAGAGGTGAGACTATTCCACAACTTAACTGCGCGACCGAAAAACGAACTCTAGCGGTAGTGGGTAGTGCGTTGGAACGGGATAGAGACGTAAAAGGGGTGCACCGCTCTGGAAAGCCGAGTAGATCTGTTGAATACCTGAACCGAAGGAATCAGGCTGGCTACTTCAGAGGAACAATTACCATTAAAGTAACGGTAAAATAAGGTTACACACCCCACATCCCGACGACATCCCAAGGTTTCAATAGAGCTGGTTACCCTACTGTCACCTATAAGTTTTATCGCACGATCAGAAGCTGAAGATATGTTTTCGAAGCTCCCGACCAATTATGCAAGTTGTACTCCATTTTCGGCCGGATATAAGTGTAGATACAACGAAGGTCGGTTGGAGTGAAGTATTTCTTGCATCGCTTTAAAAAGCCTAAGCACTTGGCTGCTTCTTTCGACACATCAAAAATGTGATCGTTCCAACGAAGATCGCATTGTATTGACATGCCCAGAACATCAAGAGCCTTCGACTCATTAATATCCACACCACCCATACTTAAAGGTGGAAAGTTGTCGCCCGCCAGACGCTTGTGGGTCAACAAACAGCATTGGGTCTTCCGCGCATTAAAATCGACCCGATTCGCTTGACCCCACTCCTGGATTTTGTTGAGGTCAGATTGGAGTGTGTCATTCATAATTCTGCGTTTTCTATTGATCTCCAGAATAGAAGGACGCCTGGAGAATGAATATGAATGACAAATGCTGCTGTCATCAGCAAACGAGTAGACGGAGTTTGATGTCAATGGCAGAAGGTCATTATTAAAAATGAGAAAAAGTGTTGGAGACAGGACCGACCCTGCGGAACTTCAGCATTAATGGAGTGCTCTTCGGAAGCAAAGTCGTCTATCACAACCCGAATAGAACGGCCGCTGAGGAAACTCGATATCCATCGAGTGAAAGTATTACCGACACCATAAGCAGTCAGTTTAGACACGAGTGCTTTATGCCACACTTGGTCAAATGCCTTGGAGATATCCAGAGCAACAACCTTGCTCTCACCGAACCGGTGAATACAATTGCTCCACCGCTCAGTGAGAAACGCCATCATTTCGCCGGTGGAACGGTGAGCACGGAAGCCGTACTGGTGATCGCTGATCAACTCGTTGCTCTCTAGATACTTCATCAATTTAAAATTTACAATGCTCTCTATGACTTTAGAGAGCACTGAGCAGATTGCTATGGGCCGGTAATTTGCAGGATTCGTAGCCTCACCTTCTTAGGGAATTGGCTGCACATTGGCAATCTTCCAGGAATTAGGAAAAACTCCTGAAGTAAACGATAAATTAAAGAGATTGCGCAATGGGGGCAAGCCAGTGTTGAGGCGCACTTTCTCAACACGTGGGTTGAAATGCCATCCGGTCCCGAGGATTTATTGACGTTGAGGATTACAAGCACTCTTTTAACAGCCCGCGTTCGAAAGTGCATCTCAGGCATAATATGAGACACACCATCGACCACGGGTAGTGGTTGGCTACTCTCAGGAAGAGAGCAGTTTTCAGCAAACATTTTGGCTAATAAGTTTGCCTTATCAACCGAGTGAGTGAAGATCTGATCATCCTTGAGGAGAGTTGGAATAGACGATCGCGTCTGATTCTTCACTCTCCCCACGAACGACCAAAAGTTCTTACTACCTTTATGGTATTCAAGAACTCTGCGTCTAAGGCGCTGTTCGTAGAGAACTTTTTCGCGCTTTAGAGTGGCATTGCACCTATTTGTGGCCTGATTGCGCAGCAATTTAGTATCAGCAGTTTTGTTTAAACGCAAATTCCTAAATGCTTCCTCTCTAGACCTGACTGCTTGTCTGTAAGTCGCATTAAACCAGGAATGGTCTTTTGGTTTAATGGAAAATCTTTTATTAGGTATGAAAGACCTCATACCAAATAAAATTATATTTTCTACCAATTTTGCCGCAGCGTTTATGTTTCTATCCCTGAAACACAATTGCCAATTGAAACGGCTGAAAAAGGAGTTCAGCGCATCCCAATTAGCCTTCTCATAAAGCCACACTGTCCGCTTCGGAGCTGGCTGATGAGCGGATTGAAGGCTAGAATATGGGAAGGTAGCAGAAATTGTAGCGTGGTCCGAATTACCAAGAGGTGCAAGAACATTCACATCATACCTGCTGTGATGTGAAGTTAGAAAAAGGTACAGAATATGTTGGTTTCGCAAATAACTCTACAGACTCAGCAAATAACTCAACATACAAACCCTCGGGTGTCGTGTGACTCGAATGACGTAGCCAATTGGAATTATTAACATTGAAATCACCAGCAACAACAATTTCACTGTTCGGATACGATTCCAGGATTTTAGAAATCGAATCAGAGAGACTGTCAAGTTTATCAAAAGTTGGCAGCCTCTCTAGACGCGGGCTTCTATAAATGAAGCAGAAGTGCAGGATGTGCAACTAGATTTTGAACTTAACCCACATGGAGCTAAATTCGGCATCCGTCGTGCAAAGGTGTTGCTGACACTGGTACGCAACATCACTGCGAATATATAAGGCGAGGCATCTGTGTGATGAAAATAATGGCAGTAAGTGGTACCCAGGCAAGTGAAAATCCAGTGGATCTGCACCCTCAGACACCTGGGTCTCACCCAGTGCCATTATATGCGGTTGGTGAGTAGATACATACGCATAGACCGCGAAGAAATTCGCCCTCAAGCCACGCACATTTGTGGAGTCTATGCGGAACTTTGTCATCGCCACCCACTGTAAAGAGGTATAAAGTCAGCTGCACAAGCGGTCAAGCTATTGTGTATAACTTCTGCGAGTTCTCCACTTTCTCATGGATTCGAGGGGTTTCCCTCGATGCTAAACTCTACGATCGAATGATCTGTCATAGAGGGTTTTTCTGTGACTTTTCAATGCCTTACCAAACTCTTGACATTACTGTTACCTATTGTATAGTTAAGTCTAATACTTCCTCCCTAGCCCTAGTCAGAAAAATGGGGTTATTCCCAACATTGCTGCTCTTCCACTGTCATCTGGAACATATATTTCAATTTGCGATTGATAGGTCAATATTTGGTTAAAATACGACTCCAAAATTCCCAATCGACATTTCAGCTCAGTAGAAGACAGGATCCTTCCTTCACCATTACCACTGGCCTCAACTTGGTTCTTGATGCGGCTTATACTTTTCTTTGTGTTTGCCCGTTGCTGCTTTACTTCTTCCAAGATCATCGTAATATTGTTCAAAAAAGTGTATTGCTTTTATATCATGAACTTGAAAAACCGGTATATCGGCACGAAAAACCGAGAAATTCTCCAATAAATGTCTTTAAGTTTTATTTTACAGATCGCAACACGAGAAAAATTGGCACAATAAGAATAGTGCTCCACGTTGGGCGCCAAAAATGTTCAATAAGGAGCGTTTTCCTTACCGGCAACTAAAAGATAATAATTTTTAGTTTTTATTTCCACTTTATTGTTCGAAGAACTTTATTATTATATAAATTGGACAATGCTTATCGTGTTAACCTGAGCGCGGTTGAACTTCCAATGCCAATAAAAATATGTATACATACGTGAGAAGCAAATGTAAAGAAGAAAATGCAAAAATATGAAGCAAATGAAAAAGGTTACAGGTAGAAATTACAGTGAAAAAAGTTCAAAAAATATAGGTTCAAAAAATAAATGTTATGGGCAGTAGCAGCTGTTGAATATTGCGCATGTGCTTTCCAGAAAAATTTAGAGTCTATGATAAGGCCCAGGACCTTGACCTCCGATTTGACATCAATGACTGTCCCACTCAGGCGGATGTTAGGCATAAGCTGCAACTTACGCTTTCTTGTAAATGGAACTATGGTGGTCTTCGTGGGATTGTTTTTAATACCCACTTTACTTCACCAATCCTTTGTAATTACTAGACCAATATGTCGCAAAATGTATCCTGGAATTTGCCTCTCACCAGAATCACAATGTCGTGAATGCATACCCTATACATTGTATGCCATTACTTGCAAGAGCGTTACGAAGTTCATCCATCACGAGGCTCCAAAGGAGCGGGGAGTTAACTCATCCATGTGGGTATCCTCTGGTAGTGAGTATCCTTATGGGGGTCTCCCATTAGGGTTTCTCCAGATCTAGTATGGAGCCAGGTACCAACAGCAAATCGCTCTCTCCATCCCTATCTTGTCTAGGGCTTCCAACACCGCCTCGTGCGAGTTGTCGAAGGTCCCTTAAATATCAAGGAATGCACAGATAGCGATTTATTTCTTCTCCAGCGCCTTCTGGATAATGTTAGTCAGTTAGTATAAAGCAGAGTCCGTAGACCTTCGAGCAAATGCTAGAGGCTACCTTCCAGTGTTCTTCATTAGTCCTTTGCATTACTTTCGTTCCTGCTCCTTCCCCAGATACAATATTCCGGAAAAATAGGTCTCCAGAAGAACTCTTGCCCTATGCTCATAGGTAGTGTAGGTTACGTCGGGCAGTTTCAGCGACAACGATCCTTTTGGCCATAGCCTTATACTCTGGCTTATGTCGTTGTGGAGCTTATACCTTTAGCTTATACTTTTATTATATTTTGTCAACACCCTGGAGCAGTTCTGCCAATCCCCGCTACGTTTGGCCATGTTAAAGAGATTATGTGTTTCGGTTGTAAGTTTGGTCAGCTCAATATTCTACCATGTTTTTTTTATGGCAGATAGAACCAAACTCAGGGGATGCCCCCTATCCATGCAAAGCATTCGTTGGTTTAGAAGGGAAAAGGTTAGTGGGAAGGGGAAAAGTGGGAGTAGTGTCGATTTACACCTCTTTTAAAAGAGGTGAGACTATTCCACAACTTAACTGCGCGACCGAAAAACGAACTCTAGCGGTAGTGGGTAGTGCGTTGGAACGGGATAGAGACGTAAAAGGGGTGCACCGCTCTGGAAAGCCGAGTAGATCTGTTGAATACCTGAACCGAAGGAATCAGGCTGGCTACTTCAGAGGAACAATTACCATTAAAGTAACGGTAAAATAAGGTTACACACCCCACATCCCGACGACATCCCAAGGTTTCAATAGAGCTGGTTACCCTACTGTCACCTATAAGTTTTATCGCACGATCAGAAGCTGAAGATATGTTTTCGAAGCTCCCGACCAATTATGCAAGTTGTACTCCATTTTCGGCCGGATATAAGTGTAGATACAACGAAGGTCGGTTGGAGTGAAGTATTTCTTGCATCGCTTTAAAAAGCCTAAGCACTTGGCTGCTTCTTTCGACACATCAAAAATGTGATCGTTCCAACGAAGATCGCATTGTATTGACATGCCCAGAACATCAAGAGCCTTCGACTCATTAATATCCACACCACCCATACTTAAAGGTGGAAAGTTGTCGCCCGCCAGACGCTTGTGGGTCAACAAACAGCATTGGGTCTTCCGCGCATTAAAATCGACCCGATTCGCTTGACCCCACTCCTGGATTTTGTTGAGGTCAGATTGGAGTGTGTCATTCATAATTCTGCGTTTTCTATTGATCTCCAGAATAGAAGGACGCCTGGAGAATGAATATGAATGACAAATGCTGCTGTCATCAGCAAACGAGTAGACGGAGTTTGATGTCAATGGCAGAAGGTCATTATTAAAAATGAGAAAAAGTGTTGGAGACAGGACCGACCCTGCGGAACTTCAGCATTAATGGAGTGCTCTTCGGAAGCAAAGTCGTCTATCACAACCCGAATAGAACGGCCGCTGAGGAAACTCGATATCCATCGAGTGAAAGTATTACCGACACCATAAGCAGTCAGTTTAGACACGAGTGCTTTATGCCACACTTGGTCAAATGCCTTGGAGATATCCAGAGCAACAACCTTGCTCTCACCGAACCGGTGAATACAATTGCTCCACCGCTCAGTGAGAAACGCCATCAGGTCGCCGGTGGAACGGTGAGCACGGAAGCCGTACTGGTGATCGCTGATCAACTCGTTGCTCTCTAGATACTTCATCAATTTAAAATTTACAATGCTCTCTATGACTTTAGAGAGCACTGAGCAGATTGCTATGGGCCGGTAATTTGCAGGATTCGTAGCCTCACCTTCTTAGGGAATTGGCTGCACATTGGCAATCTTCCAGGAATTAGGAAAAACTCCTGAAGTAAACGATAAATTAAAGAGATTGCGCAATGGGGGCAAGCCAGTGTTGAGGCGCACTTTCTCAACACGTGGGTTGAAATGCCATCCGGTCCCGAGGATTTATTGACGTTGAGGATTACAAGCACTCTTTTAACAGCCCGCGTTCGAAAGCGCATCTCAGGCATAATATGAGACACACCATCGACCACGGGTAGTGGTTGGCTACTCTCAGGAAGAGAGCAGTTTTCAGCAAACATTTTGGCTAATAAGTTTGCCTTATCAACCGAGTGAGTGAAGATCTGATCATCCTTGAGGAGAGTTGGAATAGACGATCGCGTCTGATTCTTCACTCTCCCCACGAACGACCAAAAGTTCTTACTACCTTTATGGTATTCAAGAACTCTGCGTCTAAGGCGCTGTTCGTAGAGAACTTTTTCGCGCTTTAGAGTGGCATTGCACCTATTTGTGGCCTGATTGCGCAGCAATTTAGTATCAGCAGTTTTGTTTAAACGCAAATTCCTAAATGCTTCCTCTCTAGACCTGACTGCTTGTCTGTAAGTCGCATTAAACCAGGAATGGTCTTTTGGTTTAATGGAAATTCTTTTATTAGGTATGAAAGACCTCATACCAAATAAAATTATATTTTCTACCAATTTTGCCGCAGCGTTTATGTTTCTATCCCTGAAACACAATTGCCAATTGAAACGGCTGAAAAAGGAGTTCAGCGCATCCCAATTAGCCTTCTCATAAAGCCACACTGTCCGCTTCGGAGCTGGCTGATGAGCGGATTGAAGGCTAGAATATGGGAAGGTAGCAGAAATTGTAGCGTGGTCCGAATTACCAAGAGGTGCAAGAACATTCACATCATACCTGCTGTGATGTGAAGTTAGAAAAAGGTACAGAATATGTTGGTTTCGCAAATAACTCTACAGACTCAGCAAATAACTCAACATACAAACCCTCGGGTGTCGTGTGACTCGAATGACGTAGCCAATTGGAATTATTAACATTGAAATCACCAGCAACAACAATTTCACTGTTCGGATACGATTCCAGGATTTTAGAAATCGAATCAGAGAGACTGTCAAGTTTATCAAAAGTTGGCAGCCTCTCTAGACGCGGGCTTCTATAAATGAAGCAGAAGTGCAGGATGTGCAACTAGATTTTGAACTTAACCCACATGGAGCTAAATTCGGCATCCGTCGTGCAAAGGTGTTGCTGACACTGGTACGCAACATCACTGCGAATATATAAGGCGAGGCATCTGTGTGATGAAAATAATGGCAGTAAGTGGTACCCAGGCAAGTGAAAATCCAGTGGATCTGCACCCTCAGACACCTGGGTCTCACCCAGTGCCATTATATGCGGTTGGTGAGTAGATACATACGCATAGACCGCGAAGAAATTCGCCCTCAAGCCACGCACATTTGTGGAGTCTATGCGGAACTTTGTCATCGCCACCCACTGTAAAGAGGTATAAAGTCAGCTGCACAAGCGGTCAAGCTATTGTGTATAACTTCTGCGAGTTCTCCACTTTCTCATGGATTCGAGGGGTTTCCCTCGATGCTAAACTCTACGATCGAATGATCTGTCATAGAGGGTTTTTCTGTGACTTTTCAATGCCTTACCAAACTCTTGACATTACTGTTACCTATTGTATAGTTAAGTCTAATACTTCCTCCCTAGCCCTAGTCAGAAAAATGGGGTTATTCCCAACATTGCGGTTGTGTAGATCAGAAGTGTATATATATTCAAAAAAGTACTCGCGCCTAGTATTTCTGTTGCTTGTCCAAACCATATTATGCGCATTTGCATCGTATCCGATAAGCAGCGGACGGCCATGCTGTCTATGAAATTCTACCAAGTTGACAACTTCTCTGGGTGGAATATTATTGGAGTCCCAAGGGAAGTACGCTGAACCCAGCACTGTTACTCGGGGAGTGCCGTCCAGGCACTTATCTTAACCGCTACTAAGTCCCGACTAATAAATTCTGAAAGACAAACGTGGTTTATGTCTTTATTTCAGAGAATAAATGCACGAGTTTTCTCGTTCCTTTGATCCCATGTATATTTCATCTATAGCCCTCGGATCTGCACCCATACACCCTTCTGTGTTAAAACCAAGCTCTGTTCCAAGACCACGGCTGCCTGTTCGAATCTCCTAACGATTACGGCGGATGTCGCTTTTGCATTAGTGAGGTTCACTGAGCATGGTATTATTGAGCAGTATCGTCCAGAAGCTCCTGCGAGTCATGGACACCTTTCTCTTCCTCTTCTCTAACGCACTCAGCATGGGGGGCGGGTAGGTCATCCTGCACGACCAATGACGGCCCTTCAGCAGTTGTTTACATCCCCGTCCCTTCAGTAAACTTGAGACCAGTAGTGCTGTTGGTACCTTCAACTGCCCAAACCTATAGTTTATGGTATCCCCTTGATTAGATGGTCTCCAGAGAGCCATCGTCGATGGATGCGACTATAAACCGTGCCACGTCCTTGAATGATGTGATCTACTAGAGGTTCCTAAAGAGTATCCGCAGCACATGTTTGGTTCCTAGCACCTCACATCCCACACGGGTCCAAACTAACATGTTAGCGAACTGATCATACAGGCCTTCCCACAATCCGCAACCTGTAGACCCGCCTGACAGTTGATTACGCTCCCTGCTTCCTATTCCATAGGATATTCAAGAGGAAAGAAGAAGGTAAGAGATACGGACACCAAACATTTTTTCACACTATAACCAACTTGTGTAAAATGTGCTGGGAGGCACAGCATTAAGTGTAATGAAGTGTATATTAAAATCAAAGGCGATAAAAGAAAATGTGCTCTGTGTAGCGAACAACACAGACAATTATAAAGGATGTGAGATACACAAGGCCCTACTGGTTCAATGGCATCCTGCATTGCAAAGGAAAGCAGAGGAACAAATACCCAAATACTGCCACTCAAATCCAAAAATTTTAATCCTTTGCGAATGTCGTAAGCGAAAATATAAATCAAGAAAAACAAAAACAAAACAACCAAAACCTCCAGATGTGCTATCTGAAATAAAAACCATGATGAACAGCTCAACACAAATGTCTGATATGATGAACATTTTAATCCTACTAATGGCTAAATTAAATTAAAAATAATTCAAAATTGATAGTAGTCACACGGACTGCAAATGGACTTAATCAACACGTATCAGAACTAAATAATTTTATAATTAACCAATCTATCGACAGACTTCTATTCAACTCATTAGATAAATAAATCTATATAAAAATTCCTAACTACAAAATAACCCATACTAACCATCCTGGTGGGCAAGCATATGTAGGTGCAGAAATAATTATTCGATAAGAAATCAAATGCGATGACCTATTATACAAGAATACGCTCAGGAACATATCCAAGTGACGAGGATTCCACTCCAGGCCACTTCTGGATCGCTAATAATATCTGCACTAATAGCCCACCAAAATACTCAATTAGCTCAACACAGCATACAGAATATATTAAAACTATTAACACTAAAATTATTTAGGTGGTTCAAGGTTAAAAAACCAATAAAAAAGGAAAAATCTCATGGACGCCTTATCGAGAAGTATGTAATTGTAGATTCCTATGTACCAGCCAACGTATTTGGCAGCTGACCCTAGGAAGAAACCGAAGCTCAAGACTTTTTCATTACTAAAAACATTAATCACAACCACATAAAAATAAATTCTTGCCTTGACCTCTCATCTGACCACTCTCCAACTATTCTCAACTATTGCCCCAACCCCAAACACCATAGTTTTACTTTCTCTGTAATTAACTATAGGATAGACTGAACCATCTTTCACGAAATAATCAGAGGGAAATTCACCTCAGCGTACCTCTCAAAGCGCAGCGAGACGTATAAAGTGCAATAATATATTTAAACGATTTAATACACCTAGCAGCTATTAAATCAACAGTTGATAAATGGCAGCTAATATCTTATTGAATCCAAAACCCTTATTGTACTTATTGTAATAAAAAAAATCCAAAAAAAAGAAAACTGCGAAAAAATATAAGAATGTACCAGAGCGCTACTGGACTAAGCAAACTTTAACAAACCTGACAAAGAACATAAAGACCTAATAAAATCATTAAACAACCAACTCATAAATACATTCCCGACAAATCTTACAGCAACTCAAGCAACAAACTATTCTGTATGGAAACTGAACAAGAGGAATATGTAGCTCGACCTAATGTCGAGCTACGTTAAAGATGGCACAGCTCTAGAAAATGTTGAAATCTCAGAAGTTAAAACTGATGTCAATAAAGTTAAAATTTTTAACACAACTGTTGTAGTATCTTTCCGCTGAAGGATACCCGCGACAAAGAAAACACTACCTTTAAAATTTAACTGGACACGACGTCCACTCTTTAACTCAAAATCAGATTCAATGCTTAAAGTTAAAACAAATTCCTAGCCAGATCGGTTGAGCCAGCTAAGTGGGTCAATCTCTGCACTTTGTCCCATTGCGCAATATGCCTTTCTTGCAGAATTGGAATTCTTCTGGAAAATATTGGCTGTTAGGCAAGTGGGAGTTTCGCAACTCAAACTTTGATGCCTCGCTTGCGGAACTTGGATTCCGCAAGCGGACTTGCAATTTTGCAAAAAATTGCTCTTGCGCAATTTAAGTTTTACTTTAAATCTTTATTGAACTGTGATCGAGAAACAACCACAGTTTGGCCTAAAAGTATGCCTTCCAAAAAATAGCTGCAAGCCTCCACGTTGGAAGTAAGCAGCGTAAACTGACAAAGTACTGTATTAACTAAAATACTCGCACTGTTATCTAGTTTTAGCAGCGCTGGTTTTAGGGTGTGCAGATTGACCCACAACATCCCTCCACCCTTAGGGAAAGAAAAATTTAGTATCGTGAAGCGATATTAATTTTTTCTGTACATAATGATACAGGAGTGGTTAATATCTGCATAGAATATAGGTTATTCTTGTTTAATTTTATCTCTAATCTACTTATATTATGTGAGGTGGCCGTAATGTTGATTCGCTGATTTCAAGTATTTCGTTCAAGAGCACGACTTCCTTCTGGGAACACTTTTGGGATGAAACTTCGGTTCGGTGAGGAAAAGGTTTTCCTCGGGAAATTGTTCATAGAGGAATTGTAATTAAAATGAGTTGTGAAACATGGTAGAGGAGAATTGTTGCTGATCGCACGCAGGTTTTTGCTGATCGTACTCGGGTTCAAAGCTTTAAAGGTGTGGTGTAGAATCTAGAAGAGTATTCCCAATGGCGGTGGCGAGATCTGTCTTCTTGAAGCGGATTCTTGAAGCCGGCTTCGAGAAGAACGCGTGGCGAGACTTACTTTCTTCTTTCATGATAAAATTCATATACGTGTGATTTCTAAATGTGTGTGAGTGAAATTTACTGAATTTCCGAATGTTCGCCAGAGTTGCCATAATTATATTGCATGATGATTAACAATTAAAAAAAAAGGAATTTGTATGTGTGTATTATTTCTTTTAAATTAAAATGAATCGCACAGTTGCAAAATACGACCGTATTCGTGGCCAAAATGTGATAAGTAAACTAAATTTCTAAAAAAAACAATTTTTACAAAAAACTTCGGTCTGGCAATCACACAATTTCATGATGGCGGACACTTCGTTTGTTGGTCTTTTGTTCTTCAGTTTTATACTTGCTTGTTTTTATTTTATATCAACACTTTATGATTTTAAATATATTTATTTTATTTATTGTTTTTTAATCATATTTTTCAATTTTCACTTTATTTAACACTTTATTTTCACTTCCAAAGCGCAGTATAAAAATGTAAACAAATCTTCGGAAAACCTTGTCGGAACTCGTTCGGACGACAACTGTTTAATTGTGTCCGTAAGAAGAACCGAGAATCCAACAGAATTGGGGCTTCAAAAATTCTCTCCACTTGAAGAATGCGTGGAGACTTTTCTCTCCTCACATCCCTTCTCTTTCCCAGAAACTTTTGAAGAAAGAAGAAAGAAGCCTTAATGTGGCCATCCGGATTATGTAAGTTATGAAAATGAACACTTGGATTCACACCTCGATTTGGCAACTTAGGAAAAGAAATTCTCCATTTGGCTATTGTGTTTGTTATTCCACCTTTCTAGCCTTCTTTAATTTTCCTGAAGTTGGCAACGTATCCACAATCTCTTCAGACGTTGGACTTACTGTTAATACTTCATTTATTGAGGTTGGTAACGTATCTACAATCTCTTCAGATGTTGGACTTACTGTTACTACTTCATTTATTGAGGTTGGTAACGTATCCGCAATATTTTTAGATGTTGGACTTACTGTTACTACCTAATTTGGCCTTAAATTACTGTTTGTGTAGGGTTCCCAGACTATTGGCCTTGTCTGGGCCCTCTGAGGTTTCCCTGAAATCTATCCCAATTCTTCTTCGCCTCACAATCTCTTACAATATGTCGGGACATATTCTGGTCTGTTACACCAATGGCAAGAAGTGGTAAAACCAGAAGTGTTTCACCAGCTTCTCCAAATTTGTTTCCGAAGAACCTACCAGTCTCATTCTCAGGGTGGGGTTCTGTAATCCTAATGTAAAAGTCCTCGTTATCGAGGCTTCCCGCAGAGCCTAATCCCTTGAACCCTTATAATGGTCCGATATATAGTCCTCGGCCTGTGTTCGTAAATTTTTCGTCGAACTGCCGTCCTCGGTGGCGCAGTGTGTGATAACCTCGCTGCGAGCTCCGGGGATGCGGGTTCGAATCCCGCCATGGGCATGGATGTTAATTGTGTTGTTTTCAGCGTACTTAAGGCCTAGCCTAGCGCTATTAGTTGCAAAAAAAAAAATAGTTCTACAATTAAAAAAAAAAAAAAAAAAAAAAAAAAAAAACTTTCCACTTCCCTCCCTCTATCAACCCTCTTAACAGGAGCTCGTGCTATCAGCACAAAAAGCTTTGAAGCTTAGCAGCTCCTGAACTCTGATATAGAAAAAAAAACTCCCTGATACCTTCTCTCTGAGATTGTACAGTCATCTGTATCTCCGCCATAACAGTGTCCAATGATTTGAATGGCAGGTACGCTTGTTTTATTGCAGGGTATAGAGCTTCTACCGTAGTGACTTGCTTCCCCTCAATAGGGTATACGCACTACCGTGAAGCCTCTGTTTCACGCAAGCAATGAAATATTGCATTTCTGCATTACTGATGACCTTTTAGCTAATTCGCACCCTCTATGAATTTGCAGACCTCTCTCTCAATTCGGGTGATCTCGTCCCTGAAAACAGAGGTACTAGCCTACTAACAGATTTAGAAGTCGCCTCGATACCCATTTTCTCCTTTATTGGCAAAGCGGAAGGAAAGAAAATAGAGTTGCTATGCTTTGGACCGCTCACTTGAACAACAGTTTCCTTATGGTGCAGCGTTTGGTCGTGGGCCAGCTGCAGCTCTTGTTTTAGAAGCCTATTCTCTTCTTTTAGTTTTTGGAGTCTCTGGCATGCCTGTTCCAACTACGAGAAGTCCTCCTTACTCCGCTGTCTTGGCGTCCTATTCTCCGCTGACGTAGAAAGTCCTCTTTTTTTTTTAGGCGCTCCCTAAGGTCGTCTATTTCAGCTTCCAATTCTGCTAAGTGGCTCGCTTCTTTTTCCCTTTCTGCCAGATAGTTGTCGTATCTTTAAATATCCAACTTGCCGTTTCCAGTGCTTTATTTCATCTATGTAGCTCTTATTTCTGTTGTCTAAAAAATTTAGCAACTCATCTAAAACTGCATCTGCTTGTTCTACCTTCGAGTTACGCTTGGCTCTGATTAAGTCTAGATTTTCTTTATTATTAACAGATAAATTTAAGTTTCCCGTAGCTAGCAACTCTCTTCCTTGTCATTACTGACCTACTTCAATTAAGAAACGTAACAACAACAATACGTGAAGAACAGTTTCAAGGTCAGCGTAACCAACTGCATTAAAACTGAGCGTCGAATTACTTCATTCGTCGATCGTTCACCGCTCGCTCACTATGCGGAAACAAAAGTTAACCTTGAAACGATCATCGCATTTCAAGGTTTAAGAAATTCAAATTCATCAATTAACAATTAAATTCCATTTGACTTACAATACGCTTATGCAATACATTTCACTTCTAATTTCATTGTTCACACTCATCACTTAATATGAGATATATCTCAAGAACTTTTGATCGTTCGTGGGGAGGGTGAAAAATCAGACGAGATCGTCTATTCCAACTCTCCTCAAGGACGATCAGATCTTCACTCACTCGGTTGATAAGGCAAACTTATTAGCCAAAATGTTTGCTGAAAACTGCTCTCTTCCTGAGAGTAGCCAACCACTGCCCGCGGTCGATGATGTATCTCATGCTATGCCTCAGATGCATTTTCGAACGCGAGCTGTTAAAAAAGTGCTTGCAGACCTCAATGTCAATAAGTCCTCGGGACCGGATGGCATCTCAGCCCATGTGTTGAGAAAGTGCGCCTCAACACTGGCTCGCCCATTGCGCAATCTCTTTAATTTATCTTATACTTCAGGAGTTTTTCCAGCTTCCTGGAAGATTGCCAATGTGCAGCCAATTCCCTAAGAAGGTGAGGCTACGAATCCTGCAAATTACCGGCCCATAGCAATCTGCTCAGTGCTCTCTAAAGTCATAGAGAGCATTGTAAATTTTAAATTGATGAAGTATCTAGAGAGCAACGAGTTGATCAGCGATCACCAGTACGGCTTCCGTGCTCACCGTTCCACCGACGACCTGATGGCGTTTCTCACTGAGCGGTGGAGCAATTGTATTCACCGGTTCGGTGAGAGCAAGGTTGTTGCTCTGGATATCTCCAAGGCATTTGACCGGGTGTGGCATAAAGCACTCGTGTCTAAACTGGCTGATTATGGTGTCGGTAATACATTCACTCGATGGATATCGAGTTTCCTCAGCCGCCGTTCTATTCGGGTTGTGATAGACGGCTTTGCTTCCGAAGAGCACTCCATTAATGCTGGAGTTCCGCAGGGTTCGGTCCTGTCTCCGACACTTTTTCTTATTTTCATCAATGACCTTCTGTCAATGACATCAAACCCCGTCTACTCGTTTGCTGATGACAGCAGCATTTGTTATTCATATTTATTTTCAAGGCGTCCTTCCATTCTGGAGATCACTAGAAGACGCAGAATTATGAATGACACACTCCAATCCAACCTCAACGCAATCCAGGAGTGGGGTCGAGCGAATCGGGTCGATTTTAATGCGCGGAAGACCCAATGCTGTTTGTTGACCCACAAGCGTCTGGCGCGTGACAACTTCCCACCTCTAAGCATGGGTGGTGTGGATATTAATGAGTCGGAGGCTCTTGACGTTCTGGGCATGTCAATCCAATGCGATCTTCGCTGGAACGATCACATCTTTGACGTGTCGAAAGAAGCAGCCAAGTGCTTAGGGTTTCTTAAGCGATGTAAGGAATATTTCACTCCAACCCATATTCGTTGTATCTACACCACCTATAATCGTCCGAAAATGGAGTACAATTCGCATATATGGTCGGGAGCTTCGCGGGCATATCTTCAGCTCCTAGACCGTGTCCAATGTCGTCCGTTAAAACTTATAGGGGACAGTAGGGTATCCAGCTCTATTGAAACCTTGGAGCGTCGTCGTGATGTGGGGTGTGTATCATTATTTTACCTGTACTTTCATGGTAAATGTTCCTTTGAAGTAGCCGGCCTGATTCCTCCGGTTCAGGTATTTAGCAGAACTACTCGGCTTTCCAGAGCGGTGCACCCCTTTTATGTCGCGATTCCGTTCCAACGAACCACGCATTACCGTGAGAATTCGTTTTTCGGTCGCGTCCATTAGATCCAACATATTTACGACTCTTTTGCCGTGAATGACACGTTCCTGAATAGGATTGGGTTGCTGGTACATTTTGGATTGCTTCTAGTCCTTGTGATTATCTTGTTGTTTTCAACGAACTTATGGCCTAGTCTACCGCTAATATTTCTGCAAAACTTAATATAAGCACAAATTAGATCCTTCGCTTTTCCCCCTCTATCACCGCACCTAACAGTAGCTCGTGTTATCTGCACAAAAAACCGAACTGCTCAGTATCTGCTGTATTCTGATATAAAAAAAGACACAAAATCAATTAAAAGTGTTGTCTTCGGCCAGGCCGAAGTCTAAATGCCCTACACCCGAGTAACTAAAATATAATAATTTCGCCAGTTAACAACTTTTATTTACTCCCTTCGGGGGTAGGGTATAAAAAATACTCAAATTAAGTGGAAAAGCTAGTGGAAAGCCAGATATTCAAATTAAGTGGAATAGTTAGTTAAAAATTAAGCGCAGCAAAGACAAGCCGTTCAGAGGAATTAAAGCGAAAAGCCGTTTATTTAAATAAATGGGGCTTATATACAACATTTAATAACCGAGTCGCTTCCTACGCTTTGCAGTTCACACGCTAAAATTGCTGATGCTTGTGGGAATCAGCATTGTATGCGGTAGGAACTTAAACTGCTGATACAGTGTGACCTAGTTGCGCGGCCTAGTGAAATTAATTTTTTTTGCAGTTCGACGGTGTTGGAAGCGATTCGGTTCACAAAATAAAATTATACAATATACAATACAATATATTAGCTGACTGGTCAGTTCTCCTCATTGGTCATTTGTCACTCACTGGCAGAAAACAGGACGTCGACGTTAGCAACTTTCCGACAGTGTTACTCAATGGACGTTGGTTGGATTTCTGGAGACGGTGAGAACTGCATACCTGAGCTGGCAGCGAACAGTGACCGCATTTGCCCACACTGATTTCTCTACTGAACACACTTATGATTATATTCCGACCGAACAAGTCTGCGAAAAACAACGGACAATCGTATGATGATCAAATTTCAGTATTGCTTATTATTCGAATCTCTGCTTCTGAAATGCTGTTATACACATTCCTTAACTGCCGAAAATCGATATAAGCTCAGTTGGTTGTATTCTGAGCAACCGAAAAGACGTGTTATGTCGAAGTAAGTCATAGGTGAAGTAATTATATTACGTACAAATTGAATTTCTACTTCGCAGCACCAAACGAGAAGAAAGCCAACGATATCTTACCGAAAGTCAGGGAGAGCTGCACCCGGTGTGTGCAAACCCGGAGCGGACACCACAAACATTGCGCAAATTTACGTCGCTTAAATTCAATTATATTGTAAAATATAAAAAGGGAATATTCAGTTCTTTAATTTAAAATTTAATTTAAATTATAATTATAATTAGCTCCCTTTGAGCTAATACTAAAATCTTCGTCGCAAAACTTAATACTACATTTTTAACTTGAAATCATGTGTACTATATAAAAAACTACAGCTAAAATTTATCACGAGTTAGAATTGGGCGAAAAAATGGAAGCGAAATTTTAAAACTTACAAATGCACTTTAAATTTCTACCTCTTAAAAATATATTACTTTAATTTGGATTTAATCGGATTGTTGATTTAATTTACCATTATAAAATATTAACCAAGAACTTAAAAGTAACAACTACGTAACCTTGGGTCACTGGGCCCAACGTCTGCGATGGAGAGCAACATACTACTTTTTTTAATAATTTGGGTTTTGATATTTTGCTATCTATTGTTTTGTTCAATTACCTTCTAAGAAATAAAACTTAGAGGTACGTACTGTCAATTCATTCCAGTAGTAGCAGCTGTTGAATAGTGAATTGTCTTTGACTTTTTTAAAATAGAAAAAAATTAATATCGTGCAGTGGTTAAATTCTTTGTTTTGGATGGTTTAACACCAACAGAAATTCATCCGAAATTGTTAAAAGTGTATAAGTATGCATCACCTTCACTTTCCACTGTGAAAACATGGGCTGCTCTTTTTAAATGTGGTCGTACAAGCCTCGAAGATGATCTACGCGAAGGTCGTCCAAAAACTGCTACAACAGCACAAATCATTCAACAAGTTCATAATATAGTGTTAAATGATGGACGAGTGAAAGTGCGTGAGATGAAATATTTAGCCTGAAGAATAACATATAAAACAGGTTTGTGCAAAATAGCTGCCGCATTTGTTAACAATTGACCAAAATCGTTTGGATCATTTTAATTTGTCATTTGGATCGTTTTAAGCAAAATAAAATGGATTTAAAGCGCCGTTTTATAAATGTTCATGAAAATTGGATCCACCGTTATATAGTACACCAGAGCGAAAAGAACACTAACAGCGAAAAGAACAGAACACTTGATCGAAGCTGGTGGAAATGCACCAAAGAATAGGAAGACAGGTATTGAGTTATTAGAAAAATGTTGGAATAAATATATTGAAGCTTTATGAGATTATATTAAAAAATAAAACGTATTACATGTAAAAAAAATTTTCTTTGTTAGGACGAAAAGACCTAACCTAAAAGGGAATAGATGTAATATAAGTAATTATCGTGGGATTGCTAAACTTAGCTGCCCAAACTATTTGAGGAAATAATTGTTTCCATTATCTCATGGAATGTTAATTCTTTAATTTAATAAAATCTACCACTACTGATTTTCCAGCAGAAAATCCATGTTGACACGGGGAAATTAAAGAATTAATTAATTTCCTGGAAATCATCTCAAAAGCTGTTAAAAACTTTAGAATTGCTGAACAAACTGATGTAATATACACAGATTTTAGTAAGGCTTTTGACATTGTAAATCATTAGCTACTCATTTAAAGTTTGATTTAATCAGATTTTCTAATTCTCTTATAAATTGGATAGCTTCTTATCTTGCTCACCGTAGACAAATAGTGTGGTTTAAAGGTACGAAATTTAGTGAATTTCTGGTTACATCTGGAGTTCCACAAGGCAGTCACTTAGGAAATTATCTCTATGTCACGTGAAATTATTTCTATTTTTTAAAAATTATAGTGAAACTGCGCTCCTTCAATATGACCTTGACTCTTTGATAAAATGGTGTGACGTAAATTCATGAAATTAAATCTTAACAAGTGCAAACAGATGACTTTTTACAGTTCAAATCCATTATTATTTGAGTACATTATTGGCAATTATAAACCTGATCGTTTGGAAGTTGTAAATGACCTCGGCGTGGTTATCGATCATAAGCTGCGTTTTTATACGCATATTGTCCATATAAAAAATAGAGCCAGCAGTGTATTGGGCTTTATTAAGCGTTGTGCCAAAGAGTTCAACGATCCATATGTTACTAAATTGTTATAAATATCAACTGTTCGTCCTATTTTGGAAAACGTAGCGCCAGTTTCGTGTCTACACTTCAGTTGCTATATCGACAAACTTGATTCAGTGCAGAAGCAGTTCTTACTTTACTGTCTACGAAATCTTCGTTGGGATCCATCTTTACGTTTGCCATCGTACGAGTCTCGGCTTAAGCTGATGGATTTATCCTCACTGGTTAATCGAACGTCAATGCTTAATGCTATTTTTATTTTGAAATTGATATATGATGTCATCGACTCTGCCTCTCTGCTAAGTAATATCAGAGAACGAAAAACGACACTGAAGATAGCACAACGCCGAAACCGGTTTGTCTACAGACCAAATTTGACGAGGGATGACGGAAATTCGTTCCAAAATACATCAAGTAATATTGACATCAACACTCCTCGTCGTACTTCGAGAAGATGCCAATTTGTTTACTTAAGCTGTTGCAGATCAACATATCTACAACATAAACCACTTAGAAGCGCCTGCGCAAATTTCAAATTTATATACCCAGCTATTAACCTGACGAATCCCGTTTATGTAACTATAAATAAAATCTTAAACCTCTTAAAGTAATATTGTTTATTGTACTCAATATTGTACACCTGATTAAATTTTATACTTACGCACTAAACATACCAAACTATAGAGCCATATGGCCTAGTTTTAAGCATTAAATTTTTTTTTTTTTATGGCAGATAGAACCAAACTCAGGGGATGCCCCCTATCCATGCAAAGCATTCGTTGGTTTAGAAGGGAAAAGGGGTTAGCGGGAAGGGGAAAAGTGGGAGTAGTGTCGATTTACACCTCCTTTAAAAGCTTCGACGTTATAAGTGGATGGGAAAACATGCGCAGGGAGACTATTCCACAATTTAACTGCGCGACCGAAAAACGAATTCTCGCGGTAGTGGGTAGTGCGTTGGAACGGGATCGAGACGTAAAAGGGGTGCACCGCTCTGAAAAGCCGAGTAGATCTGTTGAATACCTGAACCGAAGGGATCAGGCTGGCTACTTCAGAGGAACAATTACCATTAAAGTATCGGTAGAATAAGGTTACACACCCCACATCCCGACGACATCCCAAGGTTTCAATAGAGCTGGATACCCTACTGTCCCCTATAAGTTTTATCGCACGACCTTGTATACGGTCCAGAAGCTGAATATATGTTTTCGAAGCTCCAGACCAAATATGCCAGTTGTACTCCATTTTCGGACGGATATAAGTGGTGTAGATACAACGAAGGTCGGTTGGAGTGAAGTATTTCTTGCACCGCTTTAAAAAGCCTAAGCGACACATCAAAAATGTGATCGTTCCAACGAAGATCGCATTGTATTGACATGCCCAGAACATCAAGAGCCTCCGACTCATTAATATCCACACCACCCATATTTAACGGTGGGAAGTTGTCGCCCGCCAGACGCTTGTGGGTCAACAAACAGCATTGGGTTTTCCGCGCATTAAAATCAACCCGATTCGCTTGACCCCACTCCTGGATTTTGTTGAGGTCAGATTGGAGTGTGTCATTCATAACACTGCGTTTTCTATTAATCTCCAGAATAGAGGGACGCCTGGAGAATGAATATGAATGACAAATGCTGCTGTCATCAGCAAACGAGTAGACGGGGTTTGATGTCAATGACAGAAGGTGATTGATAAAAATGAGAAAAAGTGTAGGAGATAGGACCGAACCCTGCAGAACTCCAGCATTAATGGAGTGCTCTTCGGAAGCAAAGCCGTCTATCACAACACGAATAGAACGGCCGCTGAGGAAACTCGATATCCATCGAGTGAATGTATTACCGACACCATAAGCAGCCAGTTTAGACACAAGTGCTTTATGCCATACTCGGTCAAATGCCTTGGAGATATCCAAAGCAACAACCTTGCTCTCACCGAATTGGTGAACACAACTGTTCCACCGCTCGGTGAGGAACGCCATCAAATCGCCTGTGGAGCGGTGAGCACAGAAACCGTACTGGCGATCGCTGACCAATTGGTTGCCCTCTAGATACCTCATCAAGTTAAAATTTACAACGCTCTCCATAACTTTGGAGAGCATTGAACAGATTGCTATGGGCCGGTAATTAGCAGGATTCGTAGCCTCACCTTTTTTGGGAACTGGCTGCACATTGGCAATCTTCAGGAATTAGGAAAAACTCCTGAAGTAAACGATAAATTAAAGAGATTGCGCAATGGGCGAGCCAGTGTTGAGGCGCACTTTCTCAACACGTGGGCTGAAATGCCATCCGGTCCCGAGGATTTATTGATGTTGAGGTTTACAAGCACTCTTTTAACAGCCCGCGTTCGAAAGTGCATCTCAGGCATAATATGAGACACATCAACCGAGTGAGTGAAGATCTGATCATCCTTGAGGAGAGTTGGAATAGACGATCTCGTCTGATTCTTCATCCTCCCCACGAACGACCAAAAGTTCTTACTACCCTTATGGTATTGAAGAACTCTACGTCTAAGGCGCTGCTCGTAGAGAGCTTTTTCGCGCTTTAGAGTGGCATTGCACCTATTTCTGGCCTGATTGCGCAGCAGTTTAGTATCAGCAGTTTTGTTTAAACGCCAATTCCTAAATGCTTCCTCTTTGGACCTGACTGCTTGTCTGCAAGTCGCATTAAACCAGGAATGGTCTTTTGGTTTAATGAAAATTCTTTTATTGGGTATGAAAGACCTCATACCAAATAAAATTATATTTTCTACCAATTTTGCTGCAGCATTTATGTTTCTATCCCTGAAACACAATTGCCAATTGAAACGGCTAAAAAGGAGTTCAGCGCATCCCAATTAGCCTTCTCATAAAGCCACACTGTCCGCTGCGTAGCTGGCTGTTGAGCGGATTGAAGACTAGAATATGGGAAGGTAGCAGAAATTGTAGCGTGGTCCGAATTACCAAGAGGTGCAAGAACATTCACATCATACTTGCTGTGATGTGAAGTTAGAAAAAGGTCCAGAATATTTTGGTTTTGCCCATCAACGCAGGGAAAGTGCGTTTGTTCCTTCACTAATTGAGTCAAATTATTGGACTCAGCAAATAATTCAACATACAAACCCTCGGGTGTCGTGTGACTCGAATGACGTAGCCAATTGGAATTATGTACATTGAAATCACCAGCAACAACAATTTCACTGTTCGGATACGATTCCAGGGTTTTAGAAATCGAATCAGAGAGACTCAAGTTTATCAAAAGTTGGCAGCCTCTCTAGACCCGGGCTTCTATAAACGAAGCAGAAGTGCAGGATGTGCGACTGGATTTTGAACTTAACCCACATGGAGCTAAATTCGGCATCCGTCGTGCAAAGGTGTTGCTGACACTGGTACGCAACATCACTGCGAATATATAAGGCGAGGCCTCTGTGTGATGAAAATAATGGTAGTAAGTGGTACCCAGGCAAGTGAAAATCCAGTGGATCTGCACCCTCAGACACCTGGGTCTCACCCAGTGCCATTATATGCGGTTGGTGAGTACAAACATACGCATAGACCGCGAAGAAATTCGCCCTCAAGCCACGCACATTTGTGGAATCTATACGAAATTTTGTCATCGCCACCCACTGTAAAGAGGTATAAAGTCAGCTGCACAAGCGGTCAAGCCTACACCGCAGGCAAAGCAAAACGCGACAAGACAAGTGTTATGCCTTTATCTTGCCACGCTTCAGCCCACGGTGCACTAACAGCCGCCTGCACACCTAACGGGACCAGGAAGAAGGAGGAGGAGAAGAAAGCAACGAAATGCTGAGCTTTACTGCGGAGGGCATAAATAAGCCCTTCGCTTAGTTCTCTGCATTCCGTTTAATTGTCTATTTGTGATATTTGGTTATGTTATTTGGTGTTATTGTTTTAGCAAATTTATTAATGTCTATTGTTAAGTTTTAATGCACTGTACGTCTAAGGCGCTGCTCGTAGAGAGCTTTTTCGCGCTTTAGAGTGGCATTGCACCTATTTCTGGCCTGATTGCGCAGCAGTTTAGTATCAGCAGTTTTGTTTAAACGCCAATTCCTAAATGCTTCCTCTTTGGACCTGACTGCTTGTCTGCAAGTCGCATTAAACCAGGAATGGTCTTTTGGTTTAATGAAAATTCTTTTATTGGGTATGAAAGACCTCATACCAAATAAAATTATATTTTCTACCAATTTTGCTGCAGCATTTATGTTTCTATCCCTGAAACACAATTGCCAATTGAAACGGCTAAAAAGGAGTTCAGCGCATCGCAATTAGCCTTCTCATAAAGCCACACTGTCCGCTGCGTAGCTGGCTGTTGAGCGGATTGAAGACTAGAATATGGGAAGGTAGCAGAAATTGTAGCGTGGTCCGAATTACCAAGAGGTGCAAGAACATTCACATCATACTTGCTGTGATGTGAAGTTAGAAAAAGGTCCAGAATATTTTGGTTTTGCCCATCAACGCAGGGAAAGTGCGTTTGTTCCTTCACTAATTGAGTCAAATTATTGGACTCAGCAAATAATTCAACATACAAACCCTCGGGTGTCGTGTGACTCGAATGACGTAGCCAATTGGAATTATGTACATTGAAATCACCAGCAACAACAATTTCACTGTTCGGATACGATTCCAGGGTTTTAGAAATCGAATCAGAGAGACTCAAGTTTATCAAAAGTTGGCAGCCTCTCTAGACCCGGGCTTCTATAAACGAAGCAGAAGTGCAGGATGTGCGACTGGATTTTGAACTTAACCCACATGGAGCTAAATTCGGCATCCGTCGTGCAAAGGTGTTGCTGACACTGGTACGCAACATCACTGCGAATATATAAGGCGAGGCCTCTGTGTGATGAAAATAATGGTAGTAAGTGGTACCCAGGCAAGTGAAAATCCAGTGGATCTGCACCCTCAGACACCTGGGTCTCACCCAGTGCCATTATATGCGGTTGGTGAGTACAAACATACGCATAGACCGCGAAGAAATTCGCCCTCAAGCCACGCACATTTGTGGAATCTATACGAAATTTTGTCATCGCCACCCACTGTAAAGAGGTATAAAGTCAGCTGCACAACCGGTCAAGCCTACACCGCAGGCAAAGCAAAACGCGACAAGACAAGTGTTATGCCTTTATCTTGCCACGCTTCAGCCCACGGTGCACTAACAGCCGCCTGCACACCTAACGGGACCAGGAAGAAGGAGGAGGAGAAGAAAGCAACGAAATGCTGAGCTTTACTGCGGAGGGCATAAATAAGCCCTTCGCTTAGTTCTCTGCATTCCGTTTAATTGTCTATTTGTGATATTTGGTTATGTTATTTGGTGTTATTGTTTTAGCAAATTTATTAATGTCTATTGTTAAGTTTTAATGCACTGTAATCTAAATCAATGCTTCTGCACTGAGATTTTATGTTTGTTTGAAAATATTTCTTAAATTTGTTTGTTTGTTTCCGCGAGCACACTAAACACTGCACTGCGGTGGGTAGCTGCATCCAGCCTAGTCCGTGGTCACGACACTACTAAATAAATAAATAAATAAAAAAATTATCAGACTGTTCTCGTATATAGGAAATATCAATAAACAAAACAAAATTTATTTAGGTTTAAAAAAAAAAAGTATCAATAAATATTTATACCGAAATCGCCTTATTTTATTATCAAAAAACACATCATCATCCAATCCTGTCGGAAGACTTAACATTAAGAAACAATATTTAAACACTTAAGGCTTAACCATAATGAAAGTAAGCATCTTTAAGCTAATGTCAAAAGTCAACGAAAATTAAGCTCAATTTCAGGCAAATTATTTATTTGCCTATAACGGATTTAGCAAAACTTAACAAAAAGCAGCTGCCACTTATAAGCTGTCAAAAATTCATTGTGGGTTTTGTGTTTTCGCCCCGTAAAATATTTTATACTACATTGCTTTTATGAATGTAGTTGACTTAATATGAATGTGGGAAAATTTTAGCTGGCAACTATGAATCTACCGACGCTATTTTTTGAGGGAATAGTTTCGCTCTTACATTAAAGTTCCTTCATGTTTACGAATTTTTTACGAAACATTATGCATTATAGGTGTTATGATATGGTTTGCGTATATTCGCTTGTTTTTTTAAGTTTCGTTAAGTTCGGTTAATTTCCTTATGGTTGAAGCTTTAGCACTTCAAGTGAAATTTTAATGGCCAGATTTTCAACTATCACTATCACTAAGAAGCGAGAAATCGTCACTCATCACCGTGAATCTAAAAAGCGATTTCTAATCACTTACGTAGCGAGTAGTTCGCTTCACACACCTAGGCATTTCAAAGATGTGTTTAATTTTTTAAGGATAAACTCGGATTTCTCTTTTCTTCGTAACTTTCTAATTTTTGCTTATCATTCTTACTCGCTCATTTTTTTACCCTGGTTTCCCATATGTTGTTACTTTTGTTGTGTTGTGTTTTAAGTGCTTAGAATTGTGAATTGTGAAGCGGAAAATTTGTATTTTGTTTTAGCGATTATTAACGATTTGTTCAATAAATAAGAAAAAGGAAACATGTTTTCAGGAGTGGAATTTGCATTTGAATTTGTTTTCAGGAGAAGGAATTCGAAAGTGATTCGGAAGATGAGCACAGCCTGACACATCGGAATAGGGAAATGAGGAACAGAAAGTGACCGTCAAAGAAATGTATGCGAAAGAACAGTTTTAGACCTTATTTGTGAATATAAAAATTCAAGAAGGAATGTTAAAACAGATATTTTTTTTACATTGTTGTAACTGAGGAAATCTACAAATCCTTGTACTATAAGGTATTTTCCACTTGTTAAAATATAATATCAATTATGCTTTGTATTTTTAAATATATTAAATTTAAAAATACAATTTTCTTAATACAAAAATAAATATCATCGAAACTACATCTTCGAACTGTGAAATCTCTTGTCAGACGAATTTACAATATATGTACATAAATCTTACATATGTAAAATTTATACATATGCACCTATGTATATGATAGGAATTAAAACCAAAAATTCTAGAGGCAAATCAATTCCACTAAATTCGCCTTTAGCAAAGAGGCGACTTTGTACTCTTACGTGCCTACAAAAAAGGATCACTATATCCAAAAATAAATCTATGGCCGTTAGCACTAATTCTTACTGTTATTAATGTAGCAACATTAGCAGCATATAATATATATATGGAACACAATCCACAATTTACGTCAACTAACCGTCGCAGAAAATTTGTAAAAGATCCAGGTTTTGCGATGTGTAAGGGAAACATAGAACGACGTGCTCAAAATTCAAAGGTAATTTCGAAACCGTTCACTCGATCAGCAATACAGGACCTGCCTCTAACGTACAAAATCGAGACGAAAGCGGCCGCATCTCAGTTGTTGTTGCTATGTATGTAGACAACTAAGAAAGAAGACTCGGAAAACTAGTACAAGTTATTTCAAGCCAGTTTGTAACGAATATTCATCCAATCGACCCATATGTACCACCTGTTTGCAAGGTCCTCGATAAAATTTTATATCCGTTTCCTACCTTTCATTTATGTAGAGCCTCAAAATAATTGTTTATTCTTTTTATTTATCTATAAATAAATCTCCTATTATTTCCTCCTATAAATAAATCTCCTAATTAATTTTTGTATTTTGATTGTTAGAAAACTTTTACTCTGCATAAAATATATGGTATACAATTTTCAGACAGATATCCTTTAAAAGTACAAGGATAATCCGCATGTTAAAAATTACATCCCTCTTTTTTAGTTTAAAATACTTCGATACAGTTTAGAAAACCGTATCTCTATGGACAATAAAATTATCACTGAAAATAAAGACGAAACATATATATAAATTTCAAACAATTTCCTATCAACAAACAAAAACGCATATAATTACTTGAATTGCTTTACAAGATATAAAGTGTGGATAGAAGCAAAAACGGCATTACTTTTTTAATGGAATTGAGACTGCTTATTAATATGTTGCTCTTTTAAATCATAGGTTGCCGAAGAGCGTGAAGAACACAAATATGACAATCGCGAAAGTACACCCTATGGTGAATATGGAGGTTGGCATAAAGCTGCCAAGGTTGATTCTCCCACTGTCACAACAACTTTAAAGAATCTTGGAGCACTTTACAGACGCCAAGGAATGTTTGAGGCTGCTGAAACTCTTGAAGATTGTGCACTTCGTAGTAAAAAGGAAGCGTTAGATTTAGCAAAACAGACTAAAGTTGCACAGTTACTTACAAGTAGTGGTGATAAACGGCGAATACGGCATTTTAAGGATGACTCTGATATTGCCGATGAGGTATAATAGTTTTTGTTATTTTTATTAATTTCTTAGCTTATACACCCGTCTCGTTCATGAAATATTAATTCTTTTAAAAAAAATTATACACTTTATTTCAATATTCTTCGAAGTTCCTTTATATAATGGAAGCGATAGATTTATGATCTATCCGTAAATATATGTTGCATGTATATGTTGTAAATAATTCGATGTTTAATGCCTGGTTCTTAGAAAAGTACTTCGAAATAAATGTTTAAAATTGATTGAAAAAGTTCACACACACAAAACTAAAAAGCAGAAAATAATTATTTAAATAAAAATAAATTTTCCAATACCACGTTTTTAAGATGGACTAAAAGGTTTAATATAATTTTTCCTATCCCTATACAGACTTCTAACCCCATACAGATAGTCCTGATTTGTGCTTGTAAATTTTTAATAGCTATGAGAATGATTGTAAGATTTGAAACGAAAAACGTGAGACGCATACAATAGACAATTGATGCATGAGTATTGCATGCGCCTCACGTTTTTCGTTTTAAATCTTACTATTTAGTATTTTCATAGTTATTAAAAAATTTATGAATGGGTTAAGAACCTGTATGGGGCTAAGAAAACTTATTTAATATGGTATTAAAAAAGATATTTATTATATGTGTTAACGCCAACTGCCGCTCGCCAGAGGTGCTCCCTCATCGATCGGTAGGGTGTCAGGAGTGAGCACTCCAGTCTCTCTCCTGTCAGCCTGCCGGTCATGAGATGCGCCACTCTCGTGAGAGTAAGCCCGGCTGCGGGCTCTCTCCGCGGCAACTGGCGCTGTTTGACCGCCTTCCAGCGATCGTCGCTGGACCCACACGAGGCACTTGCTCACACTTCCGTTTCAATCGTTGACGCGTGCGGAGTGCACCTTATTACTTTTTTTTATAAAATTTATATCTGCGTTGTATTATAACTGTGGTGAAATTGAATTTCAAATAAAAAAACAAAAATAAATTGATTTTCAAATAAACATTTTGGTCCTTCGAGCCGGATTGTGCTCGGAGACCACCCAACCGTTCCGAACAAAACATTTTGGTCCTTCGAGCCGGATTGCCGCCGCCCAGGAACCATCGTCACCGACGCCCAGGAACAATCGTCACCGACGCCGAAATCATCGTCACCGACGCCTAATCAAGTGAGTCGAGTAAGGAACGGTGAGTTCACACACCTTTAACGTTAGCCTAATTATTAGCCCCGAGCCCGTCCGGCCATACTGATTCCATTTTTATATATATATTGTATATATATATATATATATATATATATATATATATATATACATATATACACCCTTGGCTTGACCGTCAAACCTTACGAGAATTTTCGATTCGTGAGTAACGGTCCCCTTAAGTAACGGCAGCACCAAAGCTTAAATTTTTGTTGCTGACCGTCTTCGTAAGCATCGCTTGCTGCGAAGCCCACATTTTTTGCAAAAATTTACTGTTTGGCGCATAAGCAAGCCCCGTGCTCCCACACAAGAAATCTTTAGACTCTAAAGTTTAGAGCAGCCTTCTGCTGAGCTCTCCCGAGAGATTGCTTTGGTTTCACGCTCTCACATTTTTGCACCAAGTCACTTGAGTGCTCCGTAATTGCGCTCAGTGCAAAGTCGAAAAACCACCACCTTTTGCTGGTTGGTTTTTCGGGTATTTTTTCTGCTGCTCTCGCTCTTCCGCTTGCGTTGATCAGTCACACAGAGTGCACACAGAACACAAAAACCTGTTTTTTCTGTCTGCACTCTCCCAAGTGATAGCAGTGTGAAATTCACTATTCAACGGTGACCCAACGCGAAATCGAAAAAGCAAGACACCCGGTAGGCAGAAGTGTTCGCACCAACTAGTCTCTTTGTAACTAATTGCCAACTTTAGAGACAACGCGTGGTTAATTTTCGGCAGCAAGCTTTTCGAGCCCCAACGCCACCGCATAGCGACCCGGAAACATTTTTGCGACTTTTTTTTAAAATATACAAAACAAATAAAAAGTTTTTTTATTTCCGAAATCAGTTTTCGGTGCGTTTATTTCGTTTTTATTTCGATTTTGCGACCTCCTTCGCCGCCCCTAACCGAGACCCACTCCTATAATGGCGGCGCTCGCATCCTTCATTCGTATAGCCGATGCGCTGATCGAGTTCGAGGAGGACTTTGACCAGACGCCCACCACGGACCACACCATTTACACCCTTGGGATTCAGCGGGAAGAAATACGATCGCAGTGGCTGCTGATTAAAAGCGCCTATGAAAAGGTGCTTGCGGATCTGGACTCGACGAAGGACAGAGGCAAAGAATTCGAAGGCGTAAAAGAGAAGCGGCGCCAATGCTATGCGGTATATTGCGCTGCGCGGGAAAAATTGACCAACTGGCCGAAGCCGCCGCGTCCCCTCCAGTTGCCACGACCCCTTCGCCGGTACCAGCTGAGATGCCCCAGTCTGGCTACAATATCAGCCTGCCCCCTGCGACACCCAAGCCTTCCAGGGCGACTACCTTTCGTGGCCCTCTTTCAGGGATATGTTCACGGCCCTGTATATTCAGAATACCCGAACTGCGCCGGTGGAGAAGTTGTTCCACCTGAACCAGAAAACCTCAGGCGAAGCGAAAGAAATCGTGCAGAAATCCCCTCTCACGAACGAAGGTTTTGCCCAAGCGTGGAACAATCTGTCTGACAGGTACGAGAACAGGCGCGTTCTCACCAACGCCCATTTGAAGAAGCTCTTCGGCCTGTCCTCCATCACGAAGGAAACCGGTGGCGCTATTAAAGATCTGCAGCGCGAAATCAATAATATTCTCGCCGCGCTCGCGCTACAAGGTGTTGATACCTCCCATTGGCACGCGATAATCGTATTTGTGTGTTCCAGCAAGCTCCCAGAAGCAACGCTTTCCCTTTGGGAACAATCTCTCACGAACAAAACGGAGATCCCAAAATGGACAGATCTGGATGCGTTTCTCACGCATCGCTTCCAGACCCTTGAAACGGTGCAAGATATCAAATGCACACCCGCATCGAAGTCAACACAGCTCCCAGCTCCGACTCACTCAACTCCAGCCTCTAAACGCGTCAACACCTTCCAGTTGAAGGTGTCCCAAGATAGCTGCCCTCCTTGCCAGAAGCAGCACAGGCTGTGATCCTGCGCTCAGTTTCTCAGCTTGCCCGTCCCACAGTGGCTGAATACCGTTCAGAAAAACCGCTTGTGCAGCAACTGCTTGGCCAGATCTCATTCCGTGAAAAACTGTCCAAGCAGATTCAATTGCGTCAAATGTAATGGCAGGCATCACACCCTCTTGCATCGTGAGCACGCTCCATCCTCCTCGAATGCTGTATCAGATTCGACCCCACGTGCCTCACATAAAGAGCGGCGGTTTGAAAACGCTCCGCGTACTGAAGCCCCTGCCTATTCGAACTTTATTCCAGGTTCGACTCAGCATGCTTCCCAGCAAGAAAGGCCGCATTCTTCGATGCGACCTCCCACGTATATACAGTCCATTTCTCCCCCCGCGCAACAGCGAAATCCACAGGACACGCATCAGGTGTGCTTCGCGAAAGCACCAAAACAGTTACTGTTAGGGACTGCCATGGTAACAATACGCCATCACGGTACATGTTACATCGCGCGCGCCTTGATTGATCCTGGGTCCGAAGTGCCGTTCATCTCCGAACGCATACAAAAGCTCTTAAAGCTCCCAGCGCGGGCAACTGCAGCCGTCGTTTCCGGTCTCAACGAGACCGTGTCTGCAAAAATATCAAGGTCGTCCGAATTTCTCCTGAATTTGCCACTTGATCCCAACTTTCAAGTTAACGTGACGGCGCTCGTGCTCCCACAAATCACAGGGCGGTTGCCCTCCCACTCGTTAGACAGGTCACTTCTCAGTGGCCTCCCTCAAGACATTGAGCTCGCAGATGTCAACTTCTCCAAAAGCGAGCAGGTCGACGTCCTCATCGGAGCCGATTTATACCCAGAAAACCTGCTGGACGGCATCCGCCGCCAAGTGCTGGGCTCCCTCATGGCTCAGCAAACCGTGTTCGGGTGGATCCTAACCGGCCCGGTTCCCACCATGCAATCTGCCACTGCACGCATCAAAGCAGCTTACACAACGAAGTCACCTTCGACCAACAGTTCGAACGTTTTTGGGAGGTGGAGGAACTTCCCGAAACTAGATTGCTATCCCACTCTGAAAAGTTTCGCGAAGAAAAATACGCGAAGACGCGATGACGGGCGCTACATCGTTCCATTGCCTTTAAAGTCGGCTTTCCAGACACGCTCCGCTCAGGGGCTTCGAGACATTCAAAACGTATCGCCAAATATTGGTCGACCCAAAGCACACACCATATCAGCGCATTCTCTTCCGAGACCCGTACAAGTCCGAACTTATCGACTTCGAGCTTCAAACGGTAACGTTTGAAGTTAATTGCGCCTCTTTTTCTTGCTATACGCACCCTTCTTCAATTGGCAGACGATGTGAAGCACCAGTTCCCGCTTGCAGGACACATTCCACAGCATTCCATGTACGTGGATGATGTGTTAGCAGGCACGCATGACCTGGTGACAGCCACCCAGTCCCGCGAGAGCCGCTATGACAGACCCCATAGCGGCTCTCGACTCGGCAGGGTTTGCCCTTCGAAAATGGACTGCCAACCAATCGAAAATCGACTTACCGGCATCCCATCTGCTCCATTCCGACTTTCTGACGCTAGAAGACTCCAGCATCGCTAAAATGCTGGGAATTCGCTGGAACGCGAGCCATGATGACTTCCACTTCGATGTCCAAGCTATCATCATCAAAGATGCGTACACAAAACGGGAAATGTTGTCTCTGGTCGCCAAGCTGTTCGATCCAGCCGGTTGGCTGGTTCCGATCATCGTTGCAGCGAAAATTCTGATTCAACAAGTCTGGTTGGACAAAATCGACTGGGATGACACTCTGCCTCAGGTAACTCGCGCTAACTGGTTAAGTTTTCTCCAGAATTATCAGCACATCCGCGCCATCCGCATCCCGCGATGGGTGAGTTACGCCCCAGAAAGCGAAGTCGAACTCCATGCCTTTTGCAATGCCTCAGAAAAAGCCTACACAGGAGTCATCTATGCCCGCATCACGGTCGCTCAGGAAGTCCAAGTTTTCGTTTTGTACTCCCAAACTCGTGTAGCCCCAATTAAAACTTTGCCTCTCACCAGGTTAGAATTGTGCGGAGCCACTTTAGTTGCTGAGATGATCGACACTCTCGTGCCCACGCTGCAGCTGCCCCATTACACGATCTACTGTTGGAGCGACTCCACCATTGTTTTGGCCTGGCTGAAGAAATCCCCCTGTGTTTGGGCGACGTTCGTGGCAAATCGAGTTGCCAAAATCATCGAGAAGGTACCACAGTCGCAATGGTTCCATGTGGATTCCCAGGACAGCCCCGCGGATTTAGCCAGTCGCGGTGCCACGCCCCAAGATCTCGCTGAGAGCACCCTCTGGTGGAATGAACCTGTTTGGCTCGCCCACGATAAGGTTCGCTGGCCCGAATTCCGCGCCTCAGACGAATACCTCACCACACTGGAGCAGAAGACTGTCAAAAGCCCTTCGTGTATACTCATACGTATATCGATTTCTCCACAACGCTCATCCAGCTAAGCATCACCTGCACTCGCACCCCAACCTGCACCTCCTAACGGGAGAAATAAAGGAAACTAAACGCTGCCTCGCCATCTCCTGCCAGAAGATTCATTTTGCGGACGAGTACGCCGCTCTCGAAAACCACGTGATGATGCGATCTAAAAGCAGCTTACTTTCGTTGAACCCCTTTTCTTCACACGGATAACACGATGCATGTTGGCGGGCGGTTGTCCTCGTGTCCCAACTTGCCTTTCGACGAGCGGCACCCGATAGCCATACGGCTGCCAATTCTCGCGATTGCTCATGCGTTTTATACACGAAATATCTCTCCACGAGGGCAAAAACCAGTTCTTCGTCTGGTCCGTACCCCATTCTGGATCCCAAGGTTACAACCTTATCAAAACGACGACTCATACCTGCAAGCCTTGCATCGTACATCGGAACAAGCAACGAACCCTGTACATGACAGCCCATTATTAACACATTTTCTCATTACAGAGCCCACATGTATTTAATCCGCTGGCAATATGCGCGGACCAGAAGAGGGCGTCTGCTGGCACCCCCCGGGGCGCCGCCTATTGCTGCCCACCGTCCTCGGGAGCTGTCCCCAACGGCTGACGTCCTGGTGCTCGACGTCTCGGGCGACGAGGCACAAGCGCTTGCCACGACACGACGCTCGCCCACACCGCCAACCCGAGCTTTCCGGAGTTCTCTCGTCCGGTCTGAGGAAGCCTCCTCCGGTCCGGCCCCAGCACAGATGCCCATCTATCACGAAGACCTCCGAGATCGCGGAAGTCTGCGAGCTCGCACGATGTCGGTGCGGTATCCGCCGCGCCACACGCCACTACCAGACCTGGCCCTGAGACGTGCGCTCTCACCACCCACACCGGCACCGAGACGTCTGCGGCCTGCCCCAGCAGAACCGGCGCCGCGACGTGCACCACCAGCACCGCCGACTCCATCAGCACCATCAACCCCAAGACACGCGCCTCCAGGTCGTCCGGCCCCACGACGCGCGCCAGTGATGCCGGCCAGGCGGCACGCCTGGTGCCCGCCAGCCCAGCGGCTTCCTACGGAGGGCCGCGAGCTGTGCTGTCCCCTGTGTGCGGGGCGGCATGTGCTGAGCCGTTGCCCGCTGTTTCTGCAACAGACACCAGCGCAGCGGAACTTGACGGCACACGCGCGGCACATATGCCGCAACTGTTTGGCGCGGTCGCACCAGTTGCCTGAGTGCCGGAGCCCCATGCGCTGCCGCAAGTGCGGGGAGGCGCACCACACGCTCCTCCACTAGGCCGGAGACGAGGCACGGCGCCAGTTGTCGGGTTTTGGGGGTTTGCAGTCCTGCAAGGCGGGCGGTATGTTAACGCCAACTGCCGCTCGCCAGAGGTGCTCCCTCATCGATCGGTAGGGTGTCAGGAGTGAGCACTCCAGTCTCTCTCCTGTCAGCCTGCCGGTCATGAGATGCGCCTCTCTCGTGAGAGTAAGCCCGGCTGCGGGCTCTCTCCGCGGCAACTGGCGCTGTTTGACCGGCTTCCAGCGATCGTCGCTGGACCCACACGAGGCACTTGCTCACACTTCCGTTTCAATCGTTGACGCGTGCGGAGTGCACCTTATTACTTTTTTTTATAAAATTTATATCTGCGTTGTATTATAACTGTGGTGAAATTGAATTTCAAATAAACAAACAAAAATAAATTGATTTTCAAATAAACATTTTGGCCCTTCGAGCCAGATTGTGCTCGGAGACCACCCAAGCGTTCCCAACAAAACAATATGTATTTAAAAATTTATTTTTATTTAAATAGTTATTTAAAATAATGTTATAAAGGTGTCAGAAAATAGTTGCAATAAAAATTGTACTGAAGGTTTTATAGTAGGGTTACTGAAATTAGAGGTTTGGGTATTCCATTCGATTCTATCCTTATTAACCTTATTGATGCTATGGTACCAAAGGCTTATTCTCTGCTAGACTTTGTTAAGCGTAACGGTGTGAACTTATGTGATCCATATACATTAAACTGTCTTTATTCTTCTTTTGTTAGATCTAATCTAGAATATGATTCGCTTATATGGAATCCGCTTTATAAGGTTCATGTTGAACGTTTAGAAAAGATTCCTAAAGTTTGCCCTTCACTTTTTTAAATTTGTCGAACCTATTTCCTCATATTGTGCTCGTTGAATGCTTATAGATTTAACATTATTTGAGCTTCTTGAACGACGGAGCATTGTATTTATTTATGATATTATCAATTGCAACATTAATTGTGAATGTCACATTCAATTAATTTCTTTTAATATTCCTTCGAGATTGCATCGGTCTTTTGAATGTTTTCACATAAATTTCCATAGATCCAATTATGCCTCAATGAACACATTTTTAGAGCTCTGGTTTCTCTTAATAAAGTTTATTCGAAGAGTTCGATTGACTTTTGTATGTCCAAAGATACGTTCAAATCCGTTGTAGTTAAGTTATTAATCAATCAATAGTTTTTAAATTATCTATACTTACTCTGTAAGGATCATTGTATCTATAGACCGAAATAAATAAATAAATATTAAATATTAAAATAGTTCGCAACTGGGTAAAGAGGAGCAAGAGTTTTTTGCGAAAGACATAGAGGTAGTGAAGCGCAAGAGATGAGACATCTCTCGGTCTCCTTTCGATCTTGGTCAAAAGATCTATTTGAGATATAAAACCAAGCTTAGAAGTGAAACATTGAATTACTAAAACGCAAAGCGCTAATAAATTTCATTCTATAAGTATAAAATGCTTTCTGCTTTGCTTATAAGTATAAGAATTGAGTAAATTGTCAAATTAATGGGGAACTGTTTTGCCCTATATATACGAGTATTACATAGAACAAGATACGATCGTTTGAGAGATTTGCGGTAGGCTCTCTATTATAAAAATCATCTCTGAATGAAGGAATTGCCATAATTTTATAGAATTTGGTTGTAAGTCATACGGATATAAATGTCTGCATCGAATGCTTGCCTCCAAAAGGTCAGATATTAACTGCATTTTTTGTTACTCGTTTCGGAACAGAACACATCTTAAAAAAATTATTCTGTCCCTGAACAAAGTTATGAAAATCTCAGCTAATCTGACTGATTATGTACATATAAAAACATCTCTATATAAAATAAAATGTACATACAATTTGAAAATTAATAACTAAAAAGAAATTAATAAAGAACTAAATTATCTGCCGAGTTTTCACTCACTAGGATAATTTCATTTTTACACATCAATAATAAGGTGATTTATATAAAATTATGTTCAATCATAAATTCAGTCTTTTCCGGACGATACGAGAACCAAGAACGAGACAAATTTCGGAAAATATTGCTGGTGCACTCTACTACATTGGTTAGGATATCAGTTAGATGAACACGAGGATCCAAAGATAGATCGCTCAACTGTGTATATATTGTTTATACTATGTGTAGCAAGTGTTTTGTTGTTTCTCTTTGTCTAATAGTCTTATATTGTCAGAATCAGGTGTGCGAGAAATATATAAAACACATTGTGTGCATGCGCTGCGGTTTGTTTTTCTTTTATTATTTTTTTTATGTTAGGTCCTAGTATTAATTGTAGTTTTTTGTCCTTGTATACATGGTGATTCACAGAAGATACAACAAAAGCTAAGTTGGATTTGTTAAAAAAGTAGTATTAACGATTCGCATATTCTCATGAATTGGCAACACCTTTCTATGTTTTCGTTAACTTTGTAAAACACACTTATTTTGTACTTATGTTTCCGGTTCTCCTCCCTATTCCTTTGTACCTCAGAGAACGTGGTCACTTTAATTTTACTCCACTGTATAATTTATTATCATTATAAATAAAACTAAGTTCCAACAGATTATGGGCCCAGGAACGAAACCCTGGAGAGTGTGTATTTAAAATACACATAATTAAATAAAGATCGCTCGCTTTAGTCGCAACGACGAAAAAAGAAAGAGGTTAAAATGAACTCTTTATTTAATGTGGAAAAATTGAGTGAATAAAATTATGATTCTTGGTGCGTCCAAATTAGGAGCGTCCTCATTCATCACGATGGGGCACTTGCAAATGGAGTGGGCACTTGCAAATGGAGCAGCAGTAGTGCCTGATAGTACAAAGGAAAAGGAGTTTTCATTATGGAAAGCAAAGGATGAAAAAGCGACGGCAAAAATTATTCTTAGTGTATCTCTTACGCAGATTGGGCATATGAGGAACTGCACAACAGCAACAGAAACCTGGAACACATTACGTGAGATCCACAGGCCGAGAGGTTCAGTTAGAAAAGTCACGTTATTTAAGCAGCTTTTAGGTATGCGAATGAAGGAAGTGGTGTGTGCCCAGCAGTACGTTTGCAACTTCAATTCGATCGCTGAAAAGCTTGCGGAAATCGGAGTAAGTCTCCAGGAGGAGCTAGTAGCTATAACGCTTCTTGCGAGCGTTCCGAAGTCGTTTGAAAATCTAGTAGTAGCTTTAGAGTCGAGGGATGATGAAGGTAGATACCTTCCTTTAATTCTATTAAAATTAAATTGGTAGAAGAAAGTGAACGACAAAAACTTTTAATGCTGAGTCGAGTAATACTGAATATAGCGTGCAAGCGTTTATAGCACGCGACATTAAGCATGAAAGAAAAAAATTTGCGCCAAACTACAGATAGGATGAAAGCGTGAATTCACCTAATAAGGGCAACGAAAAAAGTAAGCGATTGAACTTAAAGTGTTATGCATGTGGTAAACGTCGTCATTTCGCTTCTCAAGGCAGGGAAAAGAGAAGAGAAGATAAATCACGTTCGAATAATACCAACAGCAGAAATGGCGTGTTTGCTGCTGTTGGTATTATTATTTGCTGTTGCAACCGTGAAATGTTTGAGACAATAGTAAACCATGAAGAAACTATAATACTTGCCGGTGACAAAACAATGAGAACAAAAGGGATAGGAAGAGTGTCTCTAAGAACAGAAGAAGGAACTGTCATATTAGTTGACGTATTGTTTGTCCCTGAATTATAATGTAATTTCATTTCGGTTTCTAGAGCAGTTTGTGTTGGATATGTCGTAAAATTCAACAAAACAATGGCAAGCATAGAAGACGACAGCGGTGGACAAATATTAAAAGCGCATAAGGTCAGTGACTTGTTCATCTTCCAACAAAACAAATGTAGATTGCTATTTGCGAAGAAAACTACGGAGCAGGCTCCCAAGTGGCATAGAAGATATGGACATTTAAATATTGGAAGTTTGCAAAAATTGTCTAGGAGACGCTCGTGCAAGGTTTCGATGTATCCACCCCGGCTGACATTAACTGTACAATTTGCGTTAAAGGATAATGTAGCCAGAAGCCCTTCACCAGTTCAGAGAACCGAGCAGCAGAAATACTTGAACTCGTCCATACGGATTTATGCGGCCCGATGATTAAATTCTATTGGTGGTGCTAAATATATTTTAACCATTATTGATGACTATTCACGTTTTATTTTTGTTTATTTTTTTAAAGACAAGGCTGAAGCATTTGGAAGGTTTGTCCAATTCTAAATAATGGCCGAGCGTCAAACTGGCAAGAAATTGAAGGCTGTACGAAGCGATAATGGCAGAGAGTTCATCAACCAAGCCTTTGACAACCATTTCAAGAAATGTGTAATAGTCAGACAACTTACTGTGCCATATACGCCTCAACAAAATGGTGTAGCAGAGAGGCTGAATCGCACTTTCACATCACAATCGAGTTTAGAAAATAAACAGGAAAAAACACAGAGTGATGACGAATTTGAATCCGTTGACGAAAAGTTACCAACGGCTACATCACTAGTTCAAATCGGTCGAAGTAGACCCAGAATGATCTATACAGGTAAGCGAGGCCGACCCAAAAAAGCAATATATTATTTTAAGTCTAGGAAGGAAATGTGGAACGTTTCAAAGCGAGATTGGTGAGCCAGATTGGTTCAAAGCCAGATGAGGAAACATTTCCGCCGGTTGCTCGATACGAAACAATTCGTATGATATTTGCTATCTCCGCTGAATATGGGTTATACTTACATCAAATGGATGTTTCCAGTGCCTATCTTAATAGTGAATTAACTGAAGAAATTTATATGAATCAGCCCGAGGAATTTGTTGTTGACGAATATCCTAATCACGTTTTAAAATTAAAGAAAGCCATATATGGGTTAAAACAGTCGGGGAGGCAGTGGAATTTGAAACTTGATGGAATTTTGAAAGAAATTGGTTTCCAGCAGTGTGACAGCGAACCTTGTGTGTATGTGAAACATCACAACAATATCTTCAACGTAATCGCGGTTTATTTGGATGACTTGTTGGTTGCAAGCTCAAGCACGATAGCTCTGAAAGAAATCAAACAGCAAATTGCATCGAGAGTTCAAGTTATTGATAAAGGAGCTGTTCAGTATTTTTTGAGTATGAACATTGAAAGAGATGGAGACACAGGACCAATATCTGTAAGTCAGAAAGGACATATAGAAAAAATATTAAAAGAACATGGAATGGAAAACTGTTGTCCTATAGCAACTCCTTTGGATTCAGGGCACCAAGTAAACTGCGATGAAAAGCAGTGTGAGCAGGTTAATATGACGCATTACCAGTCACTTATTGGATCATTGATGTGTATCGCTATCTGTACGCGGCCCGATATATTGCATTCCGTTTGCAAACTAGCGCAACGAAACTGTGACCCGCATATCGAGCATTTGAAGGCAGCAAAACGAATACTAAGGTTTTTATCAGCAACAAAGGGCAAGCAACTGAAATATCAACACACAGGAGAACCTCTCCATTGCTATACAGACGCCGACTGGGGTGGAAACGCAGTTGATCGCAGGTCGTATACAGGATATTGTTTTATACTTGCAGGAGCAGTTTTCTCGTATGAATCGAAGAAGCAACCGACTGTGGCTTTAAGCAGCACCGAGGCAGAGTATGTGGCGATGTCATCTGCAGTTAAAGAGGCTGTGTACCTAAAGAAAATCTTAGAAGAAATCCAAGTATCATGTCCGAAATCTATGTTAATTAATGCTGACAATTAGTTTAGAGCGCAATTAGTTTAGTTAAAAATCCTACATTCCACTCTAGAAGTAAACATATTGATGTTAAGTTTCATCACATCAGAGATATTTACAAAAAGGGTTATATAGAATTGAAATATAGAATTTATCACTGTTTTTCTTTGTCTGTAAATATATCTGAAGTCCATTGTCCTCTTTCTTCCTCTGCTATTCCTTATTTTAGGAAGGCGTGAGGAAATTGTCAAGAAAACTGTTAAATGTGGATCACGTCTCCTATCAGCTGCCCGTAGTAAATGTGATTCCATCAGCTAACCCGTAGTGAATGTGTATGTCTATTAATTTCTGGAGAATAGTTCGGCATTGTAATAATAACAACATTTTCATATGAAAATAACTTCGTTACAATTTCTAAGTTTTTTGAGCAGTAAATTGCACAGTGTAATTTATTTTCTTCAGAAATATTTGGCTCAGAAACTAAACTTGATGGATGGACACCCTCCCATTGGTTTTTTTTTCTATGCATGATATTTAAAGGACGTTGTGTTGTTGCTGTCCTTATTTTATATTTTTTGTGCGTAATATGCACGTAAAAGAAAATGTAAAGTTTCTGTTTTGATCTGGAGGACGTAACAGGGCAACTCTTAAATTTAGTTAATTCATTCCGGAACAACTTGGCAACAAATTCTCCAAATTCATACTTTCTCCATATTTCAATATGGGTAACATAAATATTTCCAGTACTATACAGTACAGAAATGAATTTTGAAGATATTTCTCACAGCCTAAATTAGCAAGCTTATTGCGAATGGCTTCCATAATACCAACACTCACATTCAGCGGAAGTCCTTGAATTTCTAATTTGGTAATTTCGTCAGTAATACACTTAAAATTTCAACTAATCAAAGCCAAATTGTTTTTTAAGTTTGTATTCGCAAAAACCTCCTGAAGTAATCTAATCGCTTTTGCATCTTCAACATCGAAATCATCTAAAACTGACTTCACTTCTTCAAAATGTTCGCAATAGTATTCTGTGGCTTTGAGCCACGTCCCCTATAGAGAGAGCTGGCAAAAATCAATTCCACTCCAAATCCAAGTAAATTTCTCTGGATTAGGAATGTGGAATTGAGGCTTACTCAGACAAAGGAATGGAATTGAGGGAGCCTCAATTCCTTTTGAAGCAACTGGAATTTGGAATTGAGCACAATTCCTTCAGAGGATTGGAATTGTAAAACGGCAATCCTAAGAAATTGGAATTGGAATTCAAAATTTTAACTCTTTTTTAGGAATTTAAGTGGAAGCAATTCATTTACTATATTAGCGATAGGTACCTTAGTGTGTGAGCGGTATGGTGTAGAACGTGGGCAGATGTCCAAAAGGGCGGCTTTTGGCAAAAAATTTTTATTGTTTATACAAATAAAAAACTTTTATTGATTATATACAGACTTTTCTGTTTATTTATATTTTATTTATGTAATAAAAACTAAGCCTTATCTAGTGCTCATAATAATCTATGTGATAAATTATCAAGACTAA
This sequence comes from Sicus ferrugineus, assembly GCA_922984085.1. Lineage (NCBI taxonomy): Eukaryota > Metazoa > Arthropoda > Insecta > Diptera > Conopidae > Sicus > Sicus ferrugineus. The sequence goes on from OV277350.1 coordinate 20,366,714, forward strand.
TTAATATAATAATAAGTACAGCATTTTTTGCTTATTTAAATAAATGGAATCAGAGAAGTAAATAACAGAATAGAATAAATTGAAGTCATTACAAGCATTCCGAAATGACTCATGTTGTAGTAATGTAGATCTACAAAATCTTAAATACAGAAAATCAAATCTACTTTGACGACGATTAATTTGATGTGCTCAGTCAGTGACACCTTGGAGTAGATTTAGGGTAAAAAATTATTAAGCATTTTCCTTCGATTTAATAAAAAGGGTAAATTTAATAGCTTAAGTCTAAATTCGTGAGGAAGTAATATTCTTGTCGGATCCCAACGAAGATTTCGCGGGCAAAATAAAAGAAACTCCTTTTGCACTGATTCGATTTCAGAGATGTAACAATTATAGCTACGATTCGAGGCAAAAGAGCTAAGGCCAAAATAGCCGATAAACTCCGTTCACAGTTCTAATTCCACTAAAGAGTCTAGGAAACCTTTAAACTCAGCTGATGGCTCTCCAGCTTGTGGTTTTCACTTAGTTTTTAATATCAATCTTTATTTACAGAAATTTACAATCTCTCACTAATGTTTGCAGTTACTTAAATTTTAGCCGCGAGTCGCTTAGAGCACCGAGTGTCGCTGGTTAGACGCCGAAAACTCAACTGTCTGTTTTTAAAGAAGTCGCTCGCTGCTTATGGTGTTGGCAGCATATCCCAGAGGGAATGCTACCACCACCACTGCAGAAAATATTTCGCCGCGAAATATAAGACGGTCGCCGAGAACAGACCGATGGTCACGTACTTCCACATTGTTGCAATGCTCTCACGATGCATCGCGCTGGGCCTTATAAACAACCCTCCTACGTCAGCGCTAACGATAGGAGAGCTGCGCTGGCCAGCGCTCGCATGCTGACGCTGCGTCTTTGCAATAGACGAAAGCGAGCTCGATGCACTGATGAGTCAAGACGGCGGGTAGCTACTCCGCCGTCTCAAATCGCAGCGCCGACGTTCGTTAGCGTCAGCAATGAGCGCGCCAGGCTACAGCCTGCAGCGAATCAGATGACTGTCGCCGATCGTTATCGTACTCCGCGATGAGCAACAATGTGGAATGCCGGCAATGAAAACCAAACCGAATTTGCGCTAATTCGCGTTCAACGACTCGCGGCTTCGATGCTTGTGGGGACCACCAGGTCCGCCACAAGCTCTTTTGCATATACAGCAGCGCTACGAACTTAAGGAGTCAAGTGCTTCCAAATGCCGTCACTTTGCATGAGCTGACACAAGAGCTACCTAGCCAACTGAAGTGATTAAGAAGTGTGTAACTTCTGAAGTAAGTGTTTTGCGTGAGGACATAAACAAGCATGTGTTTACAGTTAGATGGATCACTTAACGATTTTAAACTGTGCGTATTTGATAACGAGAAGCGCACGTCATATTATTTAAGGGAGTGCAGTGGGGATGTCGTTGAATTGAAAGGAAAATTAGCTGCTGTTTTTAAATGTTGTGATATCCTCGAGCAAATTTATTTATCCGCTGATGCCATTCTTTTTGGAGTACCTCAGACCTCTAAACGCGAACCTAAAGACGTTTTTCTTCGCTTTTGTGATTCAGTCAACTGTAATCCACCGGCCCCGAATGCCATATTTCGAACACGATGAGGAAATTAAACTACAGATCCGCCAATAATTATTACATTTAGATCTGTCTTTGAACGGAATCTGCTGCTTAAAGCTGATTCAGTGTTTCGCAAAAGACAGATTAGTCAACTTCGCTTTAGCGATGTTAGATTCTGAGAGGGTTTGATTCTGAGATGCCCATATTCATTCAAATGAAAGTCTGTCAAAGCAAAGTCGCTCTCTTTTGCAATAAGCTTATTTAATGAAGCGTCGGCAGTTTCATTCCGTTTTCTTTAGAAACGGTGAAAAAGTGGTTGTTATCCGAAAAAATGGAAAGGCCGCTAAAGCTGCACTTCAGAGGACTGCTAATGGGCCTGGAATGGCATAGGACACTCTATTTACTAATCTTTCCTAATTTACTTAAATATTTACTTGTCTTTCATAATTTACTTTAATCTATACATTTGAAATTAATAAAAACTTTAAGTTCACTTAGTTCATCCTCTATTGTTAGCTGAAATTTCTTATTTTCTCTTTTTCTTTACTATTACCATCTCACAAACTTCAAACTTATCATTTCTACCTCTCACTTATTTGCCATTCATTTACCTTTCTGTTTATTGTCTCCTTATACCGATTTCTTTACTCCCTATTCTGAGGAGTAATATGTGGAGATTTTAATATTAACGTTTTAGATGGTAGAAATAAGGACTTTACCGATGACTGAATGAAGTCTTCAATTTTAAAATAGCTAATCAATTCCTACTTATTTCAAACCTAATTGTGCATCTTCCATGCTCGATATTTTTTTTAGTCTCCGATCCTAATTTAATTCAACGCTATGATCAGCTTATTATTTATTAAATCTTACTTTTATTTAGATGCTAATAATGTAAATAAATACTAAGCAAAGGGATTATTTATATATTTTGAGATTAAAATATACATATAAAATTTGCAGCAACCAGCCGGTTCGCTACACTAAATCGCTAGCAATATGTGGGGTTTTTTCATTTTTGTATGACAGATGAAACCAAGCTCCCCCTCCCCCCCGTATCCATGCACAGCATTTGTTGGTTCCGGAGGGATGACAGGTTACTGGGAAGGGGGAAGGAGGGAGTAGCGACGGTTTACACTTCGCTTAAATGTTTCGACGCACCACTCTGGAAAGCCAAGTAGTTCTGCTAAATACCTGAATCGGAGGAATCAGGCTGGCTACTTCAGATGAACATTTACCATGAAAGTAACGGTAAAATAATGATACACACCCTACAACACGACGACGCTCCAAGGTTTCAATAGAGCTGGATACCCTACTGCCCCATTAATTTGTAACGCACGACATTGGACACGGTCTAGAAGCTGAAGATATGTTCTCGAAGCTCCCGACCAAATATGCGAATTGTACTCCATTTTCGGACGTATATAGGTGGTGTAGATACAACGAAGATCGGTTGGAGTGAAGTATTTCTGACACCACTTAAGAAAGCCTAAGCACTTGGCTGCTTCTTTCGACACGTCAAAAATGTGATCGTTCCGACGAAGATCACATTAGATTGACATGCCCAGAACATCAAGAGCCTCCGACTCATTAATATCCACACCACCCATATTTAGAGGTGGGAAATTGTCACACGCTAAACGCTTGTGTCAACAGGTAGCCTTGTGGTTTACGCGCATTAAAATCGACCCGATTCGCTCGACCCCACTCTTGGATTTTATTGAGGTCAGATTGGAGTGTGTCATTCCTAATTCTGCGTTTTTCAATGATCTCCAGAAAAGATATACGCCTGGAGAACGAATATGAATGACAAATGCCATCAGCAAACGAGTAGACGGGGTTTAATGTCAATGACAGGAGGTCATTGATGAAAATAAGAAAAAGGGTCGGAGACAGGACCGAAGTCTGCGGAACTCCAGCATTGATGGAGTGCTCTTTGGAAGCAGAGCCGTCTATCACAACCCGAATAGAACGGCCGCTGAGGAAACTCGATATCCATCGAGTGAATGTATTACCGACACCATAAGCAGCCAGTTTAGACACGAGTGCTTTGTGCCACACTCGGTCAAATGCCTTAGAGATATACAAAGCAACAACCTTACTCTCACCGAATTGGTGAACACAACTGTTCTACCGCTCAGTGAGGAACGCCATCAAATCGCTTGTGGAGTGGTGAGCACGGAAACCGTACTGGCGATCACTGACCAATTGGTTGCTCTCCAGATACCTCATGAGTTAAAGTTTATAATGCTCTCCATAACTTTGTAGAGCACTGAGCAAATTGCTATGGGCCGGTAATTGGCAGAATTCGTAGCCTCATCTTTTTTGGGAACTGGCTGCACATTAGCAATCTTCCAGGAAGTGGGAAAAACTCCTGAAGTAAACGATAAATTAAAGAGATTGCGCAATGGGCGAGCCAGTGTTGAGGCGCATTTTCTCAACACATGGGCTGAAATGCCATCCGGTCCCGACGATTTATTTACGTTGAGGTTTACAAGCACTCTTTTAACAGCCAGCATTCGAAAGTGCATCTCAGGCATAATATGAGACACACCATCGATCACGGGCAGTGGTTGGCTACTCTCAGGAAGAGAGCAGTTTTCAGAAAACATTTTGGCTAATAAGTTTGCCTTATCAACCGAGTGAGTGAAGATCTGATCATCCTTGAGGAAAGTTGGAATAGACGATCGCGTCTGATTCTTCACTCTCCCCACGAACGACCAAAAGTTCTTACTACCGTTATGCTATTGAACTCTACGTCTAACGCGCTGTTCACAGTGGCATTGCACCTTCGCGCTTTAGAGTGGCATTGCACCTATTTCTGGCCTGATTGCGTAGCAGTTTTATTTGAACTCCAATTCCTAAATGCTTCCTCTTTAGACCTGACTGCTTGTCTGCAAGTCGCATTAAACCAGGAATGGTCTTTTGGTTTAATGGAAATTCTTTTATTGGGTATGAAAGACCTCATACCAAATAAAATTATATTTTCTACCAATTTTGCTGCAGCATTTATGTTTCTATCCCTGAAACACAATTGCCAATTGAAACGGCTGAAAAAGGAGTTCAGCGCATCCCAATTAGCCTTCTCATAAAGCCACACTGTCCGCTTCGGAGCTGACTGGTGAGCGGATTGAAGACTAGAATATGGGAAGGTAGCAGAAATTGTAGCGTGGTCCGAATTACTAAGAGGTGCAAGAACATCCACATCATACTTGCTGTGATGTGAAGTTAGGAAAAGGTCCAGAATATTTTGGTTTTGCCCATTAACGCGCGTTGGTTCCTTCAGTAATTGAGTCAAATTATTAGACTCGGCAAATAACTCAACATACAAACCCTCAGGTTTTGTGTGACTCGAATGACGTAGCCAATTGGAATTATGAACATTGAATTCACCAGCAACAACAATTTCACTGTTCGGATACGATTCCACAATTGTAGAAATCGAATCAGAGAGACTGTCCAGTTTATCAAAAGTGGGCAGCCTCCCTAGACCCGGGTTCTATAAAACACGATTCTTCGTTTCTTCATTTTTCAAAGGCTTATCGGAAAGAGAGGGGATGAGAGGAGAGAAAAGCCTCCACACATTCTTCAAATGTAAAGATTTTTTGAGGCCCAAATTCTGTCGGATTCTCGGTTCTTATTACGCATACAATTAAACGCACGAACCGGTTTTTCAAGGCAGTTTGCCGAACGTAAATTTCACTCACACACATTGAGGTGTCACACGTATACGACTTTTAACATCAAAGAAGAAACTGCGTGTAGCCACGCTTTCTTCAAGATGCCAGGTTCAAGAAGCCGCTTCAAGAAGAATGATGTAGCCAAGGGCATTGACAGTGTAGTAACCACACTGTAGTTTAGCAAAGCTTTGTTTGCTTGTGCGTCGGTAAAGCCATCGTAGGACATGCTGGCTATAAATATTTTGCACACACTTGCAATAGTAAAATTTATCCAGATTTATCATGGCTTGGGAATTAAGGCAAACGTTTGAGAGGGATTATTATATTTATAAGACATTTTCGGGAGAAATTTTTATTAAAAAAATGCGGGCATAACTCATGTTATACTTTTAAAATTATAATATAATATAATAAATTATGATATCGATTTTTTAATATAAATTTAATATAATTTAAAATAATAAAATATTATATAAAATAAATGTATTTTCTAGCCGGTCTTGGTTAAGTAATTTAGTTAAAATAAAAAAAATTTCGTTTTCAGAGTGAAATACCTTATCTGCTAACTGCAAAAGCGCATTAAGAGTTATTTTCATCCCCTTTAAAAAATGGACTTGCTTTTTGTTGTTCGTAAAAAAAATATTTTTTAGGTACGTCAGTTAAAAATAGATGTGCCTCATTGTTTGGTTGCAGGGCAATTTTTTCTATAAAATTAGCAGTAGCCAAAGCGACTTCACAATTGCAATTTTTAAAGCCATCGGTAGAACAGATCGTCCTAATGGCGGCTTGAACCGTTCTGCTGAAAATTTGGGTGGCTAATTTTACTTTAATTTTTTCAAATTGTTCCGGTTCAATATGCTGATTAGTTAGTTTTGTGCAGAGTTTAGTTGGCGCACTTTGTTCACGATCCAAGTCCCTCAAAGTGCTAAATTTCTTTTTTAAGGAATCAAAGCCAGTATTAATAAATCCTGATTGAAGATTTTTAATTGGTGCGCAATTGTTTATTGAAGCTTCATGTGGATTGTGTTTTTGTATGAAACGCTTCACAAATTCAGTATTTTCATTTATTTTACTTCAATAGTTCAGGTTAAGTATTTACAATAGAAAAGTTCGGGTTTTGCAAAGTCTATGTGGATGTTGAGTATATTTCGCACTATTTTTCACCGGGCACTCTGTCTGCACGCGTCAAATGTTCAGCAGCAAGAAGAAAGAAGTGAGTGAGTGAGTGCGTGGGTCCAGCGACGATCGCTGGAGGCCGGTCAATTTGCGCCAGTTGCCGCGGAGAGAGCCCGCAGCCGAGCTTACTCTCACGAGAGAGGCGCATCTCATGACCGGCAGGCTGACAAGAGAGAGACTGGAGTGCTCACTTCTGACACCCTACCGATCGGACTGCAAAACCTCAACCCCGACAACTGGCGCCATGCCTCGTCTCCGGCCTAGTGGAGGAGCGTGTGGTGCGTCTCCCCGCACTTGCGACAGCGCATGGGGCTCCGGCACGCAGCCAACCGGTGCGACCGCGCCAGACAGTTGCGGCACATATGCCGCGCGTGTGCCGTCAAGTTCCGCTGCGCTGGTGTCTGTTGCAGAAACAGCGGACAACGGCTCAGCACATGCCGTCCCGCACACAGGGGACAGCACAGCTCGCGCTCGCGGCCCTCTATACGAAGCCGCTGGGCTGGCGGCCGGAATCACTGGCGCGCGTCGTGGGGCCGGATGACCTGGAGGCGCGTGTCTTGGGGCCGGAGGTGCTGGTGGGGCCGGCGGTGCTGGTGGTACACGTCGCAGGGCCGGTTCGGGTGGGGCGGGCCGCAGACGTCTCGGGGCCGGTGTGGGTGGTGAGAGCGCACGTCTCGGGGCCAGCTCTGGTAGTGGACGTGGCGCGTGGCGCGGCGGATACCGCACCGACATCGTGCGAACTCGCAGACTTCCGCAAATTCGGAGGTCGTCGCAATAGCGGTGCATCGGTGCTGGGGCCAGATCGTAGGAGGCTTCCTCGGCCCGGACGAAGAAGCTCCGGAAAGCTTGGGTCGGCGGGGTGGGCGAGCGTCGCGCCGTGGCGATCGCTTGTGCCTCCTCGGCCGAGACAATCAAATCTACTTTGACGACGAGGTATATTAATTTTATGTGCTCAGTCAGTGACACCTTGGAGTAGATTTAGGGTAAAAAATTATTAAGCATTTTCCTTCGATTTAATAAAAAGGGTAAATTTAATAGCTTAAGTCTAAATTCGTAAGGAAGTAATATTCTTGTCGGATCCCAACGAAGATTTCGCGAGCAAAATAAAAGAAACTCCTTTTGCACTGATTCGATTTCAGAGATGTAACAATTATAGCTACGATTCGAGGCAAAAGAGCTAAGGACAAAATAGCCAATAAACTCCGTTCACAGTTCTAATTCAACTAAAGAGTCTAGGAAACCTTTAAACTCAGCTGATGGCTCTCCAGCTCTTTTGCATATACAGCAGCGCTACGAACTTAAGGAGTCAAGTGCTTCCAAATGCCGTCACTTTGCATGAGCTGACACAAGAGCTACCTAGCCAACTGAAGTGATTAAGAAGTGTGTAACTTCTCAAGTAAGTGTTTTGCGTGCGGACATAAACAAGCATGTTTTTACAGTTAGATGAATCACTTAACGACTTTAAACTGTGCGTATTTGATAACGAGAAGCGCGCGTCATATTATTTAAGGGAGTGCAGTGGGGAAGTCGTTGAATTGAAAGGAAAATTAGCTGCTGTTTTTAAATGTTGTGATATCCTCGAGCAAATTTATTTATCCGCTGATGCCATTCTTTTTGGAGTACCTCGGACCTCTAAACGCGAACCTAAAGACGTTTTTCTTCGCTTTTGTGATTCAGTCAACTGTAATCCACCGGCCCCGAATGCCATATTTCGAACACGATGAGGAAATTAAACTACAGATCCGCCAATAATTATTACATTTAGATCTGTCTTTGAACGGAATCTGCTGCTTAAAGCTGATTCAGAGTTTCGCAAAAGACAGATTAGTCAACTTCGCTTTAGCGATGTTAGATTCTGAGAGGGTTTGATTCTGAGATGCCCATATTCATTCAAATAAAAGTCTGTCAAAGCAAAGTCGCTCTCTTTTGCAATAAGCTTATTTAATGAAGCGTCGGCAGTTTCATTCCGTTTTCTTTAGAAACGGTGAAAAAGTGGTTGTTATCCGAAAAAATGGAAAGGCCGCTAAAGCTGCACTTTAGAGGACTGCTAATGGGCCTGGAATGGCATAGGACACTCTATTTACTAATCTTTCCTAATTTACTTAAATATTTACTTGTCTTTCATAATTTACTTTAATCTATACATTTGAAATTAATAAAAACTTTAAGTTCACTTAGTTCATCCTCTATTGTTAGCTGAAATTTCTTATTTTCTCTTTTTCTTTACTATTACCATCTCACAAACTTCAAACTTATCATTTCTACCTCTCACTTATTTGCCATTCATTTACCTTTCTGTTTATTGTCTCCTTATACCGATTTCTTTACTCCCTATTCTGAGGAGTAATATGTGGAGATTTTAATATTAACGTTTTAGATGGTAGAAATAAGGACTTTACCGATGACTGAATGAAGTCTTCAATTTTAAAATAGCTAATCAATTCCTACTTATTTCAAACCTAATTGTGCATCTTCCATGCTCGATATTTTTTTTAGTCTCCGATCCTAATTTAATTCAACGCTATGATCAGCTTATTATTTATTAAATCTTACTTTTATTTAGATGCTAATAATGTAAATAAATACTAAGCAAAGGGATTATTTATATATTTTGAGATTAAAATATACATATAAAATTTGCAGCAACCAGCCGGTTCGCTACACTAAATCGCTAGCAATATGTGGGGCACTGTATCGCTAGCAATTTTTTCATTTTTGTATGACAGATGAAACCAAGCTCCCCCTCCCCCCCGTATCCATGCACAGCATTTGTTGGTTCCGGAGGGATGACAGGTTACTGGGAAGGGGGAAGGAGGGAGTAGCGACGGTTTACACTTCGCTTAAATGTTTCGACGCACCACTCTGGAAAGCCAAGTAGTTCTGCTAAATACCTGAATCGGAGGAATCAGGCTGGCTACTTCAGATGAACATTTACCATGAAAGTAACGGTAAAATAATGATACACACCCTACAACACGACGACGCTCCAAGGTTTCAATAGAGCTGGATACCCTACTGCCCCATTAATTTGTAACGCACGACATTGGACACGGTCTAGAAGCTGAAGATATGTTCTCGAAGCTCCCGACCAAATATGCGAATTGTACTCCATTTTCGGATGGATATAGGTGGTGTAGATACAACGAAGATCGGTTGGAGTGAAGTATTTCTGACACCACTTAAGAAAGCCTAAGCACTTGGCTGCTTCTTTCGACACGTCAAAAATGTGATCGTTCCGACGAAGATCACATTAGATTGACATGCCCAGAACATCAAGAGCCTCCGACTCATTAATATCCACACCACCCATATTTAAAGGTGGCTAATTGTCACACGCTAAACGCTTGTGTCAACAGGTAGCCTTGTGGTTTACGCGCATTAAAATCGACCCGATTCGCTCGACCCCACTCTTGGATTTTATTGAGGTCAGATTGGAGTGTGTCATTCCTAATTCTGCGTTTTTCAATGATCTCCAGAAAAGATGGACGCCTGGAGAACGAATATGAATGACAAAATGTCATCAGCAAACGAGTAGACGGGGTTTAATGTCAATGACAGGAGGACTCTCACCGAATTGGTGAACACAACTGTTCTACCGCTCAGTGAGGAACGCCATCAAATCGCTTGTGGAGTGGTGAGCACGGAAACCGTACTGGCGATCACTGACCAATTGGTTGCTCTCCAGATACCTCATGAGTTAAAGTTTATAATGCTCTCCATAACTTTGTAGAGCACTGAGTAAATTGCTATGGGCCGGTAATTGGCAGAATTCGTAGCCTCATCTTTTTTGGGAACTGGCTGCACATTGGCAATCTTCCAGGAAGTGGGAAAAACTCCTGAAGTAAACGATAAATTAAAGAGATTGCGCAATGGGCGAGCCAGTGTTGAGGCGCATTTTCTCAACACATGGGCTGAAATGCCATCCGGTCCCGACGATTTATTTACGTTGAGGTTTACAAGCACTCTTTTAACAGCCAGCATTCGAAAGTGCATCTCAGGCATAATATGAGACACACCATCGATCACGGGCAGTGGTTGGCTACTCTCAGGAAGAGAGCAGTTTTCAGAAAACATTTTGGCTAATAAGTTTGCCTTATCAACCGAGTGAGTGAAGATCTGATCATCCTTGAGGAAAGTTGGAATAGACGATCGCGTCTGATTCTTCACTCTCCCCACGAACGACCAAAAGTTCTTACTACCGTTATGCTATTGAACTCTACGTCTAACGCGCTGTTCACAGTGGTATTGCACCTTCGCGCTTTAGAGTGGCATTGCACCTATTTCTGGCCTGATTGCGCAGCAGTTTAGATCAGCAGTTTTATTTGAACTCCAATTCCAAATCCTAAATGCTCTTTAGACCTGACTGCTTGTCTGCAAGTCGCATTATACCAGGAATGGTCTTTTGGTTTAATGTAAATTTAAAAAATTTAATTTTATAAAATTAATTTAATTTAATAAAATTATATTTTCTAACAATTTTGCTGCAGCATTTATGTTTCTATCCCTGAAACACAATTGCCAATTGAAACGGCTGAAATAGGAGTTCAGCGCATCCCAATTAGCCTTCTCAGAAAGCCACACTGTCCGCTTCGGAGCTGACTGGTGAGCGGATTGAAGACTAGAATATGGGAAGGTAGCAGAAATTGTAGCGTGGTCCGAATTACTAAGAGGTGCAAGAACATTCACATCATACTTGCTGTGATGTGAAGTTAGGAAAAGGTCCAGAATATTTTGGTTTTGCCCATTAACGCGCGTTGGTTCCTTCACTAATTGAGTCAAATTATTAGACTCAGCAAATAACTCAACATACAAACCCTCAGGTGTTGTGTGACTCGAATGACGTAGCCAATTGGAATTATGAACATTGAATTCACCAGCAACAACAATTTCACTGTTCGGATACGATTCCACAATTGTAGAAATCGAATCAGATTGACTGTCCAGTTTATCAAAAGTGGGCAGCCTCCCTAGACCCGGGTTCTATAAAACACGATTCTTCTTTTCTTCATTTTTCAAAGGCTTATCGGAAAGAGAGGGGATGAGAGGAGAGAAAAGCCTCCACACATTCTTCAAATGTAAAGATTTTTTGAGGCCCAAATTCTGTCGGATTCTCGGTTCTTATTACGCATACAATTAAACGCACGAACCGGTTTTTCAAGGCAGTTTGCCGAACGTAAATTTCACTTACACACATTGAGGTGTCACACGTATACGACTTTTAACATCAAAGAAGAAACTGCGTGTAGCCACGCTTTCTTCAAGATGCCAGGTTCAAGAAGCCGCTTCAAGAAGAATGATGTAGCCAAGGGCATTGACAGTGTAGTAACCACACTGTAGTTTAGCAAAGCTTTGTTTGCTTTTGCGTCGGTAAAGCCATCGTAGGACATGCTGGCTATAAATATTTTGCACACACTTGCAATAGTAAAATTTTTCCAGGTTTATCATGGCTTGGGAATTAAGGCAAACGTTTGAGAGGGATTATTATATTTATAAGACATTTTCGGGAGAAATTTTTATTAAAAAAATGCGGGCATACCTCATGTTATACTTTTAAAATTATAATATAATATAATATAATATAATAAAATATGATATCGATTTTTTAATATAAATTTAATATAATTTAAAATAATAAAATATTATATAAAATAAATGTATTTTCTAGCCGGTCTTGGTTAAGTAATTTAGTTAAAATAAAAAAAATTTCGTTTTCAGAGTGAAATACCTCATCTGCTAACTGCAAAAGCGCATTAAGAGTTATTTTCATCCCCTTTAAAAAATGGACTTGCTTTTTGTTGTTCGTAAAAAAAATATTTTTTAGGTACGTCAGGAAATATTTTAAAAACAGATGTGCCTCATTGTTTAGTTGCAGGGCAGAACGATAGCAATTATCCGCATAAAGTGATATGCTATTAAGGCAGTCGAAAATCTTATCAATTTTTTCTATAAAGTTAGCAGTAGCCAAAGCCACTTCACAATTGCAATTTTTAAAGCCATCGGTAGAACAGATCGTCCTAATGGCGGCTTGAACCGTTCTGCTGAAAATTTGGGTGGCTAATTTTACTTTAATTTTTTCAAATTGTTCCGGTTCAATATGCTGATTAGTTAGTTTTGTGCAGAGTTTAGTTGGCGCACTTTGTTCACGATCCAAGTCCCTCAAAGTGCTAAATTTCTTTTTTAAGGAATCAAAGCCAGTATTAATAAATCCTGATTGAAGATTTTTAATTGGTGCGCAATTGTTTATTGAATCTTATTGTGGATTGTGTTTTTGTATGAAACGCTTCACAAATTCAGTATTTTCATTTATTTCACTTCAATAGTTCAGGTTAAGTATTTACAATAGAAAAGTTCGGGTTTTGCAAAGTCTATGTGGATGTTGAGTATATTTCGCACTATTTTTCACCGGGCACTCTGTCTGCACGCGTCAAATGTTCAGCAGCAAGAAGAAAGAAGTGAGTGAGTGAGTGCGTGGGTCCAGCGACGATCGCTGGAGGCCGGTCAATTTGCGCCAGTTGCCGCGGAGAGAGCCCGCAGCCGAGCTTACTCTCACGAGAGAGGCGCATCTCATGACCGGCAGGCTGACAAGAGAGAGACTGGAGTGCTCACTTCTGACACCCTACCGATCGGACTGCAAAACCTCAACCCCGACAACTGGCGCCATGCCTCGTCTCCGGCCTAGTGGAGGAGCGTGTGGTGCGTCTCCCCGCACTTGCGACAGCGCATGGGGCTCCGGCACGCAGCCAACCGCGCCAGACAGTTGCGGCACATATGCCGCGCGTGTGCCGTCAAGTTCCGCTGCGCTGGTGTCTGTTGCAGAAACAGCGGACAACGGCTCAGCACATGCCGTCCCGCACACAGGGGACAGCACAGCTCGCGCTCGCGGGCCTCTATACGAAGCCGCTGGGCTGGCGGCCGGAATCACTGGCGCGCGTCGTGGGGCCGGATGACCTGGAGGCGCGTGTCTTGGGGCCGGAGGTGCTGGTGGGGCCGGCGGTGCTGGTGGTACACGTCGCAGGGCCGGTTCGGGTGGGGCGGGCCGCAGACGTCTCGGGGCCGGTGTGGGTGGTGAGAGCGCACGTCTCGGGGCCAGCTCTGGTAGTGGACGTGGCGCGTGGCGCGGCGGATACCGCACCGACATCGTGCGAACTCGCAGACTTCCGCAAATTCGGAGGTCGTCGCAATAGCGGTGCATCGGTGCTGGGGCCAGATCGTAGGAGGCTTCCTCGGCCCGGACGAAGAAGCTCCGGAAAGCTTGGGTCGGCGGGGTGGGCGAGCGTCGCGCCGTGGCGATCGCTTGTGCCTCCTCGGCCGAGACAATCAAATCTACTTTGACGACGAGGTATATTAATTTTATGTGCTCAGTCAGTGACACCTTGGAGTAGATTTAGGGTAAAAAATTATTAAGCATTTTCCTTCGATTTAATACAAAGGGTAAATTTAATAGCTTAAGTCTAAATTCGTAAGGAAGTAATATTCTTGTCGGATCCCAACGAAGATTTCGCGAGCAAAATAAAAGAAACTCCTTTTGCACTGATTCGATTTCAGAGATGTAACAATTATAGCTACGATTCGAGGCAAAAGAGCTAAGGACAAAATAGCCAATAAACTCCGTTCACAGTTCTAATTCAACTAAAGAGTCTAGGAAACCTTTAAACTCAGCTGATGGCTCTCCAGCTCTTTTGCATATACAGCAGCGCTACGAACTTAAGGAGTCAAGTGCTTCCAAATGCCGTCACTTTGCATGAGCTGACACAAGAGCTACCTAGCCAACTGAAGTGATTAAGAAGTGTGTAACTTCTGAAGTAAGTGTTTTGCGTGAGGACATAAACAAGCATGTGTTTACAGTTAGATGGATCACTTAACGACTTTAAAATGTGCCTATTTGATAACGAGAAGCGCACGTCATATTATTTAAGGGAGTGCAGTGGGGAAGTCGTTGAATTGAAAGGAAAATTAGCTGCTGTTTTTAAATGTTGTGATATCCTCGAGCAAATTTATTTATCCGCTGATGCCATTCTTTTTGGAGTACCTCAGACCTCTAAACGCGAACCTAAAGACGTTTTTCTTCGCTTTTGTGATTCAGTCAACTGTAATCCACCGGCCCCGAATGCCATATTTCGAACACGATGAGGAAATTAAACTACAGATCCGCCAATAATTATTACATTTAGATCTGTCTTTGAACGGAATCTGCTGCTTAAAGCTGATTCAGAGTTTCGCAAAAGACAGATTAGTCAACTTCGCTTTAGCGATGTTAGATTCTGAGAGGGTTTGATTCTGAGATGCCCATATTCATTCAAATGAAAGTCTGTCAAAGCAAAGTCGCTCTCTTTTGCAATAAGCTTATTTAATGAAGCGTCGGCAGTTTCATTCCGTTTTCTTTAGAAACGGTGAAAAAGTGGTTGTTATCCGAAAAAATGGAAAGGCCGCTAAAGCTGCACTTCAGAGGACTGCTAATGGGCCTGGAATGGCATAGGACACTCTATTTACTAATCTTTCCTAATTTACTTAAATATTTACTTGTCTTTCATAATTTACTTTAATCTATACATTTGAAATTAATAAAAACTTTAAGTTCACTTAGTTCATCCTCTATTGTTAGCTGAAATTTCTTATTTTCTCTTTTTCTTTACTATTATCATCTCACAAACTTCAAACTTATCATTTCTACCTCTCACTTATTTGCCATTCATTTACCTTTCTGTTTATTGTCTCCTTATACCGATTTCTTTACTCCCTATTCTGAGGAGTAATATGTGGAAATTTTAATATTAACGTTTTAGATGGTAGAAATAAGGACTTTACCGATGACTGAATGAAGTCTTCAATTTTAAAATAGCTAATCAATTCCTACTTATTTCAAACCTAATTGTGCATCTTCCATGCTCGATATTTTTTTTAGTCTCCGATCCTAATTTAATTCAACGCTATGATCAGCTTATTATTTATTAAATCTTACTTTTATTTAGATGCTAATAATGTAAATAAATACTAAGCAAAGGGATTATTTATATATTTTGAGATTAAAATATACATATAAAATTTGCAGCAACCAGCCGGTTCGCTACACTAGGAAATCGCTAGCAATATGTGGGGTTTTTTCATTTTTGTATGACAGATGAAACCAAGCTCCCCCCCCCCCCGTATCCATGCACAGCATTTGTTGGTTCCGGAGGGATGACAGGTTAGTGGGAAGGGGGAAGGAGGGAGTAGCGACGGTTTTATTGGAGTGTGTCATTCCTAATTCTGCGTTTTTCAATGATCTCCAGAAAAGAAGGACGCCTGGAGAACGAATATGAATGACAAATGTCATCAGCAAACGAGTAGACGGGGTTTAATGTCAATGACAGAAGGTCATTGATGAAAATAAGAAAAAGGGTCGGAGACAGGACCGAAGTCTGCGGAACTCCAGCATTGATGGAGTGCTCTTTGGAAGCAGAGCCGTCTATCACAACCCGAATAGAACGGCCGCTGAGGAAACTCGATATCCATCGAGTGAATGTATTACCGACACCATAAGCAGCCAGTTTAGACACGAGTGCTTTGTGCCACACTCGGTCAAATGCCTTAGAGATATACAAAGCAACAACCTTACTCTCACCGAATTGGTGAACACAACTGTTCTACCGCTCAGTGAGGAACGCCATCAAATCGCTTGTGGAGTGGTGAGCACGGAAACCGTACTGGCGATCACTGACCAATTGGTTGCTCTCCAGATACCTCATGAGTTAAAGTTTATAATGCTCTCCATAACTTTGTAGAGCACTGAGCAAATTGCTATGGGCCGGTAATTGGCAGAATTCGTAGCCTCATCTTTTTTGGGAACTGGCTGCACATTAGCAATCTTCCAGGAAGTGGGAAAAACTCCTGAAGTAAACGATAAATTAAAGAGATTGCGCAATGGGCGAGCCAGTGTTGAGGCGCATTTTCTCAACACATGGGCTGAAATGCCATCCGGTCCCGACGATTTATTTACGTTGAGGTTTACAAGCACTCTTTTAACAGCCAGCATTCGAAAGTGCATCTCAGGCATAATATGAGACACACCATCGATCACGGGCAGTGGTTGGCTACTCTCAGGAAGAGAGCAGTTTTCAGAAAACATTTTGGCTAATAAGTTTGCCTTATCAACCGAGTGAGTGAAGATCTGATCATCCTTGAGGAAAGTTGGAATAGACGATCGCGTCTGATTCTTCACTCTCCCCACGAACGACCAAAAGTTCTTACTACCGTTATGCTATTGAACTCTACGTCTAACGCGCTGTTCACAGTGGTATTGCACCTTCGCGCTTTAGAGTGGCATTGCACCTATTTCTGGCCTGATTGCGCAGCAGTTTAGATCAGCAGTTTTATTTGAACTCCAATTCCAAATCCTAAATGCTCTTTAGACCTGACTGCTTGTCTGCAAGTCGCATTATACCAGGAATGGTCTTTTGGTTTAATGTAAATTTAAAAAATTTAATTTTATAAAATTAATTTAATTTAATAAAATTATATTTTCTAACAATTTTGCTGCAGCATTTATGTTTCTATCCCTGAAACACAATTGCCAATTGAAACGGCTGAAATAGGAGTTCAGCGCATCCCAATTAGCCTTCTCAGAAAGCCACACTGTCCGCTTCGGAGCTGACTGGTGAGCGGATTGAAGACTAGAATATGGGAAGGTAGCAGAAATTGTAGCGTGGTCCGAATTACTAAGAGGTGCAAGAACATTCACATCATACTTGCTGTGATGTGAAGTTAGGAAAAGGTCCAGAATATTTTGGTTTTGCCCATTAACGCGCGTTGGTTCCTTCACTAATTGAGTCAAATTATTAGACTCAGCAAATAACTCAACATACAAACCCTCAGGTGTTGTGTGACTCGAATGACGTAGCCAATTGGAATTATGAACATTGAATTCACCAGCAACAACAATTTCACTGTTCGGATACGATTCCACAATTGTAGAAATCGAATCAGATTGACTGTCCAGTTTATCAAAAGTGGGCAGCCTCCCTAGACCCGGGTTCTATAAAACACGATTCTTCTTTTCTTCATTTTTCAAAGGCTTATCGGAAAGAGAGGGGATGAGAGGAGAGAAAAGCCTCCACACATTCTTCAAATGTAAAGATTTTTTGAGGCCCAAATTCTGTCGGATTCTCGGTTCTTATTACGCATACAATTAAACGCACGAACCGGTTTTTCAAGGCAGTTTGCCGAACGTAAATTTCACTTACACACATTGAGGTGTCACACGTATACGACTTTTAACATCAAAGAAGAAACTGCGTGTAGCCACGCTTTCTTCAAGATGCCAGGTTCAAGAAGCCGCTTCAAGAAGAATGATGTAGCCAAGGGCATTGACAGTGTAGTAACCACACTGTAGTTTAGCAAAGCTTTGTTTGCTTTTGCGTCGGTAAAGCCATCGTAGGACATGCTGGCTATAAATATTTTGCACACACTTGCAATAGTAAAATTTTTCCAGGTTTATCATGGCTTGGGAATTAAGGCAAACGTTTGAGAGGGATTATTATATTTATAAGACATTTTCGGGAGAAATTTTTATTAAAAAAATGCGGGCATACCTCATGTTATACTTTTAAAATTATAATATAATATAATATAATATAATAAAATATGATATCGATTTTTTAATATAAATTTAATATAATTTAAAATAATAAAATATTATATAAAATAAATGTATTTTCTAGCCGGTCTTGGTTAAGTAATTTAGTTAAAATAAAAAAAATTTCGTTTTCAGAGTGAAATACCTCATCTGCTAACTGCAAAAGCGCATTAAGAGTTATTTTCATCCCCTTTAAAAAATGGACTTGCTTTTTGTTGTTCGTAAAAAAAATATTTTTTAGGTACGTCAGGAAATATTTTAAAAACAGATGTGCCTCATTGTTTAGTTGCAGGGCAGAACGATAGCAATTATCCGCATAAAGTGATATGCTATTAAGGCAGTCGAAAATCTTATCAATTTTTTCTATAAAGTTAGCAGTAGCCAAAGCCACTTCACAATTGCAATTTTTAAAGCCATCGGTAGAACAGATCGTCCTAATGGCGGCTTGAACCGTTCTGCTGAAAATTTGGGTGGCTAATTTTACTTTAATTTTTTCAAATTGTTCCGGTTCAATATGCTGATTAGTTAGTTTTGTGCAGAGTTTAGTTGGCGCACTTTGTTCACGATCCAAGTCCCTCAAAGTGCTAAATTTCTTTTTTAAGGAATCAAAGCCAGTATTAATAAATCCTGATTGAAGATTTTTAATTGGTGCGCAATTGTTTATTGAATCTTATTGTGGATTGTGTTTTTGTATGAAACGCTTCACAAATTCAGTATTTTCATTTATTTCACTTCAATAGTTCAGGTTAAGTATTTACAATAGAAAAGTTCGGGTTTTGCAAAGTCTATGTGGATGTTGAGTATATTTCGCACTATTTTTCACCGGGCACTCTGTCTGCACGCGTCAAATGTTCAGCAGCAAGAAGAAAGAAGTGAGTGAGTGAGTGCGTGGGTCCAGCGACGATCGCTGGAGGCCGGTCAATTTGCGCCAGTTGCCGCGGAGAGAGCCCGCAGCCGAGCTTACTCTCACGAGAGAGGCGCATCTCATGACCGGCAGGCTGACAAGAGAGAGACTGGAGTGCTCACTTCTGACACCCTACCGATCGGACTGCAAAACCTCAACCCCGACAACTGGCGCCATGCCTCGTCTCCGGCCTAGTGGAGGAGCGTGTGGTGCGTCTCCCCGCACTTGCGACAGCGCATGGGGCTCCGGCACGCAGCCAACCGCGCCAGACAGTTGCGGCACATATGCCGCGCGTGTGCCGTCAAGTTCCGCTGCGCTGGTGTCTGTTGCAGAAACAGCGGACAACGGCTCAGCACATGCCGTCCCGCACACAGGGGACAGCACAGCTCGCGCTCGCGGGCCTCTATACGAAGCCGCTGGGCTGGCGGCCGGAATCACTGGCGCGCGTCGTGGGGCCGGATGACCTGGAGGCGCGTGTCTTGGGGCCGGAGGTGCTGGTGGGGCCGGCGGTGCTGGTGGTACACGTCGCAGGGCCGGTTCGGGTGGGGCGGGCCGCAGACGTCTCGGGGCCGGTGTGGGTGGTGAGAGCGCACGTCTCGGGGCCAGCTCTGGTAGTGGACGTGGCGCGTGGCGCGGCGGATACCGCACCGACATCGTGCGAACTCGCAGACTTCCGCAAATTCGGAGGTCGTCGCAATAGCGGTGCATCGGTGCTGGGGCCAGATCGTAGGAGGCTTCCTCGGCCCGGACGAAGAAGCTCCGGAAAGCTTGGGTCGGCGGGGTGGGCGAGCGTCGCGCCGTGGCGATCGCTTGTGCCTCCTCGGCCGAGACAATCAAATCTACTTTGACGACGAGGTATATTAATTTTATGTGCTCAGTCAGTGACACCTTGGAGTAGATTTAGGGTAAAAAATTATTAAGCATTTTCCTTCGATTTAATACAAAGGGTAAATTTAATAGCTTAAGTCTAAATTCGTAAGGAAGTAATATTCTTGTCGGATCCCAACGAAGATTTCGCGAGCAAAATAAAAGAAACTCCTTTTGCACTGATTCGATTTCAGAGATGTAACAATTATAGCTACGATTCGAGGCAAAAGAGCTAAGGACAAAATAGCCAATAAACTCCGTTCACAGTTCTAATTCAACTAAAGAGTCTAGGAAACCTTTAAACTCAGCTGATGGCTCTCCAGCTCTTTTGCATATACAGCAGCGCTACGAACTTAAGGAGTCAAGTGCTTCCAAATGCCGTCACTTTGCATGAGCTGACACAAGAGCTACCTAGCCAACTGAAGTGATTAAGAAGTGTGTAACTTCTGAAGTAAGTGTTTTGCGTGAGGACATAAACAAGCATGTGTTTACAGTTAGATGGATCACTTAACGACTTTAAAATGTGCCTATTTGATAACGAGAAGCGCACGTCATATTATTTAAGGGAGTGCAGTGGGGAAGTCGTTGAATTGAAAGGAAAATTAGCTGCTGTTTTTAAATGTTGTGATATCCTCGAGCAAATTTATTTATCCGCTGATGCCATTCTTTTTGGAGTACCTCAGACCTCTAAACGCGAACCTAAAGACGTTTTTCTTCGCTTTTGTGATTCAGTCAACTGTAATCCACCGGCCCCGAATGCCATATTTCGAACACGATGAGGAAATTAAACTACAGATCCGCCAATAATTATTACATTTAGATCTGTCTTTGAACGGAATCTGCTGCTTAAAGCTGATTCAGAGTTTCGCAAAAGACAGATTAGTCAACTTCGCTTTAGCGATGTTAGATTCTGAGAGGGTTTGATTCTGAGATGCCCATATTCATTCAAATGAAAGTCTGTCAAAGCAAAGTCGCTCTCTTTTGCAATAAGCTTATTTAATGAAGCGTCGGCAGTTTCATTCCGTTTTCTTTAGAAACGGTGAAAAAGTGGTTGTTATCCGAAAAAATGGAAAGGCCGCTAAAGCTGCACTTCAGAGGACTGCTAATGGGCCTGGAATGGCATAGGACACTCTATTTACTAATCTTTCCTAATTTACTTAAATATTTACTTGTCTTTCATAATTTACTTTAATCTATACATTTGAAATTAATAAAAACTTTAAGTTCACTTAGTTCATCCTCTATTGTTAGCTGAAATTTCTTATTTTCTCTTTTTCTTTACTATTATCATCTCACAAACTTCAAACTTATCATTTCTACCTCTCACTTATTTGCCATTCATTTACCTTTCTGTTTATTGTCTCCTTATACCGATTTCTTTACTCCCTATTCTGAGGAGTAATATGTGGAAATTTTAATATTAACGTTTTAGATGGTAGAAATAAGGACTTTACCGATGACTGAATGAAGTCTTCAATTTTAAAATAGCTAATCAATTCCTACTTATTTCAAACCTAATTGTGCATCTTCCATGCTCGATATTTTTTTTAGTCTCCGATCCTAATTTAATTCAACGCTATGATCAGCTTATTATTTATTAAATCTTACTTTTATTTAGATGCTAATAATGTAAATAAATACTAAGCAAAGGGATTATTTATATATTTTGAGATTAAAATATACATATAAAATTTGCAGCAACCAGCCGGTTCGCTACACTAGGAAATCGCTAGCAATATGTGGGGTTTTTTCATTTTTGTATGACAGATGAAACCAAGCCCCCCCCCCCCCCCCGTATCCATGCACAGCATTTGTTGGTTCCGGAGGGATGACAGGTTAGTGGGAAGGGGGAAGGAGGGAGTAGCGACGGTTTTATTGGAGTGTGTCATTCCTAATTCTGCGTTTTTCAATGATCTCCAGAAAAGAAGGACGCCTGGAGAACGAATATGAATGACAAATGTCATCAGCAAACGAGTAGACGGGGTTTAATGTCAATGACAGAAGGTCATTGATGAAAATAAGAAAAAGGGTCGGAGACAGGACCGAAGTCTGCGGAACTCCAGCATTGATGGAGTGCTCTTTGGAAGCAGAGCCGTCTATCACAACCCGAATAGAACGGCCGCTGAGGAAACTCGATATCCATCGAGTGAATGTATTACCGACACCATAAGCAGCCAGTTTAGACACGAGTGCTTTGTGCCACACTCGGTCAAATGCCTTAGAGATATACAAAGCAACAACCTTACTCTCACCGAATTGGTGAACACAACTGTTCTACCGCTCAGTGAGGAACGCCATCAAATCGCTTGTGGAGTGGTGAGCACGGAAACCGTACTGGCGATCACTGACCAATTGGTTGCTCTCCAGATACCTCATGAGTTAAAGTTTATAATGCTCTCCATAACTTTGTAGAGCACTGAGCAAATTGCTATTGGCTGGTAATTGGCAGAATTCGTAGCCTCATCTTTTTTGGGAACTGGCTGCACATTGGCAATCTTCCAGGAAGTGGGAAAAACTCCTGAAGTAAACGATAAATTAAAGAGATTGCGCAATGGACGAGCCAGTGTTGAGGCGCATTTTCTCAACACATGGGCTGAAAAGCCATCCGGTCCCGACGATTTATTTACGTTGAGGTTTACAAGCACTCTTTTAACAGCCAGCATTCGAAAGTGCATCTCAGGCATAATATGAGACACACCATCGATCACGGGCAGTGGTTGGCTACTCTCAGGAAGAGAGCAGTTTTCAGAAAACATTTTGGCTAATAAGTTTGCCTTATCAACCGAGTGAGTGAAGATCTGATCATCCTTGAGGAAAGTTGGAATAGACGATCGCGTCTGATTCTTCACTCTCCCCACGAAAGACCAAAAGTTCTTACTACCGTTATGCTATTGAACTCTACGTCTAACGCGCTGTTCACAGTGGCATTGCACCTTCGCGCTTTAGAGTGGCATTGCACCTATTTCTGGCCTGATTGCGCAGCAGTTTAGTCCAGCAGTTTTATTTGAACTCCAATTCCTAAATGCTTCCTCTTTAGACCTGACTGCTTGTCTGCAAGTCGCATTAAACCAGGAATGGTCTTTTGGTTTAATGTAAATTTAAAAAATTTAATTTTATAAAATTAATTTAATTTAATAAAATTATATTTTCTAACAATTTTGCTGCAGCATTTATGTTTCTATCCCTGAAACACAATTGCCAATTGAAACGGCTGAAATAGGAGTTCAGCGCATCCCAATTAGCCTTCTCAGAAAGCCACACTGTCCGCTTCGGAGCTGACTGGTGAGCGGATTGAAGACTAGAATATGGGAAGGTAGCAGAAATTGTAGCGTGGTCCGAATTACTAAGAGGTGCAAGAACATTCACATCATACTTGCTGTGATGTGAAGTTAGGAAAAGGTCCAGAATATTTTGGTTTTGCCCATTAACGCGCGTTGGTTCCTTCACTAATTGAGTCAAATTATTAGACTCAGCAAATAACTCAACATACAAACCCTCAGGTGTTGTGTGACTCGAATGACGTAGCCAATTGGCTTTATGAACATTGAATTCACCAGCAACAACAATTTCACTGTTCGGATACGATTCCACAATTGTAGAAATCGAATCAGAGAGACTGTCCAGTTTATCAAAAGTGGGCAGCCTCCCTAGACCCGGGTTCTATAAAACACGATTCTTCTTTTCTTCATTTTTCAAAGGCTTATCGGAAAGAGAGGGGATGAGAGGAGAGAAAAACCTCCACACATTCTTCAAATGTAAAGATTTTTTGAGGCCCAAATTCTGTCGGATTCTCGGTTCTTATTACGCATACAATTAAACGCACGAACCGGTTTTTCAAGGCAGTTTGCCGAACGTAAATTTCACTCACACACATTGAGGTGTCACACGTATACGACTTTTAACATCAAAGAAGAAACTGCGTGTAGCCACGCTTTCTTCAAGATGCCAGGTTCAAGAAGCCGCTTCAAGAAGAATGATGTAGCCAAGGGCATTGACAGTGTAGTAACCACACTGTAGTTTAGCAAAGCTTTGTTTGCTTGTGCGTCGGTAAAGCCATCGTAGGACATGCTGGCTATAAATATTTTGCACACACTTGCAATAGTAAAATTTTTCCAGGTTTATCATGGCTTGGGAATTAAGGCAAACGTTTGAGAGGGATTATTATATTTATAAGACATTTTCGGGAGAAATTTTTATTAAAAAAATGCGGGCATACCTCATGTTATACTTTTAAAATTATAATATAATATAATATAATATAATATAATAAAATATGATATCGATTTTTCAGTTTTCACTTTCCATTTTTCACTTTTCAATAATATAATTTAAAATAATAAAATATTATATAAAATAAATGTATTTTCTAGCCGGTCTTGGTTAAGTAATTTAGTTAAAATAAAAAAAATTTCGTTTTCAGAGTGAAATACCTCATCTGCTAACAGCAAAAGCGCATTAAGAGTTATTTTCATCCCCTTTAAAAAATGGACTTGCTTTTTGTTGTTCGTAAAAAAAATATTTTTTAGGTACGTCAGGAAATATTTTAAAAATAGATGTGCCTCATTGTTTAGTTGCAGGGCAGAACGATAGCAATTATCCGCATAAAGTGATATGCTATTAAGGCAGTCGAAAATCTTATCAATTTTTTCTATAAAATTAGCAGTAGCCAAAGCGACTTCACAATTGCAATTTTTAAAGCCATCGGTAGAACAGATCGTCCTAATGGCGGCTTGAACCGTTCTGCTGAAAATTTGGGTGGCTAATTTTACTTTAATTTTTTCAAATTGTTCCGGTTCAATATGCTGATTAGTTAGTTTTGTGCAGAGTTTAGTTGGCGCACTTTGTTCACGATCCAAGTCCCTCAAAGTGCTAAATTTCTTTTTTAAGGAATCAAAGCCAGTATTAATAAATCCTGGTTGAAGATTTTTAATTGGTGCGCAATTGTTTATTGAATCTTCATGTGGATTGTGTTTTTGTATGAAACGCTTCACAAATTCAGTATTTTCATTTATTTCACTTCAATAGTTCAGGTTAAGTATTTACAATAGAAAAGTTCGGGTTTTGCAAAGTCTATGTGGATGTTGAGTATATTTCGCACTATTTTTCACCGGGCACTCTGTCTACACGCGTCAAATGTTCAGCAGCAAGAAGAAAGAAGTGAGTGAGTGAGTGCGTGGGTCCAGCGACGATCGCTGGAGGCCGGTCAATTTGTGCCAGTTGCCGCGAGAGAGCCCGCAGCCGAGCTTACTCTCACGAGAGAGGCGCATCTCATGACCGGCAGGCTGACAAGAGAGAGACTGGAGTGCTCACTTCTGACACCCTACCGATCGGACTGCAAAACCTCAACCCCGACAACTGGCGCCATGCCTCGTCTCCGGCCTAGTGGAGGAGCGTGTGGTGCGTGGGGCCGGATGACCTGGAGGCGCGTGTCTTGGGGCCGGAGGTGCTGGTGGTACACGTCGCAGGACCGGTTCGGGTGGGGCGGGCCGCAGACGTCTCGGGGCCGGTGTGGGTGGTGAGAGCGCACGTCTCGGGGCCAGCTCTGATAGTGGACGTGGCGCGTGGCGCGACGGATACCGCACCGACATCGTGCGAACTCGCAGACTTCCGCAAATTCGGAGGTCGTCGCAATAGCGGTGCATCGGTGCTGGGGCCAGATCGTAGGAGGCTTCCTCGGCCCGGACGAAGAAGCTCCGGAAAGCTTGGGTCGGCGGGGTGAGCGAGCGTCGCGCCGTGGCGATCGCTTGTGCCTCCTCGGCCGAGACGTCGAGCACCAGGACGTCAGCCATTGGGGACGGCTCCCGGTGGGCAGCAATGGGCGGCGGTGGAGGTGGCGCAGATGGGCACAGCCCTGGGTGGTGCCACAGACGCCCTCTTCGGGTCCGCGCATATTGCCGGCGGATCAGATACATGGTGGGGCTGTAATGAGAAAAGAAGGGGTTACTAATAGGCTGTCATGCACAGGGTAAGGGCACTAATTTCGTAATGGGACGCGTGACGTGACCGCTTTCGGTTAAGAGGTCAGCCACGCGTACGCTTTGTCTTGTCCGCGGTAGACAGTTGTAACACGGCCACGTGAAACGGCACGTTGTCGTCGCGAATGACAACGGGATCGTCTGGTTGGAAGTCGCGCTGTGGAGTCTTCCACTTTGTACAGCGGGAAAGCTCTCGCAGATATTCTGCCTTCCATCTTAGACAGAGATGCTGAGCGAGAGCTTGCACGCGTCGCCACCGATTGAGAATGGAGAGCGGATTATTATGCGGCTCGAGTTCTGCTGGAGCGAGTAAGGGCCCACCAATTAGAAAATGGCCGGAGGGTGATGGCTTCCATCATGGTTGTGTCTTCGGAGGACGCAGTGAGGGGGCGTGAATTAAAGCACGATTCGATCTTGCTCAGATGAGTGGAAAATTCTTCACATGTGAATTTTATGACTGGGGCCACATTTCGGAGATGGGTTTTGAGGATCTTGACCCCAGCCTCCCAAAGGCCTCCCATGTGCGGAGCTCCTGGCGGCAAAAAATGCCAGAAGATGTTTTGGTGTGAATACCGGGTTTCGATCAAGTCCTTTGTGCGAGACATGAAGTCTTGGAAGTCGCGCCGGAGCTCTTTGGAGGCGCCTACACAATTGGTGCCGTTATTCGAGTAGATGTTGTCAGGGCAGCCTCTGCGGGCGGCGAACCGGGAAAAGGTGGCAAGGAAGGTAGCGGTTGAGAGGTCGCTAGTGGGTTCCAAATGAATGGCCTTCGTTGCGAAACAGACAAAGACACAAACATAGCCTTTAGTAATTAAGAACGCGCGTCCCGTGTAATTTTTAATATCGAACGGGCCAGCGAAATCGACTTCGGTATTGGCAAATGGGCGGGAGAACGTGATGCGTTCTGGTGGCAATGCTGCCATGAGCTGGGTTCGTTGCTTCTTCCGATGTAGGATGCACGGCTTGCAAGTATGGATCGTCGTTTTGATGAGGTTTTTCACCTTGGGGATCCAGAATTGGGTACGGACCAGACGAAGAACTAATTGGTTGCCGCCGTGTAGAGATATTTCGTGTATAAAACGAATGAGCAGTCGGAACCCGATTATAATGACATTCGGCAGGATAATCGGGTGCCGTTCGCCGGAAGGCAACTTGGGACATGAGGACAACCGCCCGCCAACGCGCATCGTGTTGTCCGTGTGGAGGAACGGGTTCAACGAGAGTAGGCTGCTTTTAGATCGCAGTATCGCGTGGTTTTCTAGCGCGGCGTACTCGTCCGCGAAATGCATTTTCTGGCAGGATATCGCGAGGTAGCGTTTCGTTTCCTTTATTTCTCCCGGTGGGAGGTGCCGGTTGGGGTGCGAGTGCAAGTGACGCTTAGCTGGATGAGCGTTGTGGAGAAATCGATATACGTATGAGTATACGCGTAGGGCTCGTGGCAGCGACGAAAATCGTTCGAGCGGATCCTTCTCGGAAGCGCAATGGGTGTGCATCGTTTTGATCGTCTTCTGCTCCAGTGTGGTGACGTATTCGTCTGAGGCGCTGAATTCGGGCCAGCGATCCTTATCGTGGGCGAGCCAAGCAGGTCCATTCCACCAGAGGGTGCTCTCGGCGAGATCTTGGGGCGTGGACCCGCGACTGGCTAATTCCGCGGGGTTGTCCTGGGAATCCACATAAAACCATTGCGACTGTGGTACCTTCTCGATGATTTTGGCAACTCGGTTTGCCAGATTTCTCGGATTTCTTCAGCCAGGCCAAAACAATGGTGGAGTCGCTCTTACAATAGATCGTGTAATGGGGCAGCTGCAGCGTGGGCACGAGAGTGTCGATCATCTCAGCAACTAAAGTGGCTCCGCATAATTCTAAGCTGGGGAGAGACAAAGTTTTAATTGGGGCTACCCGAGTTTTGGAGTACAAAAGGAAAACTTGGACTTCCTGAGCGATCGTGATGCGGGCATAGATGACTCCTGCGTAGGCTTTCTGTGAGGCATCGCAAAAGGCATGGAGTTCGACTTGGCTTCCGGGGGTGTAACTCACCCATCGCGGGATGCGGATGGCGCGGATGTGCTGGTAATTCTGGAGAAAACTTAACCAGTTAGCGTGAGTTACCTGAGGCAGAGTGTCATCCCAGTCGATTTTGTCCAACCAGACTCGCTGAATCAGAATCTTCGCTGCAACGATGATCGGAGCCAGCCAACCGGCTGGATCGAACAGCTTGGCAACTAGAGACAACATTTCTCGTTTCGTGTACGCCGCTTTGATGACGATAGCTTGGACATCGAAGTAGAAGTCATCATGGGTCGCGTTCCATCGAATTCCAAGCATTTTGGCAGTGCTGGAATCTTCTAGCGTCAGGAAATCAGAATGGAGCAGATGGGATGCCGGCAAGTTTGCCAGAATGCCTTTATGGTTGGCAGTCCATGGAATGCTGTAAAATGTGTGTCTGCCAATTGAAGAAGGGTGCGTATAGCAAGGAACGGGGCGCAATTAACTCCAAACGTTACCGTTTGAAGCTCGAAGTCGGTAAGTTCGGACTCGTACGGGTCTCGGAAGAGAACGCGCTGATAAGGGGTGTGCTTTGGGTCAACCAATACATTTTTTGAATGTTGACGATACATTTTTTGAATGTCTCTGTTGAAGACATAGCGGAAGAAACGGCATCGTAAAATTAAAAAAGTCAAATCTGACTGTAGCTGTGTATTGTTTGAGCGCAATGTGTCTCGAGGCCCCTAAGCGGAGCGTGTCTGTAAAGCCGATTTTAAAGGGCAGTGATACGATGTAGCGGCCGTCATCGCGTCTTCGCGTCGTTTTCACGAAATTTTCTTCGCAAAACTTGTCTGAGGGGGATAGCCGTTTAGTTTTGGGAAGTTCCTCCATCTCCCAAAAGCGTTCGAACTGTTGTTCGAAGGAGACTTCATTGAAGTAAGCCACTTTTATGGGTGCAGTGGCAGATTGCGTGATGGGAACCGGCCCGGTTAGGATCCAACCGAACACGGTTTGCTGAGCCATGAGAGAGCCCAGTACTTGGCGGCGGATGCCGTCCAGCAGGATTGCTGGGTATAAATCGGCTCCGATGAGGATGTCGACATGCTCGCTTCTAGAGAAGTTGACATCTGCGAGCTCGATGTCTTGAGGGAGACCACTGAGAAGTGACCTGTGTAACGCGTGAGAAGGCAAACGTCCTGTAATTTGTGAGAGCACAAGCGCCGTCACGTTAACTTAAAATTTGGGATCAAGTGGCGAATTCATGAGAAAATCGCACGATCTTGATATTTTTGCGGACACGGTCTCTTTGAGACCGGAGACTACGGCGGTAGTTGGCCGCGCTGGGAGCTTTAAGAGCTTTTGTATGCGTTCAGAGATGAACGACACTTCGGACCCAGGATCAATCAAAACGCGCGCGATGTAACATGTACCGTGATGGCGTATTGTTACCATGGCAGTCCCTAACAGTACCTGTTTTGGTGCTTTCGCGAAGCACACCTGATGCGTGTCCTGTGGATTTCGCTGTTGCGCGGGGGGGAGAAGTGGACTGTATGTTGGAGGGAGGTCGCATTGAAGAATGCGGCCTTTCTTGCTGAGAAGCATGATGCGTCGAACCGGGAATAAAATTCGAATAGACAGGGGCTTGAGCACGCGGAGCGTTGTCAAACCGCCGCTCTTGGTGTGAGGCACGGAGTGTCGAATCTGATGTAGCATTCGATGAGAATGGAGCGTGCTCACGATGCAAGAGGGTGTGATGCCTGCCATTGCATTTGAGGCAATTGAATCTGCTTGGACAGTTTTTCACGGAATGAGATCTGGCCAAGCAGTTGTTGCACAAGCGGTTTTTCTGAACGGTATTCAGCCGCTGTGGAACGAGCAAGCTGAGACACTGACAACAGGATCTCAACTTGTGCTGCTTCTGGCAAAGAGGGCAGCTTTCTTGGGACACCTTCAATTGAAAGGTGTTGACGCGTTCAGAGGCTGGAGTCAAGTGAGTTGGAGTTGGGGGCTGTGTTGACTTCGATGCGGGTGTGCATTTGATATCTTGCACCGTTTCAAGGGTCTGGAAACGATGCGTGAGAAACGCATCCAGATCTGTCGATTTTGAAATCTCCGTTTTATTAGTAAGAGATTGTTCCCAGAGGGAAAGCGTTGCTTCCGGGAGCTTGCTGGAACACAAAAATACTATTATCGCGTCCCAATGGGAGGTGTCAACACCTTGTAGCGCGAGCGCGGCGAGAATATTATTGATTTCGCGCTGCAGATCTTTAATAGCGCCACCGGTTTCCTTCGTGATGGGGGACAGGCCGAAGAGCTTCTTCAAATGGGCGTTGGTGAGAACGCGCCTGTTCTCGTACCTGTCGGACAGATTTTTCCACGCTTGGGCAAAACCTTCGTTCGTGAGAGGGAATTTATGCACGATTTCTTTCGCTTCGCCCGTAGTTTTCTGGTTCAGGTGGAAAAGTTTCTCAACCGGCGCAATTCGGGTATTTTGAATATACAGGGCCGTGAACATATCCCTAAAAGAGGCCACGAAAGGTAATCACCATGGAAGGCTTGGGTGTCGCAGGGGGGCAGGCTGATATTGTAGCCAGACTGGGGCATCTCAGCTGGCACCGGCGAAGGGGTCTCTGCAACCGGAGGGGACGCTGCGGCTTCGGGCAGTTGATCATTGGCGGCGCGTCTCCTTTACGCCTTCGAATTCTTGGCCTTTGTCCTTCGTCGAGTCCAGCTCCGCAAGCACCGTTTCATAGGCGCTTTTAATCAGCAGCCACTGTGATCGGATTTCTTCCCGCTGAATTACCAGAGTGTAAACGGTGTGGTCCGTGGTGGGTGTTTGGTCGAAGTTCACCTCGAACTCGATCAGCGCATCGGCTATCCGAATAAATGACGCGAGCGCAGCCATTATATGTCTCGGTTTCTGTTAAGGGCGGCGAAGGAGGTCGCAAAAGCGAAATAAAACACACCGAAAACTTCTTTCGGAAAAAAAACTTTTTATTATATTTATATAAAAAAAGTCGCAAAAATGTTTTCAGGTCGCTATGCGGTGGCGTTGGGGCTCGAAAAGCTTGCGGCAGACGGTTGACTACTTGTTCTCTAAAGTGCTCGCAACTAGTTAAAAGGTGACTAGTTGCTGCGAACACTTCTGCTTACTGGGTATGCAGCTTTGCGTATTCACGGCAGGGTCACTGCTGAATTTCCAAACCCACACGGTTTTCGCACTTCTCAGAGTGCAAACCGAAAAGAAATTGGTTCTTCGTTGTGTGTGCACACCCACAGCGAGTGTGTATGGGCACCCAAGCAGCGAAGAAGTCAAGCCGGCTGCGTCGGTCTCGATGCACAAGCAGAAGAGCGGGAGCGAAGAAAAAAGTACCCGCAAAAACCAACCAGCAAAAGGTGGTGGTTTTTCGACTTGCGCTGAGCGCACAAGTAACTCGCTCTTATAGTGGCAAGGAGAGCGCAAAACAAGAAAGCAAAAGTGTTTGATCTTTTCACTTTCTTTGTGAGAGCGCGGGGCTTGGTATGCAATCTCTCGGGAGAGCTCAGCAGAAGGCTGCTCTAAAGATTTCTTGTGCGGGGCTTGCTTATGCGTCAAGCGGTAAATTTTGTGCAAAAAAGGTGGGCTTCGCAGCAAGCAATGCTTGCGAAGACGGTCAGCAACAAAACTTCAAGCCTTGGTGCTGCCGTTATTTTCGGGGACCGTTAACCAAGAATCGAAGATTCTGGTAGGTTTGACGGTCAAATGAAGTATATATATATATATATATATATATATATGTATATATATATATATATATATATATATATATATATATATATATATATATATATATATATATATACAGAGGATCGTTCCTCGTATATATATATAAATATCGTATATATATAAATATGGCCGGAAAGGCTTGGGGCTAATGTGACGGGCACGGACTCAAAATGCACCGTGCTCACTAGCTAGTGCACGAGACGCACTTTAAAAACTCTAAATTAAATAAAACACGGTGAACTTACCGTTTCACTCGACTTGGTGATTGGGGCGTCGTTGCTAATGACGTCGAATCCTCGGCGGCGGCAATCCGGCTCGTCTTGGACGAATGTTTTTGTATGAAACGCTTCACAAATTCAGTATTTTCATTTAATTCACTTCAATAGTTCAGGTTAAGTATTTACAATAGAAAAGTTCGGGTTTTGCAAAGTCTATGTGGATGTTGAGTATATTTCGCACTATTTTTCACCGGGCACTCTGTCTGCACGCGTCAAATGTTCAGCAGCAAGAAGAAAGAAGTGAGTGCGTGGGTCCAGCGACGATCGCTGGAGGCCGGTCAATTTGCGCCAGTTGTCGCGGAGAGAGCCCGCAGCCGAGCTTACTCTCACGAGAGAGGCGCATCTCATGACCGGCAGGCTGACAAGAGAGAGACTGCAGTGCTCACTCCTGACACCCTACCGATCGATGAGGGAGCACCTCGGGCGAGCGGCAGTTGGCGTTAACAGATTGTGTAGATTCCTCTTCGTACATTTGCTGACGAGATTTAATAATTCTTTTACAAAAAGATTTTGATTCCTTGCTTATGGATTCGATGAAATCAAATGCCTTTACTACCCACTTTTTCCCCATTTTAGCCTGCTGCGCTCTTAACTTTTTATTTGCCTTGTGCAGGTATTAATTTTGCTTAAGCAATTGTGCATATTTCTTACTATAAAAAGTAACGTTTTTGATTTGTTTTTCACATTTTTTGCAAAAAAGATCTAGGTCACTTGAATTACCTATTTCAGGTGAATCAAGTGTACCGATATCATCATAGTTGGTATCGATAAAATAAATAGGTATAACGCCGCGCTTTAAAAGTTTTTTTCCAATATCGGAAGCTGCGAAATGTTTGTCGCATATTTTTAGTTTTCTGTTATACATTTCCAGAGGTATCCCTCATTTTTCCCGCCAAATTTGCCCTAACGTTTGATCTGGAGGAAATTTAAAAAATTTTGCATCGTTTTCATTTCGCCGAGACCGACGACATGAAGTGATGCAGCATACATCATGATTAGAATTCTTCCTCGGTGACATCTTATAGATTCGCAGTTCGCAATCATTATTTGTCTTTGATCACAATGAAGCCTCCAAAAACGAAAACAGCAATTTGTAGTTTGTAACCAGAGCATGTGTAATTCTCACTACCAGAAAAGAGAGATAGGGTGGAGATACGCGTTTTGAGTTTTGAGAACTCTTTTAAAGTTTTCAGTGGATTTTTATGTTTACAGCATGAAATGAAATTAAACTTCAATTAAACTAAAATGAAACAAATTCCTTTTAAAATTATAGTTTAAAATAAATTAGAAAATAATAAAAAGGTCAAAACTACATGTGTAGATTTATTCATGCAAACATATGCATACGAATGTATAAGGCGAGACCTCTGTGTGGTGAAAAGAATGGCAGTAAATGGTACCCAGGCATGTGAAAATCCAGTGGATCTGCACCCTCAGACACTTGAGTCTCACTTAGTGCCACTATATGCGCTTGGTGGGTACCAGCGTTCTCCTTGGGAACAGTTCTTAGGTGTGTTCGACTGCTTAGTTTGTGCGCCAAATTTGTAAAGCAAATTTCGTCGTCACAATATGGAGATGTACTTTTATCACGATGTTTCCGGAAGCATTAATAAGCTTTCCAAAAATGAGCGTGCCACGCCCACTCATACAAAAGTTGTCAATATCTCGTAAACGGTATAAGATAATAAGACGTAATTTTATCACGAGGTATCTACAGGTATTACCAATTTGTATACCCAAAATGGGCGTGGTCCGCCCACTTATACAAAAGTTTTCAATATCCTATAAACGAATCCAATCGAAACGAACAAATTCGCACGAAAGTATTGCATCTTATTATTCCTGATCTGTAAAAAAGAACACAGATTTATTATTTGAATGTTCTTGGTATTAGAAACCTCCATCTCTAACTATGCTTGATAAACAAGCATTCGTCTAAAGATCTTACATCTTAAAGTTAAAAATTGTAAATTTTTAACATGTTGTTTTTTCTTGTAATCATAAAAATATTGTAATCTTATGAATAAAACCGCTAGATTAGAAGTAATACTATATCAATCATGTACATCAAACTCGACGATTGTTTCTATATTTTTAATATTCAGCAAAAATACAAAGTAAATGTTATCATCTTCTCAGAAATATTGTAATGTAAAAAAGTTTACGATTAATTCGTACAGTTCTTTAATTTAAAGAAAATTAAAACTACCATTCTTTTATTTCAGAAAATCTCCAAGCCGTAAGGAAAGCTCAAAATATGAAGGAGAATATATGTACTTGAAAAAGAAACCGGATCAAACATTACTTGTTCTTTATACATTAATACTACACATAATTTATGTATTCATTCCCTACCAATAAAATCGAATTTTGCAATTTTTATTTAAAATTAATATAGAATAAAAGCTAGCTAACTAAAAGCATAAACTAAACTGTCATGATTACTTATGTTTACTTACTGTTAAACTTACTGTTTAGCGGACAGTTAAAGTTACCCAGTTTCGTATAAAATTAAACGAAACTATCTACTTGCTTCAATATTTTTTTTACTTTTTAATAAATTTTTAGATCGTGCTCTTGCTTTAATTAATTTCAGTAAAACTTAAGGTTTCCGAAAAGTCGGGAAAAGTACTTAAAGTGAAACGTGTGAAATATGTTTTTGAAAAAGTTTGAAAATGTACCTAGTAGGGATGTCAAACGGGACAACATTTTTTAAATTCCGGGATTTCGGGATTTAAAAATTTAAATCTCGGGATCGGGAGTTATTGCGGGATTGTGGAAAACCAATCAACCTGTATTATATATAAAAACTATAAATGTTTGACAATTTTTAATCTAAATGCAAAATGCAGCAATGAGACAATCCCACAGTAGTAAGTAGTAATGAAACAGAAAACTTTCAGTAATTCATATTTTTATTACATCAAATAATTTGTCATTTGGAAAAAAGCGAAAAAAAATTAAATTAAAAGGTATGGATGTGAGTAGTATATATAGGCCGGTTCTAATTCATAGCACCGCCTGTGTATTTCGGAGGTGTAATCCTGCAAAGGGCGCGTTGTCTGTGTAAGAGTGAGAAAGGAGATTGAAGGCTGGCGGCTGGCGGACGGACAGACGATCAGTTGATTGATAGGGTAGTGGGTGAGGAAGAAGGGGGTGGAGAGACGTGTGTATGGTATGTGAGTATTGGGAGGGCAGCAGCGGCAAGATGCTTTTCGTAGGGAGAGAGAGGGGAGAGACGTGCTTTGTGGTATGTGAGTATTGGGGAGGGCAGCAGCGGCAATATGCTTGTCTTTGGAATTGTTGTTGTAGGATATATTAAGATTGTTATGAGTCAAGCGACTGTGGGAATGTGTGTGGTCGCGCGTGACAGCTTGCTAAGCAGAGGCTGTGTAAGCAGAGGCTGTGTAAGCAGAGGCTGCGTAAGCAGAAGCTGCCTAAGCAGAAGTGTGTTGTAGTTGTAGTTGTTATTTAATTGCTTCGCTTTTGAGACGCCGCCCCAGAAGCGTAGTGAAATTTAATTTAAACATAAAGTGAACGGATCGACTGTAGCTTCGCGTGTTCTGGAGCTTGGGGCTGCCTAAGCAGAGGTAGAGTGTTTGTATTGTTTATTTAATAGCTTGGAACCGAACTGTGGCTTGGCTTGAATTTGCTGGAATTAAATTGATGTAAACATTTCTCCGAAGAATGCAATGAAATTTTGTTAAGCAGAGGCTGCCTAAGCAGAGGCTGCCTAAGCAGAAGCTGCGTAAGCAGAAGTAGTGTTGTAGTTGTTGTTGTAGTTTTAATGTTTGTATGTAGGATACAGAGCTGAGGAAATGTGTGTGCTCGCGGGTGACAGCTTGCTAAGCAGAGGCTGCTTAGGCAGAAGCTGTGTAAGCAGAAGTAGTGTTGTAGTTG
The DNA here is from genome assembly GCA_922984085.1 of Sicus ferrugineus. Classification (NCBI taxonomy): domain Eukaryota; kingdom Metazoa; phylum Arthropoda; class Insecta; order Diptera; family Conopidae; genus Sicus; species Sicus ferrugineus. Next base: position 20,402,457 of record OV277350.1, read on the forward strand.
TTGTTGTCTATTTAGTTGCTTCGCCTTTGAGACGCTACCCAGAATAATAGCGAAATTTAATATAAACATAAAGTTAATGAATCGAACTGAGGTTTTGCGTGCATGCATGATCTGGAGCGTGGGGCTGCCTAAGCAGAGGTAGAGTGTTTGTATTGTTTATTTAATAGCTTGGGACCGAACTGTGGCTTGGCTTGAATTTGCTGGAATTAAATTAATGTAAACATTTTTTCCAAAGAATACAATTAAATTTTGTTAAGCAGAGGCTACCTAAGCGGAGGCTGCGTAAGCAGAAGTAGTGTTGTAGTTGTTGTTTATTTAATTGCTTGAGATCGAACTATAGTTCGATTCGAATTTTTGATGGGATTGAATTGTATTTAATATTTTAATAGCACTTTAATGAAGGCATTGAGGAGAAAACTTTTTATTTTGTTGTTGCTCTTGTTGTTGGTTTTGTTTTAACATCGTAACTTTTTTGTTATCGTTAATTTCTGAATGTAACGCTAAATATTATATCACACAATTATGTATACTATACACTATACACACAATACACAATTATGTATACTATATACTATACTATACTATACACAATTATGTATACTATACTGTAAGCGTATAAAGTACTTATTGTTTGCTGTGTGTGTGTGTGTGTGTGTGTTTTGTTAAGGAATTCATAGATATTAGCATGAGTCATTAATTTCCCAGAATTTATTTTGCAGAGACGCGTTTTGTATACTATTATTGTTGTTGAAAATTTAAGAGAGGTGAATCGCTATGACAGGAGTATAAAAGGAGTAACAAGTTATTACAGAACTTCATTAATCGTTTGATTCTCCAAGACATCAAGCCGTGTGAACTCCAAATAACTTTTGATAAAATACTCATATATTTTGTACAGTTTAAAATTATTAAATAAACTACAATTAGATTTATAACTAAAGAAGTATATAAAAAAATTATTTGCTATTATTCAAATTGGATGAAACGCATTAGTGTACACCACTAAAACTCAGAGCACTCACAAAGAGTACATTAAGGTGTAAAGTAAAACTCAAAGTTTTTATAAAGAACGCTCAAATTTTTAGAAGACTGCAGTGAAAACTTCTTCATTAATATTATCATCATAATCATCATCAACGACATCTTCAGTTAAATCTTTTCAAAATTGAAGGATTCATTTGCAGTGAGTGGTGTTCGTTTCTCCAAAAATTGCAACCTTAAACGTCATGTTTTAAACAAACATGCTGAAAAACAAGCATTCGATTGCACTGAATGCGACATTAAATTTACCCGACGCAATAATCTGAAAAAACATGTAAATTTATTTCATCCACAACCAAGCTGTGCTTCACCAGTAAAACGTATTCATAATGAAAACTTTTCAATTTGTTCCGATTGTAATGAGAACGTTTCGAAGAAACACTGAAATTATCACATTAGGGCCAATAAACATAAAAAAAATGCTGACATCCCGATTAACGAGCACTTTAAAACAATAAAGTCAGCCTTCAATGAAAGGATTGAAACGCTTATGTTCGAAAACGTGAACAAGGGTTTGCTAATTCCAGAAACGTTTTTTATAGTAAACAGGAACATCATTATAAAAGCCTTGGAAGATTTACTCGAAAAGCACTTGGGTTATAAATTCAATTTAGAGATATTTTGTGAGTATGTGAAGATGAGTATTGAAGAAGATATGGTTGTGAATGTAAAATCGTTCCAAACCAAAATGACTTTAATACAGACAAGAGAAGATATCGAAAGCAGCTACAATAATATGATTTATAACATTTGTAAGAAAATGTCTGAGTTTCAGGAAAGGGACAGTGGCTGGTCTCTCGTAAGGATATGTCACGTCGAGTTCAATATTAATATCATCCAATAAGGGAATAGCTATAAGAAAAATATTGTTATATATTAATTTCAATTTACAAACGAAATAATAAACTAAATTATAAATATAGATATTAAGCAAAACAAGTGTTAGATTTAAGAAATTGTATGAATAAATTTGAATATAACACACCATAAGACAGCCGTCTACCTACATTTTCAGATTAGGACAGTACCTGACTTTGAACTGATATCACTGATTTTTAACTCATTTGCTCTGATAACTAACTTTGAAATACATGTACACCGACTCTTTTATACATAACATACAAATCGACGACTATTACAAAAGTATTCTTGATGATATCGATTTAAAATCTGATACCTCAGAATATTCACCAGACGACCGATTGATGAAGGACATCGATCCCTTTAGTGATTACACGTCTGCGTTTAAAATTTTTGAGATTGAGTGTGAAGCTACTCTATCAAACCCGCCTTTTACTCATTTTGTCATTTCTTGTAGAATTTTTTTTCCTAGAAGAAAGACTTCGTTACTATGTCATAACCATCAATAGGTGTGTCAACATTCTTTAAACGCTTCCAGCGGAGACTTAAGTTGTAATCATTATCTAAACTGAATCCCAACACTTTTGAAATATTTCACTTTATTTTATTATTTGATGTTTTATGTGCGGAATAATAACCGAACTTATCGACACGTATTTCAATTATGCTTACAACCACACCAACATCATAAAGGGATTATTCAGTGATAAGTCTTTATTGACGTCTTCACCACTTCACCATAAAAAAGGAACGGGTGTGATAAGTTCATACCCTCAAACACATAATTATATTAATCAGAATGGTACTAAGGCTATGTATATTGTAAAAGCACTAACCAATAATAAAGAATCATCAACGACATACAAAGGAAATGGTTTAATGTAAGTAAATTCACAGAAAAACCCGAACTTATTTATTGGAAGTAAATTCACAGAAACCCCAATTTATTTATTGGAATGATCCCAATATGCTGATAGACAGATTACGCCTTTTGTTATTACTGCTTCAGATGAAGGTAACTTCTATATCAACGAAATAATTTACATTATCGAAGAATTACGAGAAGTCGACATAATTGAGTAACTTTCACATACATAATTTGCATACCAAGAGAACATCTTATCAACAGATAATCATACATAACCACATCATTTTCATGAACATGTAAATCGAAATTAGCTTTACAATTGTTTTATAATTTTTTTGAAGTATGTATTATTGAAACTATTGTACTTTTATTAAAATTAAATGCGTATATGTGTATATGAACAACATATTTAAGCGTTTGAGTTTTTTTAATTTTTCAACAATAAAATCCTTATAAATACGGTCGCTTACATGATATGATGTCATTGATATGTTTGCTAGTTGAACTAATCAGATAACTGATCTAACAGTTGATATGCTAGATCTGATCTCTCAGCCGATAACCTGGTCTGATCTGATCTGTAATCTGTAATGTGATAATAATTATGAAAGTAATATAAAAGATATTAAATTTTAATATATAAAAGATATTAAATTTTAATATATAATATTAAATTTTAATATCTTTTATATTACTTTAATAATTATTATATAATTATTTATTAATTATTTAATTTATCTTTTGTTTCATATAATTTCTAATTTGATTTTTTATTTTAATTCATATTATAACAATCACTATATTTAGGTTTTTCACTAAAGAATTTGTTTTTCTTCTACAAATTACAAAAACAGGCGAATTTGCATACACTTTAATATTTCCAAACAGTTAAGAAATCATCAAAAACCGCAAAGGCTCTTAAATGCAATGAAGTTTTTCTATTAATGCTTACTTGAAATTCAGGCAAGTAATATTTAATAATTGTGACTTATTTATATCTATGTAATGAACACACCCATCATCTTGTGAGGGTGTGGTAACAAGCCAAAATGGTTTTCTTCCCTAAAAGAAGAGAATAGGCTTCTAAAACAAGAGCTGCAGCTGGCCCACGACCAAACGCTGCACCATAAGAAAACTGTTGTTCAAGTGAGCGGTCCAAAGCATAGCAACTCTATTTTCTTTCCTTCCGCTTTGCCAATAAAGGAGAAAATGAGTATCGAGGCGACTTCTAAATCTGTTAGTAGGCTAGTACCTCTGTTTTCAGGGACGAGATCACCCGAATTGAGAGGGAGGTCTACAAATTCATAGAGGGTGCGAATTAGCTAAAAGGTCATCAGTAATGCAGAAATGCAATATTTCATTGCTTGCGTGAAACAGAGGCTTCACGGTAGTGCGTATACCCTATTGAGGGGAAGCAAGTCACTACGGTAGAAGCTCTATACCCTGCAATAAAACAAGCGTACCTGCCATTCAAATCATTGGACACTGTTATGGCGGAGATACAGATGACTGTACAATCTCAGAGAGAAGGTATCAGGGAGTTTTTTTTTCTATATCAGAGTTCAGGAGCTGCTAAGCTTCAAAGCTTTTTGTGCTGATAGCACGAGCTCCTGTTAAGAGGGTTGATAGAGGGAGGGAAGTGGAAAGTTTTTTTTTTTGTTTTTTTTTTTTTTTTTTTTAATTGTAGAACTATTTTTTTTTTGTGCAACTAATAGCGCTAGGCTAGGCCTTAAGTACGCTGAAAACAACACAATTAACATCCATGCCCATGGCGGGATTCGAACCCGCATCCCCGGAGCTCGCAGCGAGGTTATCACACACTGCGCCACCGAGGACGGCAGTTCGACGAAAAATTTACGAACACAGGCCGAGGACTATATATCGGACCATTATAAGGGTTCAAGGGATTAGGCTCTGCGGGAAGACGTACCTGCCTCGATAACGAGGACTTTTACATTAGGATTACGGAACCCCACCCTGAGAATGAGACTGGTAGGTTCTTCGGAAACAAATTTGGAGAAGCTGGTGAAACACTTCTGGTTTTACCACTTCTTGCCATTGGTGTAACAGACCAGAATATGTCCCGACATATTGTAAGAGATTGTGAGGCGAAGAAGAATTGGGATAGATTTCAGGGAAACCTCAGAGGGCCCAGACAAGGCCAATAGTCTGGGAACCCTACACAAACAGTAATTTAAGGCCAAATTAGGTAGTAACAGTAAGTCCAACATCTAAAAATATTGCGGATACGTTACCAACCTCAATAAATGAAGTAGTAACAGTAAGTCCAACATCTGAAGAGATTGTAGATACGTTACCAACCTCAATAAATTAAGTATTAACAGTAAGTCCAACGTCTGAAGAGATTGTGGATACGTTGCCAACTTCAGGAAAATTAAAGAAGGCTAGAAAGGTAGAATAACAAAAACAATAGCCAAATGGAGAATTTCTTTTCCTAAGTTGCCAAATCGAGGTGTGAATCCAAGTGTTCATTTTCATAACTTACATAATCCGGATGGCCACATTAAGGCTTCTTTCTTCTTTCTTCAAAAGTTTCTGGGAAAGAGAAGGGATGTGAGGAAAGAAAAGTCTCCACGCATTCTTCAAGTGGAGAGAATTTTTGAAGCCCCAATTCTGTTGGATTCTCGGTTCTTCTTACGGACACAATTAAACAGTTGTCGTCCGAACGAGTTCCGACAAGGTTTTCCGAACATTTATTTACCTTTTTATACCTTTACCTTTTTTATATATATATATTGAAAAATATGATTAAAAAACAATAAATAAAATAAAATAAATATATTTAAAATCATAAGGTGTTGATATAAAATAAAACCAAATATGTATAAAACTGAAGAACAAAAGAGCAACAAACGAAGTGTCCGCCATCATGTATGATTGCCATACCATAGTTTTTTTTTTTTAGAAATTGTCTTTTTTAGAAATTTAGTTTACTTATCGTATTTTGGCCACGAATACGGTCGTATTTTGCAACTATTCGATTCATTGTAATTTAAAAGAAATTATACACACATCGAAATTTTTTTTATGTGTTAATCGTCATGCAATATAATTATGGCAACTCTGGCGAAATTTCGGAAATTCAGTAAATTTCACTCACACACATTTAGGAATCACACGTATATGATTTTTAACATTACAGAAGAAACTAGGTGTAGCCATGCGTTCTTCGAGAAGCCGGCTTCAAGAAGCCGCTTCGAGAAGACAGATGTGGCCAAGGGGAATAAGAATAAAAAGATTGAGGTGGAAATGTCTAACGGAAAGCAATCTAATATGAATGATGTGTTTATTGAGTTGCCTTGCGAAGAGGCCACAAATAAAAAACTCATTCTGCTGGTTGATATAGACGCCGACAATAGCTTACTTAAAGATAATGCTGTGAATGAAGTTCTCTACGTAGAACCAGGTGACATGCAAACAGTGGTTTTGCAAGAAAGGAATTTCACCAGTAATATACCAGGGAAAACTGGTTAATGTGAAAAATTATAAAATTTTTGTACCCGTATTATAATCAAGCGGACATGATCAAAATTTCACATCGATTGCACAAATTTTGATGACTTGCAATTAAACAAAAAAAAATAAAACAAGCTAATATGATTTACGTCTTTAAGATACATGTGAAAAATCGAAGAAGAAAAATTAGAGGAAGACTAGAATTTAAATAATAAAAAAAAACCTTGATGAATAAAAATTGTAAATTAAGTATCGTGTATCAGAATTTATCAGTAAGAGTCTAAACGCATTTTCGGCTATATCAATTTAGTCGAAACAATGGGGAAATAGGAAAAATAGATCAGGATAATATGTGAATACATATTCAAAAGAAGACATTACTTAAGACTCAAACCAATATGTGAGACATATTGGACGCGAGGTAAAAGTAATCCCGTAGTTGACTCTTAGCTGATTTAGGATAGTCAGAATGAACTTCAACTGATACGATGTAAATTGGTCCAAGAAGAAGGCAACCACTTCAACATATATGACATTGGCAAGATGACCTAAAACAATGTCCAACGATTCGAAAATCTTACTTACAAAGTAACCCTAAACGTTGAAAAAAATATGCAAAAAAAAAATTAAAAAAACCGAGAAAACATAAAAAAGTTATAAGAATTAATATTACAACAAAATAAAAGAAATAATTAAAAAAAACAAAAATACAGGAAGAGAAAAAAAATACAATAGGATACGAAAAAAAATAAAATATAAAAACGTTAAAGAGAAAAAAAAGAAAGACAAGAATAAAAAAGGAAAAAATTACTAACACAACTAGCCTAAACTAACCACAAACTTTTAGCTACGTGCATTTGCAGTAAGCAAAGGACTGCTTACTTAAACGCAAATTACAACATTCGTATTAAAAAGGGTACTGTTGTGAGTCACTGGTTCCGCTAGGCATATGCCTTAAACACAATCACGGACGCAAGACGCAGATTCAAGTTATGCTTAAAACACAATTGGAAGCACTAAACACTAAACACAAAATCAGGTGTTCAAATTACACAGGTTCTTATGGGAATCATTTATCTGAGGACAAAAGATAATTTATCTGAGAACATTTGTCCATAGATAAAAAGACATTTGTCTTCGGGTTAGATCTAATTCTAATTTGACACACACAAAGTGCTCTTCTACTCCTTTTGCTATTCCTTTGTTTACGTTTCAACACAGGAAGTGACAGATTTTGTGTTTTGTCCGTGGGGTGTAATTATGTTTTGTCCGTAAGAAAATTAGATAAAGATAACCGAAGACAAATGTATTTAGTGTTTAGTGCTTCCAATTGTGTTTTAAGCATTAGGGACGCAAGAAATTGCTCGGATTTAAACCAAATAGCAGAGAAGCGTTTTCGGGAAGCAGAAGTATGAAAGGTCAAAAATTTGACAGCAAAGATTCAATAAATATAATTCAGTACAATACCAAATTCTCGAAGTTTATTCTGTCTTTAAATTCTCTTAGTTTAGCTGTTTACAGTAATTTAATAAAATATTAAATATTATTTTATTTTTTTATTTTTAATAATAATAAATAATAATAATAATAATAATAAAAGCAACAGAAAAATACAAAAAGAATGAAATTTCAACAAACACAAACAACGAAAAAGAGCGAGAACGCTTTTGCATCCGTCAAAATTAGAATTAGCTCGGATGCGGGATGCAAAGTGCGGCTGCAAAACAGGGAAGCAAAATGGAAACAAACTTTTTTCTCGATCTCCATAAGAGCCCGTGTAATTTTGACAGTTCAAAAGTGAATCTGCGTCTTGCGTCCGTGATTGTGTTTAAGGCAATACTTTCAAGCGATACTTAAATTATGACATCGCACTGAGCATTTTGTGCACGTTGTGCTTGTTGGTTTAATTCCGCATTGCCGTTTCTAGAGCAATTCGTCGAATGATCGCAGGTCGCTGAGGACGCGATTTCGTTTCCATTAAATATCGCCGACCGTGGAACTAGTGACCCACTTTCTTGCGCTCATTTGGTGAGGCGGCTCTTTTCCGCTACAGTCAACGTATTATTATTTTCATGTTTAAGCTTCCGCGTTCACACATATAAATAAGATTGTAATGTAGCATATGGGTAGTCAGTAGTGAATAGTGATAAGCCATTAGTGAAGCGTAGCTCTGGACCGTGTATTTGTATGTATTCTAAGTGTGATTTTAATAAAGTGATTGAATTAAAACTAAAGTGTTTAATTTCGAAACGGACTGCTGGAAAGGAAAGACTTCGGAGAAGCCCACGACCAGGATTTTCAAGGAAGAACCCCAACATATTTGGCGCAGCCGGTTATTACGAAAAGAAAATCGTTCGCACAGGTGAGTTTGTGTTAATATAAAATTGTAGCGAATATATATTAATATATAACACACATAAATAATCCTGGGCAACACTCCCTTACACGTAATCCTGTAGCTGAGTCTGGATATAGGGGGATTATTATAATAATTTGTTGTGCAAATTTAAAAATAGTGTAACAAATGAAAAATAGAATACTTTCTGATAATTTGTAAACAGTAGATTTAGCAGTTTTGCGAATGCTACGGGAAAAGAAAATTTTTGAAAGAAAATACGCTAAGTGTGACTATAATTAAAAAGTGACGCGAAACTCGAGAGTGGCAGTGGCGCTTACGTTTGAGGTTGAATTTCAACGCAAAACATTTCTGAGGTTTTGATTGTTTTTGTTCATTTGCTCGTCAAACCAAACACCCAAAGTGTTGGCAAAATTGCAAGCGTTGTCCTTTTGTCTTTGTTGTTTTTTGTTACTTTATGGATATTTCGCTCGATTTGGAGGCGCGATTAAGGGATTTAGGAAGGGATTATAAAGATTTGGTTGGACAGTTAGACAGGTTTATTGAAAAAATTTGGGATAATCTTTCGTCCACTGTAAACAATAAGGAGAATTCAATTTTAATAAAGGAAAAGATTAAAGATCTAGGTAATCTATCCACGGTAGAGAAGGCGGATGCAATTTTAGAAGAAATGCTGAATTTTATATCAAATAAAAATAAAAGTGCGCTAAAGGAATTAGAAAGGTGGAAAGCTGAATTTCACGCCTTAAAAAACAGATACGACAACTATTTGACGGACAGAGAATTAGAGGCGCTTTTAGTGAAGGAAGTGGAAGAGGAAAATATTAGATTGAGAAAGTTGATAGAAAAAAAGGGAGTTTCGGGAAATTTGCTCTCGACAGTTTTAAACCAAAAAAGCAGGGAAAGTTTTGACTCTTTAGAAGAGGCTCATGGAGAATAGAGGATTGAAAAAATTTGATTCGAAAATCAGATTCCCTTTGGGAGCGTAGTACGAACTACCTCAACAGTACGAACTACCTCATTGCTCCAAAACAGCAACAGCTCAGGTTTTTGAAAATCAAAGAAATACGAACTCAGCAAAACAATGAGAAGCAATTCTTTCAAACCGGCTGCAGGGCATTGCACTCTGCAATTAATATGATTGCGATGCATTTCTTGCAAGCATTAAAATAACAATAAAAGAAAACAACCGAAACAATTAAATTATGTACGACTACAAAAAAGGACAATTAAGAAACAAACAACAGAAACGAAAATCCCTAAGGGATAATGTCACAATTATATGTTATCTTATATTTAAGACTTTAAGTTGTACAGAAATTAAGAATATAAAATTGTATATAATCATATAACCTACATTTAACTAATCTTAAAGTAAGTAAAAATAACTAATTCTACTATAGTAAACTTTAAATTACAACGATAAGAACCGTATGCAAATCAAAATAGCGAGACTCACGTACACACCCAAACACAGACCTGTTTTTAATTAGCTGAAGGCGTTCCCCGCAGCATAAAGTTAAATAATCGCAATTTTATAGCCTTTGTTATTAAATATACGAGTATTAACATTATACTTAATTATACTTAAGTTGATATTATTTAATTCTATTAAGCTACGTTTGGAACAAGCCACCTTAAGATACGTTAACATGAAAATACTGGCAGAAGCTAAACTTAAATTTATTGCAAATGGTAAGAAAATCAAACGGCAATGTCTTATCCACCTTACATTCCGAAATAATAAGCATCTCGAATTAATTCTGTGTGATTTGTTTCTCACACTTACGCCGTGTGAGATTCCAAACTCAATCGGATTAAACGGAATGTTTAAAAATGAGCGCTAGAACTATCAAAAAAGATATCAAGCAGTTTCTATTTCCATTCTGCGAAAGGGATGTGACCGCGGACGGAGGCGGTTAGTGCGCCCGCCAATAATTTTTTTTAATTTCACACTTACGCTGTGTGAGATTCCAAAATTCAATCCGAAAAAAGTCGATTCGGCAATGCTACACTACAACAGAGGTGTAAAATGTTCCTTTGTTACTTAGAACTAAAAAATTTCTGAGCAACCTTCAACATCGCAACCAATAATTCGATTTACAACTCCTGAAATTGTTCTCATTCCGCCTGGCGAGATTTAGGCTTCTTTCTTCTTTCTTCAAAAGTTTGTGGGAAAGAGAGGGGATGTGAGGAGAGAAAAGTCTCCACACATTCTTCAAGTGGAGAGTTTTTTTGAAGCCCAAATTCTGTTGGATTCTCGGTTCTTCTTACGCACAGAATTAAACAATTGTCGCCCGAACGAGTTCCGACGAGGTTTCCCGAAGATTTGTTTACATTTTTATACTGCGCTTTGGAAGTGAAAATAAAGTGTTAAATAAAGTGAAAATTGAAAAATATGATTAAAAAACAATAAATAAAATAAATATATTTAAAATCATAAAGTGTTGATATAAAATAAAAACAAGCAAGTATAAAACTGAAGAACAAAAGACCAACAAACGAAGTGTCCGCCATCATGAAATTGTGTGATTGCCAGACCGAAGTTTTTTGTAAAAATTGTTTTTTTTAGAAATTTAGTTTACTTATCATATTTTGGCCACGAATACGGTCGTATTTTGCAACTGTGCGATTCATTTTAATTTAAAAGAAATAATACACACATAGAAATTCCTTTTTTTTTAATTGTTAATCATCATGCAATATAATTATGGCAACTCTGGCGAACATTCGGAAATTCAGTAAATTTCACTCACACACATTTAGAAATCACACGTATATGAATTTTATCATGAAAGAAGAAAGTAAGTCTCGCCACGCGTTCTTCTCGAAGCCGGCTTCAATAATCCGCTTCAAGAAGACAGATCTCGCCACCGCCATTGGGAATACTCTTCTAGATTCTACACCACACCTTTAAAGCTTTGAATCCGAGTACGATCAGCAAAAACCTGCGTGCGATCAGCAACAATTCTCCTCTACCATGTTTCACAACTCATTTTAATTACAATTCCTCTATGAACAATTTCCCGAGGAAAACCTTTTCCTCACCGAACCGAAGTTTCATCCCAAAAGTGTTCCCAGAAGGAAGTCGTGCTCTTGAACGAAATACTTGAAATCAGCGAATCAACATGACGGCCACCTCACATAATATAAGTAGATTAGAGATAAAATTAAACAAGAATAACCTATATTCTATGCAGATATTAACCACTCCTGTATCATTATGTACAGAAAAAATTAATATCGCTTCACGATCCTAAATTTTTCTTTCCCTAAGGGTGGAGGGATGTTGTGGGTCAATCTGTACACCCTAAAACCAGCGCTGCTAAAACTAGATAACAGTGCGAGTATTTTAGTTAATACAGTACTTTGTCAGTTTACGCTGCTTACTTCCAACGTGGAGGCTTGCAGCTATTTTTTGGAAGGCATACTTTTAGGCCAAACTGTGGTTGTTTCTCGATCACAGTTCAATAAAGATTTAAAGTAAAACTTAAATTGCGCAAGAGCAATTTTTTGCAAAATTGCAAGTCCGCTTGCGGAATCCAAGTTCCGCAAGCGAGGCATCAAAGTTTGAGTTGCGAAACTCCCACTTGCCTAACAGCCAATATTTTCCAGAAGAATTCCAATTCTGCAAGAAAGGCATATTGCGCAATGGGACAAAGTGCAGAGATTGACCCACTTAGCTGGCTCAACCGATCTGGCTAGGAATTTGTTTTAACTTTAAGCATTGAATCTGATTTTGAGTTAAAGAGTGGACGTCGTGTCCAGTTAAATTTTAAAGGTAGTGTTTTCTTTGTCGCGGGTATCCTTCAGCGGAAAGATACTACAACAGTTGTGTTAAAAATTTTAACTTTATTGACATCAGTTTTAACTTCTGAGATTTCAACATTTTCTAGAGCTGTGCCATCTTTAACGTAGCTCGACATTAGGTCGTCCTACATATTCCTCTTGTTCAGTTTCCATACAGAATAGTTTGTTGCTTGAGTTGCTGTAAGATTTGTCGGGAATGTATTTATGAGTTGGTTGTTTAATGATTTTATTAGGTCTTTATGTTCTTTGTCAGGTTTGTTAAAGTTTGCTTAGTCCAGTAGCGCTCTGGTACATTCTTATATTTTTTCGCAGTTTTCTTTTTTTTGGATTTTTTTTATTACAATAAGTACAATAAGGGTTTTGGATTCAATAAGATATTAGCTGCCATTTATCAACTGTTGATTTAATAGCTGCTAGGTGTATTAAATCGTTTAAATATATTATTGCACTTTATACGTCTCGCTGCGCTTTGAGAGGTACGCTGAGGTGAATTTCCCTCTGATTATTTCGTGAAAGATGGTTCAGTCTATCCTATAGTTAATTACAGAGAAAGTAAAACTATGGTGTTTGGGGTTGGGGCAATAGTTGAGAATAGTTGGAGAGTGGTCAGATGAGAGGTCAAGGCAAGAATTTATTTTTATGTGGTTGTGATTAATGTTTTTAGTAATGAAAAAGTCTTGAGCTTCGGTTTCTTCCTAGGGTCAGCTGCCAAATACGTTGGCTGGTACATAGGAATCTACAATTACATACTTCTCGATAAGGCGCCCATGAGATTTTTCCTTTTTTATTGGTTTTTTAACCTTGAACCACCTAAATAATTTTAGTGTTAATAGTTTTAATATATTCTGTATGCTGTGTTGAGCTAATTGAGTATTTTGGTGGGCTATTAGTGCAGATATTATTAGCGATCCAGAAGTGGCCTGGAGTGGAATCCTCGTCACTTGGATATGTTCCTGAGCGTATTCTTGTATAATAGGTCATCGCATTTGATTTCTTATCGAATAATTATTTCTGCACCTACATATGCTTGCACACCAGGATGGTTAGTATGGGTTATTTTGTAGTTAGGAATTTTTATATAGATTTATTTATCTAATGAGTTGAATAGAAGTCTGTCGATAGATTGGTTAATTATAAAATTATTTAGTTCTGATACGTGTTGATTAAGTCCATTTGCAGTCCGTGTGACTACTATCAATTTTGAATTATTTTTAATTTAATTTAGCCATTAGTAGGATTAAAATGTGCATCATATCAGACATTTGTGTTGAGCTGTTCATCATGGTTTTTATTTCAGATAGCACATCTGGAGGTTTTGGTTGTTTTGTTTTTGTTTTTCTTGATTTATATTTTCGCTTACGACATTCGCAAAGGATTAAAATTTTTGGATTTGAGTGGCAGTATTTGGGTATTTGTTCCTCTGCTTTCCTTTGCAATGCAGGATGCCATTGAACCAGTAGGGCCTTGTGTATCTCACATCCTTTATAATTGTCTGTGTTGTTCGCTACACAGAGCACATTTTCTTTTATCGCCTTTGATTTTAATATACACTTCATTACACTTAATGTTGTGCCTCCCAGCACATTTTACACAAGTTGGTTATAGTGTGAAAAAATGTTTGGTGTCCGTATCTCTTACCTTCTTCTTTCCTCTTGAATATCCTATGGAATAGGAAGCAGGGAGCGTAATCAACTGTCAGGCGGGTCTACAGGTTGCGGATTGTGGGAAGGCCTGTATGATCAGTTCGCTAACATGTTAGTTTGGACCCGTATGGGATGTGAGGTGCTAGGAACCAAACATGTGCTGCGGATACTCTTTAGGAACCTCTAGTAGATCACATCATTCAAGGACGTGGCACGGTTTATAGTCGCATCCATCGACGATGGCTCTCTGGAGACCATCTAATCAAGGGGATACCATAAACTATAGGTTTGGGCAGTTGAAGGTACCAATAGCACTACTGGTCTCAAGTTTACTGAAGGGACGGGGATGTAAACAACTGCTGAAGGGCCGTCATTGGTCGTGCAGGATGACCTACCCGCCCCCAATGCTGAGTGCGTTAGAGAAGAGGAAGAGAAAGGTGTCCATGACTCGCAGGAGCTTCTGGACGACACTGCTCAATAATACCATGCTCAGTGAACCTCACTAATGCAAAAGCGACATCCGCCGTAATCGTTAGGAGATTCGAACAGGCAGCCGTGGTCTTGGAACAGAGCTTGGTTTTAACACAGAAGGGTGTATGGGTGCAGATCCGAGGGCTATAGATGAAATATACATGGGATCAAAGGAACGAGAAAACTCGTGCATTTATTCTCTGAAATAAAGACATAAACCACGTTTGTCTTTCAGAATTTATTAGTCGGGACTTAGTAGCGGTTAAGATAAGTGCCTGGACGGCACTCCCCGAGTAACAGTGCTGGCCTCAGCGTACTTCCCTTGGGACTCCAATAATATTCCACCCAGAGAAGTTGTCAACTTGGTAGAATTTCATAGACAGCATGGCCGCCCGCTGCTTATCGGATACGATGCAAATGCGCATAATATGGTTTGGACAAGCAACAGAAATACTAGGCGCGAGTACTTTTTTGAATATATATACACTTCTGATCAACACAACCGCAATGTTGGGAATAACCCCATTTTTCTGACTAGGGCTAGGGAGGAAGTATTAGACTTAACTATACAATAGGTAACAGTAATGTCAAGAGTTTGGTAAGGCATTGAAAAGTCATAGAAAAACCCTCTATGACATTTCATTCGATCGTAGAGTTTAGCATCGAGGGAAACCCCTCGAATCCATGAGAAAGTGGAGAACTCGCAGAAGTTATACACAATAGCTTGACCGCTTGTGCAGCTGACTTTATACCTCTTTACAGTGGGTGGCGATGACAAAGTTCCGCATAGACTCCACAAATGTGCGTGGCTTGAGGGCGAATTTCTTCGCGGTCTATGCGTATGTTTCTACTCACCAACCGCATATAATGGCACTGGGTGAGACCCAGGTGTCTGAGGGTGCTGATCCACTGGATTTTCACTTGCCTGGGTACCACTTACTGCCATTATTTTCATCACACAGATGCCTCGCCTTATATATTCGCAGTGATGTTGCGTACCAGTGTCAGCAACACCTTTGCACGACGGATGCCGAATTTAGCTCCATGTGGGTTAAGTTCAAAATCTAGTTGCACATCCTGCACTTCTGCTTCATTTATAGAAGCCCGCGTCTAGAGAGGCTGCCAACTTTTGATAAACTTGACAGTCTCTCTGATTCGATTTCTAAAATCCTGGAATCGTATCCGAACAGTGAAATTGTTGTTGCTGGTGATTTCAATGTTAATAATTCCAATTGGCTACGTCATTCGAGTCACACGACAGCCGAGGGTTTGTATGTTGAGTTATTTGCTGAGTCTGTAGAGTTATTTGCGAAACCAACATATTCTGGACCTTTTTCTAACTTCACATCACAGCAGGTATGATGTGAATGTTCTTGCACCTCTTGGTAATTCGGACCACGCTACAATTTCTGCTACCTTCCCATATTCTAGCCTTCAATCCGCTCATCAGCCAGCTCCGAAGCGGACAGTGTGGCTTTATGAGAAGGCTAATTGGGATGCGCTGAACTCCTTTTTCAGCCGTTTCAATTGGCAATTGTGTTTCAGGGATAGAAACATAAACGCTGCGGCAAAATTGGTAGAAAATATAATTTTATTTGGTATGAGGTCTTTCATACCTAATAAAAGAATTTCCATTAAACCAAAAGACCATTCCTGGTTTAATGCGACTTACAGACAAGCAGTCAGGTGTAGAGAGGAAGCATTTAGGAATTTGCGTTTAAACAAAACTGCTGATACTAAATTGCTGCGCAATCAGGCCACAAATAGGTGCAATGCCACTCTAAAGCGCGAAAAAGTTCTCTACGAACAGCGCCTTAGACGCAGAGTTCTTGAATACCATAAAGGTAGTAAGAACTTTTGGTCGTTCGTGGGGAGAGTGAAGAATCAGACGCGATCGTCTATTCCAACTCTCCTCAAGGATGATCAGATCTTCACTCACTCGGTTGATAAGGCAAACTTATTAGCCAAAATGTTTGCTGAAAACTGCTCTCTTCCTGAGAGTAGCCAACCACTACCCGTGGTCGATGGTGTGTCTCATATTATGCCTGAGATGCACTTTCGAACGCGGGCTGTTAAAAGAGTGCTTGTAATCCTCAACGTCAATAAATCCTCGGGACCGGATGGCATTTCAACCCACGTGTTGAGAAAGTGCGCCTCAACACTGGCTTGCCCCCATTGCGCAATCTCTTTAATTTATCGTTTACTTCAGGAGTTTTTCCTAATTCCTGGAAGATTGCCAATGTGCAGCCAATTCCCTAAGAAGGTGAGGCTACGAATCCTGCAAATTACCGGCCCATAGCAATCTGCTCAGTGCTCTCTAAAGTCATAGAGAGCATTGTAAATTTTAAATTGATGAAGTATCTAGAGAGCAACGAGTTGATCAGCGATCACCAGTACGGCTTCCGTGCTCACCGTTCCACCGGCGACCTGATGGCGTTTCTCACTGAGCGGTGGAGCAATTGTATTCACCGGTTCGGTGAGAGCAAGGTTGTTGCTCTGGATATCTCCAAGGCATTTGACCAAGTGTGGCATAAAGCACTCGTGTCTAAACTGACTGCTTATGGTGTCGGTAATACTTTCACTCGATGGATATCGAGTTTCCTCAGCGGCCGTTCTATTCGGGTTGTGATAGACGACTTTGCTTCCTAAGAGCACTCCATTAATGCTGAAGTTCCGCAGGGTCGGTCCTGTCTCCAACACTTTTTCTCATTTTTAATAATGACCTTCTGCCATTGACATCAAACTCCGTCTACTCGTTTGCTGATGACAGCAGCATTTTTCATTCATATTCATTCTCCAGGCGTCGTTCTATTCTGGAGATCAATAGAAAACGCAGAATTATGAATGACACACTCCAATCCAACCTCAACAAAATCCAGGAGTGGGGTCAAGCGAATCGGGTCGATTTTAATGCGCGGAAGACCCAATGCTGTTTGTTGACCCACAAGCGTCTGGCGAGCGACAACTTTCCACCTTTAAATATGGGTGGTGTGGATATTAATGAGTCGAAGGCTCTTGATGTTCTGGGCATGTCAATACAATGCGATCTTCGTTGGAACGATCACATTTTTGATGTGTCGAAAGAAGCAGCCAAGTGCTTAGGCTTTTTAAAGCGATGCAAGAAATACTTCACTCCAACCGACCTTCGTTGTATCTACACTTATATCCGGCCGAAAATGGAGTACAACTTGCATAATTGGTCGGGAGCTTCGAAAACATATCTTCAGCTTCTGATCGTGCGATAAAACTTATAGGTGACAGTAGGGTAACCAGCTCTATTGAAACCTTGGGATGTCGTCGGGATGTGGGGTGTGTAACCTTATTTTACCGTTACTTTAATGGTAATTGTTCCTCTGAAGTAGCCAGCCTGATTCCTTCGGTTCAGGTATTCAACAGATCTACTCGGCTTTCCAGAGCGGTGCACCCCTTTTACGTCTCTATCCCGTTCCAACGCACTACCCACTACCGCTAGAGTTCGTTTTTCGGTCGCGCAGTTAAGTTGTGGAATAGTCTCACCTCTTTTAAAAGAGGTGTAAATCGACACTACTCCCACTTTTCCCCTTCCCACTAACCTTTTCCCTTCTAAACCAACGAATGCTTTGCATGGATAGGGGGCATCCCCTGAGTTTGGTTCTATCTGCCATAAAAAAAAACATGGTAAAATATTGAGCTGACCAAACTTACAACCGAAACACATAATCTCTTTAACATGGCCAAACGTAGCGGGGATTGGCAGAACTGCTCCAGGGTGTTGACAAAATATAATAAAAGTATAAGCTAAAGGTATAAGCTCCACAACGACATAAGCCAGAGTATAAGGCTATGGCCAAAAGGATCGTTGTCGCTGAAACTGCCCGACGTAACCTACACTACCTATGAGCATAGGGCAAGAGTTCTTCTGGAGACCTATTTTTCCGGAATATTGTATCTGGGGAAGGAGCAGGAACGAAAGTAATGCAAAGGACTAATGAAGAACACTGGAAGGTAGCCTCTAGCATTTGCTCGAAGGTCTACGGACTCTGCTTTATACTAACTGACTAACATTATCCAGAAGGCGCTGGAGAAGAAATAAATCGCTATCTGTGCATTCCTTGATATTTAAGGGACCTTCGACAACTCGCACGAGGCGGTGTTGGAAGCCCTAGACAAGATAGGGATGGAGAGAGCGATTTGCTGTTGGTACCTGGCTCCATACTAGATCTGGAGAAACCCTAATGGGAGACCCCCATAAGGATACTCACTACCAGAGGATACCCACATGGATGAGTTAACTCCCCGCTCCTTTGGAGCCTCGTGATGGATGAACTTCGTAACGCTCTTGCAAGTAATGGCATACAATGTATAGGCTATGCATTCACGACATTGTGATTCTGGTGAGAGGCAAATTCCAGGATATATTTTGCGACATATTGGTCTAGTAATTACAAAGGATTGGTGAAGTAAAGTGGGTATTAAAAACAATCCCACGAAGACCACCATAGTTCCATTTACAAGAAAGCGTAAGTTGCAGCTTATGCCTAACATCCGCCTGAGTGGGACAGTCATTGATGTCAAATCGGAGGTCAAGGTCCTGGGCCTTATCATAGACTCTAAATTTTTCCTGAAAGCACATGCGCAATATTCAACAGCTGCTACTGCCCATAACATTTATTTTTTGAACCTATATTTTTTGAACTTTGTTCACTGTAATTTCTACCTGTAACCTTTTTCATTTGCTTCACATTTTTGCATTTTCTTCTTTACATTTGCTTCTCACGTATGTATACATATTTTTATTGGCATTGGAAGTTCAACCGCGCTCAGGTTAACACGATAAGCATTATCCAATTCATATAATAATAAAGTTCTTCGAACAATAAAGTGGAAATAAAAACTAAAAATTATTATCTTTTAGTTGCCGGTAAGGAAAACGCTCCTTATTGAACATTTTTGGCGCCCAACATGGAGCACTATTCTTATTGTGCCAATTTTTCTCGTGTTGCGATCTGTAAAATAAAACTTAAAGACATTTATTGGAGAATTTCTCGGTTTTTCGTGCCGATATACCGGTTTTTCAAGTTCATGATATAAAAGCAATACACTTTTTTGAACAATATTACGATGATCTTGGAAGAAGTAAAGCAGCAACGGGCAAACACAAAGAAAAGTATAAGCCGCATCAAGAACCAAG
This sequence comes from Sicus ferrugineus, assembly GCA_922984085.1. Taxonomy (NCBI): domain Eukaryota; kingdom Metazoa; phylum Arthropoda; class Insecta; order Diptera; family Conopidae; genus Sicus; species Sicus ferrugineus. The sequence continues at coordinate 20,422,154 of OV277350.1, forward strand.
TTGAGGCCAGTGGTAATGGTGAAGGAAGGATCCTGTCTTCTACTGAGGTGAAATGTCGATTGGGAATTTTGGAGTCGTATTTTAACCAAATATTGACCTATCAATCGCAAATTGAAAAATATGTTCCAGATGACAGTGGAAGGCCTGAAATTGAAGACTTATATATTGCAGCAAAAATGAGTGTACATATGCAGCTTGGCGAAGATGTTCATAACACGACGACATCAGATTCTACAATTTGCTTCCCTGTTTCCAACCATAAATTGCCTCAACTAAAATTGCCCACATTTAATGGTGAATATAGTGAATAAAAAAATTTTATAACCTCGTTCATCCAGGTTATTGATCGTGAATCTGGCCCATCGAATATTGAGAAATTTAATCATTTGCGAATGATTATTACGAATGAAAATTATCCAAAGACTCTAGAAAGGTTAAAGGCGCGTTATGACAATAGCTCACTCATTTTTATGGAAAATATTACTACTCTATTCGACCTTCCTGCTGCGTCCAAATACAATTGTGCTCAACTACGAAGTCTTGTTGATAATGTTTCTGTCCTATGCGGCTCCCTACGATCTCTTGGTTCATCTGAAGATGTTATAAATTCGATGCTTATAGACATAGTGATGCAAAAGGTTGATGATGACACAAGACGAAAGTGGAAGGATTTTTTGGACTTTACCAAATGGGATGATTGCTAGAAGGTCCTTGAAAGACATTGCCAGTTTTTAGAGTCTGTTGACAACACCCACAACCAGTCGCCAAGTAAACCAGAAATTCATCATTTTGTTCCCGCTCACACCATAGTTTGCTTCATCGCTCTCAGTCAGTAAGGCCCTCGTCTCCTGCTATTAGATCGACTTCTTGTACTTCTGGTGCCGCTGCGAATGAAATTTCTGCCTCGGTCCATAGCCATATAGAAAAATCTACTGCGGAACGGGTACTGCTTGCTACTGCCACGGTCTTAGTTCGTGACACTACTGGTCGTCACCAATTGGGACGCGCTTTACTGGATTCTTGCTCCCAATTAAATTTCATAACTGATGAATTTTCTCAAAAATTACATCCGCCTCGTATCAAACAAACCACTGAAGTCGCTGGTATTGGAAATTCTTACACAAAAATTAGACACAAGACCTCTACAAATGTTAAATCTCGTTTTAATGAATTTGAAGCCTCGCTTTCGTTTTGCATTACACCTCATATTTCGTACCAACCTGATCCTGAACTGTATGTTTCAACTTGCAATTTGCCCACTAATACCCAGCTTGCTAATGAAGACTTTTTTAAGTCTAAACGAATTGATATACTCATTTGCACGGACATTTTCTTTGATCTTTTGTCGGTGGGTCAAATTTAGCTCGGTCCCAATTTACCCAACCTGCAAAAAACATTATTTGAATGGATTGTCGCTGGTAGATATACTTCGGAACAACCCAACAACCTCGGCTCTTGCTTGTTGTCGCTAGAAGAAGAAATTGACTTTCAAGTTCAACGCTTGTGGGAAATCGAGGAAATTTATAATCACCCAAGTGTTCTAACACAAGAACAATCCGTATGTGAATCATTCTTCAATGAAACCGTATATTGAACCGTTTATGTTGTTAAACTACCTTATAAAGATTCTCCTAAGTCTTTAGGTCTCTCGGAAAACATGGCCTTTAAAAGGTTCTCGTTTCAAGAAAGGCGATTTGCTTGTGAAAAAAACCTTAAAAAACAATATGTGGCTTTCATGGAGGAGTTTGAAAAATGTGGACACATGAGCCTAATTAGCAGCTCACGCTTAAATGAACCGCATTATTTTATCCCTCATCATTGCGTCTTCAAGTTCAATAGCTCCACAACAAAGTTGAGGTTTTGCGGTTCTCGGTGGCTCGGTGGTTTAGTGTGTGGCATACTAGCCATCGATTTTCCGGGGACGTGGGTTCGAATCCCGCCTTGCGCATGGGTGTTAACTTTTCTTATCGTGACGTCTCAAATTCTAATGCGTACTTAAGGCCTCGCCTAGCGCTAGTTGTGAAATTAAGAACCATTCGTTGACTCCGGCAGTGTTTGCTATAATAAAGCAAAATAGCTGTTCTTAGATAGCTTTGCTTCGCAACACTTGCCGGAGTCGATTTAGTAGAATGCGAAAAGTTCCCTTTCCCTTCCTCTCCCACTGTCCCACATTCCACCAGTAGCCAATCATGAAAAAAGAGATTGACCTCTTAAGGGCGACTGCTAGAATCTGATATAAAAAAAAAAAAAAAAAAAAGGGTGGTCTTCGATGCTTCATGTCCTACATCATCCCACAAATCTCTTAATGACATTATAATGGTTGGCCAAGATGAATTTTACAATACTCCTCTTCGTTTTCGGCTTTATCGATTTGCAATCACAGCCGATATCGTCAAAATGTACCGTCAGGTCCTCATCGCTCCAAGCGAGACAATTTCAATATATTTTATGAAGAAACTCTGAGGAAGAAAAAATTCGTATATATCAACTCAATACAGTTACTTATGGAATGTCAGCTGCACCTCATCTCGCTATTAGAAGTCTTCATTATCTCGCAGATCAGTATGCAGATAAATTTCAACTCGGCTCGAAAACTATTAAGACTTATTTTTATTTGGATGACCTTTTAGATGGAGCAGATACAATGGAAAAACTAGCCCAGATGAAAAAGGAAGTTACAGAAATATTAGCTCGTGGCTGCTTTGAACTGAACAAATGGCACATAGACTCCAATAATGTACGTGGCTTGAGGGCGAATTTCTTCGCGGTCTATGCGCATATTTGTACTAACCAACCGCATATAATGGCACTAGGTGAGACCCAGTTGTCTGAGGGTGCAGATCCACAGGACTTTCACATGCCGGGGTACCATTTACTGCCATTGCTTTTACCACACAGAGGCCTCGCCTTATACATTCGCAGTGATGTTGCGTACCAGTGTCAGCAACACCTTTGCACGTCGGATGCCGAATTTAGCACCGTGTGGGTTAAATTCAAAATCCAGTCGCACATCCTGCACTTCTGCTTCATTTATAGAAGCCCGGGTCTGGGGAGGCTGCCAACTTTCGATAAATTGGACAGTCTCTCTGATTCGATTTCTAAAATTCTGGAATCGTATCCGAACAGTGAAATTGTTGTTGCTGGTGATTTCAATGTTCATAAATTGAAATTTCAGCAAAATTGGTAGAAAATATAATTTTATTTGGTATGAGGTCTTTCATACCCAATAAAAGAATTTCCATTAAACCAAAAGACAATTCCTGGTTTAATGCGACTTGCAGACAAGCAGTCAGGTCTAAAGAGGAAGCATTTAGGAATTGGCGTTTAAATAAAACTGCTGATACTAAACTGCTGCGCAATCAGGCCAGAAATAGGTGCAATGCCACTCTAAAGCGCGAAAAAGTTCTCTACGAACAGCGCCTTAGACGCAGAGTTCTTGAATACCATAAGGGTAGCAAGAACTTTTGGTCGTTCGTGGGGAGGGTGAAAAATCAGACGAGATCGTCGATTCCAACTCCCCTCAAGGACGATCAGATCTTCACTCACTCGGTTGATAAGGCAAACTTATTAGCCAAAATGTTTTCTGAAAACTGCTCTCTTCCTGAGAGTAGCCAACCACTGCCCGCGGTCGATGATGTATCTCATGCTATGCCTGAGATGCATTTTCGAACGCGAGCTGTTAAAAGAGTGCTTGCAGACCTCAATGTCAATAAGTCCTCGGGACCGGATGGCATCTCAGCCCATGTGTTGAGAAAGTGCGCCTCAACACTGGCTCGCCCATTGCGCAATCTCTTTAATTTATCTTATACTTCAGGAGTTTTTCCAGCTTCCTGGAAGATTGCCAATGTGCAGCCAATTCCCTAAGAAGGTGAGGCTACGAATCCTGCAAATTACCGGCCCATAGCAATCTGCTCAGTGCTCTCTAAAGTCATAGAGAGCATTGTAAATTTTAAATTGATGAAGTATCTAGAGAGCAACGAGTTGATCAGCGATCACCAGTACGGCTTCCGTGCTCACCGTTCCACCGGCGACCTGATGGCGTTTCTCACTGAGCGGTGGAGCAATTGTATTCACCGGTTCGGTGAGAGCAAGGTTGTTGCTCTGGATATCTCCAAGGCATTTGACCGGGTGTGGCATAAAGCACTCGTGTCTAAACTGGCTGATTATGGTGTCGGTAATACATTCACTCGATGGATATCGAGTTTCCTCAGCGGCCGTTCTATTCGGGTTGTGATAGACGGCTTTGCTTCCGAAGAGCACTCCATTAATGCTGGAGTTCCGCAGGGTTCGGTCCTGTCTCCGACACTTTTTCTTATTTTCATCAATGACCTTCTGTCAATGACATCAAACCCCGTCTACTCGTTTGCTGATGACAGCAGCATTTGTTATTCATATTTATTTTCAAGGCGTCCTTCCATTCTGGAGATCACTAGAAGACGCAGAATTATGAATGACACACTCCAATCCAACCTCAACGCAATCCAGGAGTGCGGTCGAGCGAATCGGGTCGATTTTAATGCGCGGAAGACCCAATGCTGTTTGTTGACCCACAAGCGTCTGGCGCGTGACAACTTCCCACCTCTAAACATGGGTGGTGTGGATATTAATGAGTCGGAGGCTCTTGACGTTCTGGGCATGTCAATCCAATGCGCTGGAACGATCACATCTTTGACGTGTCGAAAGAAGCAGCCAAGTGCTTAGGCTTTCTTAAGCGATGTAAGGAATATTTCACTCCAACCCATATTCGTTGTATCTACACCACCTATATCCGTCCGAAAATGGAGTACAATTCGCATATATGGTCGGGAGCTTCGCGGGCATATCTTCAGCTCCTAGACCGTGTCCAATGTCGTCCGTTAAAACTTATAGGGGACAGTAGGGTATCCAGCTCTATTGAAACCTTGGAGCGTCGTCGTGATGTGGGGTGTGTATCATTATTTTACCTGTACTTTCATGGTAAATGTTCCTTTGAAGTAGCCGGCCGGATTCCTCCGGTTCAGGTATTTAGCAGAACTACTCGGCTTTCCAGAGCGGTGCACCCCTTTTATGTCGCGATTCCGTTCCAACGAACCACGCATTACGGTGAGAATTCGTTTTTCGGTCGCGTCCATTAGATCCAACATATTTACGACTCTTTTGCCGTGAATGACACGTTCCTGAATAGGATTGGGTTGCTGGTACATTTTGGATTGCTTCTAGTCCTTGTGATTATCTTGTTGTTTTCAACGTACTTATGGCCTAGTCTACCGCTAATATTTCTGCAAAACTTAATATAAGCACAAATTAGATCCTTCCCTTTTCCCCCTCTATCACTGCACCTAACAGTAGCTCGTGTTATCTGCACAAAAAACCGAACTGCTCAGTATCTGCTGTATTCTGATATAAAAAAAGACACAAAATCAATTAAAAGTGTTGTCTTCGGCCAGGCCGAAGTCTAAATGCCCTACACCCGAGTAACTAAAATATAATAATTTCGCCAGTTAACAACTTTTATTTACTCCCTTCGGGGGTAGGGTATAAAAAATACTCAAATTAAGTGGAAAAGCTAGTGGAAAGCCAGATATTCAAATTAAGTGGAATAGTTAGTTAAAAATTAAGCGCAGCAAAGACAAGCCGTTCAGAGGAATTAAAGCGAAAAGCCGTTTATTTAAATAAATGGGGCTTATATACAACATTTAATAACCGAGTCGCTTCCTACGCTTTGCAGTTCACACGCTAAAATTGCTGATGCTTGTGGGAATCAGCATTGTATGCGGTAGGAACTTAAACTGCTGATACAGTGTGACCTAGTTGCGCGGCCTAGTGAAATTAATTTTTTTTGCAGTTCGACGGTGTTGGAAGCGATTCGGTTCACAAAATAAAATTATACAATATACAATACAATATATTAGCTGACTGGTCAGTTCTCCTCATTGGTCATTTGTCACTCACTGGCAGAAAACAGGACGTCGACGTTAACAACTTTCCGACAGTGTCACTCAATGGACGTTGGTTGGATTTCTGGAGACGGTGAGAACTGCATACCTGAGCTGGCAGCGAACAGTGACCGCATTTGCCCACACTGATTTCTCTACTGAACACACTTATGATTATATTCCGACCGAACAAGTCTGCGAAAAACAACGGACAATCGTATGATGATCAAATTTCAGTATTGCTTATTATTCGAATCTCTGCTTCTGAAATGCTGTTATACACATTCCTTAACTGCCGAAAATCGATATAAGCTCAGTTGGTTGTATTCTGAGCAACCGAAAAGACGTGTTATGTCGAAGTAAGTCATAGGTGAAGTAATTATATTACGTACAAATTGAATTTCTACTTCGCAGCACCAAACGAGAAGAAAGCCAACGATATCTTACCGAAAGTCAGGGAGAGCTGCACCCGGTGTGTGCAAACCCGGAGCGGACACCACAAACATAGCGCAAATTTACGTCGCTTAAATTCAATTATATTGTAAAATATAAAAAGGGAATATTCAGTTCTTTAATTTAAAATTTAATTTAAATTATAATTATAATTAGCTCCCTTTGAGCTAATACTAAAATCTTCGTCGCAAAACTTAATACTACATTTTTAACTTGAAATCATGTGTACTATATAAAAAACTACAGCTAAAATTTATCACGAGTTAGAATTGGGCGAAAAAATGGAAGCGAAATTTTAAAACTTACAAATGCACTTTAAATTTCTACCTCTTAAAAATATATTACTTTAATTTGGATTTAATCGGATTGTTGATTTAATTTACCATTATAAAATATTAACCAAGAACTTAAAAGTAACAACTACGTAACCTTGGGTCACTGGGCCCAACGTCTGCGATGGAGAGCAACATTTTACTTTTTTTAATAATTTGGGTTTTGATATTTTGCTATCTATTGTTTTGTTCAATTACCTTCTAAGAAATAAAACTTAGAGGTACGTACTGTCAATTCATTCCAGTAGTAGCAGCTGTTGAATAGTGAATTGTCTTTGACTTTTTTAAAATAGAAAAAAATTAATATCGTGCAGTGGTTAAATTCTTTGTTTTGGATGGTTTAACACCAACAGAAATTCATCCGAAATTGTTAAAAGTGTATAAGTATGCATCACCTTCACTTTCCACTGTGAAAACATGGGCTGCTCTTTTTAAATGTGGTCGTACAAGCCTCGAAGATGATCTACGCGAAGGTCGTCCAAAAACTGCTACAACAGCACAAATCATTCAACAAGTTCATAATATAGTGTTAAATGATGGACGAGTGAAAGTGCGTGAGATGAAATATTTAGCCTGAAGAATAACATATAAAACAGGTTTGTGCAAAATAGCTGCCGCATTTGTTAACAATTGACCAAAATCGTTTGGATCATTTTAATTTGTCATTTGGATCGTTTTAAGCAAAATAAAATGGATTTAAAGCGCCGTTTTATAAATGTTCATGAAAATTGGATCCACCGTTATATAGTACACCAGAGCGAAAAGAACACTAACAGCGAAAAGAACAGAACACTTGATCGAAGCTGGTGGAAATGCACCAAAGAATAGGAAGACAGGTATTGAGTTATTAGAAAAATGTTGGAATAAATATATTGAAGCTTTATGAGATTATATTAAAAAATAAAACGTATTACATGTAAAAAAATTTTCTTTGTTAGGACGAAAAGACCTAACCTAAAAGGGAATAGATGTAATATAAGTAATTATCGTGGGATTGCTAAACTTAGCTGCCCAAACTATTTGAGGAAATAATTGTTTCCATTATCTCATGGAATGTTAATTCTTTAATTTAATAAAATCTACCACTACTGATTTTCCAGCAGAAAATCCATGTTGACACGGGGAAATTAAAGAATTAATTAATTTCCTGGAAATCATCTCAAAAGCTGTTAAAAACTTTAGAATTGCTGAACAAACTGATGTAATATACACAGATTTTAGTAAGGCTTTTGACATTGTAAATCATTAGCTACTCATTTAAAGTTTGATTTAATCAGATTTTCTAATTCTCTTATAAATTGGATAGCTTCTTATCTTGCTCACCGTAGACAAATAGTGTGGTTTAAAGGTACGAAATTTAGTGAATTTCTGGTTACATCTGGAGTTCCACAAGGCAGTCACTTAGGAAATTATCTCTATGTCACGTGAAATTATTTCTATTTTTTAAAAATTATAGTGAAACTGCGCTCCTTCAATATGACCTTGACTCTTTGATAAAATGGTGTGACGTAAATTCATGAAATTAAATCTTAACAAGTGCAAACAGATGACTTTTTACAGTTCAAATCCATTATTATTTGAGTACATTATTGGCAATTATAAACCTGATCGTTTGGAAGTTGTAAATGACCTCGGCGTGGTTATCGATCATAAGCTGCGTTTTTATACGCATATTGTCCATATAAAAAATAGAGCCAGCAGTGTATTGGGCTTTATTAAGCGTTGTGCCAAAGACTTCAACGATCCATATGTTACTAAATTGTTATAAATATCAACTGTTCGTCCTATTTTGGAGAACGTAGCGCCAGTTTCGTGTCCACACTTCAGTTGCTATATCGACAAACTTGATTCAGTGCAGAAGCAGTTCTTACTTTACTGTCTACGAAATCTTCGTTGGGATCCATCTTTACGTTTGCCATCGTACGAGTCTCGGCTTAAGCTGATGGATTTATCCTCACTGGTTAATCGAACGTCAATGCTTAATGCTATTTTTATTTTGAAATTGATATATGATGTCATCGACTCTGCCTCTCTGCTAAGTAATATCAGAGAACGAAAAACGACACTGAAGATAGCACAACGCCGAAACCGGTTTGTCTACAGACCAAATTTGACGAGGGATGACGGAAATTCGTTCCAAAATACATCAAGTAATATTGACATCAACACTCCTCGTCGTACTTCGAGAAGATGCCAATTTGTTTACTTAAGCTGTTGCAGATCAACATATCTACAACATAAACCACTTAGAAGCGCCTGCGCAAATTTCAAATTTGTATACCCAGCTATTAACCTGACGAATCCCGTTTATGTAACTATAAATAAAATCTTAAACCTCTTAAAGTAATATTGTTTATTGTACTCAATATTGTACACCTGATTAAATTTTATACTTACGCACTAAACATACCAAACTATAGAGCCATATGGCCTAGTTTTAAGCATTATTTTTTTTTTTTTTTATGGCAGATAGAACCAAACTCAGGGGATGCCCCCTATCCATGCAAAGCATTCGTTGGTTTAGAAGGGAAAAGGGGTTAGCGGGAAGGGGAAAAGTGGGAGTAGTGTCGATTTACACCTCTTTTAAAAGCTTCGACGTTATAAGTGGATGGGAAAACATGCGCAGGGAGACTATTCCACAATTTAACTGCGCGACCGAAAAACGAATTCTCGCGGTAGTGGGTAGTGCGTTGGAACGGGATCGAGACGTAAAAGGGGTGCACCGCTCTGAAAAGCCGAGTAGATCTGTTGAATACCTAAACCGAAGGGATCAGGCTGGCTACTTCAGAGGAACAATTACCATTAAAGTATCGGTAGAATAAGGTTACACACCCCACATCCCGACGACATCCCAAGGTTTCAATAGAGCTGGATACCCTACTGTCCCCTATAAGTTTTATCGCACGACCTTGTATACGGTCCAGAAGCTGAATATATGTTTTCGAAGCTCCAGACCAAATATGCGAGTTGTACTCCATTTTCGGACGGATATAAGTGGTGTAGATACAACGAAGGTCGGTTGGAGTGTAGTATTTCTTGCACCGCTTTAAAAAGCCTAAGCGACACATCAAAAATGTGATCGTTCCAATGAAGATCGCATTGTATTGACATGCCCAGAACATCAAGAGCCTCCGACTCATTAATATCCACACCACCCATATTTAACGGTGGGAAGTTGTCGCCCGCCAGACGCTTGTGGGTCAACAAACAGCATTGGGTTTTCCGCGCATTAAAATCAACCCGATTCGCTTGACCCCACTCCTGGATTTTGTTGAGGTCAGATTGGAGTGTGTCATTCATAACACTGCGTTTTCTATTAATCTCCAGAATAGAGGGACGCCTGGAGAATGAATATGAATGACAAATGCTGCTGTCATCAGCAAACGAGTAGACGGGGTTTGATGTCAATGACAGAAGGTGATTGATAAAAATGAGAAAAAGTGTAGGAGATAGGACCGAACCCTGCAGAACTCCAGCATTAATGGAGTGCTCTTCGGAAGCAAAGCCGTCTATCACAACACGAATAGAACGGCCGCTGAGGAAACTCGATATCCATCGAGTGAATGTATTACCGACACCATAAGCAGCCAGTTTAGACACAAGTGCTTTATGCCATACTCGGTCAAATGCCTTGGAGATATCCAAAGCAACAACCTTGCTCTCACCGAATTGGTGAACACAACTGTTCCACCGCTCGGTGAGGAACGCCATCAAATCGCCTGTGGAGCGGTGAGCACAGAAACCGTACTGGCGATCGCTGACCAATTGGTTGCCTTCTAGATACCTCATCAAGTTAAAATTTACAACGCTCTCCATAACTTTGGAGAGCATTGAACAGATTGCTATGGGCCGGTAATTAGCAGGATTCGTAGCCTCACCTTTTTTGGGAACTGGCTGCACATTGGCAATCTTCCAGGAATTAGGAAAAACTCCTGAAGTAAACGATAAATTAAAGAGATTGCGCAATGGGCGAGCCAGTGTTGAGGCGCACTTTCTCAACACGTGGGCTGAAATGCCATCCGGTCCCGAGGATTTATTTACGTTGAGGTTTACAAGCACTCTTTTAACAGCCCGCGTTCGAAAGTGCATCTCAGGCATAATATGAGACACACCATCGATCACGGGTAGTGGTTGGCTACTCTCAGGAAGAGAGCAGTTTTCAGCAAACATTTTGGCTAATAAGTTTGCCTTATCAACCGAGTGAGTGAAGATCTGATCATCCTTGAGGAGAGTTGGAATAGACGATCTCGTCTGATTCTTCATCCTCCCCACGAACGACCAAAAGTTCTTACTACCCTTATGGTATTGAAGAACTCTACGTCTAAGGCGCTGCTCGTAGAGAGCTTTTTCGCGCTTTAGAGTGGCATTGCACCTATTTGTGGCCTGATTGCGCAGCAGTTTAGTATCAGCAGTTTTGTTTAAACTCTAATTCCTAAATGCTTCCTCTTTGGACCTGACTGCTTGTCTGCAAGTCGCATTAAACCAGGAATGGTCTTTTGGTTTAATGGAAATTCTTTTATTGGGTATGAAAGACCTCATACCAAATAAAATTATATTTTCTACCAATTTTGCTGCAGCATTTATGTTTCTATCCCTGAAACACAATTGCCAATTGAAACGGCTAAAAAGGAGTTCAGCGCATCCCAATTAGCCTTCTCATAAAGCCACACTGTCCGCTGCGTAGCTGGCTGTTGAGCGGATTGAAGACTAGAATATGGGAAGGTCGCAGAAATTGTAGCGTGGTCCGAATTACCAAGAGGTGCAAGAACATTCACATCATACTTGCTGTGATGTGAAGTTAGAAAAAGGTCCAGAATATTTTGGTTTTGCCCATCAACGCAGGGAAAGTGCGTTTGTTCCTTCACTAATTGAGTCAAATTATTAGACTCAGCAAATAATTCAACATACAAACCCTCGGGTGTCGTGTGACTCGAATGACGTAGCCAATTGGAATTATGTACATTGAAATCACCAGCAACAACAATTTCACTGTTCGGATACGATTCCAGGGTTTTAGAAATCGAATCAGAGAGACTCAAGTTTATCAAAAGTTGGCAGCCTCTCTAGACCCGGGCTTCTATAAACGAAGCAGAAGTGCAGGATGTGCGACTGGATTTTGAACTTAACCCACATGGAGCTAAATTCGGCATCCGTCGTGCAAAGGTGTTGCTGACACTGGTACGCAACATCACTGCGAATATATAAGGCGAGGCCTCTGTGTGATGAAAATAATGGTAGTAAGTGGTACCCAGGCAAGTGAAAATCCAGTGGATCTGCACCCTCAGACACCTGGGTCTCACCCAGTGCCATTATATGCGGTTGGTGAGTACAAACATACGCATAGACCGCGAAGAAATTCGCCCTCAAGCCACGCACATTTGTGGAGTCTATACGAAATTTTGTCATCGCCACCCACTGTAAAGAGGTATAAAGTCAGCTGCACAAGCGGTCAAGCCTACACCGCAGGCAAAGCAAAACGCGACAAGACAAGTGTTATGCCTTTATCTTGCCACGCTTCAGACCACGGTGCACTAACAGCCGCCTGCACACCTAACGGGACCAGGAAGAAGGAGGAGGAGAAGAAAGCAACGAAATGCTGAGCTTTACTGCGGAGGGCATAAATAAGCCCTTCGCTTAGTTCTCTGCATTCCGTTTAATTGTCTATTTGTGATATTTGGTTATGTTATTTGGTGTTATTGTTTTAGCAAATTTATTAATGTCTATTGTTAAGTTTTAATGCACTGTAATCTAAATCAATGCTTCTGCACTGAGATTTTATGTTTGTTTGAAAATATTTCTTAAATTTGTTTGTTTGTTTCCGCGAGCACACTAAACACTGCACTGCGGTGGGTAGCTGCATCCAGCCTAGTCCGTGGTCACGACACTACTAAATAAATAAATAAATAAAAAAATTATCAGACTGTTCTCGTATATAGGAAATATCAATAAACAAAACAAAATTTATTTAGGTTTAAAAAAAAAAAGTATCAATAAATATTTATACCGAAATCGCCTTATTTTATTATCAAAAAACACATCATCATCCAATCCTGTCGGAAGACTTAACATTAAGAAACAATATTTAAACACTTAAGGCTTAACCATAATGAAAGTAAGCATCTTTAAGCTAATGTCAAAAGTCAACGAAAATTAAGCTCAATTTCAGGCAAATTATTTATTTGCCTATAACGGATTTAGCAAAACTTAACAAAAAGCAGCTGCCACTTATAAGCTGTCAAAAATTCATTGTGGGTTTTGTGTTTTCGCCCCGTAAAATATTTTATACTACATTGCTTTTATGAATGTAGTTGACTTAATATGAATGTGGGAAAATTTTAGCTGGCAACTATGAATCTACCGACGCTATTTTTTGAGGGAATAGTTTCGCTCTTACATTAAAGCTCCTTCATGTTTACGAATTTTTTACGAAACATTATGCATTATAGGTGTTATGATATGGTTTGCGTATATTCGCTTGTTTTTTTAAGTTTCGTTAAGTTCGGTTAATTTCCTTATGGTTGAAGCTTTAGCACTTCAAGTGAAATTTTAATGGCCAGATTTTCAACTATCACTATGACTAAGAAACGAGAAATCGTCACTCATCACCGTGAATCTAAAAAGCGATTTCTAATCACTTACGTAGCGAGTAGTTCGCTTCACACACCTAGGCATTTCAAAGATGTGTTTAATTTTTTAAGGGTAAACTCGGATTTCTCTTTTCTTCGTAACTTTCTAATTTTTGCTTATCATTCTTACTCGCTCATTTTTTTACCCTGGTTTCCCATATGTTGTTACTTTTGTTGTGTTGTGTTTCAAGTGCTTAGAATTGTGAATTGTGAAGCGGAAAATTTGTATTTTGTTTTAGCGATTATTAACGATTTGTTCAATAAATAAGAAAAAGGAAACATGTTTTCAGGAGTGGAATTTGCATTTGAATTTGTTTTCAGGAGAAGGAATTCGAAAGTGATTCGGAAGATGAGCACAGCCTGACACATCGGAATAGGGAAATGAGGAATTCTTCTAATATTTTGGAGATACCGAATTTCCAGATTCACAAAAATTTGCACCAGTTTAGCTGAAAGAATGGAGTAACGACAGCCTTTTAGCAGTCGTTACTTTTGACAATTCATATCGCTGAAATAATGATTGAAAACACCATGTAACGAACGAGAACTCGTTAAAAGTATGGAAAGTGTTGTTGTGTTTTTAGCGAACGAGCTGCTCGTTGTTTGCAAAACACAAAGTAAGGATATCGCGAAAATAACAAAGCAGAATCACGAAGAATCACCTCGTTCGTTGGCTGAAAATCTGGCCATAAGAAACTATTACTAGAAGGCACACCTTTTTAAAACTCACTGAGTAAAATTAGTCAAAGCTTCGTTCCTTTTTGTGCAATATAAAAATATTGAACAAATTGATGGAACTTGGGTAAGAAGTTTTGATGCATCCACCGTATAGCTCGGACACTGTCTGACTACCATTTGTTTCGGTCTCCTCAAATTTTCTTGATGGTAGAAAATTGGCCGACCATAGCGCCGCTGAAAATCACTTACCCAAGTTTTTCGACGATAAACCACAGAAGTTATACACGGATGAAATTATGAAGCTACCCGAAAAATGACAAAAAGTCATAGATAATAATGGTCAATATGTACTTGATTAAGATTGATTTTCAGTAAAGAAATTTTTTTTTTCAAAAAAAATGTACCAAAAAATGGAGACTTTTTATATGATCCAATATGTACTGGTAAACCAACAGAAAGTGACCGTCAAAGAAATGTATGCGAAAGAACAGTTGTAGACCTTATTTGTGAATATAAAAATTCAAGAAGGAATGTTAAAACAGATATTTTTTTGCATTGTTGTAACTGAGGAAATCTACAAATCCTTGTACTATAAGGTATTTTCCACTTGTTAAAATATAATATCAATTATGCTTTGTATTTTTAAATATATTAAATTTAAAAATACAATTTTCTTAATACAAAAATAAATATCATCGAAACTACATCTTCGAACTGTGAAATCTCTTGTCAGACGAATTTACAATATATGTACATAAATCTTACATTTGTAAAATTTATACATATGCACCTATGTATATGATAGGAATTAAAACCAAAAATTCTAGAGGCAAATCAATTCCACTAAATTCGCCTTTAGCAAAGAGGCGACTTTGTACTCTTACGTGCCTACAAAAAAGGATCACTATATCAAAAAATAAATCTATGGCCGTTAGCACTAATTCTTACTGTTATTAATGTAGCAACATTAGCAGCATATAATATATATATGGAACACAATCCACAATTTACGTCAACTAACCGTCGCAGAAAATTTGTAAAAGATCCAGGTTTTGCGATGTGTAAGGGAAACATAGAACGACGTGCTCAAAATTCAAAGGTAATTTCGAAACCGTTCACTCGATCAGCAATACAGGACCTGCCTCTAACGTACAAAATCGAGACGAAAGCGGCCGCATCTCAGTTGTTGTTGCTATGTATGTAGACAACTAAGAAAGAAGACTCGGAAAACTAGTACAAGTTATTTCAAGCCAGTTTGTAACGAATATTCATCCAATCGACCCATATGTACCACCTGTTTGCAAGGTCCTCGATAAAATTTTATATCCGTTTCCTACCTTTCATTTATGTAGAGCCTCAAAATAATTGTTTATTCTTTTTATTTATCTATAAATAAATCTCCTATTATTTCCTCCTATAAATAAATCTCCTAATTAATTTTTGTATTTTGATTGTTAGAAAACTTTTACTCTGCATAAAATATATGGTATACAATTTTCAGACAGATATCCTTTAAAAGTACAAGGATAATCCGCATGTTAAAAATTACATCCCTCTTTTTTAGTTTAAAATACTTCGATACAGTTTAGAAAACCGTATCTCTATGGACAATAAAATTATCACTGAAAATAAAGACGAAACATATATATAAATTTCAAACAATTTCCTATCAACAAACAAAAACGCATATAATTACTGAATTGCTTTACAAGATATAAAGTGTGGATAGAAGCAAAAACGGCATTACTTTTTTAATGGAATTGAGACTGCTTATTAATATGTTGCTCTTTTAAATCATAGGTTGCCGAAGAGCGTGAAGAACACAAATATGACAATCGCGAAAGTACACCCTATGGTGAATATGGAGGTTGGCATAAAGCTGCCAAGGTTGATTCTCCCACTGTCACAACAACTTTAAAGAATCTTGGAGCACTTTACAGACGCCAAGGAATGTTTGAGGCTGCTGAAACTCTTGAAGATTGTGCACTTCGTAGTAAAACGGAAGCGTTAGATTTAGCAAAACAGACTAAAGTTGCACAGTTACTTACAAGTAGTGGTGATAAACGGCGAATACGGCATTTTAAGGATGACTCTGATATTGCCGATGAGGTATAATAGTTTTTGTTATTTTTATTAATTTCTTAGCTTATACACCCGTCTAGTTCATGAAATATTAATTCTTTTAAAAAAAATTATACACTATTTCAATATTCTTCGAAGTTCCTTTATATAATGGAAGCGATAGATTTATGATCTATCCGTAAATATATGTTGCATGTATATGTTGTAAATAATTCGATGTTTAATGCCTGGTTCTTAGAAAAGTACTTCGAAATAAATGTTTAAAATTGATTGAAAAAGTTCACACACACAAAACTAAAAAGCAGAAAATAATTATTTAAATAAAAATAAATTTTCCAATACCACGTTTTTAAGATGGACTAAAAGGTTTAATATAATTTTTCCTATCCCTATACAGACTTCTAACCCCATACAGATAGTCCTGATTTGTGCTTGTAAATTTTTAATAGCTATGAGAATGATTGTAAGATTTGAAACGAAAAACGTGAGACGCATACAATAGACAATTGATGCATGAGTATTGCATGCGCCTCACGTTTTTCGTTTTAAATCTTACTATTTAGTATTTTCATAGTTATTAAAAAATTTATGAATGGGTTAAGAACCTGTATGGGGCTAAGAAAACTTATTTAATATGGTATTAAAAAAGATATTTATTATATGTGTTAACGCCAACTGCCGCTCGCCAGAGGTGCTCCCTCATCGATCGGTAGGGTGTCAGGAGTGAGCACTCCAGTCTCTCTCCTGTCAGCCTGCCGGTCATGAGATGCGCCACTCTCGTGAGAGTAAGCCCGGCTGCGGGCTCTCTCCGCGGCAACTGGCGCGGTTTGACCGGCTTCCAGCGATCGTCGCTGGACCCACACGAGGCACTTGCTCACACTTCCGTTTCAATCGTTGACGCGTGCACTCCGCACTGTTTACTACTGTTTTTTATAAAATTTATATCAGCGTTGTATTATAACTGTGGTGAAATTGAATTTCAAATAAAAAAACAAAAATAAATTGATTTTCAAATAAACATTTTGGTCCTTCGAGCCGGATTGTGCTCGGAGACCACCCAACCGTTCCGAACAAAACATTTTGGTCCTTCGAGCCGGATTGCCGCCGCCTAGGAACCATCGTCACCGACGCCCAGGAACAATCGTCACCGACGCCGAAATCATCGTCACCGACGCCTAATCAAGTGAGTCGAGTAAGGAACGGTGAGTTCACACACCTTTAACGTTAGCCTAATTATTAGCCCCGAGCCCGTCCGGCCATACTGATTCCATTTTTATATATATATTGTATATATATATATATATATATATATATATATATATACATATATACACCCTTGGCTTGACCGTCAAACCTTACGAGAATTTTCGATTCGTGAGTAACGGTTCCCTTAAGTAACGGCAGCACCAAAGCTTAAATTTTTGTTGCTGACCGTCTTCGTAAGCATCGCTTGCTGCGAAGCCCACATTTTTTGCAAAAATTTACTGTTTGGCGCATAAGCAAGCCCCGTGCTCCCACACAAGAAATCTTTAGACTCTAAAGTTTAGAGCAGCCTTCTGCTGAGCTCTCCCGAGAGATTGCTTTGGTTTCACGCTCTCACATTTTTGCACCAAGTCACATGAGTGCTCCGTAATTGCGCTCAGTGCAAAGTCGAAAAACCACCACCTTTTGCTGGTTGGTTTTTGCGGGTATTTTTTCTGCTGCTCTCGCTCTTCCGCTTGCGTTGATCAGTCACACAGAGTGCACACAGAACACAAAAACCTGTTTTTTCTGTCTGCACTCTCCCAAGTGATAGCAGTGTGAAATTCACTATTCAACGGTGACCCAACGCGAAATCGAAAAAGCAAGACACCCGGTAGGCAGAAGTGTTCGCAGCAACTAGTCTCTTTGTAACTAATTGCCAACTTTAGAGACAACGCGTGGTTAATTTTCGGCAGCAAGCTTTTCGAGCCCCAACGCCACAGCATAGCGACCCGGAAACATTTTTGCGATTTTTTTTAAAATATACAAAACAAATAAAAAGTTTTTTATTTCCGAAATCAGTTTTCGGTGCGTTTATTTCGTTTTTATTTCGATTTTGCGACCTCCTTCGCCGCCCCTAACCGAGACCCACTCCTATAATGGCGGCGCTCGCATCCTTCATTCGTATAGCCGATGCGCTGATCGAGTTCGAGGAGGACTTCGACCAGACGCCCACCACGGACCACACCATTTACACCCTTGGGATTCAGCGGGAAGAAATACGATCGCAGTGGCTGCTGATTAAAAGCGCCTATGAAAAGGTGCTTGCGGATCTGGACTCGACGAAGGACAGAGGCAAAGAATTCGAAGGCGTAGAAGAGAAGCGGCGCCAATGCTATGCGGTATATTGCGCTGCGCGGGAAAAATTGACCAACTGGCCGAAGCCGCCGCGTCCCCTCCAGTTGCCACGACCCCTTCGCCGGTACCAGCTGAGATGCCCCAGTCTGGCTACAATATCAGCCTGCCCCCCTGCGACACCCAAGCCTTCCATGGCGACTACCTTTCGTGGCCCTCTTTCAGGGATATGTTCACGGCCCTGTATATTCAGAATACCCGAACTGCGCCGGTGGAGAAGTTGTTCCACCTGAACCAGAAAACCTCAGGCGAAGCGAAAGAAATCGTGCAGAAATCCCCTCTCACGAACGAAGGTTTTGCCCAAGCGTGGAACAATCTGTCTGACAGGTATGAGAACAGGCGCGTTCTCACCAACGCCCATTTGAAGAAGCTCTTCGGCCTGTCCTCCATCACGAAGGAAACCGGTGGCGCTATTAAAGATCTGCAGCGCGAAATCAATAATATTCTCGCCGCGCTCGCGCTACAAGGTGTTGACACCTCCCATTGGGACGCGATAATAGTATTTTTGTGTTCCAGCAAGCTCCCGGAAGCAACGCTTTCCCTCTGGGAACAATCTCTTACTAATAAAACGGAGATTTCAAAATCGACAGATCTGGATGCGTTTCTCACGCATCGCTTCCATACCCTTGAAATGGTGCAAGATATCAAATGCACACCCGCATCGAAGTCAACACAGCTCCCAGCTCCGACTCACTCAACTCCAGCCTCTAAACGCGTCAACACCTTCCAGTTGAAGGTGTCCCAAGAAAGCTGCCCTCTTTGCCAGAAGCAGCACAAGTTGAGATCCTGTTGTCAGTGTCTCAGCTTGCTCGTTCCACAGTGGCTGAATACCGTTCAGAAAAACCGCTTGTGCAGCAACTGCTTGGCCAGATCTCATTCCGTGAAAAACTGTCCAAGCAGATTCAATTGCGTCAAATGTAATGGCAGGCACCACACCCTCTTGCATCGTGAGCACGCTCCATCCTCCTCGAATGCTGTATCAGATTCGACCCCACGTGCCTCACATCAAAACAGTTACTGTTAGGGACTGCCATGGTAACAATACGGCATCACGGTACATGTTACATCGCGCGCGCCTTGATTGATCCTGGGTCCGAAGTGCCGTTCATCTCCGAACGCATACAAAAGCTCTTAAAGCTCCCAGCGCGGGCAACTGCAGCCGTCGTTTCCGGTCTCAACGAGACCGTGTCTGCAAAAATATCAAGGTCGTCCGAATTTCTCCTGAATTTGCCACTTGATCCCAACTTTCAAGTTAACGTGACGGCGCTCGTGCTCCCACAAATCACAGGGCGGTTGCCCTCCCACTCGTTAGACAGGTCACTTCTCAGTGGCCTCCCTCAAGACATTGAGCTCGCAGATGTCAACTTCTCCAAAAGCGAGCAGGTCGACGTCCTCATCGGAGCCGATTTATACCCAGAAATCCTGCTGGACGGCATCCGCCGCCAAGTGCTGGGCTCCCTCATGGCTCAGCAAACCGTGTTCGGGTGGATCCTAACCGGCCCGGTTCCCACCATGCAATCTGCCACTGCACGCATCAAAGCAGCTTACACAACGAAGTCACCTTCGAACAACAGTTCGAACGTTTTTGGGAGGTGGAGGAACTTCCCGAAACTAGATTGCTATCCCACTCTGAAAAGTTTCGCGAAGAAAAATACGCGAAGACGCGATGACGGGCGCTACATCGTTCCATTGCCTTTAAAGTCGGCTTTCCAGACACGCTCCGCTTAGGGGCTTCGAGACATTCAAAACGTATCGCCAAATATTGGTCGACCCAAAGCACACACCATATCAGCGCATTCTCTTCCGAGACCCGTACAAGTCCGAACTTATCGACTTCGAGCTTCAAACGGTAACGTTTGAAGTTAATTGCGCCTCTTTTTCTTGCTATACGCACCCTTCTTCAATTGGCAGACGATGTGAAGCACCAGTTCCCGCTTGCAGGACACATTCCACAGCATTCCATGTACGTGGATGATGTGTTAGCAGGCACGCATGACCTGGTGACAGCTACCCAGTCCCGCGAGAGCCGCTATGACAGACCCCATAGCGGCTCTCGACTCGGCAGGGTTTGCCCTTCGAAAATGGACTGCCAACCATAAAGGCATTCTGACAGACTTACCGGCATCCCATCTGCTCCATTCCGACTTTCTGACGCTAGAAGACTCCAGCATCGCTAAAATGCTGGGAATTCGCTGGAACGCGAGCCATGATGACTTCTACTTCGATGTCCAAGCTATCATCATCAAAGCTGCGTACACAAAACGGGAAATGTTGTCTCTGGTCGCCAAGCTGTTCGATCCTGCCGGTTGGCTGGTTCCGATCATCGTTGCAGCGAAAATTCTGATTCAACAAGTCTGGTTGGACAAAATCGACTGGGATGACACTCTGCCTCAGGTAACTCGCGCTAACTGGCACATCCGCGCCATCCGCATCCCGCGATGGGTGAGTTACGCCCCAGAAAGCGAAGTCGAACTCCATGCCTTTTGCAATGCCTCAGAAAAAGCCTACGCAGGAGTCATCTATGCCCGCATCACGGTCGCTCAGGAAGTCCAAGTTTTCGTTTTGTACTCCCAAACTCGTGTAGCCCCAATTAAAACTTTGCCTCTCACCAGGTTAGAATTGTGCGGAGCCACTTTAGTTGCGGAGATGATCGACACTCTCGTGCCCACGCTGCAGCTGCCCCATTACACGATCTACTGTTGGAGCGACTCCACCATTGTTTTGGCCTGGCTGAAGAAATCCCCCTGTGTTTGGGCGACGTTCGTGGCAAATCGAGTTGCCAAAATCATCGAGAAGGTACCACAGTCGCAATGGTTCCATGTGGATTCCCAGGACAGCCCCGCGGATTTAGCCAGTCGCGGTGCCACGCCCCAAGATCTCGCTGAGAGCACCCTCTGGTGGAATGAACCTGTTTGGCTCGCCCACGATAAGGTTCGCTGGCCCGAATTCCGAGCCTCAGACGAATACCTCACCACACTGGAGCAGAAGACTGTCAAAAGCCCTTCGTGTATACTCATACGTATATCGATTTCTCCACAACGCTCATCCAGCTAAGCGTCACCTGCACTCGCACCCCAACCTGCACCTCCCAACGGGAGAAATAAAGGAAACTAAACGCTGCCTCGCCATCTCCTGCCAGAAGATTCATTTTGCGGACGAGTACGCCGCTCTCGAAAACCACGCGATGATGCGATCTAAAAGCAACTTACTTTCGTTGAACCCCTTTTCTCCACACGGATAACACGATGCATGTTGGCGGGCGGTTGTCCTCGTGTCCCAACTTGCCTTTCGACGAGCGGCACCCGATAGCCATACGGCTGCCAATTCTCGCGATTGCTCATGCGTTTTATACACGAAATATCTCTCCACGAGGGCAAAAACCAGTTCTTCGTCTGGTCCGTACCCCATTCTGGATCCCAAGGTTACAACCTTATCAAAACGACGACTCATACCTGCAAGCCTTGCATCGTACATCGGAACAAGCAACGAACCCTGTACATGACAGCCCATTATTAACACATTTTCTCATTACAGAGCCCACATGTATTTAATCCGCTGGCAATATGCGCGGACCAGAAGAGGGCGTCTGCTGGCACCCCCCGGGGCGCCGCCTATTGCTGCCCACCGTCCTCGGGAGCTGTCCCCAACGGCTGACGTCCTGGTGCTCGACGTCTCGGCCGACGAGGCACAAGCGCTTGCCACGACACGACGCTCGCCCACACCGCCAACCCGAGCTTTCCGGAGTTCTCTCGTCCGGCCTGAGGAAGCCTCCTCCGGTCCAGCCCCAGCACAGATGCCCATCTATCACGAAGACCTCCGAGATCGCGGAAGTCTGCGAGCTCGCACGATGTCGGTGCGGTATCCGCCGCGCCACGCGCCACTACCAGAGCTGGCCCCGAGACGTGCGCTCTCACCACCCACACCGGCACCGAGACGTCTGCGGCCTGCCCCAGCAGAACCGGCGCCGCGACGTGCACCACCAGCACCGCCGACTCCATCAGCACCATCAACCCCAAGACACGCGCCTCCAGGTCGTCCGGCCCCACGACGCGCGCCAGTGATGCCGGCCAGGCGGCACGCCTGGTGCCCGCCAGCCCAGCGGCTTCCTACGGAGGGCCGCGAGCTGTGCTGTCCCCTGTGAGCGGGGCGGCATGTGCTGAGCCGTTGCCCGCTGTTTCTGCAACAGACACCAGCGCAGCGGAACTTGACGGCACACGCGCGGCACATATGCCGCAACTGTTTGGCGCGGTCGCACCAGTTGCCTGAGTGCCGGAGCCCCATGCGCTGCCGCAAGTGCGGGGAGGCGCACCACACGCTCCTCCACTAGGCCGGAGACGAGGCACGGCGCCAGTTGTCGGGTTTTGGGGGTTTGCAGTCCTGCAAGGCGGGTGGTATGTTAACGCCAACTGCCGCTCGCCAGAGGTGCTCCCTCATCGATCGGTAGGGTGTCAGGAGTGAGCACTCCAGTCTCTCTCCTGTCAGCCTGCCGGTCATGAGATGCGCCTCTCTCGTGAGAGTAAGCCCGGCTGCGAGCTCTCTCCGCGGCAACTGGCGCTGTTTGACCGGCTTCCAGCGATCGTCGCTGGACCCACACGAGGCACTTGCTCACACTTCCGTTTCAATCGTTGACGCGTGCGGAGTGCACCTTATTACTTTTTTTTATAAAATTTATATCTGCGTTGTATTATAACTGTGGTGAAATTGAATTTCAAATAAACAAACAAAAATAAATTGATTTTCAAATAAACATTTTGGCCCTTCGAGCCAGATTGTGCTCGGAGACCACCCAAGCGTTCTCAACAAAACAATATGTATTTAAAAATTTATTTTTATTTAAATAGTTATTTAAAATAATGTTATAAAGGTGTCAGAAAATAGTTACAATAAAAATTGTACTGAAGGTTTTATAGTAGGGTTACTGAAATTAGAGGTTTGGGTATTCCATTCGATTCTATCCTTATTAACCTTATTGATGCTATGGTACCTTATTCTCTGCTAGACTTTGTTAAGCGTAACGGTGTGAACTTATGTGATCCATATACATTAAACTGTCTTTATTCTTCTTTTGTTAGATCTAATTTAGAATATGATTCGCTTATATGGAATCCGCTTTATAAGGTTCATGTTGAACGTTTAGAAAAGATTCCTAAAGTTTGCCCTTCGCTTTTTTAAATTTGTCGAACCTATTTCCTCATATTGTGCTCGTTGAATGCTTATAGATTTAACATTATTTGAGCTTCTTGAACGACGGAGCATTGTATTTATTTATGATATTATCAATTGCAACATTAATTGTGAATGTCACATTCAATTAATTTCTTTTAATATTCCTTCGAGATTGCATCGGTCTTTTGAATGTTTTCACATAAATTTCCATAGATCCAATTATGCCTCAATGAACACATTTTTAGAGCTCTGGTTTCTCTTAATAAAGTTTATTCGAAGAGTTCGATTGACTTTTGTATGTCCAAAGATACGTTCAAATCCGTTGTAGTTAAGTTATTAATCAATCAATAGTTTTTAAATTATCTATACTTACTCTGTAAGGATCATTGTATCTATAGACCGAAATAAATAAATAAATATTAAATATTAAAATAGTTCGCAACTGGGTAAAGAGGAGCAAGAGTTTTTTGCGAAAGACATGGAGGTAGCGCAAGAGATGAGACATCTCTCGGTCTCCTTTCGATCTTGGTCAAAAGATCTATTTGAGATATAAAACCAAGCTTAGAAGTGAAACATTGCATTACTAAAACGCAAAGCGCTAATAAATTTCATTCTATAAGTATAAAATGCTTTCTGCTTTGCTTATAAGTATAAGAATTGAGTAAATTGTCAAATTAATGGGGAACTGTTTTGCCCTATATATACGAGTATTACATAGAACAAGATACGATCGTTTGAGAGATTTGCGGTAGGCTCTCTATTATAAAAATCATCTCTGAATGAAGGAATTGCCATAATTTTATAAAATTTGGTTGTAAGTCATACGGATATAAATGTCTGCATCGAATGCTTGCCTCCAAAAGGTCAGATATTAACTGCATTTTTTGTTACTCGTTTCGGAACAGAACACATCTTAAAAAAATTATTCTGTCCCTGAACAAAGTTATGAAAATCTCAGCTAATCTGACTGATTATGTACATATAAAAACATCTCTATATAAAATAAAATGTACATACAATTTGAAAATTAATAACTAAAAAGAAATTAATAAAGAACTAAATTATCTGCCGAGTTTTCACTCACTAGGATAATTTCATTTTTACACATCAATAATAAGGTGATTTATATAAAATTATGTTCAATCATAAATTCAGTCTTTGCCGGACGATACGAGAACCAAGAACGAGACAAATTTCGGAAAATATTGCTGGTGCACTCTACTACATTGGTTAGGATATCAGTTAGATAACCACGAGGATCCAAAGATAGATCGCTCAACTGTGTATATATTGTTTATACTATGTGTAGCAAGTGTTTTGTTGTTTCTCTTTGTCTAGTAGTCTTATATTGTCAGAATCAGGTGTGCGAGAAATATATAAAACACATTGTGTGCATGCGCTGCGGTTTGTTTTTCTTTTATTATTTTTTTTATGTTAGGTCCTAGTATTAATTGTAGTTTTTTGTCCTTGTATACATGGTGATTCACAGAAGATACAACAAAAGCTAAGTTGGATTTGTTAAAAAAGTAGTATTAACGATTCGCATATTCTCATGAATTGGCAACACCTTTCTATGTTTTCGTTAACTTTGTAAAACACACTTATTTTGTACTTATGTTTCCGGTTCTCCTCCCTATTCCTTTGTACCTCAGAGAACGTGGTCACTTTAATTTTACTCCACTGTATAATTTATTATCATTATAAATAAAACTAAGTTCCAACAGATTATGGGCCCAGGAACGAAACCCTGGAGAGTGTGTATTTAAAATACACATAATTAAATAAAGATCGCTCGCTTTAGTCGCAACGACGAAAAAAGAAAGAGGTTAAAATGAACTCTTTATTTAATGTGGAAAAATTGAGTGAATAAAATTATGATTCTTGGTGCGTCCAAATTAGGAGCGTCCTCTTTCATCACGATGGGGCACTTGCAAATGGAGTGGGCACTTGCAAATGGAGCAGCAGTAGTGCCTGATAGTACAAAGGAAAAGGAGTTTTCATTATGGAAAGCAAAGGATGAAAAAGCGACGGCAACAATTATTCTTAGTGTATCTCTTACGCAGATTGGGCATATGAGGAACTGCACAACAGCAACAGAAACCTGGAACACATTACGTGAGATCCACAGGCCGAGAGGTTCAGTTAGAAAAGTCACGTTATTTAAGCAGCTTTTAGGTATGCGAATGAAGGAAGGGGTGTGTGCCCAGCAGTACGTTTGCAACTTCAATTCGATTGCTGAAAAGCTTGCGGAAATCGGAGTAAGTCTCCAGGAGGAGCTAGTAGCTATAACGCTTCTTGCGAGCGTTCCGAAGTCGTTTGAAAATCTAGTAGTAACTTTAGAGTCGAGGGATGATGAAGGTAGATACCTTCCTTTAATTCTATTAAAATTAAATTGGTAGAAGAAAGTGAACGACAAAAACTTTTAATGCTGAGTCGAGTAATACTGAATGTAGCGTGCAAGCGTTTATAGCACGCGACATTAAGGGCCTTATTTTGTATCTGCGGAACGGTAGCGACGGCAGAGCTTCTGCTTCTGTTCCCGTTGCTGTTAAAACCGTATTTTGTAACTCTTACGTTGAGCCCCGTTGAGCGCACTGGGCTTTACGTCATTTGCGTTCCAGTCAGCTGGTAGGGAAATGTTGTGTATTTGTTGTACACAAAGACGACATTCACACGTCTCTTTCCTTCTTATGATTAGATGCATGCAATGAATTTGTTCTTATACCTGTTTTCTTTTGCCTCGATCAACTTTTGTTTATCAAAGCCAGCTGGCAGGCAGTGTGTTTGAAAACGGGGAACAAATCGCAAATCGATGCTTAGAGCATTTTTTGAATAATAATGCAAAATTTTTATTTTGTGCTGTACTTTTATAAAGTAAAAATACAAATGTTATTCGATTTGTTATGAAGTGGCTCAGACCAGGAAAATGACGAGGAAACAAACATTCCAGCCAGGGTACGCAACCCAGCATTGAAAAGCAATGCATGGATTTTAGAGGTCACTTCAAAGAAAATTGCAGTTACACTTTCTTCGAAATTTCCATTATATTATTTTATAATAATTATTTAAATTATTTTATTTAATTTTTTTTATTACAAAAAAAATACCTTAAATAAAAATAAAATGAAAAAATAAAAACAAAGAAAAAATCAATAAACAAAACACATCCGCACTCGTCGAGCCCTACGCACAAACTGTGCGAACGGCAGCATTTTAGCTTCCGCTTCTCTACAATGGCCACCACGAGCGCTTCTGTTGTTACAAAATACCATTTTCCAACGTAAGCACGTAAGAAGTATGCAATTGTTGTTGTAAACCCAGCTGTACAGTAGCGCCAACAGTAGCGTCAGCGGTGTGCATTTTGTGCACACGTTTTGATCAGGTGTTTTACGAATATAACAAAGAGGAACGTAGAAGAGCCATACCGTTCGCAGATACAAAATAAGGTCCTAAGCATGAAAGAAAAAAATTTGCGCCAAATTACAGACAGGATGAAAGCGTGAATTCACCTAATAAGGGCAACGAAAAAAGTAAGCGATTGAACTTAAAGTGTTATGCATGTGGTAAACGTCGTCACTTCGCTTCTCAATGCAGGGAAAAGAGAAGAGAAGATAAATCACGTTCGAATAATACCAACAGCAGAAATGGCGTGTTTGCTGCTGTTGGTATTATTATTTGCTGTTGCAACCGTGAAATGTTTGAGACAATAGTAAACCATGAAGAAACTATAATACTTGCCGGTGACAAAACAATGAGAACAAAAGGGATAGGAAGAGTGTCTCTAAGAACAGAAGAAGGAACTGTCATATTAGTTGACGTATTGTTTGTCCCTGAATTATAATGTAATTTCATTTCGGTTTCTAGAGCAGTTTGTGTTGGATATGTCGTAAAATTCAACAAAACAATGGCAAGCATAGAAGACGACAGCGGTGGACAAATATTAAAAGCGCATAAGGTCAGTGACTTGTTCATCTTCCAACAAAACAAATGTAGATTGCTATTTGCGAAGAAAACTACGGAGCAGGCTCCCAAGTGGCATAGAAGATATGGACATTTAAATTTTGGAAGTTTGCAAAAATTGTCTAGGAGACGCTCGTGCAAGGTTTCGATGTATCCACCCCGGCTGACATTAACTGTACAATTTGCGTTAAAGGATAATGTAGCCAGAAGCCCTTCACCAGTTCAGAGAACCGAGCAGCAGAAATACTTGAACTCGTCCATACGGATTTATGCGGCCCGATGATTAAATTCTATTGGTGGTGCTAAATATATTTTAACCATTATTGATGACTATTCACGTTTTATTTTTGTTTATTTTTTTAAAGACAAGGCTGAAGCATTTGGAAGGTTTGTCCAATTCTAAATAATGGCCGAGCGTCAAACTGGCAAGAAATTGAAGGCTGTACGAAGCGATAATGGCAGAGAGTTCATCAACCAAGCCTTTGACAACCATTTCAAGAAATGTGGAATAGTCAGACAACTTACTGTGCCATATACGCCTCAACAAAATGGTGTAGCAGAGAGGCTGAATCGCACTTTCACATCACAATCGAGTTTAGAAAATAAACAGGAAAAAACACAGAGTGATGACGAATTTGAATCCGTTGACGAAAAGTTACCAACGGCTACATCACTAGTTCAAATCGGTCGAAGTAGACCCAGAATGATCTATACAGGTAAGCGAGGCCGACCCAAAAAAGCAATATATTATTTTAAGTCTAGGAAGGAAATGTGGAACGTTTCAAAGCCAGATTGGTGAGCCAGATTGGTTCAAAGCCAGATGAGGAAACATTTCCGCCGGTTGCTCGATACGAAACAATTCGTATGATATTTGCTATCTCCGCTGAATATGGGTTATACTTACATCAAATGGATGTTTCCAGTGCCTATCTTAATAGTGAATTAACTGAAGAAATTTATATGAATCAGCCCGAGGAATTTGTTGTTGACGAATATCCTAATCACGTTTTAAAATTAAAGAAAGCCATATATGGGTTAAAACAGTCGGGGAGGCAGTGGAATTTGAAACTTGATGGAATTTTGAAAGAAATTGGTTTCCAGCAGTGTGACAGCGAACCTTGTGTGTATGTGAAACATCACAACAATATCTTCAACGTAATCGCGGTTTATTTGGATGACTTGTTGGTTGCAAGCTCAAGCACGATAGCTCTGAAAGAAATCAAACAGCAAATTGCATCGAGAGTTCAAGTTATTGATAAAGGAGCTGTTCAGTATTTTTTGAGTATGAACATTGAAAGAGATGGAGACACAGGACCAATATCTGTAAGTCAGAAAGGACATATAGAAAAAATATTAAAAGAACATGGAATGGAAAACTGTCGTCCTATAGCAACTTGTAACGAAACTTTTCCCTCTCTGGCCAGGGTATGTGACTCAGCCGAGTCCAGGATCCGTCCAGTTATTTATTTGATTGAGACACAAGGCTTCCTTCCATGAATTCTCTCTTTTATTAATTTCTAGATTAATTCAATAAATTCTAATTCAACAATTAAGCTTATATAGAATATTTGGAAATGGTATTAAAATGTATAAATGGGTACAAAATATATGTATGGTCTCTGATAGCCTTCATAGGTGGACGCTGTGGTGAAAGAACCTGTCCCCGCTCCACTGGGGTACGAGCGAACCGGGTGTTGGCCGCGGGAGTACAACTCCGCAAGGCGACGTGCTGGTGAGAATCGTTGGGCCGCGGGAGTACAACTCCACAGGCGACGCTCTGATGCGAACTGTTGGCCGCGGGAGTACAACTCCACAGGCGACGTACTAATGTGAATGTTGGCCGCGGGAGTACAACTCCACAAGGCGACGTGCTGTTGAGAAACGTTGGGCCGCGGGAGTACAACTCCACAGGCGACGCTCTGATGCAAACTGTTGGCCGCGGGAGTACAACTCCACAGGCGACGTGCTAATGTAAGTGTTGGCCGCGGGAGTACAACTCCACAAGGCGACGTGCTGATGAGAAACGTTGGGCCGCGGGAGTACAACTCCACAGGCGACGCTCTGATGCAAACTGTTGGCCGCGGGAGTACAACTCCACAGGCGACGTGCTAATGTAAGTGTTGGCCGCGGGAGTACAACTCCACAAGGCGACGTGCTGATGAGAAACGTTGGGCCGCGGGAGTACAACTCCACAGGCGACGCTCTGATGCAAACTGTTGGCCGCGGGAGTACAACTCCATAGGCGACGTGCTAGTGTAAGTGTTGGCCGCGAGGCCCTGTTGGCGTCGACGTTGTGGCTCTGCCGAAGTCGAGGCTCTGCTGGCGTCGACGTTGTGGCTCTGCCGAAGTCGAGGCTCTGCTGGCGTCGACGTTGTGGCTCTGCCGAAGTCGAGGCTCTGCTGGCGTCGACGTTGTGGCTCTGCCGAAGTCGAGGCTCTGCTGGCGTCGATGTTGAAATGACTTACCGAAGAGGGACTTCCAAAAGACCACTGTCCAGGCCGGGAGTTCACGTCAAAGAAACCTGATTCCTCGTGGTGAAGCGCCTTTTATAGTGGCGATGGTATTCCTACGCGCTTATTGTAAGACGCTTGTTGTCTCTTTCTTGCCTGCGTGGTCGTATCTGTGGTCGAGTTCTCTCGATCCACTCAGGCGATGGTGCTACTTTCTAATAACTCTCAATTTTTGTCAAATCTCTTTTCTAGTTTGCTGTTCGTTACATACATATTAATATGCAGAAACGGTAGTTTGCAATTTAATTACCATATATTCCGGGTATATATATATATTATATATATAAGTAGAAAATTTACAGGTAACAGAATTATGTGGGGAAGAAATTAAGTCGTGCTTAATTTGTTCCTGACATCTCCCTCTTACTTTATCGAGGGGGTGATGGCGACGACGATCCTGCCAGTCCGCGTGATCTTTATGTCATAGCGGATGCCCCCGCTGACACGGGCCAGCTTGATGGCGTTCCTGCCTCGCTGTGTTCTTCCTATTCTGCCGTGGTTGCATGCGTCGGCCGTGGGAGCTGCGTCGGTGGGTACGTTTTTGAGCTCGCTGATGTGTGCTGTCTTCGTCTTCTTGGAGGCACTATTTACTTCTTGGAGTTGTACAATCAACGGGGATGTGAACGCGATTACCTTGTAGGGGCCATCATATTTTGGTGCCAATTTGGCTGCAAAGCTGTCGGCGGCCTTCGAGAGCGGATGGGTTCGTTTAAGGACGAGCTGCCCAATATTCGGTGTCCAGTGGCGTCGGCGTAAGTTGTAATGACGAGCCTGATCGGAGGCGGCTTGGGTCAGTCTTTTCCTGACGATCGCAAATATTTCTGTGAGTCGCTTGGCCTTGTTATCCGCCTCCTCGGGCGATTGTCCCGTGCCAAATGTTTTCTGGTCGAATAAAGATCCCGGCAACCGCAGCTCTCGTCCTTGCGTGAGATAGGCAGGACTATAGCCAGTCACATCCGATCTGCTTGAATTCAGGGCCAATGTGATTTCGGGAATCAACTCGTCCCAGGCGTTCTGTTGTCCATCAGCGAATTGGGCGATCATGGTCTTCAAAGTTCTGTTTGCTCGTTCCGCTGGGTTCTCTTGTGGGGTGTATGGGGCTGTATACTGGTGCTTGGTTCCTATTTCTGTGAGAAAGCTTTCGAACGCTCGGCTTGTGAACTGGACGCCGTTGTCTGAAATTAAAACTTTTGGGGTGCCGTAACGGGCCAGTATCCTCTCTCGGAAAGCCTTTATAAGATTTGGCGTTGAGGCTTTGCGCAGTGGTACGGCTTCAATCCACTTGGAGAACCTGTCGAAAAATACTAG
Organism: Sicus ferrugineus; assembly: GCA_922984085.1. Classification (NCBI taxonomy): domain Eukaryota; kingdom Metazoa; phylum Arthropoda; class Insecta; order Diptera; family Conopidae; genus Sicus; species Sicus ferrugineus. The sequence continues at coordinate 20,453,560 of OV277350.1, forward strand.
AATCGTATTATTACCGTACTTTGACCGGGGAAGTGGTCCAATGAAGTCCGTGCAAACGTTGGCCCACGGCTCATCGGCGATTTGACTCAGCATTTTCCCAGCCTTTAGTTGTTGGTCCACTTTGAACTTCTGGCATGATTCACAGCGTTGAACGACGTTTTTGATGTCTCGCGACATGCCTGGCCAGTAGTATCTGTCCATGATCCTGGCGGTGGTCTTCCGAATTCCTAAGTGACCTGCGCTGGGAAGACTGTGGTTCTCGTATAACACACGTTGGCGGAGGAAGCTGGGGACGCACATCTTCCACGGGGTGCATTCCTCGTCGTATTCGCGTTGCGCTATGTGCCTGTACAGATTCCCATCCTGCTCGAGGAAATCTGGGTATTTCTCGGGGTTGTCGTGAATAGCGGATATCTTCTTTTCTAACCAAGGACACTTCTTACACTTTTCTTCGTCAATTCCTGTGCGGCGGAGGGTGTCTACTGGTTGTCGCGACAATGCGTCGGCCACTGCGTTGAGTTTCCCTCTTCTGTATTGGACGTCGAACCTATATTGCTGCAGTTCTAACGCCCACCTTGCGATCCGGCCCGATGGATTCTCTATCGAATTGAGCCACTTAAGGGAGAGATGGTCTGTAACCACCGTAAACTGGTACCCCTCGAGGTAGCACCGCATTTTCCTGATGCCCCATATGATCGCCAAGCACTCCTTTTCCGTAGTGGTGTAATTTTGTTCGGCTGGGTTGAGGCGGCGACTGGCATAGGCGATTACCGCTTCTCTCCCATCGTCGTCTTGCGTTAACACGGCTCCCAGGCCGACCTCGCTGGCGTCAGTTTGGAGGATAAATCGCTTGGTGAAGTCCGGACAGGTCAGGACTGGTGCATTGACAAGCATTCCTTTCAGCTTATCGAAGGCCTTCTGTTGTTCGTCTTGCCACTTCCAATGTCTGCCCTTTTTCAGCAGAGTGGTCATCGGGTGTACTACAGTTGCGAATTCTGGTACAAATCGGCGATACCAGGACGCAATTCCCAGACACTGTCGCAGTTCGCGTACGTTGGAGGGTGGTTTCAGCGTCTTGATGGCGGAAATTTTGTCTGGGTCCGTTTCGATGCCGCGTTCACTTACCACGTGTCCCAAATACTTAGTGTGCTTTTTGAAGAACTCACATTTCTCTGGGTTCAATTTCAGGTTCGCCGACTGCAACCTTCGGAAGACTTCCTGCAGGTGGCCCACGTGTTCCTCCACTGAGCTGCTTGTAACTATAATGTCATCCAGATATGCGAAAGCATGTGGTTCTAAGTCAGGTCCAATGACTTTATCCAACGCCCTCTGGAATGTCGCCGGAGCAGAATGGAGGCCGAATGGCATGACCTTCCATTGGAAGAGGCCTCGCCCCGGGACCGTAAATGCTGTGTACTTCTTGCTGTCGTTGTCCATTGGTATTCGCCAATACCCGTTTTTAAGGTCCAGGCTGCTGATAACCTTTGCGTTTCGTAGTCGGTCGAGTATGTAATGTATACGCGGAAGTGGATACGCGTCAGGAATTGATCTGTCGTTTAGCTGCCGGTAGTCAATGCAGAGTCTCCAAGTGCCTGTTTTCTTTTTGACCAGGACTATCGGGGCACTATAGGGACTGTGTGACGGCTCGATGCATCCTTTAGCCAGAAGTTCGTCGACCTCACTGCTTATTACTTCCTGCATGGCCGGGTTGCGTGGGATGTATCTCTGCTTAATCGGCCGCTCATCTTTCATGGCAATCTTGTGCGACGTAATGTTGCATGTTCCTTGTACCTCATTGAATTTCGCGAGTTCGTGCCGCAGGAAATGATCGATGCTCAGCGATGGAGGGTCCTCCTCCTTGAGAGCCGTGCACGTCCACTCCTCTCGCCGTTTCTGTCCGTGTGTCTCTCGCAGAGTGACCGTCTGTCCGCCGCAGCTGATGACGGCCCCAGCCTTCGCCAAGAAGTCCAGGCCCAGAAGCAAGTCGTCCGATGCCCCGGCCATAATCAACAGCTCCACATCGATCTCACATGTGCCGAGTTTGATTCTTACCTGGAGGCATTCGTTGGTCATCCTTCGTGTGTTGTCGGCTAGGCGAATGTAGTTGGTGGAAGTAGTTCGGCTCACCGGAAGACCGAGCTCCTGCACAAAAGCTTGGCTGGCAAAGCTCCTTGTCGCTCCCGTGTCCAACACCGCTCTTTTCTTGAGGTGTTCCACTATGACTTCTGCAGTTAAATGAGTACTGTCGTGGTGTAGGAGGCTTAGTTGACCCGGCGAGGGGTCGTAGTTCCTGGACCCGCCTTCCCTCCTGCCTGGCGTGGTCCGTCCTCGTTTCCCGGCGGAGGTCGTTGACAGCATTCGATAGTGCGGAGTCCGCGACGTCCGCAAGTCCAACAAAACAGGATACGGCGGTTGTGACAATACCGTTCCGTGTGGCCGTCTTGCCCGCATCGTCGACATGTAGTGGCTGGGTTTATACTCACTTCGGCCGGGGGTGCCAGCTGTCGATGCTTCACTTCTCGCTCACGTGGCCGGTGGTTTGTGGGTTCCGGTTGCCGTCCATGTATTTCTTCAAGGTCCTCTGCTAGAACGATGAGTTCCTCGAGGCTCATGAAGTCGCGCCGTTTCACGTAAAGTTGCACGTCTTTCCGCGCGTTTCGATAGAGGCGTTCAAGCTTCACCTCCTCGGCCCAGTTGACATGACGCATAGCGTCGTACAGGTCGAGCACGTAGTCCTTGAAGGGTTCGTCTGGTTTTTGGTGCCGGTTACGTATGTGGTCCTCGAGTCCCTCGAAATAACGGGTGGACAGAAAGAATTTCAAAAATGCCGTTTTGAATTGACCCCAGGTTTGCCAATCCATTATTCTGTTGCGGAACCAGATCAGAGCTCGGTCTCGAAGAAGTTCCGGCATTGTCCTTGGTAGCAAGTCTCGGCTTATCCCATACGCGGTGGCCAGTTCTTCCAACCTTTCGATAAACGCGAGAGGATCGCGACCACCGTCATATCTAACTGACCACTTCCGCACTTTGTCCATGACGTCGGCGTGATCTGTCGTGCGTTCCCTCGACGGCGGCCCGCATTCACCCACTTGACTTGCTGCTGAAACGGTGGTGGGCAGTTCTAGAGTTTTCGCTGTTTCTGGCTGATGCTGTTGTGCCGTCCCCATTCGGTGCGGGGACTTCGCTTGCTGGTGAATCCTTTCCAGTTCTTCTAGTCGCGCCATAACCTTTTCGTCGTCCTTCGAGTCTGCCGCAAAAGTGGCCAGCCGTTTTCTCAAGTCCTCGACGGTTCCACATTCGTCGAGTTCAAATTCCTTCGCGTAGGTTATTAGCTCGTCCTTGCGTAGTAAGTAAATCCAGGTGATCTTCATGGCGTGCGTCTTTGTACGGCACTCTGTGATGAGTTATTTCGATGTTCGTGTCTCGTCGAGATGTTGGAAGCCTTAATGTCCCTGCTCGGGCGCCACTGTAACGAAACTTTTCCCTCTCTGGCCAGGGTATGTGACTCAGCCGAGTCCAGGATCCGTCCAGTTATTTATTTGATTGAGACACAAGGCTTCCTTCCATGAATTCTCTCTTTTATTAATTTCTAGATTAATTCAATAAATTCTAATTCAACAATTAAGCTTATATAGAATATTTGGAAATGGTATTAAAATGTATAAATGGGTACAAAATATATGTATGGTCTCTGATAGCCTTCATAGGTGGACGCTGTGGTGAAAGAACCTGTCCCCGCTCCACTGGGGTACGAGCGAACCGGGTGTTGGCCGCGGGAGTACAACTCCGCAAGGCGACGTGCTGGTGAGAATCGTTGGGCCGCGGGAGTACAACTCCACAGGCGACGCTCTGATGCGAACTGTTGGCCGCGGGAGTACAACTCCACAGGCGACGTACTAATGTGAATGTTGGCCGCGGGAGTACAACTCCACAAGGCGACGTGCTGCTGAGAAACGTTGGGCCGCGGGAGTACAACTCCACAGGCGACGCTCTGATGCAAACTGTTGGCCGCGGGAGTACAACTCCACAGGCGACGTGCTAATGTAAGTGTTGGCCGCGGGAGTACAACTCCACAAGGCGACGTGCTGATGAGAAACGTTGGGCCGCGGGAGTACAACTCCACAGGCGACGCTCTGATGCAAACTGTTGGCCGCGGGAGTACAACTCCACAGGCGACGTGCTAATGTAAGTGTTGGCCGCGGGAGTACAACTCCACAAGGCGACGTGCTGATGAGAAACGTTGGGCCGCGGGAGTACAACTCCACAGGCGACGCTCTGATGCAAAATGTTGGCCGCGGGAGTACAACTCCACAGGCGACGTGCTAGTGTAAGTGTTGGCCGCGAGGCCCTGTTGGCGTCGACGTTGTGGCTCTGCCGAAGTCGAGGCTCTGCTGGCGTCGACGTTGTGGCTCTGCCGAAGTCGAGGCTCTGCTGGCGTCGACGTTGTGGCTCTGCCGAAGTCGAGGCTCTGCTGGCGTCGACGTTGCGGCTCTGCCGAAGTCGAGGCTCTGCTGGCGTCGATGTTGAAATGACTTACCGAAGAGGGACTTCCAAAAGACCACTGTCCAGGCCGGGAGTTCACGTCAAAGAAACCTGATTCCTCGTGGTGAAGCGCCTTTTATAGTGGCGATGGTATTCCTACGCGCTTATTGTAAGACGCTTGTTGTCTCTTTCTTGCCTGCGTGGTCGTATCTGTGGTCGAGTTCTCTCGATCCACTCAGGCGATGGTGCTACTTTCTAATAACTCTCAATTTTTGTCAAATCTCTTTTCTAGTTTGCTGTTCGTTACATACATATTAATATGCAGAAACGGTAGTTTGCAATTTAATTACCATATATTCCGGGTATATATATATATTATATATATAAGTAGAAAATTTACAGGTAACAGAATTATGTGGGGAAGAAATTAAGTCGTGCTTAATTTGTTCCTGACAAACTCCTTTGGATTCAGGGCACCAAGTAAACTGCGATGAAAAGCAGTGTGAGCAGGTTAATATGACGCATTACCAGTCACTTATTGGATCATTGATGTGTATCGCTATCTGTACGCGGCCCGATATATTGCATTCCGTTTGCAAACTAGCGCAACGAAACTGTGACCCGCATATCGAGCATTTGAAGGCAGCAAAACGAATACTAAGGTTTTTATCAGCAACAAAGGGCAAGCAACTGAAATATCAACACACAGGAGAACCTCTCCATTGCTATACAGACGCCGACTGGGGTGGAAACGCAGTTGATCGCAGGTCGTATACAGGATATTGTTTTATACTTGCAGGAGCAGTTTTCTCGTATGAATCGAAGAAGCAACCGACTGTGGCTTTAAGCAGCACCGAGGCAGAGTATGTGGCGATGTCATCTGCAGTTAAAGAGGCTGTGTACCTAAAGAAAATCTTAGAAGAAATCCAAGTATCATGTCCGAAATCTATGTTAATTAATGCTGACAATTAGTTTAGAGCGCAATTAGTTTAGTTAAAAATCCTACATTCCACTCTAGAAGTAAACATATTGATGTTAAGTTTCATCACATCAGAGATATTTACAAAAAGGGTTATATAGAATTGAAATATAGAATTTATCACTGTTTTTCTTTGTCTGTAAATATATCTGAAGTCCATTGTCCTCTTTCTTCCTCTGCTATTCCTTATTTTAGGAAGGCGTGAGGAAATTGTCAAGAAAACTGTTAAATGTGGATCACGTCTCCTATCAGCTGCCCGTAGTAAATGTGATTCCATCAGCTAACCCGTAGTGAATGTGTATGTCTATTAATTTCTGGAGAATAGTTCGGCATTGTAATAATAACAACATTTTCATATGAAAATAACTTCGTTACAATTTCTAAGTTTTTTGAGCAGTAAATTGCACAGTGTAATTTATTTTCTTCAGAAATATTTGGCTCAGAAACTAAACATGATGGATGGACACCCTCCCATTGGTTTTTTTTTCTATGCATAATATTTAAAGGACGTTGTGTTGTTGCTGTCCTTATTTTATATTTTTTGTGCGAAGAGTGCGAAGTGGATTGTTTGCTTTATGGGTGGTGCACAATATGTACCAAAAAATGCAAAATATGCACGTAAAAGAAAATGTAAAGTTTCTGTTTTGATCTGGAGGACGTAACAGGGCAACTCTTAAATTTAGTTAATTCATTCCGGAACAACTTGGCAACAAATTCTCCAAATTCATACTTTCTCCATATTTCAATATGGGTAACATAAATATTTCCAGTACTATACAGTACAGAAATGAATTTTGAAGATATTTCTCACAGCCTAAATTAGCAAGCTTATTGCGAATGGCTTCCATAATACCAACACTCACATTCAGCGGAAGTCCTTGAATTTCTAATTTGGTAATTTCGTCAGTAATACACTTAAAATTTCAACTAATCAAAGCCAAATTGTTTTTTAAGTTTGTATTCGCAAAAACCTCCTGAAGTAATCTAATCGCTTTTGCATCTTCAACATCGAAATCATCTAAAACTGACTTCACTTCTTCAAAATGTTCGCAATAGTATTCTGTGGCTTTGAGCCACGTCCCCTATAGAGAGAGCTGGCAAAAATCAATTCCACTCCAAATCCAAGTAAATTTCTCTGGATTAGGAATGTGGAATTGAGGCTTACTCAGACAAAGGAATGGAATTGAGGGAGCCTCAATTCCTTTTGAAGCAACTGGAATTTGGAATTGAGCACAATTCCTTCAGAGGATTGGAATTGTAAAACGGCAATCCTAAGAAATTGGAATTGGAATTCAAAATTTTAACTCTTTTTTAGGAATTTAAGTGGAAGCAATTCATTTACTATATTAGCGATAGGTACCTTAGTGTGTGAGCGGTATGGTGTAGAACGTGGGCAGATGTCCAAAAGGGCGGCTTTTGGCAAAAAATTTTTATTGTTTATACAAATAAAAAACTTTTATTGTTTATATACAGACTTTTCTGTTTATTTATATTTTATTTATGTAATAAAAACTAAGCCTTATCTAGTGCTCATAATAATCTATGTGATAAATTATCAAGACTAATTAATATAATAATAAGTACAGCATTTTTTGCTTATTTAAATAAATGGAATCAGAGAAGTAAATAACAGAATAGAATAAATTGAAGTCATTACAAGCATTCCGAAATGACTCATGTTGTAGTAATGTAGATCTACAAAATCTTAAATACAGAAAATCAAATCTACTTTGACGACGATTAATTTGATGTGCTCAGTCAGTGACACCTTGGAGTAGATTTAGGGTAAAAAATTATTAAGCATTTTCCTTCGATTTAATAAAAAGGGTAAATTTAATAGCTTAAGTCTAAATTCGTGAGGAAGTAATATTCTTGTCGGATCCCGACGAAGATTTCGCGGGCAAAATAAAAGAAACTCCTTTTACACTGATTCGATTTCAGAGATGTAACAATTATAGCTACGATTCGAGGCAAAAGAGCTAAGGCCAAAATAGCCGATAAACTCCGTTCACAGTTCTAATTCAACTAAAGAGTCTAGGAAACCTTTAAACTCAGCTGATGGCTCTCCAGCTTGTGGTTTTCACTTAGTTTTTAATATCAATCTTTATTTACAGAAATTTACAATCTCTCACTAATGTTTGCAGTTACTTAAATTTTAGCCGCGAGTCGCTTAGAGCACCGAGTGTCGCTGGTTAGACGCCGAAAACTCAACTGTCTATTTTTAAAGAAGTCGCTCGCTGCTTATGGTGTTAGCAGCATATCCCAGAGGGAATGCCACCACCACCACTGCAGAAAATATTTCGCCGCGAAATATGACCGCGAAAGACCGATATTTCGCCGCGAAAGACCGATGGTCACGTACTTCCACATTGTTGCAATGCTCTCACGATGCATCGCGCTGGGCCTTATAAACAACCCTCCTACGTCAGCGCTAACGATAGGAGAGCTGCGCTGGCCAGCGCTCGCATGCTGACGCTGCGTCTTTGCAGCCGCGTAGCCTTAGCGTAAAGTATTTCTCGCTGCGCTTAAGGATGCGGAAGGGGCCCTCGTAACGTGGCTGTAACGGTCGCTGGACTTTGTCGATCCTCACGAAGGCGTGTGAGCACGAACTGAGCTCTGGTTGGATGAAGACTCTCGTGGTGTCGTGATGCGCGGCTGGGACTGGCGCTACCTTCGCCATTCTGCGTCTCAAATCCTTTACGAACTCGGACTCCAAAATTTTCGATGGCGTGGGCATCAGGAACTCGCCTGGTAACCGGAGCGTCGTACCATAAACTAACTCCGCTGGTGTCGCTGCGATGTCTTCTTTAAATGTGGCGCGCAGCCCAAGCAGCACGAGTGGTAATATTTCGCTCCACTCGTCATGCTTGTAGCAGATTATCGGCTGTTCGGATTCGAACTGCCGTCCGAGATCGGTTGAAATCCTCACCGGGATCCCGAATTTCGCGAACCAGCCTGAGATGAGGTTCTTCGCTACGCTCTCCGCTGATATGTCGGTAAGCGGAATTGCCTCCGGCCACCTGGTGAATCTGTCGATTACGGTGAGGCAGTAGCGGTATCCTTCGGACGCTGGCAGCGGCCCAATTAAATCGATATTCAGGTGCTCGAATCGCTCATCTGGGCCTTCGTATCTGCCCACTTCCGCGCGGTTATGACGCTGCACCTTGCTTTGCTGGCACGGGCCGCAGCAGCGGACGAACTCTCGTATATCCTTGCTCATGCCTGGCCACACGAAACGTTGTCTCACGAGCTCAATGGTTGCCTTCGCGCCCGGGTGCGCTAGTCCATGCATCTTTTCCATGACCGATTTCCTGCATCGGGAGGGTACCCAAGGTCGGATCTTACCGTGGGCTACGTCGCAGACTAATGTCGTATTCGATTGCGGAAGTGTGAGGGGCTGAAGCTGCAGCGTTGACGTTGCTTTCGTTACTCCGGACCATTCCGAAATTTCTGCGTCGCGCTGCTGTTCCCTTGCGAGCTCCTCTTAGTCGATGCTGCCGCCTGCGTAAGTGATCGACTGGGCTCGTGATAATGCATCGGCCACCTCGTTATCTCGTCCCGCTACGTGTCGGACGTCTGTCGTGAACTGACCGATGCAGCTGATCCAGCTGGCGGGCTTGTCGTGGCGCTGCCCGCTCCGAGCTCTGTTTGAAGGTGAACGTCAAAGGCTTGTGGTCCGTAAAAATTGTAAATTGTCTGCCCTCGACCATATGCTTAAAATGCCGCACCGCCTGATAGATTGCCGTCAATTCTCGATCGTAGGTGCTGTATTTTCGCTGGGCGTCAGTCAGCTTTTTTGAGTAAAACCCCAACGGTTGCAACTCGGCGCCCACTTGCTGCTGTAGGACCGCCCCTACGGCTGTATCCGACGCGTCGACATTCAAGCATAAAGTCGCATTCGGCGCGGGGTGGAACAACATGGTCACCTGGGACAACGCTTTCTTGCACATCTCGAAAGCGTTTACCGCTTCAGATGTCCACTCGATTCGCGTGACGTCGTTTTTTCGGTTTCCGCACATCAAACTCTGCAGGATCATCTGGCTTTCCACCGCGCGCGGAATGAAACGACGGTAGAAGTTGATCATGCCAAGGAAACGTTTCAGTTCGCGGGCCGTCGCTGGTCTCTTGAAGTCGTTAATCGCTTTTACCTTCTCATCGTAGAATGCCTTCGCTGGAGACCGTGTGACCCAAGAATTTCACCGTCGTTTGCCCGAGGACGCACTTCGCCAAATTTATCGTGAGTCCGTTTTCGCGCAGTAGCTGGAAAATCCGCCGCAGGTGCCGCTCATGCTGCTCCCATGACTCGGACGCGACGCAAATGTCGTCGATGTAAACGAATGCGTATGCCGTCTCGCCTGCCAACAAATTATCTATGTGGCGCTGAAAGGTTTGCGCCGCATTTCGTAACCCGAAGGTCATATATTTAAATTGAAATAACCCGAAAGGCGTCGTAATAGCCGATTTAGGGACGTCGCTGGGCTCGATTGGGATTTGATGATACGCGCGCTGCAGGTCAATGGTGGAGAAAACTCGCTTTCCGTACAAGATATGTGTGAAATCCTGGATGTACGGAATTGGGTAGCGATCGGGAACGGTGATCGCGTTGAGCGCTCGGTAGTCGCCGCATGGTCGCCAGGAACCGTCGGACTTCCTTACCATGTGTAACGGACTCGCCCAACTGCTGTCAGATGCCTTGCAAATTCCTTTTTCTAACAAATAGCGGAATTCTTCCCGCGCCGCTTCGAGTTTCTCCGGAGACAGGCGCCGGGGGCGCGCGTAAACCGGAGGTCCGTGCGTAACTATATGATGCGTGACGTCTGACTTGCTCGCTCCGCTTGAGGGTCGCATCACAGTAATGTCGCGGAACTCTCGAACTAAACTGGAGAAAGGTGCGTTGTCGCTAACTGTTGAAATGCTTTCCATAACGTCCGCCGGTGCGCCGCTGCATTCCCCCCGCCCCCGAGCCCCCGCTGGCGGAATATGGGGGCACTCATTTTTTTTGGCGGGGCACATTCTGGGTCGCTTGCTTTGCGAAATCGCACGGAGGCCGGCATAGCTTCGCGCGCTCTCCGTGGACGTGATGATACCAGCAGATGACTCGTCCCCGGTTAAGGTCGTCGTCGCGGCGCTGCTCATGCGCCGATGGTATGCGCGAGGGGGACCTGTGATACCGGTTACGGTACGTCACCGTCTTAGGTGGTTGCAGCGCCCTGTCACGGCCACCGCAATAGAGCGCGGCATCTTCGCGAAGCAACAAAGCTTTGTTTGCTTTTGCGTCGGTAAAGCAAATAATAAATATTTTGCACACACTTGCAATAGTAAAATTTTTCCAGATTTATCATGGCTTGGGAATTAAGGCAAACGTTTGAGAGGGATTATTATATTTATAAGACATTTTCGGGAGAAATTTTTATTAAAAAAATGCGGGCATGCCTCATGTTATACTTTTAAAATTATAATACAATATAATAAATTATGATATCGATTTTTTAATATAAATTTAATATAATTTAAAATAATAAAATATTATATAAAATAAATGTATTTTCTAGCCGGTCTTGGTTAAGTAATTTAGTTAAAATAAAAAAAATTTCGTTTTCAGAGTGAAATACCTCATCTGCTAACTGCAAAAGCGCATTAAGAGTTATTTTCATCCCCTTTAAAAAATGGACTTGCTTTTTGTTGTTCGTAAAAAAAATATATTTAGGTACGTCACGTTAAAAATAGATGTGCCTCATTGTTTAGTTGCAAGGCAGAACGATAGCAATTATCCGCATAAAGTGATATGCTATTAAGGCAGTCGAAAATCTTATCAATTTTTTTTATAAAATTAGCAGTAGCCAAAGCGACTTCACAATTGCAATTTTTAAAGCCATCGGTAGAACAGATCGTCCTAATGGCGGCTTGAACCGTTCTGCTGAAAATTTGGGTGGCTAATTTTACTTTAATTTTTTCAAATTGTTCCGGTTCAATATGCTGATTAGTTAGTTTTGTGCAGAGTTTAGTTGGCGCACTTTGTTCACGATCCAAGTCCCTCAAAGTGCTAAATTTCTTTTTTAAGGAATCAAAGCCAGTATTAATAAATCCTGGTTGAAGATTTTTAATTGGTGCGCAATTGTTTATTGAATCTTCATGTGGATTGTGTTTTTGTATGAAACGCTTCACAAATTCAGTATTTTCATTTATTTCACTTCAATAGTTCAGGTTAAGTATTTACAATAGAAAAGTTCGGGTTTTGCAAAGTCTATGTGGATGTTGAGTATATTTCGCACTATTTTTCACCGGGCACTCTGTCTGCACGCGTCAAATGTTCAGCAGCAAGAAGAAAGAAGTGAGTGAGTGAGTGCGTGGGTCCAGCGACGATCGCTGGAGGCCGGTCAATTTGCGCCAGTTGCCGCGGAGAGAGCCCGCAGCCGAGCTTACTCTCACGAGAGAGGCGCATCTCATGACCGGCAGGCTGACAAGAGAGAGACTGGAGTGCTCACTTCTGACACCCTACCGATCGGACTGCAAAACCTCAACCCCGACAACTGGCGCCATGCCTCGTCTCCGGCCTAGTGGAGGAGCGTGTGGTGCGTCTCCCCGCACTTGCGACAGCGCATGGGGCTCCGGCACGCAGCCAACCGGTGCGACCGCGCCAGACAGTTGCGGCACATATGCCGCACGTGTGCCGTCAAGTTCCGCTGCGCTGGTGTCTGTTGCAGAAACAGCGGACAACGGCTCAGCACATGCCGTCCCGCACACAGGGGACAGCACAGCTCGCGCTCGCGGCCCTCTATACGAAGCCGCTGGGGTGGCGGCCGGAATCACTGGCGCGCGTCGTGGGGCCGGATGACCTGGAGGCGCGTGTCTTGGGGCCGGAGGTGCTGGTGGGGCCGGCGGTGCTGGTGGTACACGTCGCAGGGCCGGTTCGGGTGGGGCGGGCCGCAGACGTCTCGGGGCCGGTGTGGGTGGTGAGAGCGCACGTCTCGGGGCCAGCTCTGGTAGTGGACGTGGCGCGTGGCGCGGCGGATACCGCACCGACATCGTGCGAACTCGCAGACTTCCGCAAATTCGGAGGTCGTCGCAATAGCGGTGCATCGGTGCTAGGGCCAGATCGTAGGAGGCTTCCTCGGCCCGGACGAAGAAGCTCCGGAAAGCTTGGGTCGGCGGGGTGGGCGAGCGTCGCGCCGTGGCGATCGCTTGTGCCTCCTCGGCCGAGACAATCAAATCTACTTTGATGACGAGGTATATTAATTTTATGTGCTCAGTCAGTGACACCTTGGAGTAGATTTAGGGTAAAAAATTATTAAGCATTTTCCTTCGATTTAATAAAAAGGGTAAATTTAATAGCTTAAGTCTAAATTCGTAAGGAAGTAATATTCTTGTCGGATCCCAACGAAGATTTCGCGGGCAAAATAAAAGAAACTCCTTTTGCACTGATTCGATTTCAGAGATGTAACAATTATAGCTACGATTCGAGGCAAAAGAGCTAAGGCCAAAATAGCCGATAAACTCCGTTCACAGTTCTAATTCAACTAAAGAGTCTAGGAAACCTTTAAACTCAGCTGATGGCTCTCCAGCCGTCACTTTGCATGAGCTGACACAAGAGCTACCTAGCCAACTGAAGTGATTAAGAAGTGTGTAACTTCTGAAGTAAGTGTTTTGCGTGCGGACATAAACAAGCATGTTTTTACAGTTAGATGAATCACTTAACGACTTTAAACTGTGCGTATTTGATAACGAGAAGCGCGCGTCATATTATTTAAGGGAGTGCAGTGGGGAAGTCGTTGAATTGAAAGGAAAATTACCTGCTGTTTTTAAATGTTGTGATATCCTCGAGCAAATTTATTTATCCGCTGATGCCATTCTTTTTGGAGTACCTCAGACCTCTAAACGCGAACCTAAAGACGTTTTTCTTCGCTTTTGTGATTCAGTCAACTGTAATCCACCGGCCCCGAATGCCATATTTCGAACACGATGAGGAAATTAAACTACAGATCCGCCAATAATTATTACATTTAGATCTGTCTTTGAACGGAATCTGCTGCTTAAAGCTGATTCAGAGTTTCGCAAAAGACAGATTAGTCAACTTCGCTTTAGCGATGTTAGATTCTGAGAGGGTTTGATTCTGAGATGCCCATATTCATTCAAATGAAAGTCTGTCAAAGCAAAGTCGCTCTCTTTTGCAATAAGCTTATTTAATGAAGCGTCGGCAGTTTCATTCCGTTTTCTTTAGAAACGGTGAAAAAGTGGTTGTTATCCGAAAAAATGGAAAGGCCGCTAAAGCTGCACTTCAGAGGACTGCTAATGGGCCTGGAATGGCATAGGACACTCTATTTACTAATCTTCCCTAATTTACTTAAATATTTACTTGTCTTTCATAATTTACTTTAATCTATACATTTGAAATTAATAAAAACTTTAAGTTCACTTAGTTCATCCTCTATTGTTAGCTGAAATTTCTTATTTTCTCTTTTTCTTTACTATTATCATCTCACAAACTTCAAACTTATCATTTCTACCTCTCACTTATTTGCCATTCATTTACCTTTCTGTTTATTGTCTCCTTATACCGATTTCTTTACTCCCTATTCTGAGGAGTAATATGTGGAGATTTTAATATTAACGTTTTAGATGGTAGAAATAAGGACTTTACCGATGACTGAATGAAGTCTTCAATTTTAAAATAGCTAATCAATTCCTACTTATTTCAAACCTAATTGTGCATCTTTCATGCTCGATATTTTTTTTAGTCTCCGATCCTAATTTAATTCAACGCTATGATCAGCTTATTATTTATTAAATCTTACTTTTATTTAGATGCTAATAATGTAAATAAATACTAAGCAAAGGGATTATTTATATATTTTGAGATTAAAATATACATATAAAATTTGCAGCAACCAGCCGGTTCGCTACACTAAATCGCTAGCAATATGTGGGGTTTTTTCATTTTTGTATGACAGATGAAACCAAGCTCCCCTCCCCCCCGTATCCATGCACAGCATTTGTTGGTTCCGGAGGGATGACAGGTTAGTGGGAAGGGGGAAGGAGGGAGTAGCGACGGTTTACACTTCGCTTAAATGTTTCGACGCGCCACTCTGGAAAGCCAAGTAGTTCTGCTAAATACCTGAATCGGAGGAATCAGGCTGGCTACTTCAGATGAACATTTACCATGAAAATAACGGTAAAATAATGATACACACCCTACAACACGACGACGCTCCAAGGTTTCAATAGAGCTGGATACCCTACTGCCCCATTAATTTGTAACGCACGACATTGGACACGGTCTAGAAGCTGAAGATATGTTCTCGAAGCTCCCGACCAAATATGCGAATTGTACTCCATTTTCGGACGGATATAGGTAGTGTAGATACAACGAAGATCGGTTGGAGTGAAGTATTTCTGACACCACTTAAGAAAGCCTAAGCACTTGGCTGCTTCTTTCGACACGTCAAAAATGTGATCGTTCCGACGAAGATCACATTAGATTGACATGCCCAGAACATCAAGAGCCTCCGACTCATTAATATCCACACCACCCATATTTAGAGGTGGCTAATTGTCACACGCTAAACGCTTGTGTCAACAGGTAGCCTTGTGGTTTACGCGCATTAAAATCGACCCGATTCGCTCGACCCCACTCTTGGATTTTATTGAGGTCAGATTGGAGTGTGTCATTCCTAATTCTGCGTTTTTCAATGATCTCCAGAAAAGATGGACGCCTGGAGAACGAATATGAATGACAAATGTCATCAGCAAACGAGTAGACGGGGTTTAATGTCAATGACAGGAGGACTCTCACCGAATTGGTGAACACAACTGTTCTACCGCTCAGTGAAGAACGCCATCAAATCGCTTGTGGAGTGGTGAGCACGGAAACCGTACTGGCGATCACTGACCAATTGGTTGCTCTCCAGATACCTCATGAGTTAAAGTTTATAATGCTCTCCATAACTTTGTAGAGCACTGAGTAAATTGCTATGGGCCGGTAATTGGCAGAATTCGTAGCCTCATCTTTTTTGGGAACTGGCTGCACATTGGCACTCTTCCAGAAAGTGGGAAAAACTCCTGAAGTAAACGATAAATTAAAGAGATTGCGCAATGGGCGAGCCAGTGTTGAGGCGCATTTTCTCAACACATGGGCTGAAATGCCATCCGGTCCCGACGATTTATTTACGTTGAGGTTTACAAGCACTCTTTTAACAGCCAGCATTCGAAAGTGCATCTCAGGCATAATATGAGACACACCATCGATCACGGGCAGTGGTTGGCTACTCTCAGGAAGAGAGCAGTTTTCAGAAAACATTTTGGCTAATAAGTTTGCCTTATCAACCGAGTGAGTGAAGATCTGATCATCCTTGAGGAAAGTTGGAATAGACGATCGCGTCTGATTCTTCACTCTCCCCACGAACGACCAAAAGTTCTTACTACCGTTATGCTATTGAACTCTACGTCTAACGCGCTGTTCACAGTGGCATTGCACCTTCGCGCTTTAGAGTGGCATTGCACCTATTTCTGGCCTGATTGCGCAGCAGTTTAGATCAGCAGTTTTATTTGAACTCCAATTCCAAATCCTAAATGCTCTTTAGACCTGACTGCTTGTCTGCAAGTCGCATTAAACCAGGAATGGTCTTTTGGTTTAATGGAAATTTAAAAAATTTAATTTTATAAAATTAATTTAATTTAATAAAATTATATTTTCTAACAATTTTGCTGCAGCATTTATGTTTCTATCCCTGAAACACAATTGCCAATTGAAACGGCTGAAAAAGGAGTTCAGCGCATCCCAATTAGCCTTCTCAGAAAGCCACACTGTCCGCTTCGGAGCTGACTGGTGAGCGGATTGAAGACTAGAATATGGGAAGGTAGCAGAAATTGTAGCGTGGTCCGAATTACTAGGAGGTGCAAGAACATTCACATCATACTTGCTGTGATGTGAAGTTAGGAAAAGGTCCAGAATATTTTGGTTTTGCCCATTAACGCGCGTTGGTTCCTTCACTAATTGAGTCAAATTATTAGACTCAGCAAATAACTCAACATACAAACCCTCAGGTGTTGTGTGACTCGAATGACATAGCCAATTGGAATTATGAACATTGAATTCACCAGCAACAACAATTTCATTGTTCGGATACGATTCCACAATTGTAGAAATCGAATCAGAGAGACTGTCCAGTTTATCAAAAGTGGGCAGCCTCCCTAGACCCGGGTTCTATAAAACACGATTCTTCTTTTCTTCATTTTTCAAAGGCTTATCGGAAAGAGAGGGGATGAGAGGAGAGAAAAGCCTCCACACATTCTTCAAATGTAAAGATTTTTTGAGGCCCAAATTCTGTCGGATTCTCGGTTCTTATTACGCATACAATTAAACGCACGAACCGGTTTTTCAAGGCAGTTTGCCGAACGTAAATTTCACTCACACACATTGAGGTGTCACACGTATACGACTTTTAACATCAAAGAAGAAACTGCGTGTAGCCACGCTTTCTTCAAGATGCCAGGTTCAAGAAGCCGCTTCAAGAAGAATGATGTAGCCAAGGGCATTGACAGTGTAGTAACCACACTGTAGTTTAGCAAAGCTTTGTTTGCTTTTGCGTCGGTAAAGCCATCGTAGGACATGCTGGCTATAAATATTTTGCACACACTTGCAATAGTAAAATTTTTCCAGGTTTATCATGGCTTGGGAATTAAGGCAAACGTTTGAGAGGGATTATTATATTTATAAGACATTTTCGGGAGAAATTTTTATTAAAAAAATGCGGGCATACCTCATGTTATACTTTTAAAATTATAATATAATATAATATAATATAATAAAATATGATATCGATATTTTAATATAAATTTAATATAATTTAAAATAATAAAATATTATATAAAATAAATGTATTTTCTAGCCGGTCTTGGTTAAGTAATTTAGTTAAAATAAAAAAAATTTCGTTTTCAGAGTGAAATACCTCATCTGCTAACTGCAAAAGCGCATTAAGAGTTATTTTCATCCCCTTTAAAAAATGGACTTGCTTTTTGTTGTTCGTAAAAAAAATATTTTTTAGGTACGTCAGGAAATATTTTAAAAATAGATGTGCCTCATTGTTTAGTTGCAGGGCAGAACGATAGCAATTATCCGCATAAAGTGATATGCTATTAAGGCAGTCGAAAATCTTATCAATTTTTTCTATAAAATTAGCAGTAGCCAAAGCGACTTCACAATTGCAATTTTTAAAGCCATCGGTAGAACAGATCGTCCTAATGGCGGCTTGAACCGTTCTGCTGAAAATTTGGGTGGCTAATTTTACTTTAATTTTTTCAAATTGTTCCGGTTCAATATGCTGATTAGTTAGTTTTGTGCAGAGTTTAGTTGGCGCACTTTGTTCACGATCCAAGTCCCTCAAAGTGCTACATTTCTTTATTAAGGAATCAAAGCCAGTATTAATAAATCCTGGTTGAAGATTTTTAATTGGTGCGCAATTGTTTATTGAATCTTCATGTGGATTGTGTTTTTGTATGAAACGCTTCACAAATTCAGTATTTTCATTTATTTCACTTCAATAGTTCAGGTTAAGTATTTACAATAGAAAAGTTCGGGTTTTGCAAAGTCTATGTGGATGTTGAGTATATTTCGCACTATTTTTCACCGGGCACTCTGTCTGCACGCGTCAAATGTTCAGCAGCAAGAAGAAAGAAGTGAGTGAGTGAGTGCGTGGGTCCAGCGACGATCGCTGGAGGCCGGTCAATTTGTGCCAGTTGCCGCGGAGAGAGCCCGCAGCCGAGCTTACTCTCACGAGAGAGGCGCATCTCATGACCGGCAGGCTGACAAGAGAGAGACTGGAGTGCTCACTTCTGACACCCTACCGATCGGACTGCAAAACCTCAACCCCGACAACTGGCGCCATGCCTCGTCTCCGGCCTAGTGGAGGAGCGTGTGGTGCGTCTCCCCGCACTTGCGACAGCGCATGGGGCTCCGGCACGCAGCCAACCGGTGCGACCGCGCCAGACAGTTGCGGCACATATGCCGCGCGTGTGCCGTCAAGTTCCGCTGCGCTGGTGTCTGTTGCAGAAACAGCGGACAACGGCTCAGCACATGCCGTCCCGCACACAGGGGACAGCACAGCTCGCGCTCGCGGCCCTCTATACGAAGCCGCTGGGCTGGCGGCCGGAATCACTGGCGCGCGTCGTGGGACCGGAATCACTGGCGCGCGTCGTGGGGCCGGATGACCTGGAGGCGCGTATCTTGGGGCCGGAGGTGCTGGTGGGGCCGGCGGTGCTGGTGGTACACGTCGCAGGGCCGGTTCGGGTGGGGCGGGCCGCAGACGTCTCGGGGCCGGTGTGGGTGCTGAGAGCGCACGTCTCGGGGCCAGCTCTGATAGTGGACGTGGCGGATACCGCACCGACATCTTGCGAACTCGCAGACTTCCGCAAATTCGGAGGTCGTCGCAATAGCGGTGCATCGGTGCTGGGGCCAGATCGTAGGAGGCTTCCTCGGCCCGGACGAAGAAGCTCCGGAAAGCTTGGGTCGGCGGGGTGGGCGAGCGTCGCGCCGTGGCGATCGCTTGTGCCTCCTCGGCCGTGACGTCGAGCACCAGGACGTCAGCCATTGGGGACGGCTCCCGGTGGGCAGCAATGGGCGGCGGTGGAGGTGGTGACCGCTTTCGGTTAAGAGGTCAGCCACGCGTACGCTTTGTCTTGTCCGCGGTAGACAGTTGTAACACGGCCACGTATTAGACGTCAAGTTCTCGTCGCGAATGACAACGGGATCGTCTGGTTGGAAGTCGCGCTGTGGAGTCTTCCACTTTGTACGGCGGGAAAGCTCTCGCAGATATTCTGCCTTCCATCTTAGACAGAGATGCTGAGCGAGAGCTTGCACGCGTCGCCACCGATTGAGAATGGAGAGCGGATTATTATGCCGCTCGAGTTCTGCTGGAGCGAGTAAGGGCCCACCAATTAGAAAATGGCCGGAGGGTGATGGCTTCCATCATGGTTGTGTCTTCGGAGGACGCAGTGAGGGGGCGTGAATTAAAGCACGATTCGATCTTGCTCAGATGAGTGGAAAATTCTTCACATGTGAATTTTATGACTGGGGCCACATTTCGGAGATGGGTTTTGAGGATCTTGACCCCAGCCTCCCAAAGGCCTCCCATGTGCGGAGCTCCTGGCGGCAAAAAATGCCAGAAGATGTTTTGGTGTGAATACCGGGTTTCGATCAAGTCCTTTGTGCGAGACATGAAGTCTTGGAAGTCGCGCCGGAGCTCTTTGGAGGCGCCTACACAATTGGTGCCGTTATTCGAGTAGATGTTGTCAGGGCAGCCTCTGCGGGCGGCGAACCGGGAAAAGGTGGCAAGGAAGGTAGCGGTTGAGAGGTCGCTAGTGGGTTCCAAATGAATGGCCTTCGTTGCGAAACAGACAAAGACACAAACATAGCCTTTAGTAATTAAGAACGCGCGTCCCGTGTAATTTTTAATATCGAACGGGCCAGCGAAATTGACTTCTGGTGGCAATGCTGCCATGAGCTGGGTTCGTTGCTTCTTCCGATGTAGGATGCACGGCTTGCAAGTATGGATCGTCGTTTTGATGAGGTTTTTCACCTTGGGGATCCAGAATTGGGTACGGACCAGACGAAGAACTAATTGGTTGCCGCCGTGTAGAGATATTTCGTGTATAAAACGAATGAGCAGTCGGAACCCGATTATAATGACATTCGGCAGGATAATCGGGTGCCGTTCGCCGGAAGGCAACTTGGGACACGAGGACAACCGCCCGCCAACGCGCATCGTGTTGTCCGTGTGGAGGAACGGGTTCAACGAGAGTAGGCTGCTTTTAGATCGCAGTATCGCGTGGTTTTCTAGCGCGGCGTACTCGTCCGCGAAATGCATTTTCTGGCAGGATATCGCGAGGTAGCGTTTCGTTTCCTTTATTTCTCCCGGTGGGAGGTGCCGGTTGGGGTGCGAGTGCAAGTGACGCTTAGCTGGATGAGCGTTGTGGAGAAATCGATATACGTATGAGTATACGCGTAGGGCTCGTGGCAGCGACGCAAATCGTTCGAGCGGATCCTTCTCGGAATCGCAATGGGTGTGCAGCGTTTTGATCGTCTTCTGCTCCAGTGTGGTGACGTATTCGTCTGAGGCGCTGAATTCGGGCCAGCGATCCTTATCATGGGCGAGCCAAGCAGGTCCATTCCACCAGAGGGTGCTCTCGGCGAGATCTTGGGGCGTGGACCCGCGACTGGCTAATTCCGCGGGGTTGTCCTGGGAATCCACATAAAACCATTGCGACTATGGTACCTTCTCGATGATTTTGGCAACTCGGTTTGCCAGATTTCTCGGATTTCTTCAGCCAGGCCAAAACAATGGTGGAGTCGCTCCAACAATAGATCGTGTAATGGGGCAGCTGCAGCGTGGGCACGAGAGTGTCGATCATCTCAGCAACTAAAGTGGCTCCGCACAATTCTAAGCTGGGGAGAGACAAAGTTTTAATTGGGGCTACCCGAGTTTTGGAGTACAAAAGGAAAACTTGGACTTCCTGAGCGATCGTGATGCGGGCATAGATGACTCCTGCGTAGGCTTTCTGTGAGGCATCGCAAAAGGCATGGAGTTCGACTTGGCTTCTGGTAATTCTGGAGAAAACTTAACCAGCTGGTAATTCTGGAGAAAACTTAACAAGTTAGCGTGAGTTACCTGAGGCAGAGCTTCATCCCAGTCGATTTTGTCCAACCAGACTCGCTGAATCAGAATCTTTGCTGCAACGATGGTCGGAGCCAGCCAACCGGCTGGATCGAACAGCTTGGCGACTAGAGACAACATTTCTCGTTTCGTGTACGCCGCTTTGATGACGATAGCTTGGACATCGAAGTAGAAGTCATCATGGGTCGCGTTCCATCGAATTCCAAGCATTTTTGCAGTGCTGGAATCTTCTAGCGTCAGGAAATCAGAATGGAGCAGATGGGATGCCGGCAAGTTTGCCAGAATGCCTTTATGGTTGGCAGTCCATGGAATGCTGTAAAATGTGTGTCTGCCAATTGAAGAAGGGTGCGTATAGCAAGGAACGGGGCGCAATTAACTCCAAACGTTACCGTTTGAAGCTCGAAGTCGGTAAGTTCGGACTCGTACGGGTCTCGGAAGAGAACGCGCTGATAAGGGGTGTGCTTTGGGTCAACCAATACATTTTTTGAATGTTGACGATACATTTTTTGAATGTCTCTGTTGAAGACATAGCGGAAGAAACGGCATCGTAAAATTAAAAAAGTCAAATCTGACTGTAGCTGTGTATTGTTTGAGCGCAATGTGTCTCGAGGCCCCTAAGCGGAGCGTGTCTGTAAAACCGATTTTAAAGGGCAGTGATACGATGTAGCGGCCGTCATCGCGTCTTCGCGTCGTTTTCACGAAATTTTCTTAGCAAAACTTGTCTGAGGGGGATAGCCGTTTAGTTTTGGGAAGTTCCTCCACCTCCCAAAAGCGTTCGAACTGTTGTTCGAAGGAGACTTCATTGAAGTAAGCCACGTTTATGGGTGCAGTGGCAGATTGCGTGATGGGAACCGGCCCGGTTAGGATCCAACCGAACACGGTTTGCTGAGCCATGAGAGAGCCCAGTACTTGGCGGCGGATGCCGTCCAGCAGGATTGCTGGGTATAAATCGGCTCCGATGAGGATGTCGACATGCTCGCTTCTAGAGAAGTTGACATCTGCGAGCTCGATGTCTTGAGGGAGACCACTGAGAAGTGACCTGTGTAACGCGTGAGAAGGCAAACGTCCTGTAATTTGTGAGAGCACAAGCGCCGTCACGTTAACTTAAAATTTGGGATCAAGTGGCGAATTCATGAGAAAATCGCACGATCTTGATATTTTTGCGGACACGGTCTCTTTGAGACCGGAGACTACGGCGGTAGTTGGCCGCGCTGGGAGCTTTAAGAGCTTTTGTATGCGTTCAGAGATGAACGACACTTCGGACCCAGGATCAATCAAAACGCGCGCGATGTAACATGTACCGTGATGGCGTATTGTTACCATGGCAGTCCCTAACAGTACCTGTTTTGGTGCTTTCGCGAAGCACACCTGATGCGTGTCCTGTGGATTTCGCTGTTGCGCGGGGGGGAGAAGTGGACTGTATGTTGGAGGGAGGTCGCATTGAAGAATGCGGCCTTTCTTGCTGAGAAGCATGATGCGTCGAACCGGGAATAAAATTCGAATAGACAGGGGCTTGAGCACGCGGAGCGTTGTCAAACCGCCGCTCTTGGTGTGAGGCACGGAGGGTCGAATCTGATGTAGCATTCGATGAGAATGGAGCGTGCTCACGATGCAAGAGGGTGTGATGCCTGCCATTGCATTTGAGGCAATTGAATCTGCTTGGACAGTTTTTCACGGAATGAGATCTGGCCAAGCAGTTGTTGCACAAGCGGTTTTTCTGAACGGTATTCAGCCGCTGTGGAACGAGCAAGCTGAGACACTGACAACAGGATCTCAACTTGTGCTGCTTCTGGCAAAGAGGGCAGCTTTCTTGGGACACCTTCAACTGGAAGGTGTTGACGCGTTTAGAGGCTGGAGTTGAGTGAGTCGGAGCTGGGAGCTGTGTTGACTTCGATGCGGGTGTGCATTTGATATCTTGCACCATTTCAAGGGTCTGGAAGCGATGCGTGAGAAACGCATCCAGATCTGTCGATTTTGAAATCTCCGTTTTATTAGTAAGAGATTGTTCCCAGAGGGAAAGCGTTGCTTCCGGGAGCTTGCTGGAACACAAAAATACTATTATCGCGTCCCAATGGGAGGTGTCAACACCTTGTAGCGCGAGCGCGGCGAGAATATTATTGATTTCGCGCTGCAGATCTTTAATAGCGCCACCGGTTTCCTTCGTGATGGGGGACAGGCCGAAGAGCTTCTTCAAATGGGCGTTGGTGAGAACGCGCCTGTTCTCATACCTGTCGGACAGATTTTTCCACGCTTGGGCAAAACCTTCGTTCGTGAGAGGGGATTTATGCACGATTTCTTTCGCTTCGCCCGTAGTTTTCTGGTTCAGGTGGAAAAGTTTCTCAACCGGCGCAATTCGGGTATTTTGAATATACAGGGCCGTGAACATATCACTAAAAGAGGCCACGAAAGGTAATCACCATGGAAGGCTTGGGTGTCGCAGGGGGGCAGGCTGATATTGTAGCCAGACTGGGGCATCTCAGCTTGCACCGGCGAAGGGGTCTCTGCAACCGGAGGGGACGCTGCGGCTTCGGGCAGTTGATCATTGGCGGCGCGTCTCCTTTACGCCTTCGAATTCTTGGCCTTTGTCCTTCGTCGAGTCCAGCTCCGCAAGCACCCTTTCATAGGCGCTTTTAATCAGCAGCCACTGTGATCGGATTTCTTCCCGCTGAATTACCAGAGTGTAAACGGTGTGG
Source organism: Sicus ferrugineus (assembly GCA_922984085.1). Lineage (NCBI taxonomy): Eukaryota > Metazoa > Arthropoda > Insecta > Diptera > Conopidae > Sicus > Sicus ferrugineus. The sequence goes on from OV277350.1 coordinate 20,477,379, forward strand.
TCCGTGGTGGGTGTTTGGTCGAAGTTCACCTCGAACTCGATCAGCGCATCGGCTATCCGAATAAATGACGCGAGCGCAGCCATTATATGTCTCGGTTTCTGTTAAGGACGGCGAAGGAGGTCGCAAAATCGAAATAAAACACACCGAAAACTTCTTTCGGAAAAAAAAACTTTTTATTATATTTATATAAAAAAAGTCGCAAAAATGTTTTCGGGTCGCTATGCGGTGGCGTTGGGGCTCGAAAAGCTTGCGGCAGACGGTTGACTACTTGTTCTCTAAAGTGCTCGCAACTAGTTAAAAGGTGACTAGTTGCTGCGAACACTTCTGCTTACTGGGTATGCAGCTTTGCGTATTCACGGCAGGGTCGCTGCTGAATTTCCAAACCCACACGGTTTTCGCACTTCTCAGAGTGCAAACCGAAAAGAAATTGGTTCTTCGTTGTGTGTGCACACCCACAGCGAGTGTGTATGGGCACCCAAGCAGCGAAGAAGTCAAGCCGGCTGCGTCGGTCTCGATGCGCAAGCAGAAGAGCGGGAGCGAAGAAAAAAGTACCCGCAAAAACCAACCAGCAAAAGGTTGTGGTTTTTCGACTTGCGCTGAGCGCACAAGTAACTCGCTCTTATAGTGGCAAGGAGAGCGCAAAACAAGAAAGCAAAAGTGTTTGATCTTTTCACTTTCTTTGTGAGAGCGCGGGGCTTGGTATGCAATCTCTCGGGAGAGCTCAGCAGAAGGCTGCTCTAAAGATTTCTTGTGCGGGGCTTGCTTATGCGTCAAGCGGTAAATTTTGTGCAAAAAAGGTGGGCTTCGCAGCAAGCAATGCTTGCGAAGACGGTCAGCAACAAAACTTCAAGCCTTGGTGCTGCCGTTATTTTCGGGGACCGTTAACCAAGAATCGAAGATTCTGGTAGGTTTGACGGTCAAATGAAGTATATATATATATATATATATATATATATATATATATATATATATATATATATATATATATATATATATATATATATATATATATATATATATATATATATATATACAGAGGATCGTTCCTCGTATATATATAAATATCGTATATATATAAATATGGCCGGAAAGGCTTGGGGCTAATGTGACGGGCACGGACTCAAAATGCACCGTGCTCACTAGCTAGTGCACGAGACGCACTTTAAAAACTCTAAATTAAATAAAACACGGTGAACTTACCGTTTCACTCGACTTGGTGATTGGGGCGTCGTTGCTAATGACGTCGAATCCTCGGCGGCGGCAATCCGGCTCGTCTTGGACGAATGTTTTTGTATGAAACGCTTCACAAATTCAGTATTTTCATTTAATTCACTTCAATAGTTCAGGTTAAGTATTTACAATAGAAAAGTTCGGGTTTTGCAAAGTCTATGTGGATGTTGAGTATATTTCGCACTATGTTTCACCGGGCACTCTGTCTGCACGCGTCAAATGTTCAGCAGCAAGAAGAAAGAAGTGAGTGCGTGGGTCCAGCGACGATCGCTGGAGGCCGGTCAATTTGCGCCAGTTGTCGCGGAGAGAGCCCGCAGCCGAGCTTACTCTCACGAGAGAGGCGCATCTCATGACCGGCAGGCTGACAAGAGAGAGACTGCAGTGCTCACTCCTGACACCCTACTGATCGATGAGGGAGCACCTCGGGCGAGCGGCAGTTGGCGTTAACAGATTGTGTAGATTCCTCTTCGTACATTTGCTGACGAGATTTAATAATTCTTTTACAAAAAGATTTTGATTCCTTGCTTATGGATTCGATGAAATCAAATGCCTTTACTACCCACTTTTTCCCCATTTTAGCCTGCTGCGCTCTTAACTTTTTATTTGCCTTGTGCAGGTATTAATTTTGCTTAAGCAATTGTGCATATTTCTTACTATAAAAAGTAACGTTTTTGATTTGTTTTTCACATTTTTTGCAAAAAAGATCTAGGTCACTTGAATTACCTATTTCAGGTGAATCAAGTGTACCGATATCATCATAGTTGGTATCGATAAAATAAATAGGTATAACGCCGCGCTTTAAAAGTTTTTTTCCAATATCGGAAGCTGCGAAATGTTTGTCGCATATTTTTAGTTTTCTGTTATACATTTCCAGAGGTATCCCTCATTTTTCCCGCCAAATTTGCCCTAACGTTTGATCTGGAGGAAATTTAAAAAATTTTGCATCGTTTTCATTTCGCCGAGACCGACGACATGAAGTGATGCAGCATACATCATGATTAGAATTCTTCCTCGGTGACATCTTATAGATTCGCAGTTCGCAATCATTATTTGTCTTTGATCACAATGAAGCCTCCAAAAACGAAAACAGCAATTTGTAGTTTGTAACCAGAGCATGTGTAATTCTCACTACCAGAAAAGAGAGATAGGGTGGAGATACGCGTTTTGAGTTTTGAGAACTCTTTTAAAGTTTTCAGTGGATTTTTATGTTTACAGCATGAAATGAAATTTAACTTCAATTAAACTAAAATGAAACAAATTCCTTTTAAAATTATAGTTTAAAATAAATTAGAAAATAATAAAAAGGTCAAAACTACATGTGTAGATTTATTCATGCAAACATATGCATGTACACATTTACTTTCTTTGCAAAAAGAGAAAGAGTGTTTTGTTCGCATCACCTTCCCGACCGCCCGCATCTATGTTGCCGAATGAGTAACTTGTGTTGATTCGGACTCTTGTTATTCTTACTCTATGACTTAACCCACATGGAGATAAATTCAGCATCCGTCGTGCAAAGGTGTCGCTGACACTGGTGCGCGACACCACTACGAATGTATAAGGCGAGACCTCTGTGTGGTGAAAAGAATGGCAGTAAATGGTACCCAGGCATGTGAAAATCCAGTGGATCTGCACCCTCAGACACTTGAGTCTCACTTAGTGCCACTATATGCGCTTGGTGGGTACCAGCGTTCTCCTTGGGAACAGTTCTTAGGTGTGTTCGACTGCTTAGTTTGTGCGCCAAATTTGTAAAGCAAATTTCGTCGTCACAATATGGAGATGTACTTTTATCACGATGTTTCCGGAAGCATTAATAAGCTTTCCAAAAATGAGCGTGCCACGCCCACTCATACAAAAGTTGTCAATATCTCGTAAACGGTATAAGATAATAAGACGTAATTTTATCACGAGGTATCTACAGGTATTACCAATTTGTATACCCAAAATGGGCGTGGTCCGCCCACTTATACAAAAGTTTTCAATATCCTATAAACGAATCCAATCGAAACGAACATATTCGCACGAAAGTATTGCATCTTATTATTCCTGATCTGTAAAAAAGAACACAGATTTATTATTTGAATGTTCTTGGTATTAGAAACCTCCATCTCTAACTATGCTTGATAAACAAGCATTCGTCTAAAGATCTTACATCTTAAAGTTAAAAATTTTAAATTTTTAACATGTTGTTTTTTCTTGTAATCATAAAAATATTGTAATCTTATGAATAAAACCGCTAGATTAGAAGTAATACTATATCAATCATGTACATCAAACTCGACGATTGTTTCTATATTTTTAATATTCAGCAAAAATACAAAGTAAATGTTATCATCTTCTCAGAAATATTGTAATGTAAAAAAGTTTACGATTAATTCGTACAGTTCTTTAATTTAAAGAAAATTAAAACTACCATTCTTTTATTTCAGAAAATCTCCAAGCCGTAAGGAAAGCTCAAAATATGAAGGAGAATATATGTACTTGAAAAAGAAACCGGATCAAACATTACTTGTTCTTTATACATTAATACTACACATAATTTATGTATTCATTCCCTACCAATAAAATTGAATTTTGCAATTTTTATTTAAAATTAATATAGAATAAAAGCTAGCTAACTAAAAGCATAAACTAAACTGTCATGATTACTTATGTTTACTTACTGTTAAACTTACTGTTTAGCGGACAGTTAAAGTTACCCAGTTTCGTATAAAATTAAACGAAACTATCTACTTGCTTCAATATTTTTTTTACTTTTTAATAAAGTTTTAGATCGTGCTCTTGCTTTAATTAATTTTAGTAAAACTTAAGGTTTCCGAAAAGTCGGGAAAAGTACTTAAAGTGAAACGTGTGAAATATGTTTTTGAAAAAGTTTGAAAATGTACCTAGTAGGGATGTCAAACGGGACAACATTTTTTAAATTCCGGGATTTCGGGATTTAAAAATTTAAATCTCGGGATCGGGAGTTATTGCGGGATTGTGGAAAACCAATCAACCTGTATTATATATAAAAACTATAAATGTTTGACAATTTTTAATCTAAATGCAAAATGCAGCAATGAGACAATCCCACAGTAGTAAGTAGTAATGAAACAGAAAACTTTCAGTAATTCATATTTTTATTACATCAAATAATTTGTCATTTGGAAAAAAGCGAAAAAAAATTAAATTAAAAGGTATGGATGTGAGTAGTATATATAGGCCGGTTCTAATTCATAGCACCGCCTGTGTATTTCGGAGGTGTAATCCTGCAAAGGGGGCGTTGTCTGTGTAAGAGTGAGAAAGGAGATTGAAGGCTGGCGGCTGGCAGACGGACAGACGATCAGTTGATTGATAGGGTAGTGGGTGAGGAAGAAGGGGGTGGAGAGACGTGTGTATGGTATGTGAGTATTGGGAGAGCAGCAGCGGCAAGATGCTTTTCGTAGGGAGAGAGAGGGGAGAGACGTGCTTTGTGGTATGTGAGTATTGGGGAGGGCAGCAGCGGCAATATGCTTGTCTTTGGAATTGTTGTTGTAGGATATATTAAGATTGTTATGAGTCAAGTGACTGTGGGAATGTGTGTGGTCGCGCGTGACAGCTTGCTAAGCAGAGGCTGTGTAAGCAGAGGCTGTGTAAGCAGAGGCTGCGTAAGCAGAGGCTGCCTAAGCAGAAGTGTGTTGTAGTTGTAGTTGTTATTTAATTGCTTCGCTTTTGAGACGCCACCCCAGAAGCGTAGTGAAATTTAATTTAAACATAAAGTGAACGGATCGACTGTAGCTTCGCGTGTTCTGGAGCTTGGGGCTGCCTAAGCAGAGGTAGAGTGTTTGTATTGTTTATTTAATAGCTTGGAACCGAACTGTGGCTTGGCTTGAATTTGCTGGAATTAAATTGATGTAAACATTTCTCCGAAGAATGCAATGAAATTTTGTTAAGCAGAGGCTGCCTAAGCAGAGGCTGCCTAAGCAGAAGCTGCGTAAGCAGAAGTAGTGTTGTAGTTGTTGTTGTAGTTTTAATGTTTGTATGTAGGATACAGAGCTGAGGAAATGTGTGTGCTCGCGGGTGACAGCTTGCTAAGCAGAGGCTGCTTAGGCAGAAGCTGTGTAAGCAGAAGTAGTGTTGTAGTTGTTGTTGTCTATTTAGTTGCTTCGCCTTTGAGACGCTACCCAGAATAATAGCGAAATTTAATATAAACATAAAGTTAATGAATCGAACTGAGGTTTTGCGTGCATGCATGATCTGGAGCGTGGGGCTGCCTAAGCAGAGGTAGAGTGTTTGTATTGTTTATTTAATAGCTTGGAACCGAACTGTGGCTTGGCTTGAATTTGCTGGAATTAAATTAATGTAAACATTTTTTCCAAAGAATACAATTAAATTTTGTTAAGCAGAGGCTACCTAAGCGGAGGCTGCGTAAGCAGAAGTAGTGTTGTAGTTGTTGTTTATTTAATTGCTTGAGATCGAACTATAGTTTGATTCGAATTTTTGATGGGATTGAATTGTATTTAATGTTTTAATAGCACTTTAATGAAGGCATTGAGGAGAAAACTTTTTATTTTGTTGTTGCTCTTGTTGTTGGTTTTGTTTTAACATCGTAACTTTTTTGTTATCGTTAATTTCTGAATGTAACGCTAAATATTATATCACACAATTATGTATACTATACACTATACACACAGTACACAATTATGTATACTATATACTATACTATACTATACACAATTATGTATACTATACTGTAAGCGTATAAAGTACTTATTGTTTGCTGTGTGTGTGTGTGTGTGTGTTTTGTTAAGGAATTCATAGATATTAGCATGAGTCATTAATTTCCCAGAATTTATTTTGCAGAGACGAGTTTTGTATACTATTATTGTTGTTGAAAATTTAAGAGAGGTGAATCGCTATGACAGGAGTATAAAAGGAGTAACAAGTTATTACAGAACTTCATTAATCGTTTGATTCTCCAAGACATCAAGCCGTGTGAACTCCAAATAACTTTTGATAAAATACTCATATATTTTGTACAGTTTAAAATTATTAAATAAACTACAATTAGATTTATAACTAAAGAAGTATATAAAAAAATTATTTGCTATTATTCAAATTGGATGAAACGCATTAGTGTACACCACTAAAACTCAGAGCACTCACAAAGAGTACATTAAGGTGTAAAGTAAAACTCAAAGTTTTTATAAAGAACGCTCAAATTTTTAGAAGACTGCAGTGAAAACTTCTTCATTAATATTATCATCATAATCATCATCAACGACATCTTCAGTTAAATCTTTTCAAAATTGAAGGATTCATTTGCAGTGAGTGGTGTTCGTTTCTCCAAAAATTGCAACCTTAAACGTCATGTTTTAAACAAACATGCTGAAAAACAAGCATTCGATTGCACTGAATGCGACATTAAATTTACCCGACGCAATAATCTGAAAAAACATGTAAATTTATTTCATCCACAACCAAGCTGTGCTTCACCAGTAAAACGTATTCATAATGAAAACTTTTCAATTTGTTCCGATTGTAATGAGAACGTTTCGAAGAAACACTGAAATTATCACATTAGGGCCAATAAACATAAAAAAAATGCTGACATCCCGATTAACGAGCACTTTAAAACAATAAAGTCAGCCTTCAATGAAAGGATTGAAACGCTTATGTTCGAAAACGTGAACAAGGGTTTGCTAATTCCAGAAACGTTTTTTATAGTAAACAGGAACATCATTATAAAAGCCTTGGAAGATTTACTCGAAAAGCACTTGGGTTATAAATTCAATTTAGAGATATTTTGTGAGTATGTGAAGATGAGTATTGAAGAAGATATGGTTGTGAATGTAAAATAGTTCCAAACCAAAATGACTTTAATACAGACAAGAGAAGATATCGAAAGCAGCTACAATAATATGATTTATAACATTTGTAAGAAAATGTCTGAGTTTCAGGAAAGGGACAGTGACTGGTCTCTCGTAAGGATATGTCACGTCGAGTTCAATATTAATATCATCCAATAAGGGAATAGCTATAAGAAAAATATTGTTATATATTAATTTCAATTTACAAACGAAATAATAAACTAAATTATAAATATAGATATTAAGCAAAACAAGTGTTAGATTTAAGAAATTGTATGAATAAATTTGAATATAACACACCATAAGACAGCCGTCTACCTACATTTTCAGATTAGGACAGTACCTGACTTTGAACTGATATCACTGATTTTTAACTCATTTGCTCTGATAACTAACTTTGAAATACATGTACACCGACTCTTTTATACATAACATACAAATCGACGACTATTACAAAAGTATTCTTGATGATATCGATTTAAAATCTGATACCTCAGAATATTCACCAGACGACCGATTGATGAAGGACATCGATCCCTTTAGTGATTACACGTCTTCGTTTAAAATTTTTGAGATTGAGTGTGAAGCTACTCTATCAAACCCGTCTTTTACTCATTTTGTCATTTCTTGTAGAATTTTTTTTCCTAGAAGAAAGACTTCGTTACTATGTCATAACCATCAATAGGTGTGTCAACATTCTTTAAACGCTTCCAGCGGAGACTTAAGTTGTAATCATTATCTAAACTGAATCCCAACACTTTTGAAATATTTCTCTTTATTTTATTATTTGATGTTTTATGTGCGGAATAATAACCGAACTTATCGACACGTATTTCAATTATGCTTACAACCACACCAACATCATAAAGGGATTATTCAGTGATAAGTCTTTATTGACGTCTTCACCACTTCACCATAAAAAAGGAACGGGTGTGATAAGTTCATACCCTCAAACACATAATTATATTAATCAGAATGGTACTAAGGCTATGTATATTGTAAAAGCACTAACCAATAATAAAGAATCATCAACGACATACAAAGGAAATGGTTTAATGTAAGTAAATTCACAGAAAAACCCGAACTTATTTATTGGAAGTAAATTCACAGAAACCCCAATTTATTTATTGGAATGATCCCAATATGCTGATAGACAGATTACGCCTTTTGTTATTACTGCTTCAGATGAAGGTAACTTCTATATCAACGAAATAATTTACATTATCGAAGAATTACGAGAAGTCGACATAATTGAGTAACTTTCACATACATAATTTGCATACCAAGAGAACATCTTATCAACAGATAATCATACATAACCACATCATTTTCATGAACATGTAAATCGAAATTAGCTTTACAATTGTTTTATAATTTTTTTGAAGTATGTATTATTGAAACTATTGTACTTTTATTAAAATTAAATGCGTATATGTGTATATGAACAACATATTTAAAATGCGTATATGTGTATATTAAAACATATTTAAATGAAATAATTATTAAATAGTAATATAAAAGATATTAAAATCAAATAAAAATTAAATACGCATACATGACCGGGCTATCACTGACTCCTCTACTTCGGGTGATGTTACTTCTAATATGGCGATCCGGCTACGGTTGTCTGAATCTAGGGGGTAGCCGCTTGCGCCGGCTAATGCATGACCTTGTGTGGGTGTGTCGGCTGGCACGCTAGTGGCCGTGAGACACCTTTCGGCCAAGTATGATTCTGCAGGACCTCGTCCGTCCAAACCTCTGGGTTCAACACTGTTTTGATGTACCTTAGTGTGGTGATCTGTTGAGTGCACCCAGGCCCGGTTACCACCTCTTGCTCGACCGAGGTGGCGGCGAACACTCTTTGTGGGCCCGTTGTAGACTCACCACTCTGGCTATCGCGTTCACTACTTTGACCGTCGCTGTCGTCGTTGACACACTTTTCCCTCTCCGAAACCCAGGGTTCGTCTGCCTGCTGATCCTGCTGACTCTCAGAGTCGGAAGAGTCCACCCAGATTATACTATCGTCGAGGTCTTCACGTGTGACCTTCGCGGATGATCCCTCTTCCGAAACCCAGGGTTTGTAGCTCCCTTCAGTACCCATTGTGGTTGACTCTCGTGGTGGTGCTGGTGCTTCGGGGTGTTCGTTACACCATTCCTTATGGGGCCCGGTATTTCTCTGAGTGGCTTCGTTGGCTGCCTGCTGGTCCTGCTGACTCTCAGAGTCGGAAGAGTCCACCCAGATGATGCCATCGTTTAGGTCTTCACGTGCGACCTTCGCGGATGGTCCCTCTTCCGGATCTATCACCATCCGTCGTAGCAGAATGTGAGGATACTTATCCTCTGGAAGATCGACAACTTCCTCCCAATCTTCAATGAGCTGACGGGTTCGGAGACGTTCGCGTCGCTCTGCACTCGTTGCAAACTTAATCGTGTATTCCATCCTCACGCTCCTGCGGTTACTGATAGAGTGACTGGTGATCTCTTCTCATTTCGTGAGCGAGCTAAAAACATTTCCGTCCGCGCAGTCACACACAGCGTATGTGAGTTTTATGGTGAAATTGTCTCCTTGGTACAAACTAAAACCGACTATTAGCTAAGGAAGAAAACCATTTTGGCTTGTTACCACACCGTCACAATATGATGGGTGTGTTCATTACATGGATATAAATAAGTCACAATTATTAAATATTACTTGCCTGAATTTCAAGTAAGCATTAATAGAAAAACTTCATTGCATTTAAGAGCCTTTGCGGTTTTTGATGATTTCTTAACTGTTTGGAAATATTAAAGTGTATGTAAACTCGCTTGTTTTTGTAATTTGTAGAAGAAAAACAAATTCTTTAGTGAAAAACCTAAATATAGTGATTGTTATAATATGAATTAAAATAAAAAATCAAATTAGAAATTATATGAAACAAAAGATAAATTAAATAATTAATAAATAATTATATAATAATTATTAAAGTAATATAAAAGATATTAAAATTTAATATTATATATTAAAATTTAATATCTTTTATATATTAAAATTTAATATCTTTTATATTACTTTCATAATTATTATCACATTACAGATTACAGATCAGATCAGACCAGGTTATCGGCTGAGAGATCAGATCTAGCATATCAACTGTTAGATCAGTTATCTGATTAGTTCAACTAGCAAACATATCAATGACATCATATCATGTAAGCGACCGTATTTATAAGGATTTTATTGTTGAAAAATTAAAAAAACTCAAACGCTTAAATATGTTGTTCATATACACATATACGCATTTAATTTTAATAAAAGTACAATAGTTTCAATAATACATACTTCAAAAAAATTATAAAACAATTGTAAAGCTAATTTCGATTTACATGTTCATGAAAATGATGTGGTTATGTATGATTATCTGTTGATAAGATGTTCTCTTGGTATGCAAATTATGTATGTGAAAGTTACTCAATTATGTCGACTTCTCGTAATTCTTCGATAATGTAAATTATTTCGTTGATATAGAAGTTACCTTCATCTGAAGCAGTAATAACAAAAGGCGTAATCTGTCTATCAGCATATTGGGATCATTCCAATAAATAAATTGGGGTTTCTGTGAATTTACTTCCAATAAATAAGTTCGGGTTTTTCTGTGAATTTACTTACATTAAACCATTTCCTTTGTATGTCGTTGATGATTCTTTATTATTGGTTAGTGCTTTTACAATATACATAGCCTTAGTACCATTCTGATTAATATAATTATGTGTTTGAGGGTATGAACTTATCACACCCGTTCCTTTTTTATGGTGAAGTGGTGAAGACGTCAATAAAGACTTATCACTGAATAATCCCTTTATGATGTTGGTGTGGTTGTAAGCATAATTGAAATACGTGTCGATAAGTTCGGTTATTATTCCGCACATAAAACATCAAATAATAAAATAAAGTGAAATATTTCAAAAGTGTTGGGATTCAGTTTAGATAATGATTACAACTTAAGTCTCCGCTGGAAGCGTTTAAAGAATGTTGACACACCTATTGATGGTTATGACATAGTAACGAAGTCTTTCTTCTAGGAAAAAAAATTCTACAAGAAATGACAAAATGAGTAAAAGGCGGGTTTGATAGAGTAGCTTCACACTCAATCTCAAAAATTTTAAACGCAGACGTGTAATCACTAAAGGGATCGATGTCCTTCATCAATCGGTCGTCTGGTGAATATTCTGAGGTATCAGATTTTAAATCGATATCATCAAGAATACTTTTGTAATAGTCGTCGATTTGTATGTTATGTATAAAAGAGTCGGTGTACATGTATTTCAAAGTTAGTTATCAGAGCAAATTAGTTAAAAATCAGTGATATCAGTTCAAAGTCAGGTACTGTCCTAATCTGAAAATGTAGGTAGACGGCTGTCTTATGGTATGTTATATTCAAATTTATTCATACAATTTCTTAAATCTAACACTTGTTTTGCTTAATATCTATATTTATAATTTAGTTTATTATTTCGTTTGTAAATTGAAATTAATATATAACAATATTTTTCTTATAGCTATTCCCTTATTGGATGATATTAATATTGAACTCGACGTGACATATCCTTACGAGAGACCAGCCACTGTCCCTTTCCTGAAACTCAGACATTTTCTTACAAATGTTATAAATCATATTATTGTAGCTGCTTTCGATATCTTCTCTTGTCTGTATTAAAGTCATTTTGGTTTGGAACGATTTTACATTCACAACCATATCTTCTTCAATACTCATCTTCACATACTCACAAAATATCTCTAAATTGAATTTATAACCCAAGTGCTTTTCGAGTAAATCTTCCAAGGCTTTTATAATGATGTTCCTGTTTACTATAAAAAACGTTTCTGGAATTAGCAAACCCTTGTTCACGTTTTCGAACATAAGCGTTTCAATCCTTTCATTGAAGGCTGACTTTATTGTTTTAAAGTGCTCGTTAATCGGGATGTCAGCATTTTTTTTATGTTTATTGGCCCTAATGTGATAATTTCAGTGTTTCTTCGAAACGTTCTCATTACAATCGGAACAAATTGAAAAGTTTTCATTATGAATACGTTTTACTGGCGAAGCACAGCTTGGTTGTGGATGAAATAAATTTACATGTTTTTTCAGATTATTGCGTCGGGTAAATTTAATGTCGCATTCAGTGCAATCGAATGCTTGTTTTTCAGCATGTTTGTTTAAAACATGACGTTTAAGGTTGCAATTTTTGGAGAAACGAACACCACACTCACTGCAAATGAATCCTTCAATTTTGAAAAGATTTAACTGAAGATGTCGTTGATGATGATTATGATGATAATATTAATGAAGAAGTTTTCACTGCAGTCTTCTAAAAATTTGAGCGTTCTTTATAAAAACTTTGAGTTTTACTTTACACCTTAATGTACTCTTTGTGAGTGCTCTGAGTTTTAGTGGTGTACACTAATGCGTTTCATCCAATTTGAATAATAGCAAATAATTTTTTTATATACTTCTTTAGTTATAAATCTAATTGTAGTTTATTTAATAATTTTAAACTGTACAAAATATATGAGTATTTTATCAAAAGTTATTTGGAGTTCACACGGCTTGATGTCTTGGAGAATCAAACGATTAATGAAGTTCTGTAATAACTTGTTACTCCTTTTATACTCCTGTCATAGCGATTCACCTCTCTTAAATTTTCAACAACAATAATAGTATACAAAACTCGTCTCTGCAAAATAAATTCTGGGAAATTAATGACTCATGCTAATATCTATGAATTCCTTAACAAAACACACACACACACACACACACACACACAGCAAACAATAAGTACTTTATACGCTTACAGTATAGTATACATAATTGTGTATAGTATAGTATAGTATATAGTATACATAATTGTGTACTGTGTGTATAGTGTATAGTATACATAATTGTGTGATATAATATTTAGCGTTACATTCAGAAATTAACGATAACAAAAAAGTTACGATGTTAAAACAAAACCAACAACAAGAGCAACAACAAAATAAAAAGTTTTCTCCTCAATGCCTTCATTAAAGTGCTATTAAAACATTAAATACAATTCCATCCCATCAAAAATTCGAATCAAACTATAGTTCGATCTCAAGCAATTAAATAAACAACAACTACAACACTACTTCTGCTTACGCAGCCTCCGCTTAGGTAGCCTCTGCTTAACAAAATTTAATTGTATTCTTTGGAAAAAATGTCTACATTAATTTAATTCCAGCAAATTCAAGCCAAGCCACAGTTCGGTCCCAAGCTATTAAATAAACAATACAAACACTCTACCTCTGCTTAGGCAGCCCCACGCTCCAGATCATGCATGCACGCAAAACCTCAGTTCGATTCATTAACTTTATGTTTATATTAAATTTCGCTATGATTCTGGGTAGCGTCTCAAAGGCGAAGCAACTAAATAGACAACAACAACTACAACACTACTTCTGCTTACGCAGCTTCTGCCTAAGCAGCCTCTGCTTAGCAAGCTGTCACCCGCGAGCACACACATTTCCTCAGCTCTGTATCCTACATACAAACATTAAAACTACAACAATAACTACAACACTACTTCTGCTCACGCAGCTTCTGCTTAGGCAGCCTCTGCTTAACAAAATTTCATTGCATTCTTCGGAAAAATGTTTACATTAATTTAATTCCAGCAAATTCAAGCCAAGCCACAGTTCGGTCCGAAGCTATTAAATAAACAATACAAACACTCTACTTCTGCTTAGGCAGCCCCACGCTCCAGATCACCCGAAGCTACAGTTCGATCCGTTCACTTTATGTTTACATTAAATTTCGCTACGCTTCTGGGGTGGCGTCTCAAAAGCGAAGCAATTAAATAAACAACAACTACAACACACTTCTGCTTAGGCAGCCTCTGCTTAGCAAGCTGCCACCCGCGACCACACACATTCCCACAGTCGCTTGACTCATAACAATCTTAATATATCCTACAACAACAATTCCAAAGACAAGCATATTGCCGCTGCTGCCCTCCCCAATACTCACATACCACAAAGCACGTCTCTCCCCTCTCTCTCCCTACGAAAAGCATCTTGCCGCTGCTGCTCTCCCAATACTCACATACCATACACACGTCTCTCCCCCTTCTTCCTCACCCTCCCCCTATCAACCAACTGATCGTCTGTCCTTCCGCCAGCCGCTAGCCGCCAGCCACCAGCCTTCAATCTCCTTACTCACTCTTACACACACAACGCCCCCTTTGGAGGATTACTCCTCTGAAATACGCAGGCGGTGCTATGAATTAGAACCGGCCTATATATACTACTGATGTGTATAGTATATGTAGCTAATTCAAAGAATTACAAAAATAAATATAATTTATATTTATACAAAAATAAATATGATTTATATCGTATATTAGAAATACAGAAAATATATGCAATATATATAATCGCACATAATCCGCACGTCATTTTTCTGTATTTAGATAATACAGGATATATAGATAATATAATATATTATAAAGATAATGTAATATACTATATAGATAATACAGAAAAATTATGCGCTAATTATGTGCGCAAACCTCCGAGGTTAATACTGTAATAAAATTATACAATAATACTAAAATTATTTTAATTATTCTTTAAATTAGTCATTTTAATTATAATTGTTCACTTCGGGTAAAAAAATAGCGTAATGATATTAGCGCACTGAGTTTATTATCACGTAAACACGTCATTTTGTTGCAAATGTAACCTGCAGTTTAAAAAACATTTCTGCCTACACACTTGTGGGCTGAATGATTTTTGAAAACCTAAAACCTTTTCTAAGTTATAGCCCCGTATACCCCAATTATTACGATATACAGATCTATTTCCTTTTGTAATAATTCAGATAAGTTCTTTTTCTCTTTTTTTTCTTTGTCGGGCAGCAGTTGATGAGGGCATTGTTGTGGCTATTTATTCACTTATACTTATAAAACTAACCACATAACATATAGACCGCTAAATGTCCCTTTTTTCTGGTCCGCAGAGCTTTCAGTAGCCTAGGTCGCACAAAATTTCTCTTTACACTAGCAATTGTTCTTGCTTAACGGCTGCTAGGAATCGTCGGTTTTCTCGTTCTCTCACATGTTTAAAATGTGTTCCTACTCCTTTCCATAGCTACTGAGATCTATAGATCGTGCTCGTTATTTGCGTTCGTCATTGCATACTCATATTTTGTGTATTTGTTTTTTTCGGTAAGCAGAACATTTCTGTTTGCAATTTTCTTAAGATTTAAGATTTTAGAATTTGTATTTTTCTTTTTTTTTTTTGGTTTTCACTTTTACTGTACAATTTCTCGGATAGCCAGGAAGTGTTCTTTCTAATTAAAACAAACAGAAAATAGTTTACAAACAGAAAACTGACGATTCTTAGCACCCGTTAAGCAAAAACAATTACTCGTGTAAAGAGAAAACGAGAGTAAGAAATTTTGTGGGACCCAGGCTACTGAAAGCTCTGCGGACCAGAAAAAAAGGGACTTTTAGCGGTCTATATGTTATGTGGTTAGTGCTTATAATTACTAATTACATCAAAAAGAATTGAAATTATACAAGTTGAACTTTTTATGTAGGAAGTAGAAAGAAAAGTAGAGATGTGTGTTCATACACAAAAACTAGAGATGTGTCTATTGTTGGAAGTAGTCAATAATGCGGTTATAATCGTTCTCCTACATTTTGACACATCGTAGTCATTCAAATATGCTGGAATTTGAAGTTGCCTGCCCGTTCTGCGCACTTGTGGCACTAATAGCTCCTCAGGTCTCATCGGTTCTTGCACATCTTCAGTTGGTACTTGTACTAAATCGTCCATAAATGCTCCCATAGTTCTAAATCCCGTACTCGATTCAGGAGTCTGTTCGACACATTCTTCGAGTATAGGCGTTTCCTGCTTTCTTGAGACATCAATTGAGCATAATTGGTTAATGTGCCGCTTAAACACATATGCAATATCCTGGCGAATCATGTAGTGCAATTTTCCCAATTTTTTTGATCACAGTACAAAGCCTCCATTGTAACTTATTGTTGGCGTAACAACGTGCTTGTACTCTCCCCGTGCATAATTGTCTAATTTTGCGGTTTACAGATGAAGACATCTGGAACTTGGTTGGTTTTAACGCGTCAAGTTGAATACGTATTTGGCGTTTCAGAAACTGTTCCGATGGTGTCTTCCCATTGTTGAGGGGTGTAGTCGATAACGAAAAAGTATTTCTCTAACTTTTCCCCGGATGTTGATTGCTTTCATTGCTTCAAGTCGTCTTTTTAGCGTTTGAATATTTCTTTCGGCTAATCCGTTTAGCTGGACATACTACTCCGTGCTGCTGAACATACTTCGATTTCGGCCCATTTCGATTTTGCGTCGATACACAAGTAATATCTTTCAAAAGGTCCTGCGTAGTCGATGTGAATTCTTTGCCAATTATCATCTGGCTCATCCCACGGGTGTAATTGAACTTTAACTGGACTATTCTTGATATGCACACATGCTGAACATTCGCGAACTATTCGCTCTATCTCTTTATCGATTCCTTTCAAATAAACGTAACGTCGAGCAAGTTGCTTCATTTTTGATATGCCAACGTGTGTTCGATGTAATCCTTCTAAAACTAACGCTTGTAGCGACCGTGGAATAACAACACGCTGACCTCTAAAAACAATGTTCTCATTGATTGTGAATTCATTTTCAGTTTTGTTATCAGTGTGAAGATCGTTTAGTATTTTTGGAAGTGTCTCATCTTTCATTGTTTCCTCTCGTAATATGTTAAAATTTAATTTGTGATTTCCAATTCGGTATACTGATGCTTGACCCAATAATGCTGCATATCCCTCATGCACTATGTAAATTTCGTCTTCCATATGGCTTCCGTTATACTCAACGTTAACTCGTATTTTCCCATCCGGTATAAACAATTCTTGGGTATATGATCGAAAACCTATTTCTGTTGGTTGCAATTTAATGTTGATTCATTTTTGCAAACTGATCTCGCGGTAAGAGTGTATGTTGTCGATATTTCTAAAATATTGGACTTTTCTTCTAAAAGGAATTTATATAAAAAAAGTAAAACTTACATTAAATGACATTAAATACAGTCTCCATAACGTATATAAAAACCTGCGTGTGCTTCATTAGGATCTGTTATATAATTTATTCAATCAGAATAATGGGTCATTCTCTGTTGTAGATCAAGGATATGGCTTAAGTTTAGATCTATCAAAGCCTTTTTAACTGGGTTTTGCAATATAATAAAGCGCTGGAGCATTTCAAAAATATTGCTCCGTCGAGTCTTACAATCCAAAATTAACTTCAATTAATTTCCGAGGCCTGGTTTGACATAGTATTGCAGTATATCATTCTTTGTCGGAAATTTGCGGAAAATCCGCACACTCTGGATTATGCAATATATATCGTATTTATTTGTTAGCCGTTGAATAGCTTTGGTGTTATGTTGGGTCATATAAAAATTCTCCGCGATTTATTTTGGTACATTTTTGAACAAAAATTTTCTTTATTGAGAATCAATTTTAATCATGTACATATTGACCATTACTATCTATGACCTTTTGCCATTTTTCGGGTAGCTTCATAATTCCATCGGTGTAGAACTTCTGTGGTTTATATATATGTATATACTAGATGTACCCGGTCTCGCGTTGCTGTGGCTCAGTTTCGTTAAATTGAAAAGTTCTGCAAATTTTTTCAATTGATCGTTTCTCCGATGAAGAACAATATCTGTAGTTTGGACTTGATCTCCGATTATAACAATTGCCACTTCGTCTATAGTTGAAGCATTGAATCTTCACACATGTTTTCCAGCAGAAGTTTTGTCAAACTGCGTGAAGTTAAATACGTATTTAAGTTTAGAAGATAAATACGTATTTAGTTTAGCGAAGACACGAACCGGAACCCGCCCCACAACATGATCCACATACGCTGTCATGATGAAGTGGCCACTGCCTAATCCATGGTCCCACTTGATGATGAACTTACACAATTTCTTGAGTTTGTGTGATGTTTTCCTTCGTTGAAGCTCTTTCGCAAATGTGTAATATTTGCTTTTGTTAAAGGATTTACCTTAAAAGTAGAGTTAAAGCCTCGTGTTTTGATAATATTCGCCCCAAATGAAGTAATTTGGAAGGAACTGTTATACTTCTGTATGTTGTCCAAGGAATGCTTCGACCGAGTATCTTCGCCAGAAAGCAATGATGCCAATGGCTCTGGCAATTGTGGTAATTTTACCTTACCGCTCACACAACATATTCCTGGTGGTTCCTGTCGGAACGTCAAAGAATTGCAATATTGACAAACAGTGCTCATTGTACCGAAGTTGGCCATATCCGCTGCATAATCGACTGTTGGATCGTACCTGAACGCCAAACGTTCGTTAATGATTGTGTCGGTTGGCCGTCTGTTTTGTTGACGTTCAAAATTATTTCGAGCGTTAGCTTGTACTGAGCGAGTCGAACTTGATTGAATACGTTGTTCCGGAGTCACAATCGATCGCCCTTGTGAAATTCTTACACGATTTTCTTCCAAACGGTGTTTACGTTGTTCATCTGTCTCATTCCCACGATAGTTACTTAGTCGAGCTGAGTTATGCGTATGTCGACCGATATTTCGACGTCTAATTGGTGGCGATTTAAACCGCAAACCAAAATATTAAATTATCGCGAACTTATATAACCACAGTAAACAAAAACACAAAACTATCACGCACTGATCACTGATAATAATTATTATCAACTTTTTTCAATATACTATGTATGCCAGAAAGATAGATTACCATCATTAATATTTATATATCATATCAAAAATTGTCATTAGTAGTAGGGATATGCGGGCTCTGGCTCATAGCTCCTCCTGTGCATTTCGGAGGAGTCTCCTCCAAAGGGGCGCTGTGTGTAAGAGTGAGACGGTGGGCGTAGTATATGTAAGAGTGAGAAAGAGGATTGAAGGCTGGAAGCTGGCGGCTAGCGGCTGGCGGACGGACGGACGGACGGATGGACAGACGATCAGTCGGTCGATCGGACAACGTTCGGTAGGCGAGATGGTTAGGAAGCAGGGAGGGGGAGGGGAGAGACGTGTGTTATGATATGTGAGTAGTGGGAGATCATAAGTAGCCAGAGTGAGTGCCAGCGTGTGACTATTGTTTTGTTCGTTTTATTTATTGGAGAAGGCGAACTGTGGCTTGTGTCTCACATAGGGTTGGTGAGTGAAGTTATTTTTTTAGGAAATTTAGGAAGTATGCTGTTACAGTTGTTGTTGTAGTTTTAATGTTTGCATGTAGGATACAGAGCTGAGGAAATGTTTGTGCTCGCGTGTGACAGCTTGCTAAGCAGAGGCTGCTTAAGCAGAAGCTGCGTAAGCAGAAGTAGTGTTGTAGTTGTTGTTTATTTAATTGCTTCGCTTTTGAGACGCCGCCCCAGAAGTGTAGTGAAATTTAATGTAAATATAAAGTGAACGGATCGAACTGTGGCTTTGCGTGCATGCATGATCTGGACCGTGGGGCTGCCTAAGCAGAGGTAGACTGTTTTGTATTGTTTATTTAATTGCTTGAGACCGAACTGTGGCTTGACTCGAATTTGCTGGAATTAAATTAAGGTAAACATTTCCGAAGAATGTAATGAAATTAGGCGGAACTGAGCCGAACATGATTGAACATATACAGATTTTTTTTTAAAAATACCAACACAGGCTGTCTAAAAAATTAGTATAAACATTTTTCAAAATTTATTACATCTTAAGGTTTTTAGTGAAATGTTGTAATTGGATGAGGGTAGGATAGGGATATATAGAGTGTATGTCAGCGTGTAACTTTTGTTTTGCTCGTTTTATTTATGAGAGAACGCGAACTCTGCCTTGTGTTGCATAGGGTTAGTTGGTTGGTTGGTCAGCGAAGTTATTTTAGAAATTTAGGAAGTATGCTGCTGTAGTTGTTGTTGTTTATTTAATTGCTTCGCTTTTGAGGCGCTACCCAGAAGTGTAGTGAGAATTTCAAGTGACTGGATGGTTGTGCGATCCGTAATTGAGCATGAATGAAGATGACGAATAGAGATGTTGAGGAAGTTTAAAGCCTCTCTCTTAGGTGTTTGTAATTCTAATAATGCAGGGAGGTCGATGATTTTACTATATAACTTTTAAAATACTGACACAGGCGGTATAACAAATTAGTGCAAACATTTCAAAATTTATTGCATTAAGGTTTTAGTGATATGGTGTGATTGAGTGAGGGTGGGATAGGGATATGTAGAGTGAGCGTCAGCGTGTGACTTTTGTTTTTGTTTTGTTTTATTTATGAGAGAAAGCGAACTCTGCCTTGTGTCGCATAGGGTTAGTTGATTGGTTGGTCAGTGGAGTTATTTTTTAGGAAATTTAGGAAGTACGGTAAGTAATTTAGGAACGAGTGCGGATGCGGGTAGCGACAGAATAAACAGTGGCTGCGTAAGCAGTGGCTGCCTATGCAGAGGCTGCCTAAGCACACGTAGAGTTGTTGTTTACTTAATTGCTTTGCTTTTTAGACGCTGTCTCAGAAATTTAATGTAAACATTAAGAGAATGGATAGAACTATATCCAGATAGCGTTGTTCTTCTTTTATTTAATTGCTTGAGATCGAACTATAGTTTGATTCGGATTTTGATGGAATTGAATTATATTTAATGTATTAATAGTACTTTAATGAAGGCATTGGAGAAAAAGGAGACAACTTTTTTATTTTGTTGTTGCTCTTGTTGTTGGTGTTGTTTTGACATCGTAACTTTTTGTTATCGTTAATTTCTGAATATAACGCTAAATATTATATTACACAATTATATATACATACTATACTGTAACCGTATAAAGTACTTATTGTTTGCTGTGTGTGTGTGTGTGTTTTGTTAAGGAATTCACAGATATTAGTATTTGTCATCAATTTCCCAGATTTTGTTTTGCAGAGTAGCGTTTTGTATACTATTATTGTTGTTGAAAATTTAAGAGAGGTGAATCGCTATGACAGAGCAGTATAAAAGGAGAAACAAGTTATTACAGAACTTCATTAATCGTTTGATTCTCCAAGACATCAAGCCGTATGAGCTCCAAATACTTTTGATAAAATACTCATATATTTTGTACAGTTTAAAATTATTAAATAAATTACAATTATATTTATAACTAAAAATAGTAAATAAAAAATTAGTTACTATTATTCAAATTGGATAAAACGCATTAGTTTGCAAAACTAAAACTCAGAGCATTCATAAAGAGTACATTAAAGTGTAAACAAAAATATAAAGTTTTTATAAAGAACGCTCAAATTTTTAAGAAGACTGAAGTGAAATCTACTTCATTAATATTAATATCATCATAATCATCATCAACAATAACGACATCTTCAGTTAAATATTTTCAAAATGGAAATGGATTCATTTGCAGTGAGTGTGGTGTTGGTTTCACCAAAAATCGCAACCTTAAAGGCCATGTTTTAAACAAACATGCTGAAACACAAGCATTCGATTGCAATGAATGCAACATTAAATTTACCCGACGTGATAATCTCAAAAAACATGTAAGTTTATTTCATCCACAACCAAGCTGTGTTTCACCAGTAAAACGTATTCATAATGAAAACTTGTCAATTTGTTCCGATTGTAATGAGAACGTTTTGAAGAAACACTGGAATTATCACATTAGGACCAATAACCATAACAAAAATGCTGGCATCCCGATTAACGAGCATTTTAAAACAATAAGGTCAGCCTTCAATGAAAGGGTTGAAACGCTTATGCTCGAAAACGTGAACAAGGGTTTGCTCATTCCAGAAACGTTTTTTTACAGTAAATAGGGACATCATTATAAAAGCCTTGGAAGATTTACTCGAAAAGCACTTGGGCTATAAATTCAATGTAGAGATATTTTGTGAGTATGTGAAAATGAGTATTGAAGAAGATATGGTTGTGGATGTAAAATCGTTCCAAACCAAAATGACTTTAATGTCACGAGGAGTTCAATATTAATCAATATCAGCCAATAAGGGAATAGCTATAATAAAAATATTGTTAATTATTAATTTCAATTTACAAACAAAATAATAAACTTATATATATATTTATAATTTAAATATAGATATTAAGCAAAACAAATGTTACAATTAAGAAATTGTATGAATAAATTTGAATATAAAAACCTCATAACAGTCGATTACATACATTTTCAGATTAGGACAGTACCTGACTTTGAACTAATTTAACTGATCTGCTCTGATAACTGACTTTGAAATACATGGACACCGACTCTTTTATACATAGCATACAAATCGACGGCTATTACAAAAGTATTCTTGATGATATCGATTTAAAATCCGATACCTCAGAATATTCACCAGACGATCCGATTGATGAAGGACATCGATCCCTTTAGTGATTACACGTCTTCGTTCAAAATTTTTTGAGCTTGAGTGTGAAGCTCCTCTACCAAACCCCGCTTTTTACTCATTTTGGTATTTCTTCACCAATATTTTCCTTCAATGCTTTGTTTTCTTTTTTAAATTCTGAGTCCATGACAAAGACTGAGTCTGAGACTCAATAACAAAGTCTTTTGTGAAAGATAGTATGAATCAGTATCTTTCACAAAAGACTTTGTTATTGAGTCCATCTGTTTCATATTATCTTCCACAAAGGACTTGGTTACTGAGTCATAACCATCAATAGGTGTGCCAACATATTTTAAACGCTTCCAGCGGCGATTTAAGTTGTTATCGTTATCTCGACTGAAACCCAACACTTTTGAAATATTTCTCTTTATTTTATTATTTGATGTTTTATGTGCGGAATAATGACCGAACTTATCGACACGTATTTTCAATTATGCTTACAACCACACCAACATCATAAAGGGATTATTAAGTGATGTCTTTATTGACGTCTACACCACTTCACCATAAAAAGGAACGGGTGTGATGAGTTGACACCCTCAAACACATAACTATATTCATCAGAATGATAATAAGGCTATGTATATTGTAAAAGCACTAACCATTGATAAAGAATCATCAACGACATACAAAGGAAATGGTTTAATATAATACTACGTTTACATCGACCTCGAATGAGAAGATTGAATCAGTCATTCGCAAACCGTTTACATCGCCTTTCTCATTCGTTTTGGCAAAACTATCAGCTGTTCTGAAAAATCGATTGAAAATAATTTACAACATAGTTAAATAATTTATTGACTGCGAAAAATGGAAGAATTATCAAAAACAGCATTATTAATTTCAAGTATGCAAACAGAAAGTCTTGCAACAATTTGTAACGCCGATTTTATACATTTGTATACATTTAAATTGGAATTCACTATTCATCATAGATACCGTTTGCTTTATGTTAATGTAGGTTGTCCCCACACTTGTAAAACGTGTAAAACAGCTGATTGCAATTATTTGCGTTCAATTTCCACTGTTTTTGTTTTGGGTTTTTTTATCCCACCTATAGGGTGTTTCAAAATCTTTATTTTGTTCTCATTCGATTCTTATTCAAAACGAATAAGATGGATTCTCATTTGTCAAATCGTATAGAAATTATTCTCATTCGGCTTCTCAGTCGCGAAATCTGACGCGAATGAGTCATTCGAGGTCGTTGTAAACGTACTATTACATCGCCTTTCTCATTCGTTTTGACAGAACCATCAGCTGTTCTGAAAAATCGATTGAAAATAATTTTGTCATAATAGTCAAATAATTTATTGATTGCGAAAAATGGAAGAATTAACAAAAACAGCATCATTAATTTCAACTATGCAAACAGAAAGTCTTGCGACAATTTGTAACGCAGATTTTATACATTTGTATACATTTAAATTGGAATTCACTATTCACTATAGATAACGTTTCCTTTATGTTAATCCGCCTGGCAAGATCTAGGCTTCTTTCTTCTTTCTTCAAAAGTTTGTTGGAAAGAGAGGGGATGTGAGGAGAGAAAAGTCTCCACACATTCTTCAAGTGGAGAGTTTTTTTGAAGCCCAAATTCTGTTGGATTCTCGGTTCTTCTTACGCACACAATTAAACATTTGTCGCCCGAACGAGTTCCGAAGAGGTTTCCCGAAGATTTGTTTACATTTTTATACTGCGCTTTGGAAGTGAAAATAAAGTGTTAAATAAAGTGAAAATTGAAAAATATGATTAAAAAACAATAAATAAAATATAATAAATATATTTAAAATCATAAAGTGTTGATATAAAATAAAAACAAGCAAGTATAAAACTGAAAAACAAAAGAACAAAAAACGAAGTGTCCGCCATCATGAAATTGTGTGATTGCCATACCGAAGTTTTTTGCAAAAATTGTTTTTTTTTAGAAATTTAGTTTACATATCATATTTTGGCCACGAATACGGTCGTATTTTGCAACTATGCGATTAATTTTAATTTAAAAGAAATTATACACACATAGAAATTCCTTTTTTTTAATTGTTAATCATCATGCAATATAATTATGGCAACTCTGGCGAACATTCGGAAATTCAGTAAATTTCACTCACACACATTTAGAAATCACACGTATATGAATTTTATCATGAAAGAAGAAAGTAAGTCTCGCCACGCGTTCTTCTTGAAGCCGGCTTCAAGAATCCGCTTCAAGAAGACAGATCTCGCCACAGCCAATGTGGATTGTCCCCACACTTGTAAAACGTGTAAAACAGCTGATTGCAATTATTTGCGTTCTATTTCCACTGTTTTTGTTTTGGGAATTTTTTTATCCCAGCTATAGGGTGTTTCAAAATCTTTATTTTGTTCTCATTCGATTCTCATTCAAAACGAATGAGATGGATTCTCATTTGTCAAATCGTATGGAAATTATTCTCATTCGACTTCTCATTCGCGAAATCTGACGCGAATGAGTCATTCGAGGTCGATGTAAACGTAGTATAAGTAAATTCACAGAAAAACCGGATTTATTTATTGGAATTAAATTCACAGAAACCCGAATTTATTTATTGGTATGATCCCAATAAGCTGGTAGATAGATTACGCCTTTTTTTATTATCTACTTCGGATGAGGATAGCTTCTATATCAACGAAATAATTTCCATTATCGAAGAATTACGAGAAGCCGACATAATTGAATAACTTTTACATATATATTTTGTATATCAAGAGAACATCTTATCAACAGATAATCATACATAACCACATAATTTATATGAACATGTAAATCGTAATTAGGTTTACAATTGTATTATGATATCTTGGAATATGTATTATTGGAACTACTATATTTTTATTAAAATTATATGCATACATGTGTATATGAACAACATACATAGTTTGAGCTGTTTTATTTTTCAGCAATAAAATCCATATAAATACGGTCGCTTACATGATATATACTACGTTTTCTTTTCTGATATGATAACACTGATGTGTTTGCTGTTTGAACCAATCAGATGACTGATCTGATATCAGCTGTAACTGATCTGATCTGATCTGATAACCTGGTATGATCTAATCTGATAGTCGATGTTAGAAGTTATATGTAAAACAATTACGTAAAGCTCCATGCTTCAAGGAGCAAGGCGGTAGTTTTTTCTCTCATATTGGAAATAATCTTAAACGATGTTCCAATATGAGAATGGTATATAAAACACCATCGGTAACGGGCAATGCAGTACTTTTTCTCTCATATTGGAAATAATCTTCAACGATGTTCCAATATGAGAATGGTATATAAAACACCATCGGTAACGGGCAATGCAGTACTTTTTCTCTCATATTGGAAATAATCTTCAACGATGTTCCAATATGAGAATGGTATATAAAACACCATCGGTAACGGGCAATGCAGTAGTTTTTCTCTCATATTGTTCCAATATGAGAATGATATTTGAAACACTATGTAGAGTATTTACTACTCTAACGGGCAATGCAGTAGTTTCTCTCTCATATTGTTCCAATATGCGTGTTCTTCTTTGTCGAAAGCCGCGAGTCAACAGTACAGTACACCTGCAAAAGTGAAAGTAGTGTTTTAGTTTAAATAGTATATATTTTTATATAAACCAACAACTAAGTGAAGCAATTGAATAAAGATTATATTTTATAAACTAAACTGGCGACGAGGATGGGATACCAATAAAATAAAAGAAAATTAAATGAAAATTTTCGTTCACATGAGTGAATTGCAAATGACTGCAAATTAATTGGTATCAAGAACAAACGCAGAAACAAGAATTCCAATAAGAATTAATTAATGAAGATTTAATTTTATATTAGATTTAATTAATAAAGATTTAATTAATAAATAAAATAAAGACCAATAATTAAAAAAAATTAAATGAAAATTTTCGTTCACATGAGTGAATTGCAAATAACTGCAAATTAATTGGTATCAAGAACAAACGCAGAAACAAGAATTCCAATAAAATAAAAGAAAATTAAATGAAAATTTTCGTTCACATGAGTGAATTGCAAATGACTGCAAATTAATTGGTATCAAGAACAAACGCAGAAACAAGAATTCCAATATACCAGGTGAAGGTTTCAAAATAAAAAAACAAGAGAAGTGCAAAAAGCTTATTGGCAAATTAAAAATAAGTAGAAAAGAACAGTTAAGTTTGGAAAAACCCAGCAAACAATAAAAACGGTGAAGGTTTCAAAAAAAAAAAAAAACACGAGAAGTGCAAAAAACTTATTAAAAACGAAAGCAAATAAGTGGCAAATTAAAAATAAGTAGAAAAGAACAGTTAAGTTTGGAAAAACCCAGCAAACAATAAAAACGGTGAAGGTTTAAAAAAAAAAAACACGAGAAGTGCAAAAAACTTATTAAAAACGAAAGCAAATAAGTGGCAAATTAAAAATAAGTAGAAAAGAACAGTTAAGTTTGGAAAAACCCAGCAAACAATAAAAACGGTGAAGGTTTCAAAAAAAAAAAAAAAACACGAGAAGTGCAAAAAACTTATTAAAAACGAAAGCAAATAAGTGGCAAATTAAAAATAAGTAGAAAAGAACAGTTAAGTTTGGAAAAACCCAGCAAACAATAAAAACGGTGAAGGTTTCAAAAAAAAAAAAAAAACACGAGAAGTGCAAAAAACTTATTAAAAACGAAAGCAAATAAGTGGCTTAAATAAGTAGAAAAGAACAGTTAAGTTTGGAAAAATCCAGCAAACAATAAAAACGGTGAAGGTTTCAAAAAAAAAACAACATTTAAAACATTACATTACATAACATTCAAAACGTTAATTACAAGAAATAAGGGGAAAAAACTTTTTCTATAAATTTAACTAAGGAACAACAGATTAACAGAAAAACTATATCAACACATGCAGGAAATATAAACATTATAGAAAGCATTCCAAAGGAGTTTGAACAGCAATAACAAGAAGACAAAATTGGAAACACATTGGACAAGCCTGATTAAGATGTCCAGTTAAAAGCATAAACGAGGAAATTCATATGGAAGCTCAATACAGCACTCTCCTATTCATTCAGAATAAGAAATTTTTAAGTAAATATATTCCAAACGTGTTGCAAGTAACTCGTTTTGCAAATATTGTAATTATAATATATATTATTTGTATAATATATTATATAAATATTATATGTATTATTAACAAACACACAAATTTTATACTGCTTATGCAAATCCTATATAAAAGTTTCAAATTAGAAGTAAGTTTATAAAACATACAAACAAAATATTTTGCATTTAAAATATTGCATTTAAAATGGCTCAATTAATAATAGACCCCCTTAAATATTTGGATAAATTACCACATTTTAATGGTAATGCAAATGATTTGCAGAACTTTTGTAACTTGATAGATCGAATCCACCCATTATTAAATACTTTTGATCTTGTTGCTCAACCTATTTTTGTCGACATGATTAAAAGTAAGTTAAAAGATAAAGCAAAATTAGTTATGGACATAAACTGCGAGACATCGACGTGGACGGAAATAAAAAATATATTGCTTAATAATTTCAGCGACAAATTATCTTGCGATGAATTGTTCGATGAAATGAGAAGTGTTGTTTTTAAAACTAATAGTATTGAATTTTATAACGAAATAAGAGAA
This sequence comes from Sicus ferrugineus, assembly GCA_922984085.1. Lineage (NCBI taxonomy): Eukaryota > Metazoa > Arthropoda > Insecta > Diptera > Conopidae > Sicus > Sicus ferrugineus. The sequence continues at coordinate 20,505,498 of OV277350.1, forward strand.
AAACTTAGGCGGCTAAACAACAAAACTCAGGTAGTAACTGGAATGGGGACTGCACTTAACGAATGTACAAGAAACAATAGGAAATCAGCTTTAAATTTTTTTATAAACAAAATACCTGAACCAATGAAGTCAGTTCTAGTATGTAGAGATCCTGATACATTAGAAGAAGCTGTGGACATACTTTTTAAAGCAGGGTACGCATACTACAGGAAAGAGACAAAACCAAATAAACAGGAACATAGCAATAGCTTTAACAACTCATATCAAAATAAAACTAATAGGCATAACAATAAAAACAACTATAGTGACAAAAACAATAATAGCAATAATGCTGATAGTAGGAACTATCACCATTATAACTACAATAATTACAGAAATAACAACCACACTAACAATCACGTAAACAGGCAACATAACAATCAACAACTCAGCAACAATTACTGCCCAACTTATAACGATAGAAACAATAATAGTTATAGAGAACAACGAACATTTAGTAACCGACCAATAACTCAACATAGAAATAACTTCCCTACACCGGAACCTATGGAAGTAGGAAATTACGAGACACAACCACAACCAATACAAGACACTGGAAATTTTCCCTTAGAAGCCTCTCAAACAACTTATCTTGGTTTTTACTACTATTTACCATATATAGTAGATAAAGATAAAACCACTCAAATTAATAATTGACACTGGAGCAACCCATTCAATTATAAACCCTGGGTTATGCAAGCCAAATTGGGAAGTACCTACTCAAAAATTATATGTAAAAACATTGCAACATATTGTTCAAGTTACGAAAAAAGTTAAAATTCCATTGTTTGAAGAGTTAGGAGACTCAAAAGAAAGAATCGAAATGTTAATTTGTAAATTTCACGACCAATATGATGGCCTCATAGGTAACAACGTTTTGAAACAATTAAAAGCAACAATAAATTACGAATGTAATGAGCGGTCAGTTCAAAACAATGTATGTAAAAATGGAGAAAAATTTGAGGAAGAAGGAATAGATATATTAGAAGGAATTTATGAACCGATAGACGGCTTCATAAACGCTAACATTAGAATTCTAAATGATGAACCAAAAAGAGTTACTTTTTCGACAAGGGAAGTACTACCCGTAGACTATCAAAATTTCTACGTTATAGAACAAACAAAAGAAAACCGGCATATTCTAGACAAAATCAGAATCGAACATCTTAATAAAGAAGAAAAGTGCAAACTTATTTCGTTAATTAAATCTTACATAGATATTTTTTACAATGATGATTCCGACCTCACATTTACTAACGCAATAAAACATAATATTCGAACTCTAGATCATGCACTAATTTCAGCAAAAACTTATAGGTACCCTTATGTACATAAAACGGAAGTACAGGAACAAATACAAGAAATGCTAACCAAGGGAATAATTAGGCCAAGTCACTCCCCATATTCTGCACCCTTATGGGTAGTCCCAAAAAAACTTGATGCAAGTGGCAAACAGAAATGGCGGATCGTGATAGATTACAGACGACACGAACGAAGTGACAATAGACGATAAGTACCCCATACCTAACATGGACGAAATACTTGAAAAACTTGGAAGAAGCCAATATTTTACTACGTTAGATTTGGCAAAGGGCTTTCACCAAATTGAAATCGAGGAAAAAGACATTCACAAGACGGCATTTAGTGTTGAAGGAGGCCACTAAGAATTTATTCGTATGCCTTTCGGTTTAAAAACAGCTCCTGCAACCTTCCAGCGGTTAATGAATAATATATTAGGAGAATATGTTAATAAAATATGTCTTGTTTATCTGGACGATATTATTATTTTTTCTACTTCATTAGAGGAACATATGGAATCACTAACAAAGATATTCAAACGGCTAAGACATGTAAACCTCAAAGTTCAAATTGACAAAAGTGAATTTTTAAAACACGAAACCGAATTCCTTGGTCGTTCAGTTTCGGAAAGTGGCATAAAGCCGAACCCCAAAAAAATTGAATGTGTTCAGAACTTTACGCTCCCAAAAACGGCCAAGCAAATCAAACAATTTTTAGGCTTAACAGGCTATTACAGAAAATTTATTAGAGACTATTCTAAAGTAGCTAAACCTATGACTAAATTTTTGAAGAAAAATTCTAAAATAAATATTGATGATCCCGAATATAGAAGAAGTTTTGACACTTTAAAATTACATTTGATAAATGACTCTATTTTAGGTTATCCCGACTTTCAAAAACGATTTTACTTGCAAACGGATGCAAGCAATTACGCTTTAGGAGCAGTTCTCTCCCAAGATGGACACCCAATCTGTTATGCTAGCAGAACCTTAAATGATCACGAACAAAATTACAGCACTATCGAAAAGGAGTTGCTAGCAATTGTTTGGGCAACTAAATATTTTAGGCCTTATTTATATGGTAGAAAATTTATCATAGAAACAGACCATAGACCTCTAACCTGGTTATTTTCTATTAAGGAGCCCAATTCCAAACTTGTACGATGGAGACTCAAGTTATCTGAATATGATTTTGAAATACAATATAAAAAAGGAACAGAAAACGCGAACGCAGATTCTCTTTCCAGGCCTATTATCAACCATAACAAAATATATGACGGTACTATAATCGATTCTCAATGCCCAATAAATATATATAAAAATCAAATTTTTATAAGAAAGGTTAGCTCTGGTTCACTCAAAATAAAAAACGAAACTATATTTAATTCAAATAGAAAAATTATAACGGCTAAGACGTTGGATGACAAAGACAAAATCGTTCCAAACCAAAATGACTTTAATGTCACGAGGAGTTCAATATTAATCAATATCAGCCAATAAGGGAATAGCTATAATAAAAATATTGTTAATTATTAATTTCAATTTACAAACAAAATAATAAACTTATATATATATTTATAATTTAAATATAGATATTAAGCAAAACAAATGTTACAATTAAGAAATTGTATGAATAAATTTGAATATAAAAACCTCATAACAGTCGATTACATACATTTTCAGATTAGGACAGTACCTGACTTTGAACTAATTTAACTGATCTGCTCTGATAACTGACTTTGAAATACATGGACACCGACTCTTTTATACATAGCATACAAATCGACGACTATTACAAAAGTATTCTTGATGATATCGATTTAAAATCCGATACCTCAGAATATTCACCAGACGATCCGATTGATGAAGGACATCGATCCCTTTAGTGATTACACGTCTTCGTTCAAAATTTTTTGAGCTTGAGTGTGAAGCTCCTCTACCAAACCCCGCTTTTTACTCATTTTGGTATTTCTTCACCAATATTTTCCTTCAATGCTTTGTTTTCTTTTTTAAATTCTGAGTCCATGACAAAGACTGAGTCTGAGACTCAATAACAAAGTCTTTTGTGAAAGATAGTATGAATCAGTATCTTTCACAAAAGACTTTGTTATTGAGTCCATCTGTTTCATATTATCTTCCACAAAGGACTTGGTTACTGAGTCATAACCATCAATAGGTGTGCCAACATATTTTAAACGCTTCCAGCGGCGATTTAAGTTGTTATCGTTATCTCGACTGAAACCCAACACTTTTGAAATATTTCTCTTTATTTTATTATTTGATGTTTTATGTGCGGAATAATGACCGAACTTATCGACACGTATTTTCAATTATGCTTACAACCACACCAACATCATAAAGGGATTATTAAGTGATGTCTTTATTGACGTCTACACCACTTCACCATAAAAAGGAACGGGTGTGATGAGTTGACACCCTCAAACACATAACTATATTCATCAGAATGATAATAAGGCTATGTATATTGTAAAAGCACTAACCATTGATAAAGAATCATCAACGACATACAAAGGAAATGGTTTAATATAATACTACGTTTACATCGACCTCGAATGAGAAGATTGAATCAGTCATTCGCAAACCGTTTACATCGCCTTTCTCATTCGTTTTGGCAAAACTATCAGCTGTTCTGAAAAATCGATTGAAAATAATTTACAACATAGTTAAATAATTTATTGACTGCGAAAAATGGAAGAATTATCAAAAACAGCATTATTAATTTCAAGTATGCAAACAGAAAGTCTTGCAACAATTTGTAACGCCGATTTTATACATTTGTATACATTTAAATTGGAATTCACTATTCATCATAGATACCGTTTGCTTTATGTTAATGTAGGTTGTCCCCACACTTGTAAAACGTGTAAAACAGCTGATTGCAATTATTTGCGTTCAATTTCCACTGTTTTTGTTTTGGGTTTTTTTATCCCACCTATAGGGTGTTTCAAAATCTTTATTTTGTTCTCATTCGATTCTTATTCAAAACGAATAAGATGGATTCTCATTTGTCAAATCGTATAGAAATTATTCTCATTCGGCTTCTCAGTCGCGAAATCTGACGCGAATGAGTCATTCGAGGTCGTTGTAAACGTACTATTACATCGCCTTTCTCATTCGTTTTGACAGAACCATCAGCTGTTCTGAAAAATCGATTGAAAATAATTTTGTCATAATAGTCAAATAATTTATTGATTGCGAAAAATGGAAGAATTAACAAAAACAGCATCATTAATTTCAACTATGCAAACAGAAAGTCTTGCGACAATTTGTAACGCAGATTTTATACATTTGTATACATTTAAATTGGAATTCACTATTCACTATAGATAACGTTTCCTTTATGTTAATCCGCCTGGCAAGATCTAGGCTTCTTTCTTCTTTCTTCAAAAGTTTGTTGGAAAGAGAGGGGATGTGAGGAGAGAAAAGTCTCCACACATTCTTCAAGTGGAGAGTTTTTTTGAAGCCCAAATTCTGTTGGATTCTCGGTTCTTCTTACGCACACAATTAAACATTTGTCGCCCGAACGAGTTCCGAAGAGGTTTCCCGAAGATTTGTTTACATTTTTATACTGCGCTTTGGAAGTGAAAATAAAGTGTTAAATAAAGTGAAAATTGAAAAATATGATTAAAAAACAATAAATAAAATATAATAAATATATTTAAAATCATAAAGTGTTGATATAAAATAAAAACAAGCAAGTATAAAACTGAAAAACAAAAGAACAAAAAACGAAGTGTCCGCCATCATGAAATTGTGTGATTGCCATACCGAAGTTTTTTGCAAAAATTGTTTTTTTTTAGAAATTTAGTTTACATATCATATTTTGGCCACGAATACGGTCGTATTTTGCAACTATGCGATTAATTTTAATTTAAAAGAAATTATACACACATAGAAATTCCTTTTTTTTAATTGTTAATCATCATGCAATATAATTATGGCAACTCTGGCGAACATTCGGAAATTCAGTAAATTTCACTCACACACATTTAGAAATCACACGTATATGAATTTTATCATGAAAGAAGAAAGTAAGTCTCGCCACGCGTTCTTCTTGAAGCCGGCTTCAAGAATCCGCTTCAAGAAGACAGATCTCGCCACAGCCAATGTGGATTGTCCCCACACTTGTAAAACGTGTAAAACAGCTGATTGCAATTATTTGCGTTCTATTTCCACTGTTTTTGTTTTGGGAATTTTTTTATCCCAGCTATAGGGTGTTTCAAAATCTTTATTTTGTTCTCATTCGATTCTCATTCAAAACGAATGAGATGGATTCTCATTTGTCAAATCGTATGGAAATTATTCTCATTCGACTTCTCATTCGCGAAATCTGACGCGAATGAGTCATTCGAGGTCGATGTAAACGTAGTATAAGTAAATTCACAGAAAAACCGGATTTATTTATTGGAATTAAATTCACAGAAACCCGAATTTATTTATTGGTATGATCCCAATAAGCTGGTAGATAGATTACGCCTTTTTTTATTATCTACTTCGGATGAGGATAGCTTCTATATCAACGAAATAATTTCCATTATCGAAGAATTACGAGAAGCCGACATAATTGAATAACTTTTACATATATATTTTGTATATCAAGAGAACATCTTATCAACAGATAATCATACATAACCACATAATTTATATGAACATGTAAATCGTAATTAGGTTTACAATTGTATTATGATATCTTGGAATATGTATTATTGGAACTACTATATTTTTATTAAAATTATATGCATACATGTGTATATGAACAACATACATAGTTTGAGCTGTTTTATTTTTCAGCAATAAAATCCATATAAATACGGTCGCTTACATGATATATACTACGTTTTCTTTTCTGATATGATAACACTGATGTGTTTGCTGTTTGAACCAATCAGATGACTGATCTGATATCAGCTGTAACTGATCTGATCTGATCTGATAACCTGGTATGATCTAATCTGATAGTCGATGTTAGAAGTTATATGTAAAACAATTACGTAAAGCTCCATGCTTCAAGGAGCAAGGCGGTAGTTTTTTCTCTCATATTGGAAATAATCTTAAACGATGTTCCAATATGAGAATGGTATATAAAACACCATCGGTAACGGGCAATGCAGTACTTTTTCTCTCATATTGGAAATAATCTTCAACGATGTTCCAATATGAGAATGGTATATAAAACACCATCGGTAACGGGCAATGCAGTACTTTTTCTCTCATATTGGAAATAATCTTCAACGATGTTCCAATATGAGAATGGTATATAAAACACCATCGGTAACGGGCAATGCAGTAGTTTTTCTCTCATATTGTTCCAATATGAGAATGATATTTGAAACACTATGTAGAGTATTTACTACTCTAACGGGCAATGCAGTAGTTTCTCTCTCATATTGTTCCAATATGCGTGTTCTTCTTTGTCGAAAGCCGCGAGTCAACAGTACAGTACACCTGCAAAAGTGAAAGTAGTGTTTTAGTTTAAATAGTATATATTTTTATATAAACCAACAACTAAGTGAAGCAATTGAATAAAGATTATATTTTATAAACTAAACTGGCGACGAGGATGGGATACCAATAAAATAAAAGAAAATTAAATGAAAATTTTCGTTCACATGAGTGAATTGCAAATGACTGCAAATTAATTGGTATCAAGAACAAACGCAGAAACAAGAATTCCAATAAGAATTAATTAATGAAGATTTAATTTTATATTAGATTTAATTAATAAAGATTTAATTAATAAATAAAATAAAGACCAATAATTAAAAAAAATTAAATGAAAATTTTCGTTCACATGAGTGAATTGCAAATAACTGCAAATTAATTGGTATCAAGAACAAACGCAGAAACAAGAATTCCAATAAAATAAAAGAAAATTAAATGAAAATTTTCGTTCACATGAGTGAATTGCAAATGACTGCAAATTAATTGGTATCAAGAACAAACGCAGAAACAAGAATTCCAATATACCAGGTGAAGGTTTCAAAATAAAAAAACAAGAGAAGTGCAAAAAGCTTATTGGCAAATTAAAAATAAGTAGAAAAGAACAGTTAAGTTTGGAAAAACCCAGCAAACAATAAAAACGGTGAAGGTTTCAAAAAAAAAAAAAAACACGAGAAGTGCAAAAAACTTATTAAAAACGAAAGCAAATAAGTGGCAAATTAAAAATAAGTAGAAAAGAACAGTTAAGTTTGGAAAAACCCAGCAAACAATAAAAACGGTGAAGGTTTAAAAAAAAAAAACACGAGAAGTGCAAAAAACTTATTAAAAACGAAAGCAAATAAGTGGCAAATTAAAAATAAGTAGAAAAGAACAGTTAAGTTTGGAAAAACCCAGCAAACAATAAAAACGGTGAAGGTTTCAAAAAAAAAAAAAAAACACGAGAAGTGCAAAAAACTTATTAAAAACGAAAGCAAATAAGTGGCAAATTAAAAATAAGTAGAAAAGAACAGTTAAGTTTGGAAAAACCCAGCAAACAATAAAAACGGTGAAGGTTTCAAAAAAAAAAAAAAAACACGAGAAGTGCAAAAAACTTATTAAAAACGAAAGCAAATAAGTGGCTTAAATAAGTAGAAAAGAACAGTTAAGTTTGGAAAAATCCAGCAAACAATAAAAACGGTGAAGGTTTCAAAAAAAAAACAACATTTAAAACATTACATTACATAACATTCAAAACGTTAATTACAAGAAATAAGGGGAAAAAACTTTTTCTATAAATTTAACTAAGGAACAACAGATTAACAGAAAAACTATATCAACACATGCAGGAAATATAAACATTATAGAAAGCATTCCAAAGGAGTTTGAACAGCAATAACAAGAAGACAAAATTGGAAACACATTGGACAAGCCTGATTAAGATGTCCAGTTAAAAGCATAAACGAGGAAATTCATATGGAAGCTCAATACAGCACTCTCCTATTCATTCAGAATAAGAAATTTTTAAGTAAATATATTCCAAACGTGTTGCAAGTAACTCGTTTTGCAAATATTGTAATTATAATATATATTATTTGTATAATATATTATATAAATATTATATGTATTATTAACAAACACACAAATTTTATACTGCTTATGCAAATCCTATATAAAAGTTTCAAATTAGAAGTAAGTTTATAAAACATACAAACAAAATATTTTGCATTTAAAATATTGCATTTAAAATGGCTCAATTAATAATAGACCCCCTTAAATATTTGGATAAATTACCACATTTTAATGGTAATGCAAATGATTTGCAGAACTTTTGTAACTTGATAGATCGAATCCACCCATTATTAAATACTTTTGATCTTGTTGCTCAACCTATTTTTGTCGACATGATTAAAAGTAAGTTAAAAGATAAAGCAAAATTAGTTATGGACATAAACTGCGAGACATCGACGTGGACGGAAATAAAAAATATATTGCTTAATAATTTCAGCGACAAATTATCTTGCGATGAATTGTTCGATGAAATGAGAAGTGTTGTTTTTAAAACTAATAGTATTGAATTTTATAACGAAATAAGAGAAAAACTTAGGCGGCTAAACAACAAAACTCAGGTAGTAACTGGAATGGGGACTGCACTTAACGAATGTACAAGAAACAATAGGAAATCAGCTTTAAATTTTTTTATAAACAAAATACCTGAACCAATGAAGTCAGTTCTAGTATGTAGAGATCCTGATACATTAGAAGAAGCTGTGGACATACTTTTTAAAGCAGGGTACGCATACTACAGGAAAGAGACAAAACCAAATAAACAGGAACATAGCAATAGCTTTAACAACTCATATCAAAATAAAACTAATAGGCATAACAATAAAAACAACTATAGTGACAAAAACAATAATAGCAATAATGCTGATAGTAGGAACTATCACCATTATAACTACAATAATTACAGAAATAACAACCACACTAACAATCACGTAAACAGGCAACATAACAATCAACAACTCAGCAACAATTACTGCCCAACTTATAACGATAGAAACAATAATAGTTATAGAGAACAACGAACATTTAGTAACCGACCAATAACTCAACATAGAAATAACTTCCCTACACCGGAACCTATGGAAGTAGGAAATTACGAGACACAACCACAACCAATACAAGACACTGGAAATTTTCCCTTAGAAGCCTCTCAAACAACTTATCTTGGTTTTTACTACTATTTACCATATATAGTAGATAAAGATAAAACCACTCAAATTAATAATTGACACTGGAGCAACCCATTCAATTATAAACCCTGGGTTATGCAAGCCAAATTGGGAAGTACCTACTCAAAAATTATATGTAAAAACATTGCAACATATTGTTCAAGTTACGAAAAAAGTTAAAATTCCATTGTTTGAAGAGTTAGGAGACTCAAAAGAAAGAATCGAAATGTTAATTTGTAAATTTCACGACCAATATGATGGCCTCATAGGTAACAACGTTTTGAAACAATTAAAAGCAACAATAAATTACGAATGTAATGAGCGGTCAGTTCAAAACAATGTATGTAAAAATGGAGAAAAATTTGAGGAAGAAGGAATAGATATATTAGAAGGAATTTATGAACCGATAGACGGCTTCATAAACGCTAACATTAGAATTCTAAATGATGAACCAAAAAGAGTTACTTTTTCGACAAGGGAAGTACTACCCGTAGACTATCAAAATTTCTACGTTATAGAACAAACAAAAGAAAACCGGCATATTCTAGACAAAATCAGAATCGAACATCTTAATAAAGAAGAAAAGTGCAAACTTATTTCGTTAATTAAATCTTACATAGATATTTTTTACAATGATGATTCCGACCTCACATTTACTAACGCAATAAAACATAATATTCGAACTCTAGATCATGCACTAATTTCAGCAAAAACTTATAGGTACCCTTATGTACATAAAACGGAAGTACAGGAACAAATACAAGAAATGCTAACCAAGGGAATAATTAGGCCAAGTCACTCCCCATATTCTGCACCCTTATGGGTAGTCCCAAAAAAACTTGATGCAAGTGGCAAACAGAAATGGCGGATCGTGATAGATTACAGACGACACGAACGAAGTGACAATAGACGATAAGTACCCCATACCTAACATGGACGAAATACTTGAAAAACTTGGAAGAAGCCAATATTTTACTACGTTAGATTTGGCAAAGGGCTTTCACCAAATTGAAATCGAGGAAAAAGACATTCACAAGACGGCATTTAGTGTTGAAGGAGGCCACTAAGAATTTATTCGTATGCCTTTCGGTTTAAAAACAGCTCCTGCAACCTTCCAGCGGTTAATGAATAATATATTAGGAGAATATGTTAATAAAATATGTCTTGTTTATCTGGACGATATTATTATTTTTTCTACTTCATTAGAGGAACATATGGAATCACTAACAAAGATATTCAAACGGCTAAGACATGTAAACCTCAAAGTTCAAATTGACAAAAGTGAATTTTTAAAACACGAAACCGAATTCCTTGGTCGTTCAGTTTCGGAAAGTGGCATAAAGCCGAACCCCAAAAAAATTGAATGTGTTCAGAACTTTACGCTCCCAAAAACGGCCAAGCAAATCAAACAATTTTTAGGCTTAACAGGCTATTACAGAAAATTTATTAGAGACTATTCTAAAGTAGCTAAACCTATGACTAAATTTTTGAAGAAAAATTCTAAAATAAATATTGATGATCCCGAATATAGAAGAAGTTTTGACACTTTAAAATTACATTTGATAAATGACTCTATTTTAGGTTATCCCGACTTTCAAAAACGATTTTACTTGCAAACGGATGCAAGCAATTACGCTTTAGGAGCAGTTCTCTCCCAAGATGGACACCCAATCTGTTATGCTAGCAGAACCTTAAATGATCACGAACAAAATTACAGCACTATCGAAAAGGAGTTGCTAGCAATTGTTTGGGCAACTAAATATTTTAGGCCTTATTTATATGGTAGAAAATTTATCATAGAAACAGACCATAGACCTCTAACCTGGTTATTTTCTATTAAGGAGCCCAATTCCAAACTTGTACGATGGAGACTCAAGTTATCTGAATATGATTTTGAAATACAATATAAAAAAGGAACAGAAAACGCGAACGCAGATTCTCTTTCCAGGCCTATTATCAACCATAACAAAATATATGACGGTACTATAATCGATTCTCAATGCCCAATAAATATATATAAAAATCAAATTTTTATAAGAAAGGTTAGCTCTGGTTCACTCAAAATAAAAAACGAAACTATATTTAATTCAAATAGAAAAATTATAACGGCTAAGACGTTGGATGACAAAGACGCTACAACAATAATAAAAAATCACTTTAACAATAAGAAAACAAACGCAATTTTCATAGACGATGAAGACTTTTTTAATACACTTTTAAACGCAGTAACTCTGAAATTATAAAAAAGGAACATTTAAGAAATAACCACAGAGGAATTATTGAAAACTTTTTAGAACTTAAAAATGAATTTTATAACCCAAAACTGAAGCAAAGAATAACAATTTTATAAACAATTGCGAAATATGCAATGTTGAAAAATATGAACGAAACCCCATAAAACAAAAATTTAAAATTACAGAAACACCTAATGGTCCCAGAGAAACTATACATGTGGACGTTTTCTATTCTCTTGATAAAAGCTTATTCTTAACTATAATAGATAAGTTTTCGAAATACGCTCAAGCAATAAGAATAAACAATAGGTCATGGGTAGAATTTAAGAAAGCCATCGCGCAATATATTAGTACCATAGGGCAAATACAAAATTTAATAGTTGATAACGAACTTGGGTTTAAAGCGATTCCTTTAAAAACCTTTTTAAATGATCAAAATATATCCTTACACTTCACATCAAACAACAACCATACGTCAAACGCAGACATTGAACGCTTGCACAATACGATAAACGAACACTTACGATTACTTAGGCACGATCCAAACAAAAATTTTGATACAGTAGAGGAAAAAATTTACAAAATCATTAATTTTTACAATAACACAATACACTCTACAACAGGTCGAAAACCAATAGATTTTATTAATGGCACTATCTTTCAGTCTGAATATACACCTATTAGAGAACGAATCATACACATAAAAGAGAAAGTGATAAATAAAATAAATAGAGACAGAGAAGACGTAGAATTAAAGGAGGGTCCAATTTTCCTAAAAGAAGAAAGAGGGGAAAAAATCATGCAAAATTTCGCAAAATCACTGCTCTACCTTTAGACAACGACCACATAACTACTCCTAAAGGATTTAAATATTATAAATCTCATATTAAAAAAGAAAAAACGTTTCAAGACTATAATAATCCCACGATTAAAATAGGTGCGAGCAATTAAATTAATCAAAATTGGTTGGAAGAATCGATTAATTAAGAATCGGGGAAATTTGCAAAATATTTTGTCATTTTGTCATTCATATTATATATATATATATATATATATATATAAAGATTATATTTCATAAACTAAACTGTTAGACTCCGGGTCCTCTTCCGAAATCCAGGGTTCGTAGCTCACTTCAGTACGGGTTTCGGAAGAGGACCCGGAGTCTAACAACGACGACAGCGACGCTTAAAATAGCGAAGCACACCTGGCCGAAAGGCGTCCCACGGCCACTAGCGAGCCAGCCGACACATCCACACAAGGTCATGTCGCGATCAGCACGAGCCGGCGCAAGCGGCTACCCCTAGCCCCAGACAACTGTAGGCGGATCACCATACTCGAACTGACACCACCCGAAGTAGAGGAGCCAGTGACGGCCATGTCTGCGTCACTGTTGGTAAAATGTAATATTTTACTAAAACCTAAATATAGTGATTGATATACTATAATATGAAATATTAAATAATAAATAAACACAAAGAAATTTTAAATATTATTTCATTATCTTCTTATACTATATTTTATCTTATGATACCTTACACCCGAAGGGAGTAGGGTAGAGTATTCACTTTGTTCTTCCGTTTGTAACGCAGAGAGGAGACGAGATAGATATAGAAAAGTATATATATTCTTTCTCAGCGTCACCTACTGAATCGAAATAGCCCTGTCCATCCGTCTGTCTGTCTGTCTGTCCGTTTGTCTGTCTGTCTGTCTGTCTGTTGAAATCACGATTACGAGAGAACAAAAATAGATATCGCGATGAAATTTGGCACAAATATTCTTTGTTATGTAGGGCTGTTTGGGAATTAAAATGGGCGAGATCGGTAAACAGCCTCGCCTACTTTACATACGGAATGTAAAGGCACCTCGTTTCAAAAAAATGTTATAATCTGAATATTTCATAAACCGTGTGAGATATTAAGGTATAATTTTATTCCGGAACAAATAGCGTCATTACTAAAACGTTTGAAAATGGGCGTGCCACGCCCACTGATAACAAAGTTGGCAATATCTCATGAACGGTATAAAATATTGATATGTAATTTTATCGGGATATATAGGCAAGCATTAGCAATAATCGTGCCAAAAATAGGCATGCCACGCCCACTGATAACAAAGTTGGCAATATCTCATGAAAGGTATAAGATATTGATATGTAATTTTATCAGGATATATAGGGAAGCAGTACCAATTAGCTTGACAAAAATGGGCGTGCCACGCCCACTCATACAAAAGTTGTCAATATCTTGTAAACGGTATAAGATATTAAAACAAGTATTACCAATTTGTGTACAAAATGGGCGGGTTCCGGACACTTATACAAAAGTTGTCAATATCCCATAAACGGGTCAAAATATTAATACGTTAGTAATTCTATCTAGCAGTACCAAGAGACATTAAAAAAACATTTGCACGAAATGGGCGTGGTACGCCTACTTACACAAAAGTTGTTAAGTGGCGAAATTATAATTTTTTCAGTTACTCAGGTGTAGGGTATTTAGATTTCGGCAGGCCGAAGACAACACTTCTACTTGTTTTTCTTTTTAACTTTTCTTTTTCTAAACTTTGATGTGACAGCAAACTACTGTTTTAAAATGTCTTTTTTCTAATATTTTTTACTGAAGTGTTAGTAGTTTACAAATTAAAAATACCAATTTACGACTTTTCCGATCGATTTTCTCAAAATTTTCTTTCATACAAACCTTGTCCTGACAATTACGAACACAACAAAATAACAATCAGTCAAATCGGTTCAGCCATTCTCAAGTGATGGCATTTCATACATGTGGCATTTCATTTTTATATATATAGATATATATACGTTTAGTAAGATAATATACGAGGTCTATTCAAAAAGTATCACGGATTTTGTGTTTTTTCAAAAATTATTTACTTATTCATGAATATATATTTTTTCCCCTTTAAAGTAATCCCCATCAAATATTATACACTTGTGCCAACGTTTTTCTTATCCTCTAAGCACTTCAAAAAATCATTTTTTTGTGATCTTGTTCAGCTCCTCCATCGATGCCGTCTTTATCTCCTCAATCGTAGCGTAACGTCGTACTTTCATGGGCCTCTTCAGTTTCGGGAACAAGAAAAAGTAAAGGGGGGGGGGGGGGGGATCTGGGGAATACGGTGGCGGCGGCATCATTATTGTGTTGTTTTGGCCAAAAATTCGCGCACAAGCAACGATGTATTAGCGGGGGTGTTATCATGGTACAAAAGCCAATTTTTGTTCTTCCACAAATCCGTCGCTTCTGGCCGATCGCTTCAGGCAAATTGCGCATAACTTGCAGGTAATATTCCTTATTGACCGTTCTACCCTGTGGCAAGAACTCATGATGCACCACGCCCCTGCAATCGAAGAATACTGTAAGCAAAACCTTCACATTCGACCGAACTTGGCGCGTTTTTTCCGGTCTTGGCTCGTGCGGCAGCTTCCATTTGGATGACTGAGCTTCGGTTTCCACGTCATAATCATAAACCCATGATTCGTCACTAGATATTACCCTCTGGAGCAAATTTGTGTCGTCGCGGACAGAATCCAATATCTCCTTAGCAATGTTAATGCGATGTTGTTTTTGGTCGAAATTGAGCAATTTTGGTACGAATTTCACGGCGACCCGTCTCATGCCCAAATTATTGGTAAAAATGGAATGGCACGAGCCAATCAATATGTTTAGGTCCTCAGCAACTTTTTTAATGGTGATTCGACGATTGGCCAATACTATTTTCTTCCCTTCATCAATGTTTTTGTCTGTTGTTGACGTGCTCGGGCGTCCGGCACGCTCTTCGTCGTTCATATCTTCTCGGTATTTTGAGAACATTTTGTACCATCAATAAACGTTGCTATGTCGTTTTGTCAGGACAATCCCACATGCTGACGGCCTTTTTTATCAACGCACACAAAAGCTGTCATAGATTTTTTTATACCGATGTAGTCCAATATTTCAATATTTGTCTTTTCCAAAAACGTTGACATTTATAAAGTATTTATTTGACATTGATTGTCCACTTGTCAAAAACTAAGCTAAACTTTTCAACCTTAGCCTTAAGATGTTTAATTTCCATAATATGGGTTTGAATTTGTTGGTATCGTTTTATAATAATGCTTTAATTGTTACTCTAGATTTTGGCACCTAAAAAATACGAATAAAATCAGATATAACATGTTTTTGTTTTTATGGCAGATGAAACCAAGCTCAGGGGATGCTCCCTATCCATGCACAGCATTTGGTGTTTGCGAAGGGATGACAGGTTAGTCGGAAGGGGGAAAGAGGGAGTAGTGACGGTTTACACATCGCTTAAAGGTTTCGACGCTGTAAGTGGGCGGGAAGACATTCGCAGGGAGACTATTCCACAATCTAATGACGCGACCGAAAAACGAATTCCCACGGTAATTTCGATTCGTTGGAACGGAATCTCGACATAAAAGTGGTGCACCGCTCTGGAAAGCCGAGTAGTTCTGCTAAATACCTTAACGAGATGAATCAGGCCGGCTACTTCAGAGGAACATTTACCATGAAAGTAACGGTAAAATAGTGATACACACCCTACATCACGACGACGCTCCAAGGTTTCAATAGAGCTGGATACCCTACTGTCCCCTATAAGTTTTAACGCGCGACATTGGACACGGTCTAGGAGCTGAAGATATGCCCTCGAAGCTCCCGACCATATATGCGAATTGTACTCCATTTTGTGAAGGATATAGGTGGTGTAGATACAACGAAGATCGGTTGGAGTGAAATATTCCTTACATCTTCCTTACATCGCTTAAGAAAGCCAAAGCACTTGGCTGCTCCTTTCGACACGTCAAAAATGTGATCGTTCCAACGAAGATTGCATTGGATTGACATGCCCAGAACATCAAGAGCCTCCGACTCATTAATATCCACACCACCCACAATTAGAGGTGGAAAATTGTCACACGCTAAACGCTTGTGTGTCAACAGATAGCATTGGGTTTTACGCGCATTAAAATCGACCCGATTCGCTCGACCACACTCTTGGATTTTATTGAGGTCAGATTGGAGTGTGTCACTCATAATTCTGCGTTTTTCAATGATCTCCAGAATAGAAAGACGCCTGGAGAATGAATATGAATGACAAATGCTGCTGTCATCAGCAAACGAGTAGATGGGGTTTGATGTCAATGGCGATGGCGACATCATCTTCAAGAAGCCGCTTCAAGAAAAACGCGTGGCGACACCTACTTTCTTCTTTCATGATAAAATTCATATACGTGTGATTTCTAGATGTGTGTGAGTGAAATTTACTGAATTTCCGAATGTTCGCCAGAGTTGCCATAATTATATTGCATGATGATTAACAATTAAAAAAAAAGGAATTTCTATGTGTGTATAATTTCTTTTAAATTAAAATAAATCGCATAGTTGCAAAATACGGCCGTATTCGTGGCCAAAATAGGATAAGTAAACTAAATTTGTAAAAAAATAGAATTTTTACAAAGAACTTCGGTATGGCAATCATACAATTTCATGATGGCGGACACTTCGTTTGTTGTTCTTTTGTTCTTCAGTTTTATACATACTTGTTTTTATTTTATATCAACACTTTATGATTTTAAATAAATTTATTTTATTTTATTTATTGTTTTTTAGTCATATTTCTCAATTTTCACTTTATTTAACACTTTATTTTCACTTCCAAAGCGCAGTATAAAAATGTAAACAAATCTTCGGGAAACCTCTTCGGAACTCTTTCGGGCGACAACTGTTTAAATGTGTGCGTAAGAAGAACCGAGAATCCAACAGAATTTGGGCTTCAAAAAAACTCTCCACTTGAAGAACGTGTGTAGACTTTTCTCTCCTCACATCCCCTCTTTTTCCTAGAAACTTTTGAAGAAAGAAGAAAGAAGTCTTAATGTCACCAGGCGGAATGACAGAAGGTCATTGATGAAAATAAGAAAAAGTGTCGGAGACAGGACCGAAGTCTGCGGAACTCCAGCATTGATGGAGTGCTGTTCGGAAGTAGAGCCGTCTATCACAACCCGAATAGAACGGCCGCTGAGGAAACTCGATATCCATCGAGTGAATGTATTACCGACACCATAAGCAGCCAGTTTAGACACGAGTGCTTTATGACACACTCGGTCAAATGCCTTGGAGATATCCAAAGCAACAACTTTACTCTCACCGAATTGGTGAACACAGCTGTTCCACCACTCAGTGAGGAACGCCATCAAATCGCCTGTGGAGCGATGAGCGCGGAAACTGTACTGGCGATCACTGACCAATTGGTTGCTCTCCAGATACCTCATCAAATTAAAATTTATAATGCTCTCCATAACTTTGGAAAGCATTGAACAGATTGCTATGGGTCGGTAATTGGCAGGATTCGTAGCCTCACCTTTGTTGGGAACTGGCTGCACATTGCCAATCTTCCAGGAAGTAGGAAAAACTCCTGAAGTAAACGATAAATAAAAGAGATTGCGCAATGGGCGAGCCAGTGTTGAGGCGCACTTTCTCAACACGTGGGCTGAAATGCCATCCGGTCCCAAGGATTTATTTACGTTGAGGTTTACAAGCACTCTTTTAACAGCCCGCGTTCGAAAGTGCATCTCAGGCATAATATGAGACACACCATCGATCACGGGTAGTGGTTGGCTACTCTAAGAAAGAGAACAGTTTTCAGCAAACATTTTGGCTAATAAGTTTGCCTTATGAACCGAGTGAGTGAAGATCTGATCATCCTTGAGGAGAGTTGGAATAGACGGTCGCGTCTGATTCTTCACTCTCCCTACGAACGACCAAAAGTTCTTACTACCCTTATGGTATTCAAGAACTCTGCGTCTAAGGCGCTGTTCGTAGAGAACTTTTTCGCGCTTTAGAGTGGCATTGCACCTATTTCTGGCCTGATTGCGCAGCAATTTAGTATCAGCAGTTTTGTTTAAACGCCAATTCCTAAATGCTTCCTTTTTAGACCTGACTGCTTGTCTGCAAGTCGCATTAAACCAGGAATGGTCTTTTGGTTTAATGGAACTTCTTTGATGGGGTATGAAAGACCTCATACAAAATAAAATTATATTTTCTACCAATTTTGCTGCAGCATTTATATTTCTATCCCTGAAACACAATTGCCAATTGAAACGGCTAAAAAGGAGTCCCAGCGCATCCCAATTATCCCAATCTCATAAAGCCACACTGTCCGCTTCGGAGCTGGCTGGTGAGCGGATTGAAGACTAGAATATGGGAAGGTAGCAGAAATTGTAGCGTCCGAATTACCAAGAGGTGCAAGAACATTCACATCATACTTGCTGTGATGTGAAGTTAGAAAAAGGTCCAGAATATTTTGGTTTTGCCCCTCAACGCAGGGAAAGTGCGTTGGTTCCTTCACTAATTGAGTCAAATTATTAGACTCAGCAAATAACTCAACATACAAAACCTTAGGTGTCGTGTGACTCGAATGACGTAGCCAGTTGGAATTATGAACATTGAAATCACCAGCAACAACAATTTCACTATTCGGATACGATTCCAGAATTTTAGAAATCGAATCAGAGAGACTGTCCAGTTTATCAAAAGTTGGCAGCCTCCCCAGATCGGGCTTCTATAAATGAAGCAGAAGTGCAGGATGTGCGACTGGATTTTGAACTTAACCCACATGGAGTTAAATTCGGCATCCGTCGTGCAAAGGTGTTGCTGACACTGGTACGCAACATCACTGCGAATATATAAGGCGAGGCCTCTGTGTGATGAAAACAACGGCAGTAAGTAGTACCCAGGCATGTGAAAGTCCAGTGGATCTGCACCCTCAGACACCTGGGTCTCACTTAGCGCCATTACATGCGGATGGTGGATACAAATATGCGCATGGACCGCGAAAAAATTCGCCCTCAAGCCACGTACATTAGTGGAATCCATGCGGAATTCTGTCATCGCCACCCACTGTAAGGAAGTGTAACATCAGCCGTACAATTGTTAGTAATTCTATTAAATATATCTTATTGAGAATTTGAAATCATCTTAATCTTGTTAGTAATTCTATTAAATATATCTTATTGAGAATTTTAAATCATCTTAACAAATAGCTACACAGTTCTAGAACAACTTACCTGAAAACCCGTGGATTTAAGATATTCTCGTAAATCAACTGAGTTAACAAATGCCGAATAGAAAAACTGTCTACGGAAACCATTCGAGCAATTACAGTCTCCATTGTCTTGTCATGCTTTAATGGGAAAAAGTTTTCAATTACTGACAACTTTCGAGGAGCAAAGTCAATATCATGTTTTCGCAAATGCGTTATCAATCCTTTGGTTGATCCGTCTTTGGTAAGTAAAATTGCTTCTAAAACTTCTTGCAAGAAACAAAACCAAAGTGATGAAATGAAGCCGTCTTCGATTTATGAGGTACATCATTTTGCCGAAGATTCGCAAAATTATAATTTTATAATTTTGCGAATCCGCAATTAATTATAATTCGCAAAATTATAATTATCACCCGGGTGATAAATCTTCGGTAATGCGAAGATTTTTTACCCACCCGGGTGATAATTACAATTTTGCGAATCCGGGTGACCCACATGATTTGTTCATATAAAACGAAAGCGGCAATGTCGGGCTTGTATTCAGGCATAAGTGTCCGATTATTGATGATTAGGGGAGGGGAGCTATTCCAAGGTAAGTGTTTTCTATGAGAAAAAAAATTCGCCGAGTTTTAAACAAGTAACAATCAAAAAGGACACCCGAGTGGGTGTTGGTAGACGGAAGGTTAAGACAGAAAATTGTGCAATTTTTCAGAGACATCAGAGATAAGGAGATAACGCTTTGGTTGCTTCCATTTGAATTATTTATACTCAATCAGAGAATTGCTTGGAATCGTTTTTGTAAATCTAATGTAAGCGAGGAGGTGAAATGTGACAAGTTAACAAATAACAGCTGGACTCTATCCAATTTCTTTATCTCTATTAGGGGCGAGTACTGTAGGTACTAGGATGTCAATTGGAAAGTCGCTCTTCCCGGAGTCCTGAATTCAAACAGATTTACGAAGACATAATAAACGATTATTTGCATCTCGACCAATTGAAGCCAGCTGTCTCTCCAGAGTACTGCAATATCAGAAAGTTGGATTCAGGAGAAATGCATTCCTCTTGCTTCTATTGACTACACCACCCTGTAGTCAAGGAATCGTCATCCGCCACGAAAGTTCGAATCGTTTTCGACGCGTCTGCGAAAACTAGTAATGGTAAATCATGAAACGACATACTAGCGGTCGGACCCGTGATTCACAACGATCTGGCAGTCGTATTGATGAACTGGCGCTGTTTAAGGTTTGTTTTTACTGCCGATATTAAGCAAATGTATCGAAGCATTAACGTGCATAAAGCCGATACCGATTACCAACGTATTCTTTGGCGAGCTAACCCTGAAGAGGACCTCAGGGAACGTTCGTGACACAAGGGGAATTATAGTTCGAATTTAATCATAGATAAATGCAAGGTAGTTTCACTCAAACCAAAACTTACCATACCAAGGGCAGAACTTTGCGGTGCTGTACTATCTACTAAATTATTAACATTTATTCGCAGGTCTTTGTCTCCTAACATTGAAGAATCTTCAACATTTTTATGGACAGACTCGATGATCGTTTTAGGTTCGATTCGAGGAGATCCTAATAGATGGAAAATTTTCGTCGGGAATCGAATAAACATAATACTACAAGCTAGCAACATGTGCCAATGGCGACATGTTGAGTCAGCCGACAACCCCGCCGACTGTTCCAGCCGAGGGATGAATCCTAAACAACTGTCAAAATGTCAAATATGGTGGCATGGTCCAGCATGGCTTCTGTTGCCATCTAACAATTGGCCAACAGAGGTTGAGAAATCGGCATTGCTGAATTCAACGTAAGAAGAAATTAGAAAAATACGAGTCAACATGGTACACGTGCAACCAAATCCTATCAATGCGCTGATTGAAAAGATTTCATCATTTGCAAAACTAGTCCGCGTTGGCGCTTATTGTCATCGGTTCATAACCAATGCGCGTCGAATTCAAGAACAACGGTTAACGGACTACCTGTCCGTCCATGAGTGGAATCGCAGCCTCGTTACCATTATTCGGAATGTACAAATCGCTGCCTTCCCGGAAGAATGGGCAACACTTAATTCAAATGCAACATGGTCTAAGAAGCGCATTATTGTCTCTCAGTCCGTTTTTTGATGCCAGTCTAAACGTCATTCGACTAGGAGGACGTCTTCGAGATTGATTACTTCCTGAAATATCTGTCCACTGCCTATCCAAGATAGTTTTCAAACATCCAAACCCGACCTTACCCACTAATGTCATTTGCACTTAACATTTCTTTCAGGACTAATGGCATCCTGGTGATACCATCCGGGCAGAGGGTGTTGCGGGTGCTGGCAACCCTGAAATTATAAAAACCTTCTGGCAACTCGTTTTTTTGACGCTAGCTAACCTCGTGTTTTTACAACGTTAACCAGATACACACATTTTTGGCTTGATCTCTGTGGTTCTAGATCATATACATATACGGTAGTATATCCATTGTAAATTAAAACTTAATATTTAAAGGGAAACAAATAAACTTATTGAATACACGAAACAACACAATCAGACCTGAGATGCATGTTCGAACACGAGTTGTTAAAAGAGTACTTGCAAACCTCAATGTCAACAAATCCTCGAGACCGGATGGTATTTCAGTCCACGTGTTGAAAAATGCGCCTCAACACTGCCAGTTCCCAAAAAAGGTGAGGCTACGAATCCTGCAAATTACCGTCCCATAGCAATCTGCTCAATGCTCTCCAAAGTCATGGAGAGCATTGTAAATTGTAACTTGAGGTATCTAGAGAGCAATAAGTTGATCAGCGATCGCCAGTATGGTTTCCGTGCTCACCGTTCCACCGGCGATCTTATGGCGTTTCTCACTGAACGGTGGAGCAGTTGTATTCACCAGTTCGATGAGAGCAAGGTTGTTGCTTTGGATATCTTCAAGGCATTTTAACGGTGTGGCATAGAGCACTCGTGTCTAAACTGACTGCTTATGGTGTCGGTAATACCTTCATTCGATGGATATCAAGTTTCTTCAGCGGCCGTTCTATTAGGGTTGTGGTAGGTGGTTTTGCTTCCGAAGAGCACTTCATTAATGCTGGAGTTCTGCAGGGTTTCTCCAGCTCTTTTTCTCATTTTTATCAATGACCTTCTGTCATTGACATCAAACCTGGTCTACTCGTTTACTAATGATAACAGAATTTGTCATTCTTATTCATTCTCCAGGAGTCCTTCTCTACTGGAGATCAATATAAGGCGCAGAATTATGAATGGCACGCTCCAATCTAACCTCAATAAAATCCAAGTGTGGGGTCGAGCGAATCGGATCGACTTTAATGCGCGGAAGTGCTCTGTACAAACAATGCTGTTTGTTGACCCACAAACGTCTCGCGGGTGACAACTTTGCATCTCTGAATATGGGTGGTGTAGACATTAATGAGTCGGACGCTCTTGATGTTCTGGGCATGTCAATCCAATGCGATCTTCGTAGGAACTGTGAGGACTGGAACTTTCGGCGGCAAAAGCTCTTAGAATGGATCTCTCTGACCCAACGTTAAGGACGTACATGCTAGGGTCGAAAGCAAGGTCCTTGGAAGATAGCGTCGAATATATCATGAAATTAACCAGTGCAGTTTAAGGCAGCTAAGAAATCAGCATTTTGTGTATTTAGACCATAAGTGCTCGGAAAACAGTGCACTGTCAGACCCGGTAGAAGATAGAATGCGTTAAGAATATATTGCCACCTAGGAGTAAGAAGTACAAACATTTTGAGGTATAGTAAATTATTGTAGGAAATTTATAGAAAAACGGCAAGGAAAGCTATTAATAATCATGAGCCATTTTTTCGACCTTTCTGACAAACTCATGGATTATGATCTTTTTGTTGTATCTGGTGATTTCAATGTTAATATTAGTGAACTATCTAGGGTGTTGTGGAATGATTGCTGGCTTTTTGACTCCGTAGATGATAAACTACGTGTATTTATGAATAAGGTGAATGCGATTTCTATCAACATGTTCTCCTGCGAACAGTACAAGTTTCTAGTCGAGGTCGCAATTGGTTCACTCATCAAATCTTACTAATTAGTAAGGAAAGAAACAGATTTCATTCGAAATGGAAACATAATCTGTGGAAAATCCATTTAGTTCCAACAATGTTCACAGAATTAAAAATTTGCATGAAGTGATATCAATGAGGATCATGTTGCTAGAAATGTTTTGAAGTCGAGTTGTAATGCGGTAGGAAATGATGGAATTTCAATAAAGTTTATAAAATTAATTTTACCATTCATATTGTCAACTCTTATTTATATATTTAACCAATGCTTAACATACTCCGAGATTTCCTGATTCGTGGTATACCGTTCTAGTAATTCACATTGCTAATAGCTTCGTGGCCCAATGAATTCAGACCTATAAGTATCTTTCGGTTTTTGGGGAAGGTTTTTGAAATAATTTTGGCTAAACAAATTTCAAATTACTTACACATGAATAAGCTATTAACACCGTTAGAGTCCGGCTTTCAGGCAGGTCATTGTTGATCGACAGCAATGTTAAAAATTACGGATGATATTAAGATTTCTCATGGTCAAAATTTTTTAACACTTCTTCTCTTTGCTTGTTTTAACTCTTCTTCTCATTTACTAATATTCATTCATTCACTCATTCATTCACTCATTCATTCATTCATTCACTCATTCATTCGTTCATTCCATCATTCAATTATTCATTCACTGATTCATTCATTAATTCATTCATTCACTCATTCATTTTATTCACTCATTCATTCACTCATTCATTCAGTCATTTATTCAGTCATTCATTTATTCAATCATCCAGTCATTCATTCCTTCATTCATTCATTCAGTCATTTATTCAGTCATTCATTTATTCAATCATCCAGTCATTCATTCCTTCATTCAGTCATTCATTCATTCAGTCATTCATTCATTCAGTCATTCATTTATTAAGTCATTCATTCATTCAGCCATTCATTCATACATTCATTCAGCCATTCATTCATACATTCATTCTGTCATTCATTTATTCATGCATTCATTTAGACATTCATTCATTCAGTCATTCATTCATTCAGTCATTCATTCAGCCATTCAGTCATTCAGTCATTCAGCCATTCAGTCATTCAGTCATTCTGTCATTCAGTCATTCAGTCTGTCAGTCATTCATTCATTCATTTATTCATTCATTCATTTATTCATTCATTCATTCATTAATTCATTCATTCATTCATTCATTCATTCATTCATTCATTCATTCATTCATTCATTCGTTCATTCATTCATTCATTCATTCATTCATTCATTTATTCATTCATTCATTCATTCATTCATTCATTCATTTATTCATTCATTCATTCATTCATTGATTTATTCATTCATTCATTTATTCATTATTCATTCATTCATTCAGCCATTCATTCATTCAGTCATTCATTCATTCAGTCATTCATTCATTCATTGTCATTCATTCATTCAGTCATTCATTCATTCAGTCATTCATTCATTCATTCATTCATTCATTCATTCATTCATTCATTCATTCATTCAGTCATTCATTCCGTTTTGAATTGGCAAAAGAACAAAATGCAACAAAAAACATAACACTCTACTACATTTCGAATCTGTCAAGAAGAATCCAGATCTCGTGAATAAATCAGCGGAATTGACTAATGCGGAGAATAAGCCTCAACGTATTACTAATCAGAGTAGTGCCACGACGAGCTCAATTAAACTTAGTGCTACAGCAACCTGCAGACAATCAATGTCCAATGGATCGTGCCTCTCAGCACTGCGGTCATCAACCTGATCGACAGCAATGGAAGGAAGATAAAATGCCCTGCACTGTTGGACTCCGGATCACAGGTGAACCTCATTACTGACAAACTCGCCCACCAATTGCGATTATCTACACAACCAACCACAATTAGAAGGCATTGGCGGCAAAAGGAATGCCATCTGACACCAAGTAGTGATTTATCTACAATTGCGATACAATCAAATTTTAATCAGGTCAAGGTACTTCCAACAATTATCTCCAGGCCGGAAAGAGTGCGGATCTGCGTACGTGATGTCTTTGGGCAGGTTCAAGGTTGAAGGGGCCAGCCGATGTGTGGGTTGCTGTGGTGTATTGTTAGGAGCAGAACTCTACCACGAAGTTGTCAACAGAAATTACCTTAAAGCGAGGAGGACCCACTATACAAAACAGTTTTTGCATGGATACTCACCGGAAAGATTGCTGATAGTACCCCAGGACAGCCGTCTTGCTGCATTTATACCCAAGACGAGGTAAACCATCAACTAGAAAAGTTCTGGGAATTAGAAGAAGTGACACAAGGTATTAGGTTATTATCAATACCTTGTGTACCAGAAACTTTCTAGTTCATAGTTTACCTCGTATTGGGTATAAATGCAGCAAGACGGCTGTCCTGGGGTACTATCAGCAAATGTTGATAGTATCACCGGCAGAAAAATTATGTGTCTCATTTTACCCAGAATACGGTAAGACACAATGACGGACGGTTTATGGTCAGGCTTCTATTTACCGAAAAATGCTGACGTTAAACACCAATATATCCAGTTCATGACAGAGTACGAAGCGTTAGGACACATGTCGGAAATTGACATAGAAGCCATCGCACCTCTCACATACTTCATTCCCCACCATTGTATCCTGAGGTCTGAAAGCAGCACGACAAAGTTACGGGTAGTCTTCGATGCATCATCAAGGTCATCAACTGGAATAGCCCTCAACGACATTATGCACATTGTGAGGAGCCTGGAGCCTCCCACAAATTATTATTTCTTTTCAATTATTATTTTGTATATACTATATAATATTTTCTTATATTTTGTATAATTTCTAATTTTTGTATAATTTTTATTATAATTATTAATTACGTAGAACGTAATATCTTAATTTCATATATCGTGAGCTTCAATTTAAACATTGTCAGGATTATTTAAATATTTAAAGTTAGGAATATTTAAACCCACATGGGATTTTTCTGCATCATGCGAATAAGATAAGTGTAAGCAGGGCATAATTTAAGGAAGTGAGAGTATGGCAACGACGGTGAGTGTGCCTCACTGCAGAGGAGTGAGCGGGACAAGCAATGATGGCGTGTGCAGTGGAAATGGATTGGAATGCGTAGCAACACAGCTTGTTGCCAGCAACATTCCTGGAAGTAAACGATGTTGCTATCAACATCTGGAATAATCAGCAGGGAAGAAGAACAAGACGACATGTATAGAAGGCTGCGCACAAGCCAAACTCGAGATTAGTTTTCCGGCAGTCAGCCGCGCAACAGTACCACGGAAAGTGACAAGGTAAGTGGAAAAGTAGTAGTGGCTCCCCTTGAAATCCCAATCCTTCCCACCTCCTTTCGCTAACACAAGTCCTGTGACTGGTGACGGATTGCAATCCTGCCAGAAACGAGTCCTGTGTGTCGCCTTAGTCGCGCACTCCGCATATCCTTTTTGCCACCAACTGGCGACGGATTTCACCAATCCTGTCAGTTGTGTGCCCTCCGTAATCCTTTTGCCATCGACGGGTGACGGATTGCACCAATCCTACCCGGCAAGAGGTGTCCTGGATCCATCCTACCCGTGTCCTTGTAGTCAGAGCCACTATATACTCCTTGTCACTTGAGACAAAGTCCGTTGCTCATCGTAACCCCGAGCGTCGCATCGACGGCAGTGCATCACAGGACACTGCGCGTCGCACCCGAGCGTCGCATCGACGGCAATGCATCACAGGACACTGCGCGTCGCACTCGAGCATCACAACGCATCGACGGTCTGTTGTGTCGACGGTTTGCTGTCGCGTCAACGCCACGCGTCGCATCTACACGTCCCGCCAACGCATCAAATCCCTGCTGCGTCGACGAGCGCCGCATCAACGCATCGCAACGTATATACGCGCCCACCAACGCATCGACGGCCTGCTGCGTCAACGAGCGTCGCGCCAACGCCACGCGTCGCATATACACTGTAACGAAACTTTTCCCTCTTTGGCCAGGGTATGTGACTCAGCCGAGTGCAGGATCCGTCCAGTTATTTATTTGATTGAGACACAAGGCTTCCTTCAATGAATTCTCTCTTTTATTAATTTCTAGATTAATTCAATAATTCGTAATTCTAATTCAACAATTAAGCTTATAGAAAATATTTGGAAATGGTCTTAAAATGTATAAATGGGTACAAAATAGATGTATGGCCTCTGATAGCCTTCACAGGTGGACGCTGTGGTGAAAGAACCCGTCCCCGCTCCACTGGGGTACGAGCGAACCGGGTGTTGGCCGCGGGAGTGCAACTCCGCAAGGCGACGTGCTGATGAGAATCGTTGGGCCGCGGGAGTGCAACTCCACAGGCGACGCTCTGATGCGAACTGTTGGCCGCGGGAGTACAACTCCACAGGTGACGTGCTAATGTGAGTGTTGGCCGCGAGGCCCTGTTGGCGTCGACGTTGTGGCTCTGCCGAAGTCGAGGCTCTGCTGGCGTCGACGTTGTGGCTCTGCCGAAGTCGAGGCTCTGCTGGCGTCGACGTTGTGGCTCTGCCGAAGTCGAGGCTCTGCTGGCGTCGACGTTGAAATGACTTACCGAAGAGGGACTTCCAAAAGGCCACTGTCCAGGCCGGAGTTCACAACAAAAAGCCTCGATTCCTCGTGGTGAAGCGCCTTTTATAGTGACGATGGTATTCCTACGCGCTTATTGTAAGAAGCTTGTTGTCTCTTTCTTGCCTGCGTGGTCGTATCTGTGGTCGAGCTCTCTCGATCCACTCAGGCGATGGTGCTACTTTCTAACCACTCTCAATTTTTGTCAAATCTCTTTTCTACTTTGCTGTTCGTTACATACATATTAATATGCAGAAACGGTAGTTTAAAATTAAATTGATGTATATTCTGGGTATATATATATACAAGTAAAAAACATGCAAATATGGAATTATGTGGGGGGAAATTAAGTTGTCCTTAATTTGCTCTTGACATCTCCCTCTTACTTTATCGAGGGGGTGGTGGCGACGGCGATCCTGCCCGTCCGCGTGACCTTTATGTCATAACGAATGCCACCGCTGACACGGGCCAGCTTGAAGGCGTTCCTGCCTCGCTTCCTCCTCTTGATGTCCTGGACTTCGTGCCGTATGGACTCTGGCAGCTCACCTAACGGATCTTCAGCCAAACCGGTTTGCCTCCGGACGCGTTTGCCAGGGATCACCGGCGGCCCTTCGGTTCTCCGCCCGTACGATGCCTAGGGTGTCTTTTGTGCGGAGTTTTCTCGGAAGCCCCTCGCGGTGCTGCTCTCAGGAGTTCCCACGTCTCTGTTGTCTTCCCAGTCAGAGTCATCTGAAGCCAGTAGACTCATGCCGGAACTCGCGCGGTGGATGGGTTGTGGAGGAATACTCGGCGAACGCGCTCGCTGTCCCCTGGACGGTTGGTCAACTGCGTCACTTGGCTGTAGTTGCGTCGTGACCCTTGGTTGATATGACCGTGATGGGAGCGTGTTCGTGTGGGTGATCTCATGAGCCTTCGCACCGTCGTTGCTGCGGTTGTTGCTGTCAAGACGAACATTTCGATTGTGGTTACCACTGCGTCTGCGGCTGCTGGCACTGTTGTTGCTGCTGGTGTTATTGCCACTCCTGTTACTGCTGCTGCTGGTATGACTGTCACTACTGCCACTGCTGCTGCTGGTACTGCTGTCACTACTGTCACTGCTGTTGCTGGTACTGCTGCTGCTGGTGTTGCTGTCAAGACTCGTACGGTTGTTGCTGGTATCGGTGGCTTTCTTCCCTGGCGCGCGGCTTGGGTATTCCGCTATAGGCCGGCTAGCTCTCGGCAAGTATAGGTGGGGTAGCTTCCTATGTTCCCTCCCTTACTCGCAACTGTATTGCCACTGCCAGGGCCGCCCTCTTTTCTTCTGCGTCGGCCGCTGGGTACCACTCACGGAGATCCTGGTGGCGGTAGTCAGCGAAAGGTTGGCCCAGGAACATGGACGCGTTATGCAACAAGAATACTCCGCAGTCGGTCGAGTTCCGTTGTTGTGGTGTGGGGACGCGGTGTACCGAGAGCGTCTGGGCATCCACTACTGGCGGGCTTCTCGTTGGAAACTCCCACTGGTACGCCTTCTGGAAGAATTTCCACCAGACCTCTGGCACAGGGTCGTTGTTGACAGTGCTCATAGAGTCGAAGACCAAAATTTCCCCTCGGGGTCCCGTCCCAGTCTCCTTCCAGCACAGCACCAGTAGGTACCAGTGCATTCGCTGATTCGCCGGTATCAGGAGTGCAGATTTATTGAAAATACTCTGGTTCCGGATCCACTTCCGTAGCGGCTCCAGTTCGGACGTTGCATTGTATTTACACAATTCGGGAAAGAATTGCGCACTAAGAATCGCGACCCGGCGTTGTATCTCTAGTGGCTTCCGTCGTATCAAGACCGCTAAATAAAAGTCGATTAGAGAGTCATTGATGGACGAGTCCGGACGAGATTCGGCGATAATCCTCCGGGTATAGCGTGACTCCGCCCGGTCCCGGCGGGTAAATGAGTAGGGCGTCTGAGACTCCTTCGTCCTCACTCGACACTTCTATAACGATTCGGTTGGCCTTGTGTTCCTCAGTCGACGGCGCTGGTGACTGCGCGGCGGACGCCGGCTGCGACTGCGCGGCGGACGCCGGCTGCGACTGCGCGGCGGACGTTGACTGCGACTGCGCGGCGGACGTCGACTGCGACGTTGGCTTGACGGCTTGCGACATCGCGTTCACTTTTCAGACGGCACTATTGGACAATAGTCAATTCTCTACGCGTGCTTCTCCGACGGCACTCACTTTTTGAATAAATGTGAAATATTTCCTTCTTGCAGCGATCTCCATAAATTGTGATAACGAAGGATCCCGTTATTTCGTGTGTCGGTTGGTTCCTTGGCTTTTGTTATTGCTTTGCATTCTGTGTGCTTGAGTTCGGGTCCTGTTGTGGTATGCATGTTACAAATTTTCCTGCTCGCAGCGATCTCCGCGAATTGTGATAGCGGAGGATCCCGTTATTTCGTGTGTAGTTGGTTGGTGTTTGGTTGTTGCTTTGTGGTTTCTTCGTGCTCCCGTAATAAAAATCCCCTGTTTATTTTTTTATTATTTGAATATTTTCTTAATAAATCAGAATATTTTGGGTTTCATGTAAATCTTATATACTAATGATTCGCTGTGGCTTCTTTCTGTTATTTCAATATTATGTATTTATAGAAAGTGAGTTACCATGACCTCGCTGTGTTCTTCCTATTCTGCCGTGGTCGCATGCGTCGGCCGTGGGAGCTGCGTCGGTGGGTACGCTTTTGAGCTCGCTGATGTGTGCTGTCTTCGTCTTCTTGGAGGCACTATTTACTTCTTGGAGTTGTACAATCAACGGGGATGTGAACGCGATTACCTTGTAGGGACCATCATATTTTGGTGCCAATTTGGCTGCAAAGCTGTCGGCGGCCTTCGAGAGCGGATGGGTTTGTTTAAGGACGAGCTGCCCAATATTCGGTGTCCAGTGGCGTCGGCGCAAGTTGTAATGACGAGCCTGATCGGAGGCGGCTTGGGTCAGTCTTTTCCTGACGATCGCAAATATTTCTGTGAGTCGCTTGGCCTTGTCATCCGCCCCCTCGGGCGATTGTCCCGTGCCAAATCTTTTCTGGTCGAATAAAGATCCCGGCAACCGCAGCTCTCGTCCTTGCGTGAGATAGGCAGGACTATAGCCAGTCACATCCGATCTGCTTGAATTCAGGGCCAATGTGATTTCGGGAATCAACTCGTCCCAGGCGTTCTGTTGTCCATCAGCGAATTGGGCGATCATGGTCTTCAAAGTTCTGTTTGCTCGTTCCGCTGGGTTCTCTTGTGGGGTGTATGGGGCTGTATACTGGTGCTTGGTTCCTATTTCTGTGAGAAAGCTTTCGAACGCTCGGCTCGTGAACTGGACGCCGTTGTCTGAAATTAAAACTTTTGGGGTGCCGTAACGGGCCAGTATCCTCTCTCGGAAAGCCTTTATAAGATTCGGCGTTGAGGCTTTGCGCAGTGGTACGGCTTCAATCCACTTGGAGAACCTGTCGAAAAATACTAGAATCGTATTATTACCGTGCTTTGACCGGGGAAGTGGTCCAATGAAGTCCGTGCAAACGTTGGCCCACGGCTCATCGGCGATTTGACTTAGCATTTTCCCAGCCTTCAGTGGTTGGTCCACTTTGAACTTCTGGCATGATTCACATCGTTGCACAAAGTTTTTGATGTCTCGCGACATGCCTGGCCAGTAGTATCTGTCCATGATCCTGGCGGTGGTCTTCCGAATTCCTAAGTGGCCTGCGCTGGGAAGACTGTGGTTCTCGTATAACACGTTGGCGGAGGAAGCTGGGGACGCACATCTTCCACGGGGTGCATTCCTCGTCTTATTCGCGTTGCGCTATGTGCCTGTACAGATTCCCATCCTGCTCGAGGAAATCTGGGTATTTCTCGGGGTTGTCGTGAATAGCGGCTATCTTCTTTTCTAACCAAGGACACTTCTTACACTTTTCTTCGTCAATTCCTGTGCGGCGGAGGATGTCTACCGGTTGTCGCGACAATGCGTCGGCCACTGCGTGGAGTTTCCCTCTTCTGTATTGGACGTCGAACCTATATTGCTGCAGTTCTAACGCCTACCTTGCGATCCGGCCCGATGGATTCTCTATCGAATTGAGCCACTTAAGGGAGAGATGGTCTGTAATCACCGTAAACTGGTACCCCTCGAGGTAGCACCGCATTTTCCTGATGCCCCATATGATCGCCAAGCACTCCTTTTCCGTAGTGGTGTAATTTTGTTCGGCTGGGTTGAGGCGGCGACTGGCATAGGCGATTACCGCTTCTCTCTCATCGTCGTCTTGCGTTAACACGGCTCCCAGGCCGACCTCGCTGGCGTCAGTTTGGAGGATAAATTGCTTGGTGAAGTCCGGACAGGTCAGGACTGGTGCATTGACAAGCATTCCTTTCAGATTATCGAAGGCCTTCTGTTGTTCGTCTTGCCACTTCCAATGTCTGCCCTTTTTCAGCAGAGTGGTCATCGGGTGTACTACAGTTGCGAATTCTGGTACAAATCGGCGATACCAGGACGCAATTCCCAGGCACTGTCGCAGTTCGCGTACGTTGGAGGGTGGTTTCAGCGTTTTGATGGCGGAAATTTTGTCTGGGTCCGTTTCGATGCCGCGTTCACTTACCACGTGTCCCAAATACTTAGTGTGCTTTTTGAAGAACTCACATTTCTCTGGGTTCAATTTCAGGTTCGCCGACCGCAACCTTCGGAAGACTTCCTGCAGGTGGCCCACGTGTTCCTCCACTGAGCTGCTTGTAACTATAATGTCATCCAGATATGCGAAAGCATGTGGTTCTAAGTCAGGTCCAATGACTTTATCCAACGCCCTCTGGAATGTCGCCGGAGCAGAATGGAGGCCGAATGGCATGACCTTCCATTGGAAGAGGCCTCGCCCCGGGACCGTAAATGCTGTGTACTTCTTGCTGTCGTTGTCCATTGGTATTTGCCAATACCCGTTTTTAAGGTCCAGGCTGCTGATAACCTTTGCGTTTCGTAGTCGGTCGAGTATGTAATGTATACGCGGAAGTGGATACGCGTCAGGAATTGATCTGTCGTTTAGCTGCCGGTAGTCAATGCAGAGTCTCCAAGTGCCTGTTTTCTTTTTGACCAGGACTGTCGGGGCACTATAGGCACTGTGTGACGGCTCGATGCATCCTTTAGCCAGAAGTTCATCGACCTCTCTGCTTATTACTTCCTGCATGGCCGGGTTGCGTGGGATGTATCTCTGCTTAATCGGCCGCTCATCTTTCATGGCAATCTTGTGCGACGTAATGTTGCATGTTCCTTGTACCTCATTGAATTTCGCGAGTTCGTGCCGCAGGAAATGATCGGTGCTCAGCGATGGAGGGTCCTCCTCTTTGAGAGCCGTGCACGTCCACTCCTCTCGCCGTTTCTGTCCGTGTGTCTCTCGCAGAGTGACCGTCTGTCCGCCGCAGCTGATGACGGCCCCAGCCTTCGCCAAGAAGTCCAGGCCCAGAAACAAGTCGTCCGATGCCCCGGCCATAATCAACAGCTCCACATCGATCTCACATGTGCCGAGTTTGATTCTTACCTGGAGGCATTCGTTGGTCATCCTTCGTGTGTTGTCGGCTAGGCGAATGTAGTTGGTGGAAGTAGTTCGGTTCACCGGAAGACCGAGCTCCTGCACAAAAGCTTGGCTGGCAAAGCTCCTTGTCGCTCCCGTGTCCAACACCGCTCTTTTCTTGAGGTGTTCCACTATGACTTCTGCAGTTAAATGAGTACTGTCCTGGTGTAGGAGGCTTAGTTGACCCGGCGAGGGGTCGTAGTTGCTGGACCCGCCTTCCCTCCTGCCTGGCGTGGTCCGTCCTCGTTTCCCGGGGGAGGTCGTTGGCAGCATTCGATAGTGCGGAGTCTGCGACGTCCGCAAGTCCAACAAAACAGGATACGGCGGTTGTGACAATACCGTTCCGTGTATCCGTCTTGCCCGCATCGTCGACATGCAGTGGCTGGGTTTATACTCACTTCGGCCGGGGGTGCCAGCTGTCGATGCTTCAGTTCTCGCTCACGTGGCCGGTGGTTTGTGGGTTCCGGTTGCCGTCCATGTATTTCTTCAAGGTCCTCTGCTAGAACGATGAGTTCCTCGAGGCTCATGAAGTCGCGCCGTTTCACGTAAAGTTGCACGTCTTTCCGCGCGTTTCGATAGAGGCGTTCAAGCTTCTCCTCCTCGGCCCAGTTGACATGACGCATAGCGTCGTACAGGTCGAGCACGTAGTCCTTGAAGGGTTCGTCTGGTTTTTGGTGCCGGTTACGTATGTGGTCCTCGAGACCTTCGAAATAACGGGTGGACAGAAAGAATTTCAAAAACGCCGTTTTGAATTGACCCCAGGTTTGCCAATCCATTATTCTGTTGCGGAACCAGATCAGAGCTCGGTCTCGAAGAAGTTCCGGCATTGTCCTTGGTAGCAAGTCTCGGCTTATCCCATACGCGGTGGCCAGTTCTTCCAACCTTTCGATAAACGCGAGAGGATCGCAACCACCGTCATATCTAACTGACCACTTCCGCACTTTGTCCATGACGTCGGCGTGATCTATCGTGCGTTCCCTCGACGGTGGCCCGCATTCACCCCCTTGACTTGCTGTTGAAATGGTGGTGGGCAGTTCCAGAGTTTCCACTGTTTCGGGCTGATGCTTCTGTGCCGCCCCCATTCGGTGCGGGGACTTCGCTTGCTGGTGAATCCTTTCCAGTTGTTCTAATCGCGCCGTGACCTTTTCGTCGTCCTTCGAGTCTGATGCAAACGTGGCCAGCCGTTTTCTTAAATCCTCGACGGTTCCACCTTCGTCGAGTTCAAATTCCTTCGCGCAGGTTATTAGCTCGTCCTTGCGTAATGAGTAAATCCAGGTGATCTTCATGGCGTGCGTCTTCTTACGGCACTCTGTGATGAGTTATTTCGATGTTCGTGTCTCGTCGAGATGTTGGAAGCCTTAATGTCCCTGTTCGGGCGCCACTGTAACGAAACTTTTCCCTCTTTGGCCAGGGTATGTGACTCAGCCGAGTGCAGGATCCGTCCAGTTATTTATTTGATTGAGACACAAGGCTTCCTTCAATGAATTCTCTCTTTTATTAATTTCTAGATTAATTCAATAATTCGTAATTCTAATTCAACAATTAAGCTTATAGAAAATATTTGGAAATGGTCTTAAAATGTATAAATGGGTACAAAATAGATGTATGGCCTCTGATAGCCTTCACAGGTGGACGCTGTGGTGAAAGAACCTGTCCCCGCTCCACTGGGGTACGAGCGAACCGGGTGTTGGCCGCGGGAGTGCAACTCCGCAAGGCGACGTGCTGATGAGAATCGTTGGGCCGCGGGAGTGCAATTCCACAGGCGACGCTCTGATGCGAACTGTTGGCCGCGGGAGTACAACTCCACAGGCGACGTACTAATGTGAGTCTTGGCCGCGGGAGTACAACTCCACAAGGCGACACGCTGATGAGAATCGTTGGGCCGCGGGAGTACAACTCCACAGGCGATGCTCTGATGCGAACTGTTGGCCGCGGGAGTACAACTCCACAGGCGACGTGCTAATGTGAGTGTTGGCCGCGGGAGTACAACTCCACAAGGCGACGTGCTGATGAGAAACGTTGGGCCGCGGGAGTACAACTCCACAGGCGACGCTCTGATGCGAACTGTTGGCCGCGGGAGTACAACTCCACAGGCGACGTGCTAATGTGAGTGTTGGCCGCGGGAGTACAACTCCACAAGGCGACGTGCTGATGAGAAACGTTGGGCCGCGGGAGTACAACTCCACAGGCGACGCTCTGATGCGAACTGTTGGCCGCGGGAGTACAACTCCACAGGCGACGTGCTAATGTGAGTGTTGGCCGCGGGAGTACAACTCCACAAGGCGACGTGCTGATGAGAAACGTTGGGCCGCGGGAGTACAACTCCACAGGCGACGCTCTGATGCGAACTGTTGGCCGCGGGAGTACAACTCCACAGGCGACGTGCTAATGTGAGTGTTGGCCGCGAGGCCCTGTTGGCGTCGACGTTGTGGCTCTGCCGAAGTCGAGGCTCTGCTGGCGTCGACGTTGTGGCTCTGC
Source organism: Sicus ferrugineus (assembly GCA_922984085.1). Lineage (NCBI taxonomy): Eukaryota > Metazoa > Arthropoda > Insecta > Diptera > Conopidae > Sicus > Sicus ferrugineus. Next base: position 20,541,943 of record OV277350.1, read on the forward strand.
CGAAGTCGAGGCTCTGCTGGCGTCGACGTTGTGGCTCTGCCGAAGTCGAGGCTCTGCTGGCGTTGACGTTGAAATTACTTACCGAAGAGGGACTTCCAAAAGGCCACTGTCCAGGCCGGGAGTTCACAACAAAAAGCCTCGATTCCTCGTGGTGAAGCGCCTTTTATAGTGACGATGGTATTCCTACGCGCTTATTGTAAGAAGCTTGTTGTCTCTTTCTTGCCTGCGTGGTCGTATCTGTGGTCGAGCTCTCTCGATCCACTCAGGCGATGGTGCTACTTTCTAACCACTCTCAATTTTTGTCAAATCTCTTTTCTACTTTGCTGTTCGTTACATACATATTAATATGCAGAAACGGTAGTTTAAAATTAAATTGATGTATATTCTGGGTATATATATATACAAGTAAAAAACGTGCAAATATGGAATTATGTGGGGGGAAATTAAGTTGTCCTTAATTTGCTCCTGACAACACGTCACGCCATCGCATCAACGCCCTGCTGCGTCAACGAGCGCCGCGTCAACGCCACGCGTCGCATCTACACGTCACGTCAACGCATCAACGCCCTGCTGCGTCGACAAGCCCGCATCAACGCATCGCAACGTATCTACGCACACACCGACGCATCGACGGCCTGCCGCGTCAACGAGCGTGGTTCACTTCGTCAACGGACACATCGTCATCTCACCACCTCCAAAACCACCTCCAACACCACCGGCACACTCACCATCGTATCTACACCCCATAGTTTAAGGATCTGAAGTGTAAATAAAGTGAATTTCTTAAATTAAAGGTCCGAAATACAAATTATTTTTGCCGCGATCCTGGACACGCTCTGAGCGATATCGAAAGCGAAACATCGTGACAACATCGAACCAACAATTCAAAGTGAATTGTTTTCAATTCTCCTACGCTTTCGCTTGCCAAGATACGTTTTCACATGCGATATACAACAAATGTAGTACAAACAACAAAAGGAGCATTAAAAAGGACCATTCATAACTTAGCCCCCTTCCGCAACTAAAAGTCTCATCACTAGAAGTTTCAAATCAACCAAACGCGAGCAGCAGCAAGACTGGAAGCAATGGTGAAAACCACACATCCAGCAGGCCGCCGAAGAGACAAAAAATCAGAGCAACATCTCCCAGCACCGTGTTGACCTTGGTGGCACTCCTCTTTCTCTCAATGATGGCTAGTCAGTCCATCACAATCCGGAAAATCGAGCGCATCACGGGAATTCACTTCGAACAAATGGGAAAACTTGACCACGTAGTGTCAAGTGAATGGAATCTAATTATTTATTACGATTTGGCGCCAATGCAACTAGAAATGCAAGCTTTCGCAAACGGTACAAGGACTCTTAAGCACCTATGTGGACTAATGCAACATCAACCTCGCTGCGAAGGCAGAGTTGCGATTAAATAACAGCCTACTAGCCCCCCGAAGACAAAAAAGAGGTGCTTTCAACATAGTAGAAAATATCGCAAATTCCCTGTTTGGGATCCTGGACGCCACCGAGATATCCAAAACATTGGCAAATGCCCAAATTAACGAACAATACTTGCTTGAGTGCTTAAAAACCGCTGTAAAACAATTTCGCACGGTTTGAAAGTAAGCTCAGCAACATTACCACCCGACTTCAAAAGAACGAACTCAAATTGCAAGAAACCCAAACCTTACAACTATTAACAGCTATAGGCTTGGAACTAATTCTAGCATCCACAAATCTCCAACGAACACAATCGGCCTTAATTGATGTCCTCATCAATGCTCATCATGGACAAATCAGTCCACTGTTATTATCCGCACAACAGCTGGAATCTGAAGTTCAAAGGTTCCGAGGCCATCCGCCGTCAAACACAAAAATACCAGGGGACCAAAACAACTTACTCTCGATGTACAAATTAATGAAGGTACAAAGAAGAGTCACAGAAAATCATGTCATCTTTAGAGTCATAATTCCCCTACGAGGAGCGGACTCATACAACTTCTATCGCCTAATCCCGATTCCAGTATTTATGAACGACAGTGTGGTCACCATAAGCCTATCTACACCAATTCTAGCGATAACCCTACACCGAGACAGCTACTTTTCCACTGATCCAGAGAAGCTGGGTCAATGTCAGCTACTCGCCGAACAAATATATCTATACCCGAACAAAAGGGGGCAGAGATATGTTGTTGTGAGCCATGTACGGGTGGCAGTGGCACGGTGGCAGCGGCTCAGCTCGCCGGCTAATGGGGGAGGGGGTTGTTGCCACCTTAACCCACAACAAAACAAGTAGAAGTGTTGTCTTCGGCCTGGCCGAAATCTAAATACCCTACACCCGAGTAACTGAAAAAATTATAATTTCGCCACTTAACAACTTTTGTATAAGTAGGCAGACCACGCCCTTTTCGGGAAAATATTTTTGTAATGTTTCTAGGTACTGCTAGATAGAATTACGAACGTATTAATATTTTGAACCATTTATGGGATATTGACAACTTTTGTATAACTAGGCGGACCACGCCTATGTTTTGTATACAAATTGGTAATACCTGTAGATACCTCGTGATACAATTTCGTGTTAATATCTTATACCGTTTACAAGATATTGACAAATTTTGTAGGAGTGGGCGTGGCGACAACTTTTGTATGAGACGCCCATTTTTTGGCAGGCTTATTGATAATGCTTCCCTGTATAGTCTGATAAAATTACATATCAATATTTTATACCGTTCATGAGATATTGCCAACTTTTTTCTAAGTGGGCGTGGCACGCCCATTTTTTTCAAACGTTTTAGTAATGACGCTGTATGTTCTGGAATAACAAAGAATATATGTGCCAAATTTCATCACGATATCTCTTTTCGTTCTCTCGTAATCGTGTTGTCGACAGAGAGAGAGAGAGACAGACAGACAGAGGGACAGGGCTAAATCGATTCAGGGGGTGATGCTGAGAATGAATATATATACTTTTCTCTATCCATCTCGTCTCCTTTTCTGCGTTACTAACGTAGGGTAAAAATGTAGATTGAGTTGAAATTAAAAGAATGGTGTACGAAAATTAGAATATTTCTTTTTAGAGATTATAAATAGTTTAGTGGAATCTTTAAAATGAATAAATAGGAAAGATAAAAGAGAGAAAATTAGATTAGTTTATATTGATGAGTGTTTGGTAGGACTTGAGGTCATTAAGATAAATAGTTTTAAAACAATTGAATGAACATAATATTTTTCAATATTAAATATTAATTGTGAAGGTTTAAATTTGCAGTTGTAACTTTTTAGGTTGGAGTGTTAATTTAATTTTTATATTATTTAAAATTTAAGGTTTAGCCATTTTTAAACTTATAATTTTCAAGAGAATAGATAGTATAAATTAAATTAGCGTTTAGTTTTAGAGGAAATTTTATTTTGTTTAATATACAATCTATAGGGGATTTCCTTCTTTACAGGAAATGGTGGGGAGGAATCTTTTTAAATTACCTAAAATAAATTTAACCTCACTAATTTTTCTGTGTCAAAATTTTTAGAAATTTATAAAAGTGTAAATTAGGAAAACTTATTTAAACTAATTTCAATTTTTCTTAATTTATCTATCTATCTTAATGTCTACACCTCTTCACTAAAAAAGTCAAGATAATAAGGAAATAACAAACATTAAATTACCTTACTTTATCCAAGTTAGTTAAGAGAATAAGGAAATAACAAATATTAAATTACCTTACTTTATCCAAGTTAGGCAAGAGAATAAGGAAATAACAAACATTAAATTACCTTACTTATCGAAGTAAGTCAAGAGAATAAGGAAATAACAAACATAAAATCAACCTAACTTCTACAAAGTTAGTCAGAACAATAAGGAGATAACAACACTAAAATCAGATCAACTTCAATTAGTAAAGATTAATTTCCTTTACTTTCATATTCTTATATCTGATTGTTTTAATATAAACCACAAATTCAAAAAATAAATAATATTTTACTATATATTGACCCTATTTAATAAGACTTTATTCAACTAATTTTCAAACTAATTATCTACATTTAAACATTATAAATCAATTAATTTATTTAACCTATTTACAAAATAAGTTACAAATCCCCCAATTTGTTATTACACATTTAATTTACTACACACATTGAAACATTAAGATTTATCATAAATAAGCTCATTATAAAATTAATTTTAGTTGTATAATATAATTTAGTCAATAATTCCAATACTAATTTAAATTAATTTCTGCGATTAAAAATAAAAATTAATCCCTAATTAATTCTCATTCATAAATTTACATGAAATTTAATTTAAGATTTTATTTTAGTAACTAAACTTTACTAGAATAATAATTCAGTAATTGATATTTTATCTAAAATAGATAAAATAAAGAAAAAAAAATATCTAAAATTAATCATCCGCATAAATATATACTCTAGAAATATTCTTATTATAATGGATTAATAAAAATTAACTCTTTTAAAATCGAGAAAATAAAATTCTTTATTTTTATTAAATAAACCCTGATGCACAAGGTACAAAAATTAAATTTTTATTTTTTCCTATTATGCTCTACACCCGAAGGGTAAAATAACTTTAACAATTTAACTTCTATACACTATTTAATCTTTTAAAATCGAGAAAATAAAATATTACTAAAATTTTACTAAAATTTTTCAAAAAATTGGCGTGCTACGCCCACTCATAACAAAGTTGGCAATATCTCATGAACGGGATAAGATATTGAGATGTAATTTTATCACGATGTATCGGAAAGCATTACTAAAAATCTTGCCCGAAATTGGCGTGCCACGCCCACTCATACAAAAGTTGTCAATATCTTGTAAACGGTATGAGATATTAACATGTACTTTATCAAGAGGTATCTACAGGTGTTGCCAATTTTTATACCAAAAATGGGCGTAGTCCGCCCACTTATACAAAAGCTGTCAATATCCCATAAACGGTTCAAAATATTAATACGTTCGTAATTCTATCTAGCAGTACCTAGAGACATTACAAAAACATTTGCCCGAAATGGGCGTGATCCGCCTACTTATAAAAAAGTTGTTAAGTGGCGAAATCATAATTTTTTCAGTTACTCGGGTGTAGGGTATTTAGATTTCGGCCAGGCCGAAGGCAAGACTTGTTTATATTTTCAATTTCCCAGATTCCATATTCATCAGTAACTAAAAAAATCAAAATTTCACCTTATAATTTTTACTTCATACTTCTCCATTCATATAACTGAAGCTAATAAAAATTGGTAGCACTATTGGTATAACCGGCCCACGCCTCCAGTAAAGAGCATAATACTTTAAATACAATCAGGGACGCAAGACGCAGATTTAAGTTAGGGGCGCAAGAAATGGCTCGGATTTAAACCAAATTGCAGTGAAGCATTTTCGGGAAGCAGAAGTATGAAATGTCAAAAATTTGACATTGTCAAGATTTGCGGGATGCAAAGTGCGGCAGCAAAATAGGGAAGCAAAATGGAAAGCAAACTTTTTTCTCGATCTCCATAAGAGCCCGTGTAATTTTGCCAGTTAAAAAATGAATCTGCGTCTTGCGTCTCTTATACTGTCTCAAGGAATGTATATAATTGAATATTACTCGATTAATCGGATCGCCGTTTTATAACCTACACGAAGGTATAAAGGTATATTCACTTCGTTCTTCCGTTTGTAACGCATTGAAAGGGGCGTGGTAGATATAGAAAAGTATATATATTCTTGTTCAGAATCACTACCTGAGTCGATTTAGCCATGTCCGTCCGTCTGTCTGTTCGTTTGTCTGTCTGTCTGTCTGTGGAAATCACGATTACAGTATAATGAATAATGATGAGTTATCATTATGAAATTTGGCACACATATTCTCTGTCATCTCTATCATGGCACATCGTTTTAAAAAAGTTATAAGGTTAATATCTCATAAACCGTGTGAGATATTGAGGCTTAATCCTATTCCGGAAAATATAGCGTCATTACTAAAATTTTTGCACAAAAATCCGCCCACTGATACAAAAGATGGCAATATCTCACGAACGGTATAAGATATTAAAATGTAATCTTAACATAAGGTATCCAGAGCCATTACCAATCTGTTTACCAAAAATTAGCGTGGCCTCTCGCTCATAAAAAAATTGTCAATATCTCATAAACGGTGCAAAATATTAATACGTGATTCTATTCTGGAGTATCTGGAGACATTAGAATAATGTTTGCCAAAAATTGGCGTGGCCAGCCTACTTATACCGAATTTGTCAATTTGCGAAATTATTATTTTCTTTAGCTACTCGGGTGTAGGGTATTTAGACTTCGGCCGGGCCGAAGACAACAGTTTTACTTGTTATTTATTCCATACCATTATTGGGTGTATAATAGTGTAAGTTAAATATAAATACCTTAATATACGCTCACACGAATACATATGTAACTTTTATTAAAGTAATATCTGCAGGGTTGCAATGGCACATATAAATTTCAAAAGGTGTTTATATCAGAAGAGTGGTGTGAGTTAAGGAACGCTTTCTATATGACATTTCTGTTATGAAAGTACACAATACTCAATTTATGTTTAAATATGTTAATACTAATGCAGCGAATTCAGATCAGAACACTTATATGCAAAAACACAATATATATATATATATATATATATATATATATATATATATATATATATATATATATATATATATATATATATATATATATATATATATATATATATATATATATATATATATATATATATATATATATATATATATATTGTTTGTATTTGCAGAATATTGCTATGTAAACGTGTATAAAAAGTCTGTTTATTATGTTGTATATATTTTTAAAACTTGGGATATCGAAGAAGTTTTCTAAGAATAATGTTATTGAAGCCTTGAAAATTAACTAGCGCTTTAACGCTAGATTATTGCAATCTATACGTGTTTTACGTACATACAATAATTTTGTAAGAGTTTAGTTTGAAAATTGCCCCTGAGCACCGCGAACTGTAAAGATCCTTTGTGGAGCTTTATTATCTCATGTGAAGCTATATAACGGAACTAGCTCAGCTTTTTAACAAAAGGGATACAGATAAAAATCTATACAAGGGCGGAAGTGAATTATAATAAGTGCAAAATGTTCAGTTTAGATAGATTTCTAATTTATTTATTACTTTTTGAAATTTACAATATATACTCACTTCAAACTTGGTTAGTATTGCGTATATTTAACTAAAGATATCAATAACAGCTGTTTGTTTAAACAACTGTTTATATACAAACATTACTTTCTAAACAAATAGCAACAATGAAAACGTTCATGCTCTAATCTTGGCAAGAGGAGGTTCAAAAGGAATTCCACATAAAAATTTGCTGACATTTAACGGATTATCATTGCTTGCAAAGACAATTAACACACTAAAGGAGTCGACGTTTTTTGTGGCGATTTGGGTTTCTACGGATAGCTCACAAATCGAAAACGAAGCAATCAAATGTCAGTTTTTAATTTGCTTTTTAGACAGTATTTACTTGTATACATAGAATGCATTTTGCATATATAGACATACACTTTCTTTATTTTTATTTACTTATTTTATATTATATTCACCATTCCTACACGACATAATCTTATACTTAACAGCAAAGTCCAAAACGTATAAAATAAAATATGATAACACTAAATAAAACTAAATGAATAGTATCGAAAAAATTAATAAAATTACTCAAGTTAATTAAATAAGTATTCAAAAGGAAAAATAATTAATGTAATTAAATATTGTAATTTAGTTTATTTAGAAGGCATATATAAAGTACAAAAAATCAAAACAAGAAAACAGCGAAAAATAAAAATTTTAGACTTTTAGATTTAGATCTTAAAGTTTGGATTTTAGATTTACGCACAGAAGTAATATATGTATAAAGTTAAATTTTAAATTGCACTGCTTTACTTGAACTTTTAATTTTACTAGGAAGTATAAAAAAATAATCAAAATAGTTCAGATATAGAAAATAATAAAAATGTAAGACTTAAATTTTAAATCTTAAGGCTTAAATCTTAAATTTAGAATTCACATTTGCGTACAGAGTTTGTATGTATAAAGTTAATTTTTAAATTGCACTGCATTACATGAACTTCTAATTTCACTAAGAAGAGCGTTCCAAAGCCTATTGCATGGACAAAAAATTGACGTTCATATATCAATTCTGATTGGCTTATATAAATTATGAAGTTATTTCGATTAGATATAGATAGATTTATATATATTATATAGATATATTTATAAAATTCAAGCGTAATCATAATATTTTGAAAGAATGAAAAGAAAGTGCTGTATATATAAGACATTTATAAAACGCAGTTCATAAATCTGCCGAGGTAATTAGAAACATGATCAAATCATTTTAACCCATTTACACGTCAAATCACAATTAGATTATAATGCACATCCTTATAAAAGAGTTTGCATTAAATAAGATTTTATAAGCAGTTTCTTAATTCTAAGTGGAGTGAAATTTTGAGACCTCTGTGCAGGATATATATTTTCTTTTAACAATGAAGGCTTGTTTTGAGCTCATTTATTGATTCTGTCAAGATTGACGTTAAGTTTTTCAATATACACACACACATAATTACAAGATATATATACTTATGAATATTACAATCTACAAAAATTGCAAGTAAATCATTGACAAAAAGTAATGGCCTCAAGTATTAGGAATATGTATGCTCTGGGACAATGGCACCTCCTGTGTATTTCGGAGGAGGCACCTCCAAAGGGACCTTGTTTGTGTGTAAGAGTGAGACAGTGTAGCGTGTGTAAGAGTGAGAAAGAAGATGGCAAACGGAGTTGTCAGATTGGGGTTTTTGTCATAGGATATTTTGTGGGGATTTTTTGTAGGGATTTGTGGATTTTTTGGTGGGATTTGAAGACTCGGTGGAATATTCCGGGATTTTCAGGTGGGGATTTTTTGGTGGGATTTGAAGACTCGGTGGAATATTCCGGGATTTTCAGGTGGCAACCCTGGCGGCTGGAGCTGAGGATTGAAGGCTGGAAGCTGAGGGCTGGCGGGCAGACAGACGATCAGTCGGTCGGTCGGATCGACGGTCGGTTGGGGTGAAGGTGTGGAAGCAGGGCGGGGGAGAAGTAGAGAGATCCCGGAGGGGAGCGACGTGCGTTATGATGTCTGAGTATTGGGAGACCATAAGTGACAAGAGTGAGTATTGGGAGACCATAAGTGACTGTTGCTTGTGTCACGCATATGGTTGGTGAGTGGAGTTATTTTTTAGGAAATTTAGGAAATATGCTGTTGTAGCTGTTGTTGTTGTAGTTTTAATCTTTGCATGTAGGATACAGAGCTGTGGAAATGTGTTTGCTCGCGGTTGGCATCTAGCTAAGCAGAGGCTGCCTAAGCAAAAGCTGCGTAAGCAGAAGTAGTGTTGTAGTTGTTGTTGTTGTTTATTTAATTGCTTCGCCTTTGAGACGCTGCTCCAGAAGTGTAGTGAAACTTGATGTAAACATAAAGTGAACGGATCGAACTGTGGCTTGGCGGACATGCATGATCTGAAGCGTGGGCTGCGTAAGCAGAGGTAGAATTGTGGTTGTTGTTGTTGTAGTTTTTATTTAATTGCTTGGGATCGAATTGTGGCTTGACTCGAATTTTGGTGGAATTGAATTGTATATAATGTTTTAATAGCACTTTACTTAAGGCATTGGGGAGACACCTATTTTACGTTGTTGTTGCTGTGGTTTTGTCATCGTAACTTTTTGATATCGTTAATTTCTGAATATAACGCTAAATATTATATTACGCTATTATGTATACATATAGTACTGTATACTATACTGTAAGCGCATAAAGTACTTGTTTGCTTTGTGTGTGTGTGTGTATTTTGTTAAAGAATTCACAGAATTAGTATGAGTCATCAATTTTCCAGAATTTATTTTGCAGAGACGCGTTTTGTATACTATTGTTGTTGTTGAAATTTTTAGAGAGGTGAATCGCCACGGCGTAGGAGAAAAAAAGGGGGCATCAAGTTATTACAGAACTTCGTTAATCGTTTGATTCTCCAAGACATCAAGTCGTGCGAGCTCCAAATAACTTTTGAGGAAATGCACATATATTTTATATAGTTTAAAATTATTAAATAAATAAATTATAATTATTTTTACAACTAAAAATAGTAAATAAAAATTATTTACTATTATTCAAATTGGAGAGTAAAAGCACATTATTTTGCAAAACTAAAACCCAGAGCATTCACAAAGAGTACATTAAAGTGTAAAACTGAAATTTAAAGGCTTCATAAAAATACACTCAAATTCTTAAGAAGACTGAAGTGAAATATACTTCATTAATATTATTATCGTCATAATCATCATCAACAATAACGACATCTTCAGCTAAATCTTTTAAAAATAGAAGGATTCATTTGCAGTGACTGTGGTGATCGTTTCACCGAAAATCGCAACCTTAAACGCCATGTTTTAAACAAACATGCTGAAAAACAAACATTCGATTGCAATGAATGCAACATTAAATTTACTCGACGCGATAACCTGAAAAAACATATAAATTTATTTCATCCACAACCAAGCAGAAGCTGTGCTCCACAAGTAAAACGTATTCATAATGAAAACTTTTATTTTTTGTTCCGATTGCAATGAGAAAGTTTTGAAGAAAAATTGGAATTATCACATTAGGACCAATAAACATAAAAAAATTCTAGCATTCCGATTAATGAGCACTTTAAAACAATAAAGTCAGTCTTCAATGGAAGGATTGAAAAGCTTATGATCGAAAACGAGAACAAGGATTTGCTGGTTCCAGAAACGTTTTTTACAGTTAACAAAGGCATCATTATAAAAGTTCTGGAAGATTTACTCGAAAAGCACTTGGGCTATAAATTCAATTTAGAGATATTTTGTGAGTATGTGAAGATATGGTTGTGGATGTAAAATCGTTCCAAACCAAAATGGCTTTATCCAGATAAGAGAAAATATCGAAAGCAGCTACAATAATATGATTTATCAGATTTGCAAGAAAATGTCTGAGGTTCAGGAAAGGGACAGAGGCTGCTCTCTCGTAAGGATATGTCACCTGGAGTTCAATATTAATAAATATCAGCCAATAAAGGAATCGCTATAAGAAAAATATTGTTATTTATTAAATTCAATTTACAAATAAAATAATAAACTAAAATATAAATTCACCAATTCGGTGAGAGTAAAGTTGTTGCTTTGGATATCTCCAAGGCATTTGACCGAGTGTGGCATAAAGCACTCGTGTCTAAACTGGCTGCTTATGGTGTCGGTAATACTTTCACTCGATGGATATCGAGTCTCCTCAGCGGCCGTTCTATTCGGGTTGTGATAGACGGCCCTGCTTCCGAAGAGCACTCCATCAATGCTGGAGTTCCGCAGGGTTCGGTCCTGTCTCCGACACTTTTTCTTATTTTCATCAATGACCTTCTGTCATTGACATCAAACTCCGTGTACTCGTCTGCTGATGACAGCAGCATTTGTCATTCATATTCATTCTCCAGGCGTCCTATTCTGGAGATCATTGAAAAACGCGGAATTATGAATGACACACTCCAATCTGACCTCAATAAAATCCAAGAGTGGGTTCAAGCGAACCAGGTCGATTTTAATGAGCGTAAAACCCAATGCTGTCTGTTGACACATAAGCGTTTAGCGGGTGACAATTTAGCACCTCTACGTTTGGGTGGAGGCTCTTGATGTTCTGGGCATGTCAATCAAATGCGATCTACTTTGGAACGATCACATTTTTGACGTGTCGAAAGGAGCAGCCAAGTGCTTAGGCTTTCTTAAGCGGTGTAAGAAATATTTCACTCCACCCTATCTTCGTTGTATCTACACCACCTATATCCGTCCGAAAATGGAGTACAATTCGCATATTTGGTCGGGAGCTTCGAAAACATATCTTCAGCTTCTGGACCGTATACAAGGTCGTGCGATAAAACTTATAGGGGACAGTAGGGTATCCAGCTCTATTGAAACCTTGGACCGTCGTCGTGCTGTAGGGTGTGTATTATTTTACCGTTACTTTCATGGTAAATGTTCCCCTGAAGTAGCCGGCCTGATTCCTCCGGTTTAGGTATTTAGCAGAACTACTCGGCTTTCCAGAGGGGTGCACGATTCCGTTCCAACGAACGAATTATGGCGCGATTCCGTTCCAACGAACCACGCATTACCGTAGGAATTCGTTTTTCGGTCGCTTCATTAGATTGTGGAATAGTCTCCCTGCGAATGTCTTCCCTCCCACTTTCGGTGTCCATGTAGTTCAAAGTCAGTTATCAGAGCAGATCAATTAAATCAGTACCATCAGTTCAAAGTCAGGTGCTGTCCTAATATGAATTTTTTTTACGGCAGATGAAACCAAGCTCAGGGGATGCCCCCTATCCATGCACAGCATTTGTTGGTTTCGAAGAGATGACATGTTAGTGGGAAGGGGGAAATTTACTGATTCTGGAAAGATCTTCGTTTACTCTGCATGACAAGTCTTCCAAGAGGTTGGCTTCATCCGAGAGATACATCTGCACATCATCAGCATAGGCATGAAGTGAGCAGTAATTACAAACAGAGAAAATATCATTTATGTAGAGGGAAAACAATAAAGGGCCCAGAACCGACCCTTGGGGAACACCATTCATCATATACTCAGAAGAATTGTTAGCACACTTAACTTTTTGTAGTCGCCCTCAGAGATAATTTTCCATGAAATGCACTGCATTATCACAGAAACCAAACAAATAATTTAGCTTATGACAAAGAAGACCGTGACTTACATTGTCTGTGTCCGTGACTGTGCGCAGGACGGAAACCAAATTGGAGTGGAGATAACAACTGTTTATCTTGTATGTATTTTGTAATATGACTGGCTATGAGTATTTCAAAAACGTTGGACAGAGATGATAAAATACTTATTGGTCTGAAATCCTTTGGTTCAATTGCTGCTGATTTGTTGCCAGAGGCACGACGACAGCAACTTTCCATAGGGTTGGAAACGTCGAAGTGCTAGACAAAAATTAAATATGTGGGTCAACGGTCTTAATATATAAGCAACAATGAGTTTTAAGAATCTAATGCGAATATTGTCTTCGCCCACTGCATTAGACTTGATCTTCATTACGCCGATAGCCACTTCAGCTTCAGTAACTGCATTGAATTGAAACGATTGTTGCGTTGGACTGGTCGAAAATCGAGCAGCGATGTTCGTACCCAAGTTGTTAGAAAGAAAATAACTGTTTAGAGCATTAGTGTCAATATTGCATTCTGACGTTTGCTTAGCACTAATGCCAAACTTTTTCAGATTTCTCCATAGGATCTTAGAAGGCAGAGAGACATCCAATTTTACCGCGCAGTATTTAGCTTTTGATTGTCTCGTTATCAAAACAGCTGCATTTCTAGCGCGAGTATAATTGCGCCACGTATGTGAACATGGGTTTCTTTTCCACATAGAAGGCAACCTATTTCGTTCATTAATAGCGCGTCGCACACGGTTCGTGAACCATGGACAGACTGGGACGGTCCTTATCCGTGAAACGTGTTGGCTCCGAGCAATTAACTACTGACATGCCAATATATGAGACATGCTCATGAAATGATAGAGATAAATTATCATCACGCATCAAATTTTTATTAAAGTCTCCACATAACATGAAGAAATCGAAGTTGGGTGACAGTTCATATAAAGCAGTAAAGAAAGCGGAAAGGTTATTACTTTTATTAGGGTTGTAAACGCAGGTCAAACATATTTTAATATTGTTGTCGGCTATAGAAACACTTAAATATTCTACATTGCTGTTCAAAGATTTAGAAACAACAGCTGACTTTAGCGTACTCCGGCAGTATATTGCCACACTGCCACCTTTTTTTCCATGTCTATCATTTCTATATAGAGTAAAATTCTTAATGGTATAGAATGAGCTACTCACTTCTGTAACAAACCATGTCTCAGACACGCATATTACGTCGACAGATGAATTCTCAAAGACATGTCTTACATAATCTAGCTTATTAGCATTAAGGAAGTAGTACAGTAAACTAAGATCATAATTACTATAAGTAATAATTAGTTCCCGTTGGGAAGCAACTGCAAAAACATAAGCGAGAACGTTAGGAAACCATTGATGCTCCAATACATCCATTGCCCGCAACTTCCTCCGTGACACCCACAATAGCGTTTAGCTCATCCAAGTCTTCTACAAGAAAACTTTCACCACCGTCAAGCATTGAGAATGACCGGCCGCACATGAGAGGAATTTTTTCGCGTATTATTTGCAGCTCTTTTCACACGAAAAATGCTCTTCAACGGTGGAGGACTGCAGCCAACAGTCGAACACAGCTTGTTAAAAACCAGTGGTAGATTCTCTTCAGCAGTCTCAGCACAGCGTCCGCAGCAACCTCTTTTCGGTCCAGAACACCAGTTCTCTTACTTGCATTCCGCAAGGCCTCTCCAAGCGAAGCGATCTCAGATGTTTTACGAGAAGAGTCAGCTTCAATACTTTCAACTCGCGAGGAAGCATCATTTATGCTGGATTTCACTTCATTAATTTTTGATAGCCAACTTGAGTTCATATCATTAGTGTTCTAGTTTCATCTGCGGTAAAAAAAAATTCAGATTAGGACAGCACCTGACTTTGATGATATCGATTTAAAATTCGATACATCAGGATATTCACCAGACGATCCGATTGATAAAGGACGTTATAAAGAAAATGCTTTGATATTTACATCCAACTATAAATGAAAGCATACTTTCATACTAGTATGCAAACAGCCTTTGAACTGATCTGATCTAATAGCTGATAGCTGTTGCACCTGATCTGATCTGATAGTTGATACATCTGATCTGAAAGCTGATATACCAGATCTAATCCGATCTGATCTGATTTGATAGTTGATACACCTAATCCTGATAACTCACTGTTACAGCTGATTGAAGACACTGAAGATGAATATTAAACCATCAAAAGAACTTGTAAAAACTAGACGAGAACTGAAACAAAAATTTAGGGCGTCATCAATCGTTATTTGTGATAATGATTATGACGATAATAATATTAATAAAGTAGATTTCACTTCAGTCTTCTTAAAAATTTGAGTGTACTTTTATAAAACCTTTAAGTTTCAGTTTTACAGATTAATGTGTTCTTTGTGAATGCTCTGGGTTTTAGTTTTGCAAACTAATGTGCTTCAACTCTCCCATTTAAATAATAGTAAATAATTTTTATTTACTATTTTTAGTTGTAGAAATTATTATAATTTATTTATTTAATAATTTTAAACTGTATAAAATATAAGTGTATTTCCTCAAAAGTTATTTGGAGCTCACACGACTTGATGTCTTGGAGAATCAAACGATTAACGAAGTTCTGTAATAACTTGATGCCCCCTTTTTTCTCCTACGCCGTGGCGATTCACCTCTCTAAAAATTTCAACAACAACAATAGTATACAAAACGCGTCTCTGCAAAATAAATTCTGGAAAATTGATGACTCATACTAATTCTGTGAATTCTTTAACAAAATACACACACACACACAAAGCAAACAAGTACTTTATGCGCTTACAGTATAGTATACAGTACTATATGTATACATAATAGCGTAATATAATATTTAGCGTTATATTCAGAAGTTAACGATATCAAAAAGTTACGATGACAAAACCACAGCAACAACAACGTAAAATAGGTGTCTCCCCAATGCCTTAAGTAAAGTGCTATTAAAACATTATATACAATTCAATTCCACCAAAATTCGAGTCAAGCCACAATTCGATCCCAAGCAATTAAATAAAAACTACAACAACAACAACCACAATACTACCTCTGCTTACGCAGCCCCACGCTTCAGATCATGCATGTCCGCCAAGCCACAGTTCGATCCGTTCACTTTATGTTTACATCAAGTTTCACTACACTTCTGGAGCAGCGTCTCAAAGGCGAAGCAATTAAATAAACAACAACAACAACTGTTACCTCATAACATAATTTTTATTTGTAAATATTTGCCACGTCGTTTGGTTCTCACACAATTTGTCAGAATTGCATTTATTCTATTCATTGCTGCATTCCAGCATATTTTCACTTAAATATCATTTACTGCATGCCGGCCAAAAGTGTGAGAACCATCCGCAGTGCAAATCAAGGTGTCACGTAACACTTTTGTTTGCGCTGGCCAAGGAACGCAGTCAAAATTTGTCTACGCAGCGTCGCTTGGCCAGGGCTACAGTTTCCCACGCTACACTTTTATGTTAGCGGCTGTGTGTTGTAAATTTTAACTATATATTGAAAACCCTTGAAAATAAACAGTCAGTCAGAATTTAAAGCTTTGTGTTATTGTTTTACTTTTGACTCGCGTATTTACCAACAATTCATCCTGGTTCAAGTGCCAGAGTTGAACTCAACCCTTCCACACTCATCTCCATCGGTTCAAGTGCTGAGGTAGACAACTACAACATTACTTCTGCTTACGCAGTTTCTGCTTAGGCAGCCTCTGCTTAGCAAGCTGTCACCCGCGAGCAAACACATTTCCACAGCTCTGTATCGTAAATGCAAAGATTAAAACTACAACAACTACAGCTACAACAGCATACTTCCTAAATTTCCTAAAAAATAACTCCACTCACCAACCCTATGCGTGACACAAGCAACAGTTCGCATTCTCCAATAAACAATACGAACACAGACCACAATTATTTGCACTCACTCTTGTCACTTATTGGTCTCCCAATACTCACACATCATAACGCGCGTCGCTCCCCTACGGAAGCTCTATACTTCTCCCTCTCCCTGCTTCCTCACCATCTCCTCAACCGACCGTCGGTCCGACCGACCGACTGATCGTCTGTCTTTCCGCCAGACGCCAGCCCTCAGCTTCCAGCCTTCAATCCTCAGCTCCAGCCACCAGGAAATCCCGGAAAATTCCACTGAAAGTCTCCAAATCCCCACCAAAAAATCCCCACAAAAAGTCCACAAATCCCTACAAAAAATCCCCCAAAAAAATCTCATAACAAAAACCCCTATCTTGCAACTCCGTTTGCCACTCACATCTTCTCTCTAACTCTTACACACGCTACTACCACTGTCTCACTCTTACACACACACAAGGCCCCTTTGGAGGTGCCTCCTCCGAAATACACAGGAGTTGCCATTGTCACCGAACATACATATTCCTATCACTGCCCAAGTATTGATCCCTGAGGTATGTGAGGGTGGAAGTCGCAGTCTCATTTCCACACCACAGAAACCACAACGAGTGTGATGCTTATTTTTATACCATACACCCGAAGGGAGTACGGTATATTCACTTTGTTCTTCCGTTTGTAACGCAGAGAAGGAGACGAGATAGATATAGAAAAGTATATATATTCTTTCTCAGCGTCAACTCCTGAATCGATTTAGCCCTGTCCGTCCGTCTGTCTGTATGTTTGTCTGTCTGTTGAAATCATGATTACGAGAGAACGAAAAGAGATATCGCGATGAAATTGGCACAAATTTTTCTTGTTATGTAGGGCTGTTTGGGATTGGAATTTGGCGAGATCAGTAAACAGCCTCGCCTGCTTTACATACGGAATGTAAAGACACCTCGTTTCAAAAAATGTTATACCCTGAATATTTTATAAACCGTGTGAGATATTAAGGTATAATTTTATTCCGGAACATATAGTCATTACTAAAACGTTCGAAAAATGTGGGCGTGCCACTCCCACTGATAACAAGTTGGCAATATCTCATGGAAGGTATAAGATATTGATATGTAATTTTATCAGGATTTATAGAGAAGCATTACCAGTAAGCGTGCCAAAAATGGACGTGCCACGCCCACTCATACAAAAGTTGTCAATATCTTGTAAACGGTATAAGATATTTACACGAAATTGTATCACGAGTTTTTTTTTTTTTTTTTTTTTACATTACAAAAACGTTTGCCTGAAATGGGCGTGGTACGCCTACGTATAAAAAAGTTGTTAAGTGGCGAAATTATAATTTTTTCAGTTACTCGGGTGTAGGGTATTTAGATTTCGGCCAGGCCGAAGACAACACTTCTACTTGTTTTGTAATCTCATCTACAATAGAAGTTTATTATTTGAACAATTTTTTTGTTTTTTATAGCAGATAGAACCAAACTCTGGGGATGCCCCTATCCATGCAAAGCATTCGTTGGTTTAGAGGGAAAAGGTTAGTGGGAAGGGGAAAGTGGAAGTAGTGTCGATTTACACCTCTTTTAAAAGCATTGACGTTATAAGTGGGTGGGAAAACATGCGCAGGGAGACTATTCCACAACTTAACTGCGCGACCGAAAAACGAATTCTCGCGGTAGTGGGTAGTGCGTTGGAACGGGATCGAGACGTAAAAGGGGTGCACCGCTCTGGAAAGCCGAGTAGATCTGTTGAATACCTGAACCGAAGGAATCAGGCTGGCTACTTCAGATGAACAATTACCATTAAAGTAACGGTAAAATAAGGTTACACACCCCACATCCCGACGACATCCCAAAGTTTCAATAGAGCTGGATACCCTACTGTCCCCTATACGTTTTATCGCACGACCTTGTATACGGTCCAGAAGCTGAAGATACGTTTTCGAAGCTCCCGACCAAATATGCGAGTTGTACTCCATTTTCGGCCGCATATAAGTGGTATAGACACAACGAAGGTCGGTTGGAGTGAAGTATTTCTTGCACCGCTTTAAAAAGCCTAAGCACTTGGCTGCTTCTTTCGACACATCAAAAATGTGATCGTTCCAACGAAGATCGCATTGTATTGACATGCCCAGAACATCAAGAGCCTCCGACTCATTAATATCTACACCACCCATATTTAAAGGTGGAAAGTTGTCGCCCGCCAGACGCTTGTGGGTCAACAAACAGCATTGGGTCTTCCGCGCATTAAAATCGACCCGATTCGCTCGACCCTACTCATGGATTTTGTTAAGGTCGGATTGGAGTGTGCCATTCATATTTCTGCGTTTTCTAGTCATCTCCAGAATAAAGGGACGCCTGGAGAATGAATATGAATGACAAAGGCTGCTGTCATCAGCAAACGAGTAAACGGGGTTTGATGTCAATGAGAGAAGGTCATTGATAAAAATGAGACAAATAGTTTGAGACAGGACCGAACCCTGCGGAACTCCATATGTTGACGCGCACTTTCTCAACATATGGGCTGAAATGCCATCCGGTCCCGAGGATTTGTTGACATTGAGGTCTGCAAGCACTCTTTTAACAGCTCGCGTTCGAAAATGCATCTTACGCATAGCATGAGATACACCATCGACCGCGGACAGTGGTTGGCTACTCTCAGGAAGAGAGCAGTTTTCAGCAAACATTTTAGCTAATAAGTTTGCCTTATCAACCGAGTGAGTGAAGATCTGATCATCCTTGAGGAGAGTTGGAATGGACGACCGCGTCTCCTTCACTCTCCCTACGAACGACCAAAAGTTCTTGCTACCCTTATGGTAATCAAGAACTCTGCGTCTAAGGCGCTGTTCGTAAAGAAGTTTTTCGCGCTTTAGAGTGGCATTGCACCTATTTCTGGCCTGATTGCGCAGCAATTTAGTATCAGCAGTTTTGTTTAAACGCCAATTCCTAAATGCTTCCTCTTTAGACCTGACTGCTTGTCTGCAAGTCGCATTTAACCAGGAATGGTCTTTTGGTTTAATGGAAATTCTTTTATTGGGTATGAAAGACCTCATACCAAATAAAATTATATTTTCTACCAATTTTGCTGCAGCATGTATGTTTCTATCCCTGAAACACAATTGCCAATTGAAACGGCTGAAAAAGGAGTTCAGCGCATCCCAATTAGCCTTCTCATGAAGCCACACTGTCTGCTTCCGAGCTGGCTGGTGAACGGATTGAAGACTAGAATATGGGAAGGTAGCAGAAATTGTAGCGTAGTCCGAATTACAAAGAGGTGCTAGAACATTCACATCATACTTGCTGTGATGTGAAGTTCGAACAAGTAAAAGTATTGTCTTTGGTCAGGCCAAAGTCTAAATACCCTACAACCTAGTAGCTAAAAAATTATAATTTCACTACTCGGAAGAACAAAGTGAATATACCCTCATACCTTCGGGTGTAAGGTATAAAAAAGGAAATAAAATATATTAAAATATAATATATGCTCTTTTTTGGTAAGCTTATTTATAATGGTTCCGGATACATCATGATAAAATTACATCTCAATATTTTATTCAGTTCATGAGATATTGCCAATTTTGTTATTAGTGAGCGTGGCACGACAATTTTTTGCGAGCATTTTAGTAATGGCGCTATATGTTCCGGAATAAATAGATACCTTAATATATCTCACAGTTTATGAGATATTCACATTATAACATTTGTTTAACGAGGTGCCTTTATATCTGTATGTAAAATAGCCACTTCTTCGCTTGATACTCCCTTCGGGTGTAGAGTAAAAAGGTACATACTATTTTGGTTTTGGCCATCAACGCACGGAAAGTGCGTTGGTTCCTTCACTAATTGAGTAAAATTATTACACTCATCAAATAACTCCACATATAAACCCTCGGGTGTTGTGTGACTCGAATGACGTAGCCCCTTGGAAGTATGAACATTGTAATCACCAGCAACAACAATTTCACTGTTCGGATACGATTTCAGAATTTTAAAAATCGACTCAGAGGGACTTGGTACTGGTGATGAAAACAATGGCAGTAAATAGTACCCAGGCATGTGAAAATCCAGTGGATCTGCATCCTCAGACACCTGGGTATCACCTAGTGCCATTACATGAGGTTGGTGGGTACAAGTATGCGCATAGACCGCGAAAAAGCCCTCAAGCCACGTACATCAATGGAATCTATGCGGAATTTTGTCATCGCCACATATAAGGAAGTGTAAGGTCAGCTGTACAAGCGGTCACGCGTACGTCGCAAGCAAAGCAAAAGGCGACAAGACAAGTGTTATGCCTTTATCTTGTCGCGCTTTAGCCCACGGTGCACTCACACCCGCCTGCACATCTAAAGGGTCCACGATAAAGGAGGAAGAGTGGAAACAAACGAAATTTCGAGCTTTACCGCGGAGAGCGTAAATAGGCGTACGTCGCAAGCAAAGCAATACGCGACATGACAAGTTTTATACCTTTATCTTGCTGCGCTTCAGCCCACGGTGCACTCACGCCCGCCTGCACACCTAACGGGTCCAGGATGAAGAAGAAAGAGTGCAAAGAAACGAAATGCCGCGCTTTACCACGGAGAGCATAAATAAGCCCTTCGCTTGGTTCTCTGCATTCCGTTAGATTGAATTTGTTTAATTTTATTATTGTTGCATGCTATTATATAATTATATTATTGGGTTTGGTTAATGTGCACTGTGTTTCCATTTTCTTGTGATGTATGTGTTTCTATTTTCTTGTATGTGTTACTTTTTTCCGCGAGCACTCGTCGTGAATAATGAATTGTGGTGGGAAGTAACATCCACCTTCGCCCGTGGTCAGAGCATAACTCCAGCTCGCTACCGGGAGAGCCTGGACGATGACATCATCGTGATGGACGATGACATGACGCAGATTTCAAAAACCCAAAGAACCGTTCAAACTATATTTGTTGGCTATCCAGAAGTTGATGCAGCATGCGGGATACCCGGAACAACGACTGTAACGAATCTAAATTTGTATTCTAAATTTGTATTCTGATTACCAATGGTACATACGTAGAAGGGATTTCTCTTCCACCCGCGCCTTTCACATAGCTGCAAGCTCATTGCCGACTGTGGCACCGACGGGCTCACGAGGATCTCGGAGTTTCTGAGGAAGGAATTACAACTTTTCGAAGGAATGTGCGGCATTACAAACATCACCGAGCATCGAATTATCATGGCCGACGACCACCCTATAAAACAACGATATATACCACGCAACCCGGCTATGTAAGAAATAATTAACGCAGAGGTTAACAAGCTACTCGGGAAGGGGTGCATCGTGGCGTCGCACAGCCTATACAGTGCAGTTCTAGTAAGAAAAAAGACTGGGGCGTGGCGGCTCTGTATCGATTACCGGCAACTTAACAGCAGGTTTTTTGGATCGGCTGCGGAATGGCAAGTTCATAAGAAGTCTGGATTTAAAAGACGTATACTGGCAAATCCCCACGGAGGCAGAGAGCCAGAAATATCGTTTTCACAGTACCAAGTCGCGGTCTCTTCCAATAGCGGGTGATGCCATTTGGTCTCCATTCCGCCCCAGCAACATTCGAACGAGTATTGGACAGAGTTATTGGGCCCGAGATAGAGCCTTCCATCTTCGCGTATTTAGACGACATAATTGTCACCGGTATAACACTTGGCGAGCACATAAGGAACCCACAAGAAGTTTTCCGTCGTTTGAGACCCGCCAACCTAAGCATCAACCCAGACAAATGTGAGTACTTCCGAACAAAAATCAAGTATCTTGGGCACGTGGTGAGCGAAGAATGAATGTTCCCGGATGTGGTAGCCGTCCGAATAAGATAGCTGTCATCTACGAGCTTGAACCGCCGCGAAATATCTGTGAGGTGCGTCGGTTTCTGGGAGTTGCGTCATGGTACCGCCGTTTTGTGCCAGATTTCGCAAAAATCGTCCAGAAACTGACATCCCTATTGAAAAATGGAAACACTGGAAATGGGATAAAATCCAACAGAGGGCCTTCGACGAGCTTAAGACCAGGCTGACAGAAGCATCCGTTTTAGCATGCTCGGACTTCACGAAGAAGTTCACATTACAAACAGATGGCAGCGATCCCAGTCTGAGCACGCTTCTTACCCAGGACATAGAAGGCTCCGAAGAGATGATAGCCTTTGCTGGCCGGCATTTAAACGGTGCCGAGAAAAACTACATGTCGACCGAGAAGGAGTGTCTGGCCATCATCTGGGGAATCCGAAAGACGCGACCATACATTGAGGGCTATGAGCTCATAGTCTTGACAGATCACCTTTCGCTGAAATGGCGGAATTCTATCACAAGTCCAATGGGCCGGATTGCCAGATGGGCCCTTGAACTGCAACAATATGGGCTTACGATTCAATAGCGGAGTCGTAAACATAACGAGTAACCATGAACGAGGACGCAGGGCAGGATTGTGCATGGCTAGAAAAGAGAAAGCAGGGAATACTAAAGGCACCGAATAAATACCCGGACTATACGGTCGTCGATGGACAGTTATATCGGCACCTTCCACATAACACAGACGACAAAGATTGTGCTCCCTGGAAGCTCTGTGTGGCCACTTCATCGAGAGATCGTGTTTTAAAGAAAAGCCACGACAGCCCTTGCGCCGGCCATCTAGGGATCCGTCAAATAGGATTGCAAATCGATATCACTGGGCGGGAATGCTCCGCGATATCAGTCGTTACGTCAGGAATTGCGACTCATGCCAACGATATAAGGCAAGCCAACAGGCAGCCGTGGGAGAAATGTTCACAAGGATTCCTGAAAAGCCGTGGGCCACTCTATGCTCGGATTTTGTTGGGGCACTACCGCGCTCCAAAGATGGGAACTTAATATTGGTGGTGTTTTTCTCCATATTCTCCAAATTGACAGAGATGGTGCCTTTGCGTAAAGCTACCACTGAGACATTGATTAAGGCGTTCCAAGAGCGAAACCTGGCCAGATACTGTGTTCCTAAAGTGTTCGTCAGTGACAATGGGACGCAGTTTACCAGTCGCAGCTTTCAACGATACCTTGGGAACGATATTGGGACCAAACAGCAATTTATTGCTCCGTCCACACTCCAGGAAAATCCGACGGAAAGAGCCAAGGATTAGTAAAAACCATGATAGTACAATTTGCTAAGGGTCAACACAAGAACTGGGATGATCTTCTACCGCAGATCTCACTCGCGGTCAACACTAGTGTTTCAGAGTCGACGGGTTATAGTCCTGCGTTTTTGACGCAAGGCAGGGCAATGAAGTTACCAGGAGACTTGTTTTATGAGGTGACACTGGGTAGCGGTGCCGTGCATCAGGAACCAACAGCGACAATAAAGCAACTACAGGAAATTATTAAAATAGCACGACATAACGTAACGCGGGCAACAAATTTCCAATCTCGGTACTATAATCTACGCAGGCGCAACTGAACACCACAGATCGTCCAGAAAGTACTAGTTAAAGAGCACTATATGTCAAAGGCTACCGAGGACTTCACAGCGAAATTATGACCGAAGTAATCCGGCCCTTATACAGTTGTCGATTTTACCTCGCCAGTAATTGTACAAATTCGGCCACCGGGGAGCCCAAAAATCCGCACGGCCATTATCAGTGAAATTAAAACCTTCCATCCGACTGACGTTACTGACTGCCCACCTGACCCAGCAACGCACTAACACTTCCTTTTTCTTTTCCCACTAGAAATCACGCGTGTGCAAGCAGCAACAAGAGAGCATTGCTAACGAAGAGAAGTTCCGGTGTTCCGCCAAAAAATTCAGGCGACGGATGCTGGAAGAATCCGGTAAACGGCGCCGCCTACAAACCCTTGACGGCAGTCTTGAGGACCCACAACGCTCAAGGGGTGGACATAAATACACAAACAACCGGTCACCGTCACCAGTGGGCGCCACGTACTATCGTGCATGGGTACAATTCGAACAGCTTTACCCGGCTACTCGCCCCGCTGAAGATAAGTCAATACCAGCCATGAGGGCCATCGAAACAGCCAAAGACAAGCAGCAGTGGAGTCCGGAAGCCGTTTTCCATGAAAAGGCCATGGCGGTAACGTGTCAGGTAGGTATAATTAGACCACCATCAGAGGTGGCTACAACGTCCGTAACAGCCCCTGATAGTGTTCAGACTCACACCGAGGGTTGCAGCACCACGGACACAATAGAGAAGAAGCGCATAGCAGGCGATGGTAAAATCGCACCAAGAGTATTCGTGTATCCACAGGGCGAAACGGCATTAGAATTACCACCGATGATTATGCACGTTTGTCCCCAGGACGATTCCTCAATGACACCGTAATCGAGGTTTTCCTACAGTGGCTGTGGCTTGAAGGACTCCCCGAAGCTTTCCGCAAGGACATATTTGTGTTCTCCGCAAATTTCCTGGCGTGAATGCGAGCAAAACAAGGGGAAACCGCAACGGAGCGTCACCAAAGTGTAGCATGCTGGACAAAGGGGGTGGGCCTTTTCATCAAATCGCTGGTACTTGTGCCAGTAAATGAAGACCTGCACTGGTATTTAGCCTTCATCCGTTGGTCGAACGTAGCAGCTCACGATCCATCAAAAACCAGCGTCCAACGATCAGCAATATTAGTACTGAAGTTGTTCCCCAGCAGCCAAATGGGACATACTGCGGTGTATACCTGCTGCGGTTTGCAGAAACTCTACTATTGCACACCGCACACGGCTGTCTGGACATACCATTCGAAGCGTGGTGTGGTCAAGAGGACATTTTTAGGAAAATCGACGTATTGCATGACTCTGCGGTCGCTAAGCGATGCACACAACGCAGCTGCGATATAGTAATAAGTCCGGCTACCAGACATGTCCACCAGCACTGAAAGCTCTTCCAGCAGTGGAAGCGACTCCGACATCAGTACTTCGTCCAGCAGCAGCGACGGTGAAAGCACTTCTTACAGCGACAGCTATATGCGATCCAACACCGACTGGAGACGGAAAGCAAAAACTACGTCGTCTCCAAGGCGAAATCCACGACTGAAACCCAGCCGTCTGTCGACCCCCACCAAGAGGGTTCAAACCCACTCCAACCCAGTACAAACCAGGGGTATCCTTGTGAAGAAGGTCACATGCACCGACGACGCTCCGACTGGACCATGGTCCGATCCGGATGGACGAATGTTCCAGGAACCGATCCTGTGCCTGATTAATGCCGAAATACGGGAGGCGTGGCATAAGAGGGCCAGGCGTAAGCGCCGATATTTCCTTAGGAAAAAAAACAACAATCGAATAAAATTCCAGGTCTGTCGCACGAGCAACGTTCGGGTGACAGAGTTGGCCCCCGAGGAATAAGGAGGAAGTGTGAGGGTGGAAGTCGGAGGCTCGTTTCCACCCCACAGAAACCACATCGAGACCCACCAAGTGAGATAATCATTTTTGTTATAAATTCATTTACACCAATAATTTATGAATTGAAGAATTGTTTTGAAGTTTTGTAATTTCATTTATTTTGATCTGAAGTATTTAGTTCAATACACTGTTCATCTTTGAACCTGTCCTGTATGTTATCTGGGGGAAAATTAATTTATTAGCTAACAAAGGGTTGTACTGTACGAAAAGCGTATGCCAAAACAGTACATTAAGTACGTAGCATAAGTACATATTTTGCAACACGTAGCATATCAGTGCAATCCTGCTCGCGGAATGGGGAGGTATATTCATGAGGAGTATGTTCATGAGGAGTATAAAAGCTGAAGTCAAACTGGAGACGAGGATTTTTGGAGATCAGCCAACAGCGAGTAAGTCGTCAAGCTGCAGACTCAAGTAACACTAGGACAGGTCTTCGGTGAACAGACAGCAACAGAGACGAACAGAGGCGAGCCGAAGCCTTACAGGTCTTTAGTGAGCAGACAGTAACAGAGGCGCACAGAGGCGAGCCGGGGCCTTGCAGGCCTTCGGTAAGACATGCAAAGCAAGAGACGGGGAGCAGTGGCTGCGGATATATTGAGAGTAGACGGCGGAGCTACCGAAGAAAAGGATTCTGGATTTTTTTTAAAGACGCAGGCTGAACCAACACGTCTCTGTTGGTTGCTGGTGATTGATAAGAACAGCTGGCTCTTAAATCAGATGCACTGTACCAGACTTTGTAATAAAAAAAAGGTTCCTTGTATCAGGCACTTTAACTAGATACAAAGTAATAACACAAAGATGGACGTTACGTGCGGCACTTGAACCGAACTCAGTTGTAATCGATTTATTGAATAATTTTGTCTTAATTATATACAAAAGAAGGAATATTTATACAATAATACATTTACAATAACAAAAGTGCATAATACCTACAATTGGTGCAAGAAATTACTTTGTTTTTAATCAATGTTCAAATTCAAAAATTCACCTCAGCTTATCGTGCAGTTCATTGCACAGGAAACAGTCGCCGCCTTGACAATAGCGTCATGTTACCACGATGAGTGTCGATCCGCAAAAATGGATCAGGCGGCAAGCAAGTAAGATTTTAGCAAATTATTATTTTGTGCATAATTTTGGCTCATTGGCGCTATCAAATTATTGCCAATGCATATTTGATAGGACCCCACCGAAAAAAAATTTAACGCTGCTAGGAAACGGAGCGTGAATTGTATAGATGTTTGGCGAGTAGCATGTGGCTCCAACTCTTCGATCAAAGTTTTGCACACATATTTATTGAGCCTGAATTTTGTTTTAAATTCCGACTCATTTAAAGTAAACGGATCACTACAATAGCGAAGTAACTTTGAGTCGCGGGGGTTTATATTCTCACTTTTGTCTGGAAAATCTAACAAAACAAGAATTCCTAATTCCTCCATTTGTTTTATATTTATTTATTATTTATATTTTCTTCTATATTAATTTATTATTTATTTTTTCTATATTTATTTATTATTTATGTAGTGTCGTCTTCAGAATATGTAACTGTCAACAACTGTTTGGCACTTGACTATTTAAATATAAATTTAAACGAAAAGAGCTTTTTTTGACAGCCAGAATACCTATATTGACAATTAGCTAAAAAAACAGCGCTAAAAAAACAACTAAAAGTTGACAGCGAGAATAGCTCTGTTAGTCTGAAGAATATTTTCTCAATACTTTCTTTATGTTCTTCTATGGTTGTGATACTACTAAAATACTACACAAATTTTGTTTATGAAATCTCTTAGTACGGAATTCATGAGCCGTTGAAATGTCGACGGCAAAGGCATCCAGCAAATTCGCAGTGCCCTAATAGAGTTGAGAAGGCTGTTTTTTTCTGTCTTCGTCCGCAATTAGGATCTGGTGAAATCCTTTCGCTAGGTCTAGGATGATGAAATATTGGGCTCTGCGTAGTTTTTGAAGAATGTTATCTATATTTGGTATTGGGACTTTATTACTTACTGTGATTTCGTTCAAGACTCTATAATCAATTACGATTCTCCATTTTTTCTTGCCTGAATTATCAGTTTTCTGGGTACAATCTATAACGGATTTCCGTAATAATTCCCTACTCTAACATTTCTTTCATTTCTCTATTTATTTCTGTGTCATGAATTTGTATATAGTTTAGAATATACCGGCTTGTCTACTGTAGTGACAATCTCGTTTTGAATCTCATGTGTGTGACTAACAGAGCTTATTTATAAATTATCATGCAAAAGATATAAAATCCGAAGACGAAGCTTTCAAACAAATAAAAAAATACCATCAACTAGAGACAAATTAATATAGAAATTAATATATTACAAAAACTTAAGGAAACTCATTCAGAAATACATAAACAACTGCGACATATACAACAGAGCGAAGTATGATAGAAAACCCCTAAAACCAAAATTATTTTTGACAGAAACATCAACGGACGTTAATCAACTAATTCATATGGACGTTTGCACCAACAAAAGACATAGTTATACAATATAACATTCATAGACAAGTTATCTAAATATGCAATGTAATATGCAAATATGCAATCTAAATATCCAATCTCTTATTGGAAGACAGAAATAGCATCACAATAATTAAAAAAAAAATCAGAGTGTATCTCTCTCTTAGAAACAAACCAAACAAAATCATAACAGACAACCTATTCAATTCAGTAAATATCAAAGAGTTCTTAAGACAGGAAGACATCAATGTACATTTTACCAAACCCAATAGCCCCACAACGAATTCAGATGTAGAAAGATTACGCCGTGCCATTTCCGAAAAAGTTATAGCATTAGAATCGGAAAAGTCTCCATTATCACCTCAAGAAAGGGTTTTTAAGTGCGTATCTTGGTATAATAAATCCATCCACTCGACAACAAAAGCAAGACCCATAGACATAGCGGAATGAAAAGTTGACAAAGAAAAAATTGCAAAAATTTTTAACACAAAAAAGCGAAGAATAGAGAAATTAAACGCAAATCGCGAAACTTATGAAAATAATGCAAGAGAAGGATATGCAAAGAACTACAAGGCACTCAAACATAATACGAACCAAACACGAACTTAGATATCGAAAAATTAATTTGGAACATTAAAAGACAAAATACATTTTCAGGCACAGTTGACACTGACGATATAGCTACTGACTATACTACTGATTACAACCTGGATAACAGCAATGCTAACGATAGAGAAAATAGAAGAAAACAAAGGATTTGCAGAAATTAGACTGGAGAACATCGACTTAATCCAAGATTACCACAAAATTTTACATATCATAAATCCAAAGCAAATAGAAAACGTAATTAACAATCTAGAATACAGCATTAATATATCCATACCAAAACAGTAAACTCTTGTACAATGAACTTAATTCAGTTGAACGGTAAATACAAACCTTGCTACCACATAGGGATAGACCACTAAAGTGGTTATGCGGAACAATGGACGATAACGATCGAACCGACATACAAGAACATTTCAAAATAGTAGACGAAAAAAACCACAATGCAATAACGGCTTTGAACAAAAACATATAAATCAACGATCATTTCAACAAAACATTCGAAACTTTAAAAACTGCATTAGAAACAGATAAGTTCAGGATCATAGAAAAATTCCAGGACTTAAATGATATATATGATAGAAATTACAAACAACTAATGCACTTGGGCTATCTACTAAAAATTAAAACTATGGCAACAAAATTAACTATGACAAGCAACATACTGACAGAAGAAGAAATAGTTAAATACGACATAAATATAGACCGATTAAAACAAGCCACAGCACATTTTAAAAACAATGAGATCATATTCATTATCCAAATCCCCAAATCCATTATATCAGTCCCGAGAACTCTACTGACTTCCTTAACAAATAATAATTTCGACATGTTAAAAAATATTTAATAATCAAGAAATTATAATACTAAATCATAAGAATTTTGAATATAATACTGACGGTAACTTAATATACCTAAAAGTATCAAATCTCTGTATTTTTAAAAATAATTGTATTAAAATAAAAACAATCAAACAGAGATCGACGACATTGAACCAGGTTTAATTATAACAAAAAAAAATCTGTTAACATAGTTCTTTTAACTCAACCTGTGACGAAAGATTTATTTAATTTAATTTATAAGTAAATTGTAACCTTTTTGTCTTACTAATAAATTTGTTATTTTATTTTTCTTAAGTTCGGGATTAGCTGAACTTTAAATCTATATGTTTTTTATAAATTTTATTTTAGAAAATAACGCAATAATAGGACCATACTAACACTAGTAACAAATTTCACATTCTTCATATACTTTAAACACAGAAGTAACTCCATACTCCTAGAAATAAATACGAAAACTCAGGAGAGTTTCCAATCAAACGGTAGGGTTTATATCTAACACTAAAACCAACCACCTAACAAATCCCATACCAATAAATTCGAAACTTTAATTTTCCCACATCTAAAGTTTAACAACCCTAACATTACAACAACAACCCATATTTATTACCAAATCATATTACATTTCTTTAACATTAAGCAGCTAAAGTATAACAACACGTTGTTTCAAAACCAGTTTAACCCTAACATTACAAATCTAACCCAGATTTATTACCAAATCATATTGCAGTTCATTAACACTAAATAATTTCTTGGCTAATAAGATTCATTCAACACCCAAATTTGCAACTCATGCACTTTCCCACAAAAGCTATTACAGAAACAAAGAAGTAAGAACAAAAAGAAAGAAGAACAAGTAAAAGTGTTGTCTTCGGCCTGGCCGAAATCTAAATACCCTACACCCGAGTAACTGAAAAAATTATAATTTTGCCATTTAGCAACTTTTGTATAAGTAGGCGGACCACGCCCATTTCGAGAAAATGTTTTTGTAATGTCTCTAGATACTGCTAGATGGAATTACGTATTAACATTTTGAACCGTTTATGGGATATTGACAACTTTTGTATAAGTGAGTGACCCCGCTTTTTTTTGTACGCAAATTGGTAATACATGTAGATACCTCGTGATAAAACTACGCGTTAATATCTTATACCGTTTACAAGATATTGACAACATTTCCATTAGTGGGCGTGCCCATTTTTGTCAAGATTATTGATAATGCCCGATACCTCGTGGAAAAATTGCATCACAATATATTATACCGTTCATGAGATATTGCCAACTTTGTTATGAGTGGGCGTGGCACGCCAATTTTTTTTCAAACGTTTTAGTAATCACGCTGTATCTTCCGGAATAAAATTATACCTTAATATTTCACACGGTTTATGAAATATTCAGATTAAAATATTTTTTGAAACGAGTTGCCTTTACATTCCGTATGTAAAGTAGGCGTGGATGTTTACCGATCTCGCCCATTTTCAATCAACAGCTCTACATAACAAAGAATATTTGTGCCAAATTTCATCGCTATATCTCTTTTCGTTCTCCCGTAATCGTTTTTTTAAATCCTGGATAAACCAATCCTGGATAAACCAAGGTTATAACTCCAAGCGCAGCATCGAGACAGATGGCGTCCGAGCGGGGACCCAATTAAGAAATTCACCGAACGGAATAAAAAAGGCAAGTATAACCCTTGAGTCCACAACATCGATACCCCTACGACACGCTCAAAATGACTACGATTGGTTGGATCTACAACTTGAGTGAGGGACAACTCTAACTAGTGGCCGATAAATTTGAACTGGAAAAGGACGGCACGGTACAGGAATTGAGGAAGCTACTCTCGTACTTTGTGAAGTAAAAAAACATTCAGAAGACACCGAGAAATTTTTGCGAAATCCAATCGAATTTATTGAACGCGTCGACGTATTAGCTGTCGCCTACAATCTAAACATAAATCTCCTTCCCCGAACGATGCTCGAACTTCTGAGAGATAAGGCACTCACCTGACTGAGGAATAATAATCGCCATTGGGACAGCCGAGGCAGTTTTAAACAAGATTTCCTGAAATTCTTTTCACGACTGCTACGATGAGTCTAAGTAACTGGAAAGAATATTCAGGAATAATGAAAGCAGTTACCAACCGTATAGTAAGAGAAAATATTTCACGAATTTTGCCGAATTGACAGTACTTGCCGAGGATCTGAAGTGCTTGCATGCCGATGAAGAGAAGGTAATGCTAAGTAATATACGACATGACGACAGAAATTTTGTTACACAGATCGCCAGTGACCATGTGAATCCGAAGACTTGTCGTAGATGCGGGCAGAAAGTCACATTAAACGCGGATATCGCAATCCGGAGTTGGCGTTTTGCTGGCAATGCGGTCGGAAAGGGATAAAAACTTACGAGTGCTGCTCCCAACGTCTGCGAAACGGAGGCGGAGTTCATTAAAATAGAGGCGAGATGAATTCCGAAACTGTTGCTTCATCTATAGAAGCCCGGGGTAGAGAGGGTGACAACTTTTAATAAACTGGACAGTCTCTCTGATTCGATTTCTAAAATTCTGGAATCGTTCGTATCCGAACAGTGACAGTGAAATTGTTGTTGCTGGTGATTTAAATGTTCATAATTCCAATCGGCTACGTCATTCAAGTCACACAACACCCGAGGGTTTGTATGTTGTGTTATTTGCTGAGTCCAATAATTTTACTCAATTAGTGAAAGAACGCACTTTCCTTGCGTTGATGGGCAAAACCAAAATAGACTAGACCTTTTTCTAACTTCACATCACAGCAAGTATGATGTGAATGTTCTTGCACCTCTTGGTAATTCGGAGCAATTTCTTCTACCTTCCCATATTCTAGTCTTCAATCCGCTCACCAGCCAGCTCCGAAGCGGAAAATGTGGCTTTATGAGAAGGCTAATAGGGACGCGCTGAACTGCTTCTTCAGCCGTTTCAATTGGCAATTGTGTTCCAGAGATAGAAACATAAATGGTGCAGCAAAATTGGTAGAAAATACAATTTTATTTGGTATGAGGTCTTTCATACCCAATAAAAGAATTTCCATTAAACCAAAAGACCATTCCTGGCTTAATGCGACTTGCAGACAAGCAGTCAGGTCTAAAGAGGAAGCAGTTAGGTATTGGTGTTAAATAAAACTGCTTATACTAAACTGCTGAAATAGGTGCAATGCCACTCTAAAGCACGAAAAAATTCTCAGCGAACAGCGCCTTAGACGTAGAGTTCTTGAATACCATAAGGGTAGTAAGAACTTTTGGTCGTTCGTTGGGAGGCTGAAGAATCAGACGGGATCATGTATTCCAACTCTCCTCAAGGATGATCAGATCTTTACTCACTCGGTTGATAAGGCAAACTTATTAGCCAAAATGCTTGCTGAAAACTGCTCTCTTCCTGAGAGTAGCCAACCACTACCCGTGATCGTTGGTGTGATCAATCCAATGCGATCTTCGTTGGAACGATCACATTTTTGACGTGTCGAAAGAAGCAGCCAAGTGCTTAGGCTTTCTTAAGCGGTGTAAAAAATACTTCACTCCAACCGACCTTCGTTGTATCTACACCACCTATATCCGTCAGAAAATGGAGTACAATTCGCATATAGGGTCGAGAGCTTCGCGAACATACCTTCAGCTTCTAGACCGTGCTCAATGTAGTGCTTTAAATCTTATAGGGGACAGTAGGGTATCCAGCTCTATTGAAACCTTGGAGCGTCGTCGTGATGTAGGGTGTGTGTCATTATTTTACTGTTACTTTCATGGTAAATGGTCATCTGAAGTAGCCAGCCTGATTCCTCGGTTCGGGTATTTGGCAGAACTACTCGGCTTTCCAGAGTGGTGCACCGCTTTTATGTCGCGATTCCGTTCCAACGAACCACGCATTACCGTGAGAATTCGTTTTTCAGTAGCGTCATTAGATTGTGGAAAGGTCTCCCTGCGCATGTCCTCCCGCCCACTTACAGCGTCGAAACCTTTAAGCGAAGTGTAAACCGTCACTACTCCCTCTTTCCAACTTCCCACTAATCTGTCATCCCTTCGGAACCAACAAATGCTGTGCATGGATAGGGGACATTCCCTGAGCTTGGTTTCATCTGTCATAAAAAAAAAGTTATGACCACCATGGACGCGTGAATACCTTCAGGAACTACAGCAAAGACAGAAATAGCGTAAAAAGTTCCAAAACGTTAAGGAAGTCACCATGGTCATCATAAAAGAAGACAACGAACCACCTCTTCAATGGCCATTGGGAAGAATTCTTCGGACATATAAAGGAAATGACGGTGTCATTAAAGTCGTCGAAGTAAAATCAGAAATAGGAATATGGAAAAGGCCAATTCATCGTCTAGCTCTACTGCCTTGGGAACTACATACGACAAAGGAATCCGAACCAGATTCAACAACTCAGCTAAGAGAACAAGACAATCCAGTGCCAAGAAAATGGAGAAAATACCTATTGTTGTGGTATCCTACCGGTGAAGGACACCCACGACATATAAAATTACACTTTAAATAATATTGTGGTATCCTTCGGTTAAAGGATACCCGCTTTTTAAAATTTTTAAAATTTTAATACTTTTTAAAAATTTAATGCGTCCGCTCTTTATTAAAATTCAAATTAGACTCCTTTCTTAATATTCAAACAAATTACTAGCTAGCTCGGTTGAGCCGGCTAAGTGGGTCAATCGCTGCACTTTGTCCCATTGTGCAATATGCCTTTCTTGCAGAATTGGAATTCTGCTAGAAATTATTGGCTGTTGGGTGGGAGTTTCGCAATTCAAACTTTGATGCCTCGCTTGCGGAACTTGGATTCCGAAAGCGGACTTTTTATTTTCAAAAAAAAAAATGCACTTGCGCAATTTAAATTCTACTTTGAATTTATTGAACTGTGATCGAGAAGCAACCACAGTTTGGCCTAAAAGTATGCCTTCCGAAAAAATAGCTGCAAGCCTCCACGTTGGAAGTATGCATCGTGAAGCGATATTAATTTTTTCTGTACATAGTTATACAGGTGTCGCTTAAAACTAAGTCTCTAAAACTGTTTAATTTAACTCTACCTTAAGTTCTACCTTATTGTATCCGTTGATTGTAGTATTTATAACCCTGTTGCTCATATGGACCGCTGAATGTGTTGTGTTGTCGTGGATGTTGTATGTTTCGTCATGCAGCTCCTGGACTTGTTTCCATGCACTGTCTAGGCTGTACCAACCGCTGTACTTATCGCAGTTGTAGACATTGGTTCCTGGATTATCCTGTTACACTTAGCGAACCAACAGCACCATGAACTCAGACTACGAAAGTATCCCGTCCACCACAACCATCGGTTTGTACTTTGAACTGCATTGCAATCAGAGAAATTAAACTGCAGCCAACTTCATTTCTATTCTCATTGCGTCCTTTCCAATTAACTAATTAGATTCGTCAGGTGAGATCAATTCGCCTTCTGTTTGGACGGAATTTGTGTGCAAAAGTGCAATTGAGCACAATCAAGCTCGGAAGGGATATAGTGTAATATTCGTAGCTGTGGGACTGCAGCCTGGTTCGGCGTTAGAGAAAAGAGATGACTTATTGTCCCGATATAAACTGCATGTGTGGTCTGTTCATTGCCTTTCAGACTCAACTTCCTTCTTCTCAGATTCGAGTTCTACATTCTTGGCGTCATCCAGGAAATTAATTGGTATGCACGGCATTCAAATTTTGGAGTTTTCTGTCGCCGTTGTTGTTGCTGCTTTTATTCCTTAACTTGCGATGTTGTTGTTGCTGACGGTTTTACTCGCTGTCGACGTTGTTGTGTTTTCTTCGTGTTGTTTTGTTGTTGTTGCAATTTTGCAATTTTGGAGCTGGTTTATTGGTGGCCGAACACTGCGATTGTATTGTTGTTGTTGCTCTTGTTGTTTTTGGTGTTGTTGACTTAATTAATAAATGTTGACTCTTTAATAAATATAAATTACATTTCCTTAACTATTTATATACAAATCTATAAAATGGATCCCATTTATTTCACAATTATTTTAATGATTTTAGCTATTTGGGATTTTCCTACTCAACAGAAACTATTTGAAAGTTAACTTGAAGGGACAAGCATGAATCATTAAACTTATTGCTATTATAAAAAAAATTAAAATTAAATTATTTTATTAACCATTAATTTGTAACAATAAATATCCTTAATAATTCAATATTTTCATTTATATAGTAATTAAATATTTCTTATCAATTTGATTACAATATCATTTTGTTCTTCTTTTACTCATTTTAACATCGTTTTTATAAGCAAATTTTCTTGCTTGCTCAAACGATTTTTTTTTTGTTTCTCTCTTTTGTTTCTTTTTAAATTTTACTTTTTTCGTTATTAAACGTTCGCAATTAAACGCGTCGCAAGCATAATGTGCTTGCGGAGTGCAATACCCTAAAAAATGGCTTGAAACAAATCTTCCTCATGTTTGTTTTTTTCTTTTTTTAGGTTTCGGATTTCTTTGCAAGCATAATTTTAACTTCTAAGTGCAATGCACTGAAGGCGGCTTGAAGCAATTCCCCAGGTTTTTTTTATTTCTGGTTTGGAATTTCTTCAGTTTTCAAAAACCTGGGACGTTGCCATTTTGGAGCAACGAGGTAATTTGTACCCTTTCTTGTAAAAGTGTTGTAATTTGCGTTTAAGTAAACAAATTTTGCTTACTGAAACGCACGTAGTTAAAAGTTAGCGGTTAGTTTAAATTAGTTGTGTTAGTAAAATTCTTTTTTTTCATTATTTTTTTCTTTTTTTTTCTTTAACTTTTTTTTTATATTTCATTTTTTTTCCTCTATTTTTTTATTTATTCTACATCTTTCACTCTTTCTGATTTTTTTTTTAAATCAATTACTTTTAACTCGCGTCCAATATGTCTTCCATATTGGTTGGAGTCTTTAAGTAATGTACTGTGTAATATGTATTCACATATTAGCCTGATCTATTTTTTATATTTCCACATTGTTTCGACTAAATTGATATAACCGAAAAATGCGTTTAGACTCTTAGTGACAAATTCTGATACACGATATTTAATTAACATTTTAACTTTATTATTATAGTTTTAATAAAAATTTTTATTATCAACTCTACTAAGTTAAAACCAATAATATTTACAATTTTTATTAAGTAAGCTTCCCCTTTTTTTTTTTTGTAATTTAAATTCTAGTCTACTACGAATTTGTCTTCTTCGATTTTTCACATGTATCGTCATGTAATTCATATTAGCTTGTTTACTTAACTGCAAGCTGTTAAGATTTGTGAAATCCGATGCGAAATTTTGGTTAAAGGCGAAATCATGTCAGTTTTCCCTGGTATATTACTGGTGGAATTCTCTTCTGGTGCCAATCCTTACTTGTGTGTAGGGGCAATGTTGCTACATGTTTCTTATTTTTATCAAAGAATGTAATCCTCTTGTCTTCATTCAACGCATTTATTATGGCGTGATTCCACAAGTTATCTCTCCCAATGATACCATCAGCGGGCACACCTTGTTTAGATGATACTATGTGTAGCTTTAAACCTAGGCGGTGTACGCCTTTGTGATTAAGTACCACGGAGCCTTTAGTGGTAACACAACCACCGAATGCTCCACATAAATTCTTCACGTCATCGGTATTTACGTGTATGTTCCCCCACAATGCGTTTCCTTTTACTAAACTAGTGTCGGCTCCGGTATCAACTAGCAGAATGAGTTTTTTATTTCTGGCCTCTTCGCAAGGCAACTCAATAAAAATGTCATTCATATTAGCTTGCTCCCGGTTAGACACTTCCCCCTCAATCTTCTTATTTTCATTATGCAAGTTACGAACATGAACACTCGCATTCACACCTCGATTTGGCAGCTCAGGTAAAGAAATTCTCTCTTTGTCCACTGTCTTCGTTGTATCTTCCACCTCTCTAGCTTTCTGTAATTTTGCTGAAGTTGGCAACGTATCCACAATCTCTTCAGACGTAGGACTCACTGTTACTTCTTCAGTTATTGAGGCTGGTAACGTATCCACAATCGCTTCCGATGTTGGACTTACTGTTACCACTTCATTTATTGAGTTTCGTAACGTATCCACAATCGTTTCCGATGTCGGACTTACAGTCACTCTCTCATTCGATGAAGTTGGTAACGTATCCGCAATCTTTTTAGATGCTGGACTTACTATTACTACCTCATTTGGCCTTAAGTTACTATTTGTGTAGGGTTCCCAGATTACTAGCCTGTTATGGGCCCTTGCCAGTTTTCCTGGCGATTGCCTTGAAACTTTTCCCAATTTCTCTTCGCCTCACAATCTCGTATAATATGTCCCGGTGTGTTACACCAGTGGCATGTTATTGGATCCCTTCGTTGAGGTCGATTGTCTCTGGCATTGTGTGAAGGGTTTTCCAACCTCCTTTGAGTGAAATTCTGTTGCGTTGGGCCCCAGCGATTACTATTCTTACTTTCGCTTGCACTATTTGTTTGTTGTTGCTGCGTATATCCCTGTCGTCCCCACTGAGGTGGTCCCCGCGACGAGTTCTTATTCTGCATATTCTGCGCCTGCGGCTTCTCGCATCTCCAGTTTGGCTCATGACCGTAAACCAAGCATTTCTCGCAATAAGGTGTATTTTTCCTTATCAGACATTCATCCTTGGTATGGCCTTTCTTGTTGCAGAAACTGCACATAATCTTAAGTTTGGGGTTATCGCTGCGTTCTGCACTCAGGGCACCGTCCCCTTTTCCTGATAAATTCACTCCCATTCGATTACTCGAACGGTATTAATTTGTCGCATTTGGTTGTATTGGGGAACTATTTCTGGGCTGTACATAAGTGGAATCTCCCAGCTCCCATACGGGATTCATACCCGCTATTCGCTTCCCTTGTGTACCTGGCCAACCCCCTTGGCTGAAGTGTGATCTGCTAACAACTTCATACAAATTCAATGCCAGATCTACCAGCTTCTCCAAATTTGTTTCCGAAGAACATACCAGTCTCATCCTCAGGGTAGGGTCCTGTAATCCTAATGTGAAAGTCCTTGTTATTGAGGCAGCTACCTCTTCTCGCAGAGCCTGATCCCCAGAACCCTTATAATGGTCCGATATATAGTCCTCGGCCTGCGTTCGTAAATCAATTAGCTTCTCAGCGAATTCCCTGATACCTTCTCTCGGAGATTGAACAGTCATCTGTATCTCCGCCATCACAGTGTCACGTGATTTCAATGGCAGATACGCTTGTTTTATCGCAGCGTACAGAACTTCTGTCGTGGTGACTTGCTTCCCTCTAAATAGAGTATACGCACTACCGTGAAGCCTCTGTTTCACGCAAGCAATGAAATCTTGCATTTCTGTATTACTGATGCCCCTTGGCATCTTGGCTAATTCGCACCCTTCTATGAACTTGTAGACCTCCCCTCTCAAGTCGGGTGATCTCGTCCCTGAAAACAGAGGTACCAGCCTACTAACAGATTTAGAAATTTCCTCGATACCCATTTTTTCTTTTATTTGTAAAGCTGAAGGAAAGGAAATAGAGTTGCTTTGTTTTGGACTGTTCACTTGGGCAACAGCTTCCTTATGGAGCAGCGTTTGGTCATGGGCCAGCTCCAGCTCTTGTTTTGGAAGCCTATTCTCTTCTTTTAGCTCTTGGAGTCTCCGGCATGCCTGTTCCAACGAGGAGAAGTCCTTCTTACTCCGCTGTCTTGGCGTCCTATCCTCCGCTGACGTAGAAAGTCCTCTATTTTGTAGGCGCTCCCTAAGGTCGTTTCTTTCGGCTTCCAATTCTGCTAATTGGTTCGCTTCTATCTCCCTTTCCGCCAGATGGTTTTTGTATCTGTTTTTTAAATATCCGAATTGTCGTTTCCAATTTTTTATTTCCTCCACGTAGTTCTGGTTCCTATGGTCTACGAAATTTAATAATTCATCTAGAACGGCATCTGCCTGTTCTACCTTTGAATTACTGCTGGCCCTGTTTAATTTGGCTTTAATTAATTCTAAGTTTTCCTTATTATTTATTGTTAAATTCAAATTTAACCATATTTTATCTATAAATCTATCTATTTGTCCTAACAAATCATTATATTCCCTATTTAATATCAAAAATTTTTCTTCCCATTCACTTACTATTTCCATTAAGCTAATTTAATTAGCTTGGCTGCGATTAAAACTGCAGTAGTCAGCAACTCACTTCCTTGTCACTACTGACCTACTTTAATTAACAAAAATAACATAACACGCTGAAATAAATTCAAGGCCAGAGTAAGTGGCCGCATTAAAATCGAGCGTCGAATTTCTTTATTCCTACGGTCGTTCACCGTTCGCTCACTACGCGGAAACAAAAAGTTAACCTTGAAGCAATGATCGCGTTTCAAGGTTTAACCAAATAAAACACCCGAACTCGTGTTCGAATTTTTATAAACAGATGATTTATTTTTATCTAAAAGCTAAATACATTTATTTTTCCTTTCTAAATAAAATTTCATTTTTATTTAACTTCTACTAAGTTTAGATGTACACTTCACTGCACATATTCAATTTATACATTACCTTTTATGGTGTGTTTTTTGTTCACTTTAATATCGGTCAGCGGGGCCAACGAAATAAAATTACTGACACTTCAGGATTGGAAAACGCGTAACAAGACAAAGTTCATTGCGTTAAACTTTGTTAAAACACGCGCGGTATGTTTTTTTTGACAATTTTTTGGGACAAACATTTGGGAAGCAATTTCCACTGAACCCAATGTCCCTTTTCTTAAAATAATTCCCCAAAATCCCAAAATAATTCTGTAAAACATTGAGAGGAATTATTTTTCCCTCTCGTTAGTTTGAGGTGTACAAAAAAAAATCAACCCGGCATAATATGCCACTGGGTCGGACTCTCCTGCAATTGGTGCTGGCTTCAAGCAGGACCAATTCCATTCGAGCTTGTGTTGGTGTAACAATCCCCCCAAAAGCCAGACTCAGAGGACTCAAAGGGTAAAGGAGTCTTGCCCAGGATTGAGTTTTGTTAGTACAAAAAAAAAAAAAAAATTTAATATAAAATTATAACAGATCTTAATAATAATTAATTCATTAAAAATTTTAAAGAAATAGTATTATACGTGCTCGTTATTTTCTGCACTGTATTGTGATTATCACACTTTACATAAAAATTAATAGATTTTCATATTATCTAGAAAATGGAACAGAATACCTCACTAATATTCAACTATTTTCGTGATTATAATTACTAGAAAATATTTCCAATGGTAATATTAAAGTTAATTAAAAAAAACATATTTACAATTATAATTTAAACAGCAATGTTTATGCCTCATCATGAACGAAATTTCAAAATAAAGTAAAATAAAACACAATTATTTTTACAATCCTGATTCAAACAGCAGTGTTTATGGCTCATCGTGTAGTTGTAAACTACTACCAATTGACATAAACAAGCAAACATAATATTTACTGCTACAAATGCAAAAGCGTATTCTATTGGATCTTATTTTATCTTCCTGAAATACTTTGTCGCGTTTCGAACTTCTTCGAAATTTAGATATTGGCACCTGGTCAGAAAATTGATGTATCAATAAAAATTTGGATCGCTATTTTAAATTTTTGGTTGGTGCTGTGGCAAAATCTCATAGCTTTTTTTAAAAAAGAAAAAAAAATGTTGTCTGCAGTAGCAAAATTTATCCTCAAGTAATGTTAATTTTAAAATTTGGTGAATGTTTTCATTTAAAAAAAACAAAGAACTCACCGAAACTTTCCCAAGCTCAGTCTCTCAATCGAAACTTTCCCAAGCTCAGTCTCTCCGCTTCCTTGTTTCTCCGCTTCTTCCTGGCATAAAATTTTTTATACTGCACTAATTTTTTGTTTTCTTTTTAAAATATTTTTACTTTTTCTTTTATTTATATATTTTATTTATATATCATTTCTATTCAATTTTAATTGTATTTAATTTTCACCTCAGCTTTTGAGCTTTATTAAAATTTTCATAATTCTATTCTTTTTCCATTTAAAATCAGTTTCCTTTTTACCTTTTCACTTTGACTTCACTTTTCTTAATTTTCCCTTTTTAAATTCACTTACTAAAAACTTTCTTTAAACTTCCGCGATCATCGGTTCGCGGACCGGCTGCGCCAAATATGTTGTGGTATCCTACCGGCTGCGCCAAATATGTTGTGGTATCCTACCGGTGAAGGACACCCACAACATATAAAATTACACTTTAAATAATATTGTGGTATCCTTCCGTTAAAGGATACCCGCGGCAAAGCAAACACTACTTTTTAAAATTTTAATGCGGAAACGACGTCCGCTCTTTATTAAAATTCAAATTAGACTCCTTTCTTAATATTCAAACAAATTACTAGCCAGCTCGGTTGAGCCGGCTAAGTGGGTCAATCGCTGCACTTTGTCCCATTGTGCAATATGCCTTTCTTGCAGAATTGGAATTCTGC
Source organism: Sicus ferrugineus (assembly GCA_922984085.1). Lineage (NCBI taxonomy): Eukaryota > Metazoa > Arthropoda > Insecta > Diptera > Conopidae > Sicus > Sicus ferrugineus. Next base: position 20,584,345 of record OV277350.1, read on the forward strand.
TAGAAATTATTGGCTGTTGGGCAAGTGGGAGTTTCGCAAATCAAACTTTGATGCCTCGCTTGCGGAACTTGGATTCCGCAAGCGGGCTTGTTATTTTGAAAAAAATGCACTTGCGCAATTTAAATTCTACTTTGAATTTATTGAACTGTGATCGAGAAGCAACCACAGTTTGGCCTAAAAGTATGCCTTCCGAAAAAATAGCTGCAAGCCTCCACGTTGGAAGTATGCAGCATAAGATGACAAAGTACTGTCCTAATAAAGAAACTAGCAATGTTAACTAGATTTAACTGCGCTGGTTTAGGGTGTGCAGATTGACTCACAACACTATCACGCTCACCTATAATCCTGATGTTATCGTTAATCCTTTTGCCAATTATACTAGCGCAACACATTAACATCACGATTATCGATAACAATCTAGGAATATACTTCGAAACAATCGGTACAACCAATTTGATAACAGCAGATGGGAAGATTATTGCTTATTACGACCTGAACCCAATAAGAGAAGAGTTAAACACGTTATTTATAATACTAGAACACATGCAGTTCAATATCTCTGCAACGAACTGCCGCAGGAAGTGAACTGCTCTCCTCTAGTTGATCATTATTTACACGTTGTCACAGATTTACAATAGAACAACAAATTTATTTTAAGGCAACGGAAGAAACGCGCTGCAAGATATAATAGGCAATTTCGCGAACAAGTTATTTGGAGTCTTGGATTCGGACTGCGCTAATGAGGTGTCGGAAACAATAAATAGAATCAACAACACCGAAATCCATGTAAACGAGGTTCTGAAGAAACACACTTAAGTGATAGATTCAACCATAAATACCATAAAACAAGTTCACGAATAAATCAACTCATTGAATGAACCAACACAATTCTGAAAGAAGTCAGGAAGCGAAGCAAGCCAAGAAAGCCAAGATATTCCAGAACTTCATGTCGCTAACACTCCAAATGTCAATCACCATTGTAGACTTACAAGAAGTAAAAAATTACCATACACAACGTTTTCACAGACACGCATCATGGTAAAATTGGTCCTTTACTGTTATTTCGCCACAATTACATCTCAGATTCCCATTAATCCTAGAGCAAATTCCCGTTAATAGAACAAAAACATTTTGATCTTTTTCGAATAATACTAGTTCCAATACAGTACAATAACACCCTCATCAAAGCAGACAACGAATTATAGCCAGAAACAGTCACAGAGATCAATACTTCCCACTAAGTTTGACTGAATTCAAATCATGCAGCTCATTTAAGGAGTCAACTTACATGTGCAGCAAGAAACAATCAAAGTTTAACCTAGGTTCCACCATGTTTTTATGCAAGATAAAATTGCCCAATAACGGCATGTCCAGAGATTGTAAAATCACGACATTACATGACAAATTTCTATGGATTCAACAAAAATCAAGGGATCTACGCCACTAAAGAACTCATTGGAACGACAGCAGTATGCGGAAGAAGCATTTCTCAATTGCAGTTAATCAAGTCAGGCATAATGTCAATTTAACCGGATCGCACTATAAATAATAACCTCATAAGAATTAGAGGGCATCCTATAGTTAACAGCACCATGCATTTTTCATACGCCAAATTTGGAAATTGTTGAAATTGCAACACCTGTCGATATCAGCTAAACCTTAAAAAACAACACAACAACTCATCACAACCAGATTGAGGAACTCATAGTCTTAGAAGATCTTTTGAAATCAAGGGACCTAAGGAATCTTCCCGAACAATTGCAATTTGAAAAATCTCATCACTACGTTGTCAGTTACTCAGCTATGCTGATATCAATAATTATTATGTACTGCCTAACTTGGATAATTGTCTAGCACTGCAAAAAATCTAAAGCTCACATCCGTAGTTCACCGAAAATTAGTGTGCAATCGCGTACCTCTTATTACGTTTACAAATAATGAAGCTTTGGCAATATTTATTGATTTAGATTTATCAAGAGACTTCTTCTTGTAAATATATATAAATACCAGTGTCTTGTAAATATTGTCACACAAAGAGTTCGAAAGTGTTTTCTACAGCCAATTAAAAATCTTCTTTTATTAGTTTCTCTAATGAGCTTAACGTAGTAATGAGTGAATGTTACCCAGATTCTTCTAGTATTGAAGTGACCGTTATAATGGCTACAGTTAAATTACAAGCACTATTAGACCACACTGCTGCAATATAATTGCAGGTAAGTTCTGTTGATACATCAAGTGCGACTCAATGCTTTCTATATTGCAAGTTGGGTTGCGATGGGTCTTCAGGTCAGAATGAATATAAACACATACTTTCCAGTGAGAGTGACCTAGTAAGTGGTGAAAATTTATTAATTTCTTCTACGGTATTACTTAAATTAATAGATGAAGCAACTTCAAAAATTATTTGAGAAAATACAACAACATCGTTTATACGCTTATGTAGACCTATTTTAATACAATTTTGCAAAAAAAAAAAAATCAAAACAAAACGAGAAACTATTACGGAAATTGAAACTCACATTTGTTCTCTTATATTCCAATTGTTCCAAAAGATGGAAAAGTAATATAAATAAGACATCAACTCTTGTTCACCATGATATATGATAAAGCACTACAGGTATTGAGAAAAACACCTTCAAGCTTAACATGTCCAGTATGTCTTGCAAAGCAAATAGAGATGAATGATGATCAATCCACAAAAATTTGCTGTTAGAACTGCGGAATACTGCGTAAGTGAATATACAGTTGTTGGTATTAATTACTAACTCATGGCGCGAATATTATACGTTACAATCCAGTTTTACCCATTGGACAACTTTCTGAGGATGAAGAAGCTCGAAAGCAGAACTATCGGCAACACAGATTGCAACATGCTATAAAGAGTTCAAGACAATTGAACACGTTTTCCACACTTTACTTTATACTTCAGATCCGTACATGTCAAACTTAGGCACTTCTTCAAGAAAAAAGGTAGTGAAATTTGATGCGGAAGCTGCGCAATTACTGGCAGAATCATTTCTTTAAGTCTTATTAATAAAACCCACGAATATAGAAAATTAAAATTGCTTAATATTATACTTCAAAGTTTGTATCATTTTATTGAACTTCTGACCTTCTATACTATATTTTAAACATAGTGCACATATTAACTTTTCTTAAACAATAATATTTCTAATAATTGTATAACGATGTATAACGATGTATAATGATGTAAAATATAAGATATATACTAATGTAACAAGTTAAATATTTCCTTCCTCAGTTGTATAGTTTTACCAGCGAATAAATAAAAACGCAAATAAAAATTTCATTGTTTTTTTCTGTTATTATGTGCATTATTGCCTCTATTATATGTATACCAAATTTCAATAACTTTCGTCAATAAATAGAAAAGTTACAGATTTTGTAGATGATTTTTTAAATCGGTCCCATAGTGCGCCGTTTCAATCAGTTCCGCCCTTTCAATCACTTGCTTCCGACTAAAAGGAGTAACTTTACCCATAGAGGGAATAAGATATAGAGTTCGCATCCAGTGTAAAAGTTTTGTGTCAGATTTTTGTCTGCTTAGGACGTACTAATACGTCCTAGTATCTAAACATTGTTTATCAACATGGGTTGCTATGAATAAAAAAGCATCTAAACATGAAATATTTGATTCCAACATGTTTCGATGGCAGTGAGGAGCATATGTGAATATGAATGTGTGCAGTTGGTCACAAACTGATGTTCGCACGTTTTTGTTCTTGGATGTTTTGCAAGGCAGCTAGAATTTATTTTGGCTCCTTTTAAGCTTAAGCAACGTCGTCACTCTTGTACAATATATTGAGATCTGAATCGATATTGACGAATGGGAGTTGTAGGGTAAAATAAACGATATGCAAAAACAAAAATTAATTTCAAAGCCGGCAAGAAAGTGCCCTACAGCAATATATGATAAATAATATAAATGTTTGAATTTTTATTCATTTACCAGGTCAAGTTAATATAATATTTGAATCTTTGGATTTTTACTATTTGAGCTTTTTTTTGTTTGCCAGGAACAATGCAGAATTAGCCACATAAATTCTAAATTTTTGATTTTGTGAGCAAAACATTTAATATAATGCAGATGCATTGGTTTCGCGAATATATTTCAACTTTATAGTCGTTTTAAAGTTTCTTATCTCTTTCAATTTTGGGGAAAAAATTATGGAAGTTAATAGAAATGTATTTTGCATAAATTATAAAAATAATCGCTTGTTGCGTAGATTTTTCCAAAATCTCCTTTTTGGACACTATTTTTGAACACTATATCTTATAACCTCTATGGAACTACGTACGAATAAATTTGAAATAAAACCCTAAATGTATTCAGACTTACTTCAAAATGTATTCAGACTTGAAATTTGGTTTAGATTTTCCTCTTCGTTACATTAAAGCCTTACAATTCTCCACAACCGGTACTTGTAAAATGCAAAGAAGAGCTAATTATGAATTTTGTTTAATATTTTCGCTTTTAGCTCCATCAAGTCCATACGAATTGGCTACTTTTGCTCAATTTACAGTTTTGTTTTTGAACAGTGTAATTTATCTTAAAAAAATAATAAAGATTATTAAAAAGATTACGTATTAAAATTATTATTAAAGATTATGTATTATTAGATTATTACAACTTAAGGTTTATTTTCACAAGCCAGGAAAACTTTCATCCAGCCTTTCTTCCCTTAATCTCTTTCGCACATGTTAGTGATTAGAAACGCTTCCGAAATTACATTAATGTCTCCATGTTAATCAACACTGGAAACATACAATTAATCTCCTAATTTTAATGAATTATTATTTCTTAATTTTAATTTTATTGTTTTAGATGGGGCTTTTGTTCACAAAAGGTCGGTAATTTTTGCTGAGGATCATACATCGTCTCTTAAATCGGTACGAGAATTTTTAAATGTTCATCGGACCGTAACAAGATTCGCCTTATTTCAATGCACTTCTGTTTTCCTAAACATAAATTATATTTCGGAAGCTATTACGAAATATCGAGATGCGGATTGTGTTTTTGCCGTAAAAAGGTAATTATTTGCAAGTCCGTAAAAGGATAATAGTTTATAATTACAATTATAAGAACTTTTACAGAATTTATAATTCAAATTTTGAATTTCAATCAAGAAACATAATTTGCTGAAAAAATCGGAAATAGCCACAAACAATAATGGACTGATTACACTGGCCGACAAAAAAATCATTTTGTTGTAACTGAATAACATATTTAAGCTGAATAGCATATTGTAGTAGAATGAATCTATCTAAACACGAAAATGGCGAACAAAAAGTTGTAACACGTAAGGTTTTCTTGTTACATTAAACATGGAGAAATATATATACATATATAAATATATATATATATATCCTACACCTATATATAGGTGTATATATATGTATATATATAGGTGTATATATATATATATATATAGAGAGAGATATATATAATAAATATATATATACACATATATATATATATATATATATTGCCTCTTTCAGTCATCCTCACTATTCTTTGAACGCAGTCCGTTCGGTAGCGACGTAATAAATTAGTCGTTTGGTCTGCTGCCAAATTTCAACTGTTCATTCATGCTTTTTCTTTGTTCTTGTTAATCTCTTTCTTTTTTAATTGCGCCGCTCACGACCGCACTCGGTAGAGTTTGCACTCTCCCTTGCTCGCCACAATGCTAAACCGGTTTTTAGAAAGAGGACTCGCTATTTATTAATAACTCTGCACTACAGTATGCACTATCCGACACGGCCTTCCTGACTACACACGTCCTCGGGTGTGTATAACTTATAACGAGAAACACAATGAAACATTGACACATTTTATTCGATTTATATTCGATAACACAGTTTATGTAATTTTTTTACATTAAACGGAAAACGCAATGACAATATTTAGTTATTAAAATATTCAGATATTCGTTTCAGTGACAGTGATCTTGTTGTGGTGTTTATTTTCAGGGGGGGATAGCTGTCAAAGTCGGACGTGATTTTTTTTCTGCTTAAAAAATAAAAATTAATATATAAAGAATAAAAAATATTATTTTCTTTGCCTTTGCATTGATACATTTTGCAAATAATTTTGACCACACAAGTTCGCCTTCATAAGAGTCTAAAGTGGTTTACGGTTTTTAAATGGCTTTACAAGCCAATCTCAATATTAAAAAAGTGCCTCCGGATAAGTCTTTGTTGATGTCATCGAAAAAGTCTCTGGGTCAGGATTTGGCGAATGCATGTTTTGATGCTACTCCTACTACAGATGGTCGAGGTTCAAGCGAGTCTCAGATGTTTCAATTTGGCGTTGTGTCTGCCGTCAACGTTCAACCGGCTTCTGATCGCCGTAATGATTTTACAAGTGCTTCAATGGAATGTACAGATGTCAACACTAAGGAATTTGAAAATGTGGTTAATAAACGCCGCAGAACAGGAAGTAATCATGAAATTGATCTGTCATCGTACGCTATGAGGAGTCAAGAGCAGCTTTCTCAACCGAAACAGATAAGTTTCTGAATCGTTTTGCTATACTAGGTAAACTGGATATTGAATCTGACCCGATTACCGTTAGACCTCGGCAACCTGCACAACAGAAAGCCAATGTTAAAAGTATTGATAATACTTTTTGTCCTCCAATTTTTCTATATCATGTAGATATCAAACATTTAGTTAAGCAATTAAATGATAAAAATATTGTTTTTAAAATTATAAACAAAAACAAAAATAAGAGTAAACTTTATCTTAAAAGTTCATCAGCTCATTCCGAAATGATGCAACTCTTAAAAGATAAAAACGTAGAGTAGTACTCCTACACTCCCAAACAGCTAAAACATACTAAGTTGGTTTTACGGGGACTGTATCATAATACTGAAACTGAGGAGATCAAGAGTGCAATCGATTTCTTAGTTCCAAACATAGTGTCCAACGTTTCAAAGTTTTTAACCATTTATTAAAAAAAAAAACAACATTGACACAGGTTTATTTCTTATTACGTTGAATTTGGGAAAGTCAGCAAATGAAGTAACAGCTCTAAGGTTCCTTCTTAACCAAAGGATCACTTGGGAATCACCCAGAAATTCTAAGAAGGAGATGTAGTGTTGGAGATGCCAGAAATGGGGTCATATGTCCAATAATTGCAACAGACCCTTCTGTTGCGTTACGTGTGATCAAAGGCATTTACCAGGGGCTTGTAAGTTTGTTTCGAATGCGAACAATTTGCCTTATTGTGTGAATTGCCAACAGTCTGGCCATCCGTCAAATTTTAGAGGTTGCCCAGTGTTCAAGAAATTCGTTGAAGGCAAAAATAATCGTAAAAAAGATTCTATCTATTGATAGAAAAATGTTGGCTTCAGCTAATGTGCGCACTTCAATTAACAATTCTAACTTCATATCTCCTAACAAGTCTTTTGCCAGTCTTTTTAAAGATTCTGTTCCGAAAACATCCGCAAGGCCTGCTTTGATTAAGGAATTTTTAGAGATTGCAAACTCACTGTGTCATCCTGTGGAGCTTTCCTTAGAAGACAAAATTGTGTTATTTTTATCAGATTACAAATCACTGTCAAAAGTCGAAGCTAAGAAACGTTGCATGTCTCCGTTACAAGAAGTTAACGATGCCTATGGTCCGTGATTTTCCTAACGTTCTTTCATTTAATGTTAGGTCACTAATTGAAGTGAGCCGAAGACTAGATTTACTACAGTTGTTAAATTTAAATAACATTGACGTTGCGTTTGTTCAGGAAACTCACTTGAGGGCTAATCAAAAAGTTGACCTGGAGGATTTTACTTCGTGATAATAGTCAGCTTGGGGTTAGCATAATGTTAAGGAAGTCTTTGAAATTTTCGAAAATTAACGGTGTTGGAATAAGTTTTCCTAATTTATTTATATCAATTGACACTCTAGTTAATGGTGTCACCAAGAAATATTTATTTGGGTCGTTTTATATTCCATGTAACTCTCCACATTCTTTAGTCTATGATGGGCTATCAATCTTAGCGCGCTTGTCTCAAAATTTTGATGGAACTATTGTTGGAGGAGACTTCAATGCAAAAAACATTGACTGGGGTGATTCCATTAACAATACCAATGGTAATGCACTCTTCAGTTGGTTACAGCACAATATTCTCAGCTTCACAAGGTTATCGGACTCAACACCTTCTTATCCTAACGTCTTTTCTTGACCACTTCCTAATCAGCTCAAACTCCACAAATCCAAATTTTAAAATTTCCAGTCTTCCTACTTTTTCTGATCATTTCCCTCTTAAATTACATATTAAATTCACGGATTTTGAGTTTCTTCTCCATTCCCCCCATTTTTCCACCTCCTTCAGAAGAACCAATACGGATACGTTTCGAAATGATTTCGCTAATGAAATAATAAATAATTTTCCTCCATCTTGTAGAAATTTAAGTAATCACGAAATTGATGCTTTCATAACACTGTTTTCTAATTCTTTAAATTCATTGGTTACACTTCATTCTGAAAGAATTGTTAGAAGAAATAAAAAAATTATTATTTCTGACAATATAAAATATTTGTTCAAAATCAAGCATCGTTGGCAGAGGGATTTGAAGCGTATTTATCATTGTAATTTCAACCGATCAAGTCCAAGCTACTTATTCCTGTCTAAGCAAATTCAACTGTTGAGCATTATTATTAAAAAAACAAGTAGAAATTGAACATTCCAAAATTTTTAGCGTTAAACTGAGCAAAATTGTGCCAGGCCCAAGGGCTCATAAACAAATCTATAGTTTAATAGAAGCTAAAAAAATCATTAGCAAAAAACCTTTCAGTTAACGGCGTCGATATTGAAAATAACGATGAAAAACTGCAACATCTGCTTGCTCATTTTTCCAATATTTACAAGGGTTCTCCTCCTGGCAGGGACATTTCTTATATAGAAAATACACTAACAAATATTTTTGCTCAATCTTCACAAAGCATCCATGTTTTAAGTAATGTTTTAAGTGCACTCAATGAATGCCACCTTCCTAATTTGACTTATTTAGACGAAGTTTTTTCTTGTGCTGTTAAACTGAATAACAAAAGGTCTTCTGGTCTAGACGACGTCTCTAATTTCTTAATTAAAAGACTTTCTATGAAAGCTTTTGAATATATTGCAATTGTTTTTAATAATTGTTTAAATAATTCATATTTTCCTGACGCGTGGAAAGTCTCTAAGATTATTCCTATTCAAAAAAAGCCAAACAGCTTCGAGGTAAATAACCTGAGACCAATTTCTTTGTTGTCTAATCTAGGAAAGCTTTTTGAAAACGTTATTCGCAGAATTATGGACATCGGGCTAGATCCATCTTATATTCCAAACTTGCAGTTTGGTTTTAAAAAATATCACTCAACAGTTGATGCTTTATTGAAATTTCAAAATGATATAGTTTCTAACTTGCATAATCGTCGTTGCACCGTTGCAATTTCTTTAGACATTGATAAGGCTTTTGATCGCGCATATCATAACGGAATTCTTTTTAAAATGTTTCAAATTGGTTTCGCTCCCTCAATTATTAAATTATTCAAGAGTTTCTTTGTCAACAGAAAGTTTTACGTTTTTTTAATGGATTGCTTTCGGATATTGGTGACATAAGTTGTGGAGCCCCTCAGGGTTCCATCTTAGCTCCTCATCTTTTCAATATTTTAATGTACGATTTCCCACACTTTGGGCCTAATTCGACTGGTCTTTTGTATGCTGACGACTCTCTTCTGTACTCTCACCATGAGTCCCCTAAGTTGGCGTTAGATCAGACTTTGCAACATCTGCAAATTGTACGACGTTTCTACGAGGATTGGGGTATTAAACTTAATGCATCTAAAAGTGAAGCCATTTGCATCAGGAATGCTTCAGGGAAATGTAAGTCGTTTGTTGTGCCTGAAAGCAAAACTTTACAATTCGTTCTGAATGGGTCTGAGATTCCTTTCAAGGATTCCATTAAATATCTTCGCATTAATTTTTACAGTCTTCTGAAATTTAACAAACATGCAAGAATTGTACTGAAAAAAGCTTACAGAATTTTGGGCACTTTTTCAAGTATTTTTTGGAACGGAAGCTTACCAAAGAAAACAAAACTTTTGTTGTATAAAACCTGTATTAGACCTGTTATCTTGTCTGGATTTCCTATTTGGTTTAACGTTTCTCCAACTGTCATTAGAGAATTTGAAATTTTAGAACGCAAGGTCTTACGTCATTGTATTGGAAAGTATTTCCAATCGCCTACAAAACGTTTCTCGAATCGTTTCGTTTATTCGGAAGCTAAAGTTTGTCCAATTGGCCTTTACGTGTCAGATATTCTACATAGATTTATCAATAGAATTTCTTGCCATGTTAACGATTGCATTCAACCAACTTGATATCTTCAACCAACAAAGAGTTTTTAGCTGGTCAAATTTAAGGTATTTATCACCCATTGGCTTCGCTAACGAAGCTCCCGCTAATTTTGATTTAAATGTGTCACTTTGCCACAATTTTTATAAAAATGCAGTTCCTGATTCTCATAGAGGTAAGCACTCAAATGTGTCTAAAAGGTTTGTTTTCTCTTTTTTGTTTTTGTATTAATTTTTTATTATAGTTTTCTTTATTTTTCTTTTCTTAGAGCACTAAGTTAGCATTAAGTTAGCATTAAGATCTAATCGAGGTTAAGAGATCTATAAATCTCAATCCATGTCAGCCCCGGGAGCAAGAGCGTTGAATGTTCATGTTATTGTTTTCTTCAATGTTCTCTTCTTATTAATAAGTTTGATACTGCTGTACATATATGTTTTTTAGATAATACATTATAGTCTTTAATTTTTGTCCACAATTGTAATTTGAATTCTTGAAAACTTATAATGTTGTTGAAAAAAAAGGCTCAATAAATTTCAATTCAAATTCAAATTTATTTTCAGGTCAGGTTCCCCTAACCAGCTCATTCATGTGATTGATTCAAAATACATCTTCATATCTGCCCAATAAAGACAGTATGTACGCCGTCCCCATAGACCCAAGCCTCCACCACAAAACCAATTACCCCACAGGCCATGATCAAACATTTATGTTTGCACTTGTGCTTGCAATGTGATAGTGTGGTGCGGCTTTTAAACTCAATGTTTGATATCACATACATTCATATTGTTGACGTCTCTTTCCACGTCTTCACTTCTATTGTCGTCTATTTCAACGCCTTCTGTTTCATCGACGTCTATTTCAACGCCTTCTGTTTCATAGACGTCTATTTCATCGCCTTCTGTTTCATGGACGTCTATTTCAGCGCCTTCTCTTTCATTGCTTACACCAGCAATATTTTCGTCGATCACATCCAACTCCGTGGGAACCTTTGTAAATGTTTTTGCGAATATTTGTAAGTCCTTTTATTGGACAATGATTTCAATACGTATCTCTCGCCTTCTAAAATTCTTATCACTAGAAATGGACCTCTGAACTTAGGATCTAACTTTGTTTGGTGTCTTTCCTCGTTTTTGAGCAAGACATAGTCACAAATCTTATGCCTAACAATTTTGGCTTTGTTTTTGTCAAACCTAACCTTATCATAAATGGCGGACTTCTGTATATTTTCTGCCGCCACAGATCTTAAATGAGTTACATTAACTTGGTTTTCGTCTTCACTAAATGGCACTAGACCAAACGGTCTTGCTTATTTTCCTATTAAGATCATTTTTGCCACTTAACTTTCCAGTAATATCAACGTGAACAGTATGCCAAGGTATGCTGACCTTAGGGATGAGATGAAGTTCAGCTTGAATTTTGCCTGAGGAAGGCTTAGATAATTTGTAAGTAATACAATTATCTACAAATTTGGGTACGTATTTCGCCATGTTTTCAAACCAATAATAATCATAAACTTTATCAAGTGTTTTCTCCCATCCCAGATGCATAATCGATTCATGAACATGGTTTATTACTGACCACCTAAAACCTCGGGGAACCACCGGCAAACATCGTGTTCTACAATTTCTTTGTATTTTTCTATATAGTGTTCCCGCCCTCAATTCATAAGTCCTCTCCAAATCCTCTGAGAGTGCATTATTACGCAGCTTAGTTATTGTAAGAGAAATTTCTGCTAAATCAACACGTTTTTCCGCGGTTTTCGTGACCAACTGTGGTTCTGACGGTAGCAGATTTCGCGAAAAGCAATCTACATGCGCCATACGCTTTCCTTCCCTATACTGAATATCGAAATCAAAGGACTGTAAATACGCCCACCAGCGGTGAACTCGAGGAGTCAATTCAATCTTGGAACGGGAAGCTTTCAAGGAGTTACAGTCCGTAAAGACTACGAATCGACGACCCGGAAGATAGTGGCGAAATTGTTTAACAGAATTAACAACTGCTAATGTTTCCAATTCATATGAGTGGTATCTGGATTCTGCTGACGAAGTTCTCTTACTAAAATACTCAACTACATGAGGTTTATTGGAAACTCTTTGCAACAGAATTGCACCATAACCTTCTGAACTAGCATCCGTGTGTAATTGGATGAGGTATTGTGGGTCGAAAATTGTTAAAACAGGCTTGTTTGTTAATATAAGAATTATTTTCTGACGAATCTGTTAATGTTCTAGTTTCCAAATGAAGTTTTTCTGGTTTGAGATAAGAAAATAGAGAGGCTTCATCAACTCCGAAAATTTTGGCACAAATTGCCTGAAATACGAAGCCAAACCATTAAACTGTCGCAACTGGGTAACAGATTGTGGAGGAGGCAAAGCAGTCAGCGCTTTTATTTTTCGTGGAGTGGTATATATATATATACACTTTTCCCAGCGATGTTTAATAGCTTCGATACCCTGTTTATAATGAGAACCGTCGATCTCCTCAAAATAGCCATCAACCGGAGACTCCACCTCTTCATTGTTGGCAAATCTTTTACCAGCGAGCTATTTGGCGAATTTGGCGAATAGGGTGCGTGAGGAAGCAATTCGAACTTTAACTCATTGATTTGATCAATATATATATATATATATATATATATATATATGATATCAATATATAGATATATATATATATATATATATAATGATACAAAACTTTTCATAACAATAAATTACCTGGCACTTGAATAATGACATATATATATATATATATATATATATATATGTAATTTATTGTTATGAAAAGTTTTGTATCATTAAGCACTAATTCTTAGGGTAATAAAAACCACCCAAACAACAGTCAAAAGGCGCCTAAGGAAAGCAGGTTTACATGGGCGGATTGCCATTCGAAAACCACTGCAAGCAAATAAAATCAAGCGGTTAGCATGGGCGAGATCGCATAAAGATTGGACGTTGGACGACTGGAAAAAAGTTCTCTGGACCGACGAGTCCAGGTTTGGAGATATTCGGCACAAAGCGGAGGAAATTTGTCCGAAGATCAGCAGGAGAACGAACCCTTGAATCCTGTATAGTACCCACAGTGAAGCACGGAGGAGGATCGGTTATGGTTTGGGATTGTTTTGGAAGTACATCTGTGGGAGATTTGGTGAAAATAGATGGCATCCTAAGGAAAGAACGATACAGAGATATCCTGGAAAATAATGCTCTCTCATCTGGAATGCGATTAATTGGAGAAAAATTCATATTTCAACAGGACAATGACCCCAAACACACCTCAAAAATATGCCGTGGGTATTGGGAAGAGTTGCAACAACAAAAAAAATTATTATAATGACCTGGCCACCCCAAAGCCCCGACCTGAATTCCATCGACCTTTTGTGGGAAGAACAGCACCGACAAGTACGAAAAGTGGTTCCAACGTCTTCAGAAACCCTTTGGCAACATCTACAAGATGCCTGGTCTAGAATAGAACCACTCACCCTCACGAAATTGCTAGACAGGATGCCCCTCATGACCGGCAGGCTGACAGGAGAGAGACTGGAGTACTCACTCCTGACACCCTACCGATCGATGAGGGAGCACCTCTGGCGAGCGGCAGTTGGCGTTAACATATATATATATCCAAAAGTATTTACCCACCCCCTAAATAACACAAAAACGAGAGAAATACTTTTTTTTTGCATTTATAAATTTATAATGGCCCAGAAGTGCAGAGAAGTTATATCTGCCATTATAAAAGCAACTAAATATGTCTCCATAATTGTGGATTCAACACCTGATATCTCACATGTAGATCAGTTATCGATTGTCATGAGATATGTCCAAGAAATTGGCACACCAACAGAAGTTGTCCTGACGTTGATACCAAATACTGGACATAATTTCGATGAATTGTACACTGCTATAACTGACACATTGATCTCTTGAAATTAATTTGGAGGATTGTAGAGGCCAGTGGTATGATAATGCTGCGAACACGTCAGGAGCTTATACCTTATATCTCCAAACCAGAATTAGGAAAGCAAACAAATTTGCTGAATTTATACCTTGTTCAGCACATTCTCTGAATCTAGTTGAAACTGCAGCGGCTGGTTGTAATGAATCTACAAGTTATTTTACTTGTTTATAAGAAATCTATAACTTTCTTTCAGCATCCACTCTGCGTCGGGAGAAACTGAAGAAGGGCCATGTGCAAATAACAACACAAGAGTCTATCGTCCGCGAGATGGTCATGCAGATGCCTGCGAGGGTTTATTGAAGTCTTGGAAAGGTATTTACGATACTCTGAAATAAATTTCCAATGACAGTTCAGAGAAGGCGATAACGAAGGTAGAAGCAGCAGGTTTAATGAAGAAAATTACTAGATTTGAAACTGCGTTTATGACGGTTTTTTTTGGAGTAGTATTCTGAATCGCATAAGTGTAGTCAGTAAAAAACAGAAAGACGCAGATATTGGATTGGTAATCGATTTGTACAAATCATTAATTTCATTTATTTTATCTTCCCGTCAGAACTTCGCAATCTATGAACACAATGCCAAAGCGTTGATTGGTGAGCAGAACTACGCTGCAAGCGAAAGGAATACCAGGAAAAGAAAGCGATATTTCGATGAAAACGACGATGATGAAGAAGTTCTGCTTTAAAATTTAACGTATTCCCTGCAAATGTAGATTGATTAATCTCAGAACTGAATCTTCGATAACGTGCATACAACAGTGTGTTATCTTCCTTCTCTTTAAATTTCGCAAACTCTCCGTTGAAGAAATAAGGAGAGAAGCGCTAAAATTATGTGAAGTATATTCACAAGATATTTCAGACGATCTAGTTGAAGAGATCTTGTACCTCAAAGAGTATTTGGTACTAGAATACAAAAAACATGTAATAATCAACAATATGTGCAACTGGATTAGAGATCAAAATTTGCTTGATATTTTTCCTAGTATCGATATAGTTTTAAGAATTTACAAATCAATGGAAACGAAAAACGACACTGAAGATGGCACAACGCCGAAACCATTTTGCCTACAGACCAAATTTGATAAGGGATGACGGAAATTCGTTCCAAAATACATCAATTAAAATATACTTACGCTCAAGTATGTCCGAAAGCAGATTGAACGATTTAGCAGTTTTATCAATTGAATCTGACATTGCGAATTCTATTACATTTGGCATTGTAATAAACATTTTCGATGAGAATAAATTCAGGAGGAAAGTATTGTATACGAGCGAAAGAAAACCTTATTTTTAATTAATTTAATATTTTTTTACGATATTCAATTAATTCTGTTTTTATACCCTACACCCGAAGGGAGTAGGGTATATTCACTTTGTTCTTCCGTTTGTAACGCAGAGAAGGAGACGAGATAGATATAGATAAGTATATATATTCTTTCTCAGCGTCACCTCCTGAATCGATTTAGCCCTGTCCGTCCGTCTGTCTGTCTGTCTGTCTGTCTGTTGAAATCACGATTACGAGAGAACGAAAAGAGATATCGCGATGAAATTTGGCACAAATATTCTTTGTTATGTAAGGTTGGGATTGAAAATGGGCGAGATCGGTAAACAGCCACGCCTTCTTTACATACGGAATGTAAAGGCACCTCGCTTAAAAAAGTGTTATAATCTGAATATTTCATAAACCGTGTGAGATATTAAGGTATAATTTTATTCCGGAAAATATGGCGTCATTACTAAAACGTTCGAAAAAAATGGGAACGCCACGCCCACTGATAACAAAGTTGGCAATATCTCATGAACGGTATAAGATAATGATATGTAATTTTATCAGGATATATAGGGAAGTTACCATTACCAATAAGATTCAAAAAATGGGCGTGCCACTCCCATTCATACAAAAGTTATCAATATCTTGTAAACGGTATAAAATATTAACACGAAATTTTATAACGAGGTATTTACAAGTATTACCAATATGTATACAAAAAATGGGCTATTAAGTGGCTAAAAAATGGGCTGTTAAGTGACGAAATTATAATTTTTTCAGTTACTCGGGTGTAGGGTATTTAGATTTCGGCCAGGCCGAAGACAATACTTCTACTAGTTTCAAATTACTGCTGTGAAGCAGTTTAAATATCATGATGTAACAACTTATCAGAATTTAAACTGGTCTGAACACATAACTTGTCTAACTGTTGTTGCTTGTCTAACTTGTCTAACTTGTCCACTGTTCGTTGCTTCTTCAACCTGTTGTGGGTGTTCCTGGAAATGCGGATCCTCTCAATGAAAGACCCAAGTGCCTTCTATTGTTCTTTATTCTTATCTTCAGTGCAGCGGCGGTCTGCGCGCTCTGGGCTTACAATCAGAACTCAACTCTAAAACATTTTCTCGTTTCCACTTAAGCTCGGTCGACGTAGCCGTCGGCGAAACTAAAAAGGACCAGTATGTCGCAATTCCACTTATTTTGCAATACTATTTTTCTTAATATTAATATTCGCCAATATTAACTTCGGCAGAATTAAATTAGGAACGATTTAATTCTTTCGCGTTTGCTCTTTACTTTTTTGTTTTGGCTAATTTCGTTTACTCCGAAAGCTGTTTGGTTTGAGCTCGAGAAAAGCTATTTGGTGGCAATTGACTTCCACACTTACTACCATGCAGACTGCGCTGGTTGCTAACTTGGCTTTCGAGAGTTTTGCCCGGAGCTTATAATTACCTAGCAATTAACTCAAACACTTGCTACCAGCAGAGTGCGATGGTTGCTTGCTTGGCTTCGAACTTCCCAGAGTGCTTTGCTTGCACTAAAAGGCTGAACTTGACCTTGACTCACTAACTGAGTTATTAATAAGTGCCAATGTTGTTGCCTTGACGGTTCCGGTTACCCGGACCTTGAAGTATGAATGCGACATACAACAAACCTGAGATCATTTCGCTCTAATAGTCTTTTAAAAACAATTTATTACAGTATATTTCATTCGAAAATGCAATATTGGATCAGTTGTTGGGGAGGTACTTACAAGAGCGTTCTTCAACAACTTACTCTCTTATAGAAAAGTGTAATAAGGAAAATTTGTAATGCGAGTCGTTTAGCTCACTCTATAGATTTATTTAAAATCTTGAAGGTTCTTCCTGACAGACATCTATGTTACTTTAAAGTCTTAAAAATATTATTTTCAGGAAGCGGTTACTTTCAAAGCCCTATTTTTTATTATGAACTAACAATAATTATTCAAATCTTAAATCTAACTATTATTTATCTATGTAACTATTATTTATTATCTATTATTTGCCTATCATTTAAGCCCATCCAATGATAGGCAAAAACATAGTTTCTGCAGTTGCTTTTTTGGTTATCTTTCACGTCACTCGTATCCGGCTGAGAGCAAGAGTGTCCCTCCTCCTCAGCCGAGTGTGGCCACTGTAATTCAGGATGTTGCGGGCTAGTGGATTCGGATGGGAGCTTCTCTATATAAGTTGTCACATGTTTCGAAAACACCTCTTTTATTTTGTCGTGTTTGAATTTTTTCTATGTTTGATGCTGAGGCAGAACCCCATAACTGAACTCCATAGCACCATATTGGTTTTAAGATTGAGTTGTACAATAGAAGTTTGCAATCCAGGCTTAGTGTGGAGTTTCTCCCTATTAGCCAGTTAATTTGAACTGCTTTCAATTTCATTTGGCATAGCTTTGCATCTATGTGAGGCTTCCATGTTAAACGCTGGTCAAGGTGAATACCGAGGTATTTGAACTTGTACCTCAAAGAGTATTTGGTACTAGAATACAAAAAACATGTAATAATCAACAATATGTGCAACTGGATTAGAGATCAAAATTTGCACATGTTTCGAAAACACCTCTTTTACCAACGGGACGTTAAGATCTTTATGAATGCGCGAATTTTTAACAAACCACGGAGCGGCTGTGATCATGCGGAGGATTTTATTTTGCCGTGTTTGAATTTTTTCTATGTTTGATGCTGAGGCAGAACCCCATAACTGAACTCCATAGCACCATATTGGTTTTAAGATTGAGTTGTACAATAGAAGTTTGCAATCCAGGCTTAGTGTGGAGTTTCTCCCTATTAGCCAGTTAATTTGAACTGCTTTCAATTTCATTTGGCATAGCTTTGCATCTATGTGAGGCTTCCATGTTAAACGCTGGTCAAGGTGAATACCGAGGTATTTGAACTTGTACCTCAAAGAGTATTTGGTACTAGAATACAAAAAACATGTAATAATCAACAATATGTGCAACTGGATTAGAGATCAAAATTTGTACATGTTTCGAAAACACCTCTTTTACCAACGGAACGTTAAGATCTTTATGAATGCGCGAATTTTTAACAAACCACGGAGCGGCTGTGATCATGCGGAGGATTTTATTTTGTCGTGTTTGAATTTTTTCTATGTTTGATGCTGAGGCAGAACCCCATAACTGAACTCGATAGCACCATATTGGTTTTAAGATTGAGTTGTACAATAGAAGTTTGCAATCCAGGCTTAGTGTGGAGTTTCTCCCTATTAGCATAGCTTTGCATCTATGTGAGGCTTCCATGTTAAACGTTGGTCAAGGTGAATACCGAGGTATTTGACCTCACAGTGTTGCGGTACATTTTGTCCGTTGATTTTAATAGGTGGGCATTTTTCCTTATGCAAGGTAAATGTTACGTGTGTACATTTTTGTTCGTTAAACTTTATTTTCCACTGCTTTAGCCATTTTTCCAGCTGGGATATATATTCCTGTAGTTTTCGGGATGCTTCCTGAGGGTTTTGGTGAACGCTTAGAAATGCTGTATCATCAGCAAATATTGATGTGTGAATATTATTCATTATTGGCATGTCCGAAGCGTATATCAAATATAAGATAGGACCCAAGATGCTGCCTTGTGGAACTTCGGCTATAATCGGTTGTGGGGAGCCAGTAGTTTCGTTGGCTTCTAGCACTTTTTTGCCTATAGTAGTTTTGCCAACCAGATACCAACCAGTTCTCGTATGCAAATGTTCTAAAAACTAACTATAGTAGTATAGTTAAACTATAGTAGTAGCCAACGAAACTACTGGATTTAACCTTAGTCGCCTCGAAGCCACAATAGAGACTCTAGTACAGTCAGTAAATAGCGACTCAAACACTACTCATTCCGCCTGGCGAGATTTAGGCTTCTTTCTTCTTTCTTCAAAAGTTTGTGGGAAAGAGAGGGGATGTGAGGAGAGAAAAGTCTCCACACATTCTTCAAGTGGAGAGTTTTTTTGAAGCCCAAATTCTGTTGGATTCTCGGTTCTTCTTACGCACACAATTAAACAAAACAGTTGTCTCCCGAACGAGTTCCGACGAGGTTTCCCGAAGATTTATTTACATTTTTATACTGCGCTTTGGAAGTTAAAATAAAGTGTTAAATAAAGTGAAAATTGAAAAATATGATTAAAAAACAATAAATAAAGTAAAATAAATATATTTAAGATCATAAAGTGTTGATATAAAATAAAAACAAGCAAGTATAAAACTGAAGAACAAAAAAACAACAAACGAAGTGTCCGCCATCATGAAATTGTGTGATTGCCATACCGAAGTTTTTTGTAAAAATTGTTTTTTTTTAGAAATTTAGTTTACTTATCATATTTTGGCCACGAATACGGTCGTATTTTGCAACTATGCGATTAATTTTAATTTAAAAGAAATTATACACACATAGAAATTCCTTATTTTTGAATTGTTAATAATCATGCAATATAATTATGGCAACTCTGGCGAACATTCGGAAATTCAGTAAATTTCACTCACACACATTTAGAAATCACACGTATATGAATTTTATCATGAAAGAAGAAAGTAAGTCTCGCCACGCGTTCTTCTCGAAGCCGGCTTCAAGAAGCCGCTTCAAGAAGACAGATCTCGCCATTGCCATTAGGAGGACTTTGTGAAGATTACCTCCAAGCAACAAACATTTGCGTTGAAAACTTTTATCAGGACCTGGTGATTTCTTCGATTTATTCACCACCCCCCTTTTTCAATTACAGAAAATCAATAAAGTACATTTGGCAGCTGGTGACTACAACGCAAAGCATACGTGCTGGGGGTCACGACTTATTACCCCAAAGGGACGTATTTTGTGCGATACAATTTTTCAAATGGATTTAAACATAATTTCAAGTGGGAAGCCAACATACTGGCCAACTGTTCGAAATAAAATCCCAGATGTCATTGACTTTGGAGTGGTAAGGGGCATGTCCAGAGAAATGATTCAAATCGAGGCTTCATTAGAGCTGTCATCCGATCATTCTCCCACTATTGTTACCATATTCAACTTCCCAGAAACTGCTTCACCTGCTGGCGATTCATCATTAACAGTCACGCGTTCTAACTGGATGAAATATAAAATTTTTTATATTTCATCCAGTTAGAATCTCAGTGCTCATTGCACGGAGAGATGGCAACGCTACAGATCTCCTTGGCTAAAAACGAGGCTAAAAAATTGCTCCAAAAATCTTAAAAAACTATTAGGAGATCTAAAAACCGCATCTCTGAAAAAATATCTTCAAGAGCTTGACGCAACACCACAAACAGATTATTCGCTATGGCGAGCAACTAGAGGTCTCAAAAGACTGGACAAGAACAGAAAAGGTACTTTATTTGTTTACCACCTGAGGAAAGTATTTACTCCAAACACATCTGATAACATTGTTGAGCTACCATCAAATGCTGTTGACGCAGCGGTTCCTCTGAGATTTAGCATATGGGATATTGAAAATGCTATTGCTGGCTTAAGCTCGAAAAAAGCCCCAGGCGCAGATAAAGTCACTAACAAGATGCTTCTAGAGCTACCGCGTTTAGCGAAAAAATTATTCTTCTCATATTTAATGCTATTTTACGACTTGAACACTATCCTACAGATTGGAAGGTTTCATTGATTACCATGATTCCAAAGCCCGGAAAATACCATACGAAAGTGGAATCCTATAGGCCTATAAGCTTACTGTCTAACATGTCAAAACTATTTGAGAAAATACTTACGAGCAAGTTGGCCGCCTTACTAAATGAGAAAGGTTGCATTCCGGATCACCAATTTGGTTTCAGAAGAAAACATGGCACTATCGAACAAACGCATAGACTTGTAAATGTGGTTGGGAAAACTTTTGAAGAAAAGAAATATTGTTCGGCTCTGTTCATTGATGTCTCCCAGGCTTTTGATAAAGTATGGCACGAAGGATTAACACACAAACTGAAGCAATGCTTACCCGTAAACATACATAATCTATTAGAAAGCTATTTAGTTAACCGTACATTCATTATCAAAGAAGGAAGTTTTCTGAGCTCCCCACAACCGATTATAGCCGAAGTTCCACAAGGCAGCATCTTGGGTCCTATCTTATATTTGATATACGCTTCGGACATGCCAATAATGAATAATATTCACACATCAATATTTGCTGATGATACAGCATTTCTAAGCGTTCACCAAAACCCTCAGGAAGCATCCCGAAAACTACAGGAATATATATCCCAGCTTGAAAAATGGCTAAAGCAGTGGAAAATAAAGTTTAACGAACAAAAATGTACACACGTAACATTTACCTTGCATAAGGAAAAATGCCCACCTATTAAAATCAACGGACAAAATGTACCGCAACACTGTGAGGTCAAATACCTCGGTATTCACCTTGACCAGCGTTTAACATGGAAGCCTCACATAGATGCAAAGCTATGCCAAATGAAATTGAAAGCAGTTCAAATTAACTGGCTAATAGGGAGAAACTCCACACTAAGCCTGGATTGCAAACTTCTATTGTACAACTCAATCTTAAAACCAATATGGTGCTATGGAGTTCAGTTATGGGGTTCTGCCTCAGCATCAAACATAGAAAAAATTCAAACACGACAAAATAAAATCCTCCGAATGATCACAGCCGCTCCGTGGTTTGTTAAAAATTCGCGCATTCATAAAGATCTTAACGTCCCGTTGGTAAAAGAGGTGTTTTCGAAACATGTGCAAATTTTGATCTCTAATCCAGTTGCACATATTGTTGATTATTACATGTTTTTTTTATTCTAGTACCAAATACTCTTTGAGGTACAAGTTCAAATACCTCGGTATTCACCTTGACCAGCGTTTAACATGGAAGCCTCACATAGACGCAAAGCTATGCCAAATGAAATTGAAAGCAGTTCAAATTAACTGGCTAATAGGGAGAAACTCCACACTAAGCCTGGATTGCAAACTTCTATTGTACAACTCAATCTTAAAACCAATATGGTGCTACGGAGTTCAGTTATGGGGTTCTGCCTCAGCATCAAACATAGAAAAAATTCAAACACGACAAAATAAAAGAGGTGTTTTCGAAACATGTGACAACTTATATAGAGAAGCTTGAGTCCCATCTGAATCCACTAGCCCGCAACATCCTGAATTACAGTGGCCACACTCGGCTGAGGAGGAGGGACACTCTTGCTCTCAGCCGGATACGAGTGACGTGAAAGATAACCAAAGAAGCAACTGCAGAAACTATGTTTTTGCCTATCATTGGATGGGCTTAAATGATAGGCAAATAATAGATAATAAATAATAGTTACATAGATAAATAATAGTTAGATTTAAGATTTGAATAATTATTGTTAGTTCATAATAAAAAATAGGGCTTTGAAAGTAACCGCTTCCTGAAAATAATATTTTTAAGACTTTAAAGTAACATAGATGTCTGTCAGGAAGAACCTTCAAGATTTTAAATAAATCTATAGAGTGAGCTAAACGACTCGCATTACAAATTTTCCTTATTACACTTTTCTATAAGAGAGTAAGTTGTTGAAGAACGCTCTTGTAAGTACCTCCCCAACAACTGATCCAATATTGCATTTTCGAATGAAATATACTGTAATAAATTGTTTTTAAAAGACTATTAGAGCGAAATGATCTCAGGTTTGTTGTATGTCGCATTCATACTTCAAGGTCCGGGTAACCGGAACCGTCAAGGCAACAACATTGGCACTTATTAATAACTCAGTTAGTGAGTCAAGGTCAAGTTCAGCCTTTTAGTGCAAGCAAAGCACTCTGGGAAGTTCGAAGCCAAGCAAGCAACCATCGCACTCTGCTGGTAGCAAGTGTTTGAGTTAATTGCTAGGTAATTATAAGCTCCGGGCAAAACTCTCGAAAGCCAAGTTAGCAACCAGCGCAGTCTGCATGGTAGTAAGTGTGGAAGTCAATTGCCACCAAATAGCTTTTCTCGAGCTCAAACCAAACAGCTTTCGGAGTAAACGAAATTAGCCAAAACAAAAAAGTAAAGAGCAAACGCGAAAGAATTAAATCGTTCCTAATTTAATTCTGCCGAAGTTAATATTGGCGAATATTAATATTAAGAAAAATAGTATTGCAAAATAAGTGGAATTGCGACATACTGGTCCTTTTTAGTTTCGCCGACGGCTACGTCGACCGAGCTTAAGTGGAAACGAGAAAATGTTTTAGAGTTGAGTTCTGATTGTAAGCCCAGAGCGCGCAGACCGCCGCTGCACTGAAGATAAGAATAAAGAACAATAGAAGGCACTTGGGTCTTTCATTGAGAGGATCCGCATTTCCAGGAACACCCACAACAGGTTGAAGAAGCAACGAACAGTGGACAAGTTAGACAAGTTAGACAAGCAACAACAGTTAGACAAGTTATGTGTTCAGACCAGTTTAAGTTCTGATAAGTTGTTACATCATGATATTTAAACTGCTTCACAGCAGTAATTTGAAACTAGTAGAAATATTGTCTTCGGCCTGGCCGAAATCTAAATACCCTACACCCGAGTAACTGAAAAAATTATAATTTCGTCACTTAACAGCCCATTTTTTAGCCACTTAATAGCCCATTTTTTGTATACATATTGGTAATACTTGTAAATACCTCGTTATAAAATTTCGTGTTAATATTTTATACCGTTTACTTATAGATATTGATAACTTTTTGTATGAGTGGGCGTGGCACGCCCATTTTTTGAATCTTATTCGTAATGGTAACTTCCCTATATATCCTGATAAAATTACATATCATTATCTTATACCGTTCATGAGATATTGCCAACTTTGTTATCAGTGGGCGTGGCGTTCCCATTTTTTTCGAACGTTTTAGTAATGACGCCATATTTTCCGGAATAAAATTATACCTTAATATCTCACACGGTTTATGAAATATTCAGATTATAACACTTTTTTAAGCGAGGTGCCTTTACATTCCGTATGTAAAGAAGGCGTGGCTGTTTACCGATCTCGCCCATTTTCAATCCCAACCTTACATAACAAAGAATATTTGTGCCAAATTTCATCGCGATATCTCTTTTCGTTCTCTCGTAATCGTGATTTCAACAGACAGACAGACAGACAGACAGACGGACGGACAGGGCTAAATCGATTCAGGAGGTGACGCTGAGAAAGAATATATATACTTATCTATATCTATCTCGTCTCCTTCTCTGCGTTACAAACGGAAGAACAAAGTGAATATACCCTTCGGGTGTAGGGTATAAAAACAGAATTAATTGAATATCGTAAAAATCATATTAAATCATATTAAATTAATTAAAAATAAGGTTTTCTTTCGCTCGTATACAATACTTTCCTCCTGAATTTATTCTCATCGAAAATGTTTATTACAATGCCAAATGTAATAGAATTCGCAATGTCAGATTCAATTGATAAAACTGCTAAATCGTTCAATCTGCTTTTGGACATACTTGAGCGTAAGTATATTTTAATTGATGTATTTTGGAACGAATTTCCGTCATCCCTTATCAAATTTGGTCTGTAGGCAAAATGGTTTCGGCGTTGTGCCATCTTCAGTGTCGTTTTTCGTTTCCATTGAGTTGTAAATTCTTAAAACTATATCGATACTAGGAAAAATATCAAGCAAATTTTGATCTCTAATCCAGTTGCACATATTGTTGATTATTACATGTTTTTTGTATTCTAGTACCAAATACTCTTTGAGGTACAAGATCTCTTCAACTATATCGTCTGAAATATCTTGTGAATATACTTCACATAATTTTAGCGCTTCTCTCCTTATTTCTTCAACGGAGAGTTTGCGAAATTTAAAGAGAAGGAAGATAACACACTGTTGTATGCACGTTATCGAAGATTCAGTTCTGAGATTAATCAATCTACGATTGCAGGGAATACGTTAAATTTTAAAGCAGAACTTCTTCATCATCGTCGTTTTCATCGAAATATCGCTTTCTTTTCCTGGTATTCCTTTCGCTTGCAGCGTAGCTCTGCACACCAATCAACGCTTTGGCATTGTGTTCATAGATTGCGAAGTTCTGACGGGAAGATAAAATAAATGAAATTAATGATTTGTACAAATCGATGATCAATCCAATATCTGCGTCTTCCTGTTTTTTACTGACTACACTTATTCAGACAGACACCTATTCTGCGATTCAGAATACTACTCCAAAAAAACCGTCATAAACGCAGTTTCAAATCTAGTAAGTTTCTTCATTAATCCTGCTGTTTCTACCTTCGTTATCGCCTTCTCTGAACTGTCATTGGAAATTTATTTCAGAGTATCGTAAATACCTTTCCAAGACTTCAATAAACCCTCGCAAGCATCTGCATGACCATCTCGCGGACGATAGACTCTTGTGTTGTTATTTGCACATGGCCCTTCTTCAGTTTTTCCCAACGCAGAGTGGATATAAGAAAGTTATAGATTTCTTATAAACAAGTAAAATAACTTGTAGATTCATTACAACCAGCCGCTGCAGTTCCAACTAGATTCAGAGAATGTGCTGAACAAGGTATAAATTCAGCAAATTTGTTGGTATTTGCTGAATTTATACCTTGTATTTGGTACAACGTCAGGAAAACTTCTGTTGGTGTGCCAATTTCTTGGACATATCTCATGACAATCGATAACTGATCTACATGTGAGATATCAGGTGTTGAATCCACAATTATGGAGACATATTTAGTTGCTTTTATATTGGCAGATATAACTTCTCTGCACTTCTGGGCCATTATAAATTTATAAATGCAAAAAAAAAGTATTTCTCTCGTTTTTGTGTTATTTAGGGGGTGGGTAAATACTTTCGGATATATATATATATATATATCTATATATATATATATAGTAAAAGTATCAGTCTTCGACTACCGCTCGTTGTGATCAGACGCGCTTTTCCCGCTCGTTAACACATTTCGCGTCTTACAAATCTTCCGCTTTTTGTTTACTAAAGATATAATAACAAAAATCTTTTGGGATTGTAATCAAATTCATAAAAATGGCCCCTAGGCCGCCGGATAAATCAGAAAACAGGTTTGCCTTGCTAGATGATCCATTAGAGTCTCCCTCAAAAAAAAAGAAAAAAACTTCGTATAGCACTGTTAATTTCCCAGCTCTCCCATCCACACCCTCTCCCCTGAACAATCCTAAATATGTTGTAATTTCATCAGAGGATAATAATTCCAGGCTCTCAAAATTGAGCCCCTTCGCTATTAAAAAAGGAATCGAATCAATCTCTACAGAAATTGACCACATATCTCAATTGCGTGACGGAAGTATTTTAATTTTAACGCGAAATAACCGAGTTGCTGATAGGTTTATAAAATCAAAGAATTTATCCAACCTATGTACCATCTCTGCAAAACTCCATTCCAGTCTCAATTTTGTTAAAGGTGTTATTTACGCTCCATGTCTCTCTCACGTTCCCGATGAAGAAATAGTGGAAGAAATGAAAACACAGGGTGTGACCGGTGTGTATAAATTTACTCGTAAAAATGACAATGTTTCCTACCCAACAGGTAAAATTGTTCTTACTTTCGATTTATATCGTTTACCCGATATAGTGGACATTGCTTGGTATAAAGTCAGAGTTGAACCTTTTATTCCTGTTCCAATGAGGTGTAAAAATTGCCAACTTCTTGGTTACACCCAGAAGCGATGTAATAACATGCTCAGATTGCAGCCTCCCCCCTCACAACCCAGACAGTTGCACTCGTTCCCTTTGTGCTAATTGTTCCGGTCAACACTCCTCAGCCGACAAAAACTGTCCAAAATTTATTCAAGCAAAAGAGATAATAAAAATAAAAACGCTAGAAAATTGCAGCATGGGACAAGCCCGACGCAAATACAATTCACTATACAATAATGCCAACACCGTCTCCTTTTCTTCAGTTACAAAAAATAATTCAGCCACTCTTCCACATTCCCCTTCGAATTTCACCAGCCCTACTCCTTCAAGCAACTCTTCTAAAAACACTAACAACAAAGAAAAAACAAAAATTGATTATCATTTTCCTCTTTCTATCTCTCCTCAAGTAAATAATACCAACAACACTACTTTAAAATCCAACGATCTCTCTTCAAAAGAGCAAAGCACTTATACCTCTTCTCCATTAAAATCTACCAACAATATATATAATTCTAAACATCTCTCTTCCCCCAGTCATAATAACTCTCTCTCTCGCAACAACGTATCACAGTTATCAGAATCATCTTCTATTCCTGACATTACTCTATCTCTCATGAACGAAAACCGTTCGCTTTCCAATGCCGATGATACGCATTTTCTCCTCAATCCATACCCCCGTAATAGTAACAGGAGACTTTAATGGCTGGAACACGCAATGGGGATCCGCCACCAACAATCATAGAGGCAACACTATTGAAAAAGCATTTATTCTATCTGATCTTTGCATCTTAAACGACGGTAGTCCGACTCATTTCTCCACTCATTGTACCTTCTCCAATATCGACATTTCCTGCTGCTCTCATTCCCTTCTTCCGGTTATTACATGGGAAATCTTGGATGACCTCCATGGTAGTGACCATTTCCCCATTATAATCAAGCTATCCTTCTCTTCTCCTCAACAACCACCCAAATACCTCCCTAAATTTTTACTTGACCGTGCCGATTGGGTTAATTATGCCAATAGAGTCGATTTTGAGCTTAGCAATAGACCACCATCATTTCGTTCCAACAAAGATGCCGCCTCTTTCTGTAAGGCAATTTGTTCTTCCGCCAACCTTTTTATTCCTCAAACCAAAAAAGCCTATAAACCTTCCTTACCATGGTGGAACAGTGACTTATCTATTCTCAGGTACAAAAAAATGCAAGCATGGCATAAATTTAAAAATAATTCCATCCTACCAAATCTCATTCATTAAAAAAAAATTTAAGGCGCATTTTAAAAAGGAAGTAAAAAAATCTAAAGCCCTCAGTTTTAAAAAATTTACCAGTTCAATTAACAGAAATTCATCTATTTCTCATATTTGGAATAAAATTAACAAATTCTCCTTTTCTAAACCTTTCAATTCAGTAACTGCAATTAAATCTTCCCAAGACATTTTCACAAATCCCACGGACATTGCCGATAGTTTCGCCGATCTTTGGTCTTCATACTCTTCTGATCAAAACTTCTCATCTAATTTCATATCGTTAAAAAATAACTTCGACTTTTCGTCACCAATCGCTGCTCAAAACAACCAAGCTAATTCAATAGAAAATTCCATCTCTCTTCAGGAACTTCAGGCTAGTTTACATACCTGCAAAGGCAATACTGCTGGAGCTGACCGAGTATCGTACAAAATGTTAAAAAAGCTTTCCACCCTCAGCATGTGTAAGCTGGCTGACCTTTACAACGTGGTTTTCCAATCTGGCGTCATTCCACAATCCTGGAAATCAGCAATCACAGTTCCTATTCCTAAACCTAACAAGAATACTTTCTACTCCAGCTCCTACCGCCCAATATCCCTACTTCCCTGTATTGCAAAACTCCTTGAAAAGATAATAGCTAAGAGAGTTTCTTGGTTTGTGGAGTCGAGAAATCTTGTCTCTATAAACCAAGTTGCCTTTAAATCTGAAAGGGGCTGTGCGGACGCACTGATTCATATAGATTACTACATTTCAAAAACTCTTTCAGCCCGTAATCATCCCTCCATTTTATCTATTGATTTCGAGAGAGCTTTCGATAGAATTGGAATACACGTTATATTAAATAATTTAAAATCTTGGGGAATCGGTCCTAAACTTTTTAATTACATCAAGTCTTTTCTAAGTAACCGTAAATTCCGAGTTAGAATTAATAATCATTTCTCTAAAACGTTTCCTTTAAACAATGGCATACCTCAGGGATCACCGCTTTCCGTAATCTTATTCCAAATTGCTTTTAATGAGATTAGCAACATTATATCAAAAAATAAAGCCGTTAACCACGTTCTTTATGCTGACGATCTTCTCATAATGTCTAAGAAAAATAATAATCTTGAGTCATCTGAACTATTTTCAAATATCCTTCAACAAATTATTACCTGGTCCGATTCCTCAGGAGCACTGATCTCCCTTGAAAAAACCAAGAAGTTCCATATCTGTCGTAAACATAACTGTAACTTTTCTAATTATGACATTTCTATTAATAATATTTGTATTGGACAGGTTAAAACTCTAAAAATCCTCGGTGTTATGTTTTCACATAGATATTATTGGAGAGATCACTTTTTAAATTTAAAGAAATCACTAGCTACCAGAGTAAATCTAATTTGCTATCTCTCAAGAAAAAGTTTTGTTCATATTAACTGTCTAACTTATTTAACTAGAGTCTTAGTTTTAAGTAAAATTGATTATGGCCTTTTCCTGTATGGTGCTGCTGCAAAGTCCAATTTCAACCTCATCAAGCCACTCTATCATCAAGCCGTTCGTGCCAGTATATACGCTTTTCGAACAACACCAATATTGAATCTACTATCTGAAACAGGACTTCCATCTTTAGAAGAGAGATATTACGCTATCACTGCCAAAATCCTGCCGAAACTTTTTTTCCCAAAAAACTCTGTCATTGTAAATGATGTTAAGAATGCACTTTCGTCTTTAAAATTACCACGCCTCAAATCAAGCATTTATAATGCGTTTGCTATTGGAAAAGAACTCAACATAGATCTTCAAATTTCTAAGAAGAGACCCCATTATTCCCCTCTTTATCATCATATATGCTTTTCCGCGTGCGATATCAGTCTCTGCAAATTTAAAAAATTCGCAACACCAAACGAGATGTTTAAGAAACATTTTTATGAACGTAAGGAACAGTTCGAGAAAGATAAATGGAAATTTCTATACACAGATGGATCCAAAAATGATTATACAGTGTCTTACTCAGTCATCAGCAACGAACATTGCCTCCTTATGAAAACACTTCCAAATTTTTCATCAATTTTTACCGCTGAAGCAGCTGGTATTTACCAAGCCTGCCTTTTCGCTCAATCTACGGGTATAAAAACAGTTATTTTCACGGATAGTTTATCAGTTTTGCTTGCGATACGAAGTTCAAACTCATCTCAATGGGATGTTATTTTGAAAATCAGAGAAATCATCTTTAAAAATAAAAATAAACTAAAACTATTCTGGATTCCTGGACATATCGGTATTCCTGGTAACACCTTTGCTGACGAGACTGCCAAATTTGCCTGTAACGCGCCTATTTTTCGGGATACCATATGTGAAAAAGCTGACCTACGCCATCACATCTGCAGCTTATTAAAGTCAAAAAGGTTTAATTTTTGGTTAAATTTTAGACATCCCCACTACCCCTCTATCAACGGCGGATTACATGAAGCAGTTTACCCTGTCATTCCAGATAAATATAAAATAAAAATATTTTCGAGACTTCGCTTAGGTCCCTCGGAGGCTACACACCAACACCTTTTAAAAGGCGAAATCACACCTTCCTGTCCTCACTGCGGCTGTAATCTTACCATTAAACATACATTAATTGACTGTTTGTATTTATCTAATCGAAGACTGTTATATTTAAAAGACAAAGTGCCAACTGATATACTTAGCATTATTTCTCCTCAAAACATCGATATCATATATAAATTTATAAAAAGTTCTGGATTTCACATTTGAAAGAATTACTGTGTCAATACTACTGGTAGCTAGTATATAATATTAGCCTATTAATTTCGAATTTAAGTCATGATGGTTCTACCTCTTATAATCCTTATTGTAATCTCTATTCTTAAGATAAGCTAAAATTGAATTTGAATACAAATATTGTTCGTATTCATTTATGTATATTACTTAAAAGTACATTGAGCTGATGGCCCTGGCAGCCAATGCTCCAATTTTTTGTGTTAGTCTTATAACTTGTTATAAGATTAATTTAATAAATAATAATAATAATAATAATATCCAAAAGTATATATATATATATATATCCAAAAGTATTTACCCACCCCCTAAATAACACAAAAACAAGAGAAATACTTTTTTTTTTGCATTTATAAATTTATAATGGCCCAGAAGTGCAGAGAAGTTATATCTAACTTCGCCAACTGCCGCTCGCCAGAGGTGCTCCCTCATCGATCGGTAGGGTGTCAGGAGTGAGCACTCCAGTCTCTCTCCTGTCAGCCTGCCGGTCATGAGGGGCGCCTGTCACGTGAGCGTAAGCCCGGCTGCGGGCTCTCTCCGCGGCAACTGGCGTGGTTTGACCGGCTTCCAGCGATCGTCGCTGGACCCACACCACTACCCACACCACACCACTTCTTTCTCAATCGTGGACGCGTGCGGAGTGCACCTGACTACCGTTTTTTTACAAAATATATATATAACTGTGATGAAATTAAAGTTCAAATAAACCAACAAAAACAAAACTACCTGAGTTTCGCATAAACATTTTGGTCCTTCGAGCCGGATTTGTGCTCGGAGACCACCCCACCATTCTGAGATAAACATTTTGGTCCAGACGAGCCGGATTGCCGCCGCCCAGGAACCATCGTCAACGACGCCCAGGAACAATATTCACCGACGCCCATACCATCGTCACCGACGCCCAACTCATCGTCACCGACGTCTAATCAAGTGAGTCGAGTAAGGAACGGTGAGTTCACACACCTCCATATGTTGGCCTAATTATTAGCCCCGAGCCCGTATTTTTATATATATATATTGTATTGTATATATATACAATATATATATAAAAATACGGGCTCGGGTCAGTTGTAACAGCTAACAGATCAGATCAGTTCAAAGGCTGTTTACATACTGATATGAAAGCATCGGGGTACTTTAATTTATAGTTGGATGTAAATGTCAAAGCCTTTTCTATACCGCCCATCATCAATCGGATCGTCTTTGATGACTACGAGCAGATGAGCGGTTCTTTTAGAAAAGATTATTTTTTACTTATTAGATTACTTAGAAGATTATATTAGATTATATATATATATATATATATATATATATATATATATATATATATATATATATATATATATATATATATAATATATATATATATATATATATATATATATATATATATATATATATATATATATATATATATATATATATATATATATATATATATATATATATATATATATATATATATATAATCTTCTTTTCTTCTTTTCTTCTTTGATTCTTTTCTTTTCTTCTCTTAATCTTCTTAATAATCTTCTTTGATTCTTTTCTTTTTATATATATATATATAAATAATGTTCTAAGTAATAATATATATATATATATATATATATATATATATATAGTAATATAGTAATAGTAATATATATATATATATATATATATATATATATATATATATATATATATATATATATATATATATATATATATATATATAAATAATCTTCTAAGTAATCTAATAAGTAAAAAATAATCTTTTCTAAAAGAACCGCTCATCTGCTCGTAGTCATCAAAGACGATCCGATTGATGATGGGCGGTATAGAAAAGGCTTTGACATTTACATCCAACTATAAATTAAAGTACCCCGATGCTTTCATATCAGTATGTAAACAGCCTTTGAACTGATCTGATCTGTTAGCTGTTACAACTGATCTGATAGCTGATACACCTGATCTGATCTGATATACCTGATCTGACCTGTTAGCTGTTACTGTTACTGTTACCTGGTAAAAACCAGACGTATTTTGAAATAGAAATTTCGGAATCTAAAACTGACAAAAGCAGATGTTGAAAATCAAATACAAGAGTCACTTAAGCCAATCACAAAACCTCTAAAGGAATTGGTTCGAAACACTACAACACCAACAACAACAAAAACAACAAATACTAACAAGGATGACGTAGATTTAACATACGATGATATGCCACTCAAACTTAAAACAAGTACCCCTCACAAAACAAAGAAAGAGATGGATTTTGCAGACGAAACTCTTAACAAGAGAATTAAAACGGCACTTTTTTCTCTCAATAAATTATATACATAATGCAAACAAATCAACTGAAGACATGGATTTATCTAAATTAGAGCAGCAAAATGAGCTGGATACAGCATACGGACTGAACAGAGGAACAAATGGTGAATGGAGATTCGGAAACAGTACGGTATGCTTTCAAAATACAAGACGACGAAATATTCATGTCAAAGAAATATTTTGGCACCTCACCTCCTATTATCTTCAACCTGACTCCCGGTCTCTTTCAGCTATTGTTCCACAAGACACCATCAAATTACAACGTAGCAGATATCCAAGTTTACAAAACAATCTTAATCAATACTAGTACTCACAAACGTATTATAATTATGATAAAAATGAGCCAATTAAAGGGAGCAAGACTTCCAAGTACACCAACATCATAAAGGGATTATTCAGTGATAAGTCTTTATTGACGTCCACCCCACTTCACCATAAAAAGGGAAGTTTCCATTCTAATAAATAAATTCGGGTTTCTCTGAATTTACTTGCAATAAACCATTTCCTTTGTATGTCGTTGATGATTCTTTATCATTGGTTAGTGCTTTTACAATATGCATAGCCTTAGTATCTGTTTAGCTCAGATGGTTGGGTGGTCTCTGAGCACTATCCGGCTCGAAGGACCAAATGTTTATTCGAAAATGGTTGGGTGGTCTCCGAGCACTATCCGGCTCGAAGGACCAAATGTTTAGCTGCGAAAACACTCAGTTTACTGTTTATTCTTTAAATACCAAAATATTTTGCGAACACAACAATTATAGGCACTTCAAACCCTTTTTATACATATTACGGTATATCAAATATTTGTATAAATAATGCACAATATAATAAAGACTATAAGATTTTAACTCCAGCGTTGACTGTCACTCTGCTCGCGTCTGTGGTTCTACAGCAAGAAGA
The DNA here is from genome assembly GCA_922984085.1 of Sicus ferrugineus. NCBI lineage: Eukaryota > Metazoa > Arthropoda > Insecta > Diptera > Conopidae > Sicus > Sicus ferrugineus. The sequence goes on from OV277350.1 coordinate 20,618,767, forward strand.
AAGAAGTGCCTGGTGTGGATCCAGCGACGATCGCTGGAAGCCGGTCAATTAGCGCCAGTTGCCGCGGAGAGCCCGCAGCCGAGCTTACTCTCACGAAAGAGGCGCATCTCATGACCCGCAGGCTGACAGGAGAGAGACTGTAGTGCTCACTCTTGACACCCTACCGATCGATGAGGGAGCACCTCTGGCGAGCGGCAGTTGGCGTTAACATACCGCCCGCCTTGCAGGACTGCAAACCCCCAAACCCCGACAACTGGCGCCGTGCCTCGTCTCCGGCCTAGTGAAGGAGCGTGTGGTGCGCCTGCCCGCATGTGCGGCAGCGCATGGGGCTCCGGCACTCAGCCAACCGGTGCGACCGCGCCAAACAGTTGCGGCACATGTGCCTCGCGTATGCCGTCAAGTTCCGCTGCGCTGTTGTTTGCCGCAGAAACAGCCGACAACGGCTCAGCACATGCCGCCCCGCACACAGGGGACAGAACAGCTCGTGCTCGCGACCCTCCGTAGGAAGCCGCTGGGCGGGCGGACACCAGGCGTGCTGCCTGGGCGGCATCATTGGCGCGCGTCGTGGAGCCGGACGACCTGGAGGCGCATGTTGTGGGGCCGGCGGTGTTGGTGGTACACGTCGCGGCGCCGGTTCTGGGGTGGCGGGCCGCAGACGTCTCGGGGCCGGCGTGGCTGGTGAGAGCGCACATCTCCCGGCCGGCTCTGGTAGTGGACGCGGCAAGCGGCGCGGCGGATATCGCACCGACATCGCACGAACTCGCGGACTTCCGCGAATTCGGAAGTCCTCGTCGGAAATGGACCTCTGTGCTGGGGCCGGACCGGAGGAGGCTTCCTCAGGCCGGACGAGAGAACTCCGGAAAGCTCGGCCTCGTCGGCCGAGACGTCGAGCACCAGGACGTCAGCCGTTGGGGACAGCTCCCGAGGACGGTGGGCAGCAATAGGCGGCGCGGCGGCGCAGATGGGCACCGCCCTGGGTGGTGCCAGCAGACGCCCTATTCTGGTCCGCGCATATTGCCAGCGGATTAAATACATGTGGGCTCTGTAATGAGAAAATGTGTTAATAATGGGCTGTCATGTACAGGGTTCGTTGCTTGTTCCGATGTAGGATGCAAGGCTTGCAGGTATGAGTCGTCGTTTTGATAAGGTTGTAACCTTGGGGATCCAGAATTGGGTACGGACCAGACGATTGGTTGCCCTCGTGTAGAGATATTTCGTGTATAAAACGCATGAGCAATCGCGAGAATTGGCAGCGTATGGCAGAATAATCGGGTGCCGCTCGTCGAGAGGTAAGTTGGGACACGAGGACAACCGCCCGCCAACATGCATCGTGTTATCCGTGTGGAGAAAAGGGGTTCAACGAAAGTAAACTGCTTTTAGATCGCAGCATCGTGTGGTTTTCGAGAGCGGCGTACTCGTCCGCAAAATGAATCTTCTGGCAGGAGATCGCGAGGCAGCGTTTAGTTTCCTTTATTTCTCCCGGTGGGAGGTGCAGGTTGGGGTGCGAGTGCAAGTGACGCTTAGCTGGATGAGCGTTGTGGAGAAATCGATATACGTATGAGATCAATATACAATTCTAACCTGGTGAGACACAAAGTTTTAATTGGGGCTACACGAGTTTTGGAGTACAAAAGGAAAACTTGGACTTCCTGAGCGACCTTGATGTGGGCATAGATGACTCCTGCGTAGGCTTTCTGTGAGACATCGCAAAAGGCATGGAGTTCGACTTCGCTTTCTGGGGTGTAACACACCCATCGCGGGATGCGGATGGCGCGGATGTGCTGATAATTCTGGAGAAAACTTAACCAGTTAGCGTGAGTCACCTGAGGCAGAGTGTCATCCCAGTCGATTTTGTCCAACCAGACTTGTTGAACCAGAATTTTCGCTGCAACGATGATCGGAACCAGCCAACCGGCTGGATCGAACAGCTTGGCGACCAGAGACAATATTTCCCGTTTTGTGTACGCAGCTTTGATGACGATAGCTTGGACCTCGAAGTAGAAGTCATCATGGGTCGCGTTCCAGCGAATTCCCAGTATTTTAGCGATGCTGGAGTTTTCTAGCGTCAGGAAATCGGTATGGAGCAGATGGGATGCCGACAAGTCTGGCAAAATGCCTTTATGGTTGGCAGTCCACTTGCGAAGTGAAAAAACCTGCTGAGTCAAGAGCCGCTATGAGTTGTTCACGGGTCTGGGTAGCTGTCACCAAGTCATGCGTGCCTGCGAACACATTATCCACGTACATGGAATGCTGTAGAATGTGTGACGCAAGCGGAAACTGGTGCTCCACCTCGTTTGCCAATTGAAGAAGGGTGCGTATAGCAAGAAAAAGGGGCACAATTAACTCCAAACGTTACCGTTTGAAGCTCGAAGTCGGTAAGGTCGGACTTGTACGGGTCTCGGAAGAGAATGCGCTGATATGGTGTGTGCTTTGGGTCGACCAATATTTGGCGATACATTTTGAATGTTTCGAAGCCCCTGAGCGGAGCGTGTCTGGAAAGCCGACTTTAAAGGCAATGGCACGATGTAGCGGCCGTTATCGCGTCTTCGCGTATTTTTCTTCGCGAAACTTTTCGGAGTGGGATAGCAATCTAGTTTTGGGAAGTTCCTCCACCTCCCAAAAACGTTCGAACTGTTGTTCGAAGGTGACTTCGTTGTGTAAGCCGCTTTGATGCGTGCAGTGGCAGATTGCATGGTGGGAACCGGGCCGGTTAGGATCCAACCGAACACGGTTTGCTGAGCCATGAGGGAGCCCAGCACTTGGCGGCGGATGCCGTCCAGCAGGATTGCTGGGTATAAATCGGCTCCGATGAGGACGTCGACCTGCTCGCTTTTGGAGAAGCTTACATCTGCGAGCTCGATGACTTGAGGGAGGCCACTGAGAAGTGACCTGTCTAACGAGTGGGAGGGCAACCGCCCTATGATTTTTGGGAGCACGAGCGCCGTCACGTTGATTTCAAATTTGGGATCAAGTGGCGAATTCATGAGAAAATCGCACGATCTTGATATTTTTGCGGACACGGTATCGTTGAGACCGGAGACTACGGCGGTAGTTGGCCGCGCTGGGAGCTTTAAGAGCTTTTGTATGCGTTCAGAGATGAACGACACCTCGGACCCAGGATCAATCAAGGCGCGCGCGATGTAACATGTACCGTGATGGCGTATTGTTACCATGGCAGTCCCTAACAGTAACTGTTTTGGTGCTTTCGCGAAGCACACCTGATGCGTGTCCTGTGGATTTCGCTGTTGCGCGGGGCGAGAAGTGGACTGTATATGCGTGGGAGGTCGCATCGAAGAATGCGGCCTTGCTTGCTTGCATGATGAGTCGAACCTGGAATAAAGTCCGAATAGGCAGGGGCTTGAGCCCGCGGAGCGTTTTCAAACCGCCGCTCTTGATGTGAGGCACGTGGGGTCGAATCTGATACAGCATTCGAGGAGGATGGAGCATGCTCACGATGCAAGAGGGTTATTTTTAATACATTTACATTTGACATAATACCATTACATTTGACGAAATTGAATATGCTTGGACAGTTTCTCACGGAATGAGATCTGGCCAAGCAGTTGCTGCACAAGCGGTTTTTCTGAACGATACTCAGCCGCTGTGGAACGGACAAGCTGAGAAACTGAGAACAGGATCTCAACTTGTGCTGCTTCTGGCAAAGAGGGCAGCTATCTTGGGACACCTTCAATTGAAAGTTGTTGATGCGTTTAGAGGCTGGAGTTGAGTGAGTCGGAGTTGGGGGGTGTGTTGATTTCGCGGCGGGTGTGCACTTAATATCTTGCACCGTTTCAAGGGTCTGGAAGCGATGAGTCAGAAACGCATCCAGATCTGTCCATTTTGGGATCTCTGTTTTGTTAGTGAGAGATTGCTCCCAAAGGGAAAGCGTTGCTTCTGGGAGCTTGCTGGAACACAAAAATACGATTATCGCGTCCCATTGGGAGGTATCAACACCTTGTAGCGCGAGCGCGGCGAGAATATTATTGATTTCGCGCTGCAGATCTTTGATAGCGCCACCGGTTTCCTTCGTGATGGGGGACAGGCCGAAGAGCTTCTTCAAATGGGCGTTGGTGAGGACGCGTCTGTTCTCGTACCTGTCGGACAGATTGTTCCACGCTTGGAAAAAACCTTCGTTCATGAGAGGGGATTTCTGCACGATTTCTTTCGCTTCGCCCGTGGTTTTCTGGTTCAGGTGGAACAACTTCTCCACCGGCGCAATTCGGGTATTCTGAATATACTGGGCCGTGAACATATCCCTTAAAGAGGGCCACGAAAGGTAGTCGCCATGGAAGGCTTGGGTGTCGCAGGGGGCAGGCTGATATTGTAGCCAGACTGGGGCATCTCAGCTGGCACCTTCGAAGGAGTCGCGGCAACTGGAGGAGAGTTCGTCAGTTGGTCTATTTTTCGGGCGCAGCGTAGATATACCGCATAGCATTGGCGCCGCTTCTCTTTTACGCCTTCTAGTTCTCTGTCTTTATCCTTCGTCGAGTCGACCTCCGCAAGCACCCGTTCATAGGCGCTTTTAATCAGCAGCCACTGCGATCGTATTTCTTCCCGCTGAATTACAAGGGTGTAAACGGTGTGGTTCGTGGTGGGTGTCTTGTCGAAGTCCACCTCGAACTCGATCAGTGCATCGGCTATACGAATAAAGGATGCGAGCGCAGCCATTATATGTCTAGGTTTCTGTTAGGGTCGGCGAAGGAGGTCGCAAAATCGAAATAAACCGCACCGAAACTTATTTCGGAAACAAAAAAACTTTTTATTTTATTTGAAAAAATCGCAAAAATGTTTTCGGGTCGCTATGCGGTGGCGTTGGAGCTCGAAAAGCTTGCCTAGACGGTTGACCACTTGAACTCGAAAATGCTTGCAACTAGTTAAAAAGTGACTTGTTGCTGCGAACACTTCCGCCTACTGGGTATTCTGCTTTTTGTAATTCCCGTTGGGTCGCCGTTGAATCGCGAATTCCACGCTCCTATCACCAGCGAGAGTACAGACAGAAAACTGGTTTTCCGTTCTGTGTGCACTCTGCGTATATGTATGGGCAGCGCAAGCAGAAGAGCGCGAGCAGCAGAGAAATGTACCCGCATAAACCAACTGGCAAAAGGTGGTGGTTTTTTGACTTGCACTGAGCGCACAAGTAACTCGCTCTTTTATTGGCAAGGAGAGCGCAAACCAAGAAAGCGAAAGTGTGAAATGTTTCCACTTTCTTTGTGAGAGCGCGGGGCTTAATAAAAAAGCAAGCGGTAAATTTTTAATGTGGGCTTCGCAGCAAGCAATGCTTGCGAAGACAGTCAGCAACAAAAACCTCAAGCCTTGGTGCTGCCGTATTTCTTGGGGACCGTTACCCACGAATCGAAGATTCTCGAAGGTTTGACGGTCAAATGAAGGGTATATATAAGGAGGACAGTTCCTTATATATAAAATGTATATGACCGGAAGGGCTCGGGGCTAATATTTAGGCTAGAATATTAGGATACGTGAACTCACCGCTTCGTACACGATTTATTTACTGGGGCGTCGGTTCTGCTGACGTTGATTTTGGGCGTCGGTTCTGCTGACGTTGAATCCTCGGCGGCGGCAGTCCGGCTCGCAATGGACCAAATGTTTAGCTCAGATGGTTGGGTGGTCTCCGAGCACTATCCGGCTCGAACGACCAAATGTTTATTCGAAAATGGTTGGGTGGTCTCCGAGCACTATCCGGCTCGAAGGACCAAATGTTTAGCTGCGAAAACACTCAGTTTACTGTTTATTCTTTAAATACCAAAATATTTTGCGAACACAACAATTATAGGCACTTCAAACCCTTTTTCCTCCTCCTGACAGGAGAGAGACTGGAGTGCTCACTCTTGACACCCTACCGATCGATGAGGGAGCACCTCTGGCGAGCGGCAGTTGGAGTTAACAGTATCATTCTGATGAATATAATTAGGTGTTTCAGGGTGTAAACTCATCACACCCGTTCCTTTTTTGTGAAAGATAGTATAAAGCAGTTAAAATCAGAATTTGAAATAGATTATAAAAAATTTAAATAATGTTTATATTAGAAGTTCAGTAAAAAGTCAATACTATTGCTTTTCAAAACTATATTTACTGTTTATTTTGTTTAAATTATAAAGGAATTTTAGACATAAATGACCACAGTTGTATGAATTATAGTCTTGGTGTTGGGTATAGTTGTAATTTACGTCATCTCCCAAATAATTTATTATTTCGTGCGGTGGTTGCAAGTTTCCAAAACTATCAAAATATTCTTTGCAGTGCCTGTCTTTGTAATATGCTCCCCAATGAGTACCAGGGCCCTTTGATGTATTCAGCTTAACGATTCCACATTCTTGTTGACGAGGTCGTTTCGGGAGACTGTCTCGCATAAAAATACCTCTGAAATGTGGTAGATTCTTTGCATGTTTCATTAAGTCGACGTCTGTGAGGGCTCTTTTGGGTAGATTCTTTAAAAGTTTTTTGGTTGCGGACTATAATATAGACCCAATCCTTTTTTGTATGGTTTCAGGTATAAGCCTTTTACCATAGCGATTGCTTCCATAGTCTTATTATGTCGATTTGCTTTTTGCAATTGTTTTCGTGCGGCATTTGTTTCATTTATTTGCTTTTGCGATTGCAGCTCCTCCAGATGCTAGGCCTCCAACAGCTCCCAGAGCAGTTAAAATCGGTACTAGTTGTTGAAATCCTCTGTCTTAGGAACGGGTATAACACGTGGAATGTCAACCGAGGATTTCTTCCCTCCGAAAGAGTTTTTACAGCATTTTGTGCGATTTTTATAGCACTGGGAATATCTTCGGGTTTTCGTTCTTTAATAATTTTCAGAGCGCTTTTAACTGCTTTAGTGAATATTTTCTTAGTACATTTCTTTTTGACTTTTCTCTTCATTTTCTTAAGAGTTTTACCATCGTGCTCCCCATACCGAATTTTACTTTAGCTTTCATTACATTTGTAACTAATCGTGCGTTTATTCGCTCACTCAATTTGCTTTCTTTTGATTTTACTCTTTGCCACGCCCTTTCAATTAATATTTTATCTGCTTCGTGGCGCTTATTCAAGTCTCGTGTTTTATAATAAGCTATGTCATGCTTTCTACATGTGGCGTCCAGAGAATTAATTCCTTAATCGCCTCTTGCCAAGCGTTGGTTTAGTTTAGTTCTTGGTCCACAAAACTGATAACCCGGTAAATGAAGGTCAGTTGGTAGAGAATTTATTACACCAATTAATAAACCTCTTCCGGTTGTTGACTGATTATTACTGACATGTTTCTTACAAATTACACCCATTTTATATCTTTTTACCTACTCGTACTGAATGAAAATGAATGAACTTTTATAAGTGTGGTTATTGTATATTTATATTAATTGCTAAAATGCGTTTCGTTAAACAAGATAAAAATATTATTGTCAAAAATCTGGATTCTGTTACTGACAACGTATCGAAATCCCGACACGGCTCCCTGCTGCCGAATTCAATAAGATGTCCTATTGTCGGGCCTTCAAATTATGGAAAGACCAACGTCATGTTGAGTATATTAGAAAGTCCTAATGGATTTAATTTTGCAAACATATACTTATACTCAAAAAATATATACTCGTTGTATCAACTGAAATATGAATATTTAAAATAATTAATGAAACCGATTAAAAATATGGGATTATTTACATTTTCCGACAGCGAACAAGTTCTCAAACGAGATGAAGCAAAAACCAACTCAATAATGATATTCGATGATGTGGCTTGTGAGAAGCAAAATAACATTACAGAATACTTTTGTACGGGCAGACACAAATGCATCGATTGCTTTTATTTATGTCAAACATATACATGCATCCCCAAGCATTTAGTACGCAATAATGCCAAAATGATTATTATGTTTAAGCAAGACGAGATGAACATGAAGCACATATACAATGATCATGTAGGAACAGACATGACATTTGGAAATTTCTAAATATATGCAGAGAGTGTTGGGAAGACAAGTACGGATTTCTGATAATCATCAAAGACGATCCGATTGATGATGGGCGGTATAGAAAAGGTTTTGACATTTACATCCAACTATAAATTAAAGTACCCCGATGCTTTCATATCAGTATGTAAACAACCCTTGAACTGATCTGATCTGTTAGCTGTTACAACTGATCTGATAGCTGATACACCTGATCTGATCTGATATACCTGATCTGACCTGTTAGCTGTTATTGTTACTGTTACTGTTACCTGGTAAAAACCAGACGTATTTTGAAATAGAAATTTCGGAATCTAAAACTGACAAAAGCAGATGTTGAAAATCAAATACAAGAGTCACTTAAGCCAATCACAAAACCTCTAAAGGAATTGGTTCGAAACACTACAACACCAACAACAACAAAAACAACAAATACTAACAAGGATGACGTAGATTTAACATACGATGATATGTCACTCAAACTTAAAACAAGTACCCCACACAAAACAAAGAAAGAGATGGATTTTGCAGACGAAACTCTTAACAAGAGAATTAAAACGGCACTTTTTTCTCTCAATAAATTATAAACATAATGCAAACAAATCAACTGAAGACATGGATTTATTTAAATTAGAGCAGCAAAATGAGCTGGATACAGCATACGGACTGAACAGAGGAACAGATGGTGAATGGAGATTCGGAAACAGTGCTTTCAAAATACAAGACGGCGAAATATTCATGTCAAAGAAATATTTTGGCACCTCACCTCCTATTATCTTCAACCTGACTCCCGGTCTCTTTCAGCTATTGTTCCACAAGACACCATCAAATTACAAAGAAGCAGATATCCAAGTTTACAAAACAATCTTAATCAATACTAGTACTCACAAACGTATTATAATTATGATAAAAATGAGCCAATTAAAGGGAGTAAGACAACCAAGTACACCAACATCATTGTTAACGCCAACTGCCGCTGGACCCAGACGCTGGCACTTCTGATACTCGGTTCTCAGCATCTGACGCGTGCAGTTAGTGGATTGTGCAGTACCATAAAAACACCAAGAACACATACAAACCGTTAGAATTAAATAGAAGTTAAAAATTTCAAATAAATATAAGTTGTGAAATAAACATTGTGAACATTCCTGAGCGCAACATCTGGTCCTTCGAGCCGGATTCGCTGATCGAGTTCGAGGTGGACTTCGACCAGACACCCACCACGGACCACACCGCTTACACCCTAGCAATTCAGCGGGAAGAAATTCGATCACAGTGGCTGCTGATTAAAAGCGCCTATGAAAGGGTGCTTGTGGAGCTGGACTCGACGAAGGACAAAGGCAAAGAATTCGAAGGCGTAAAGGAGAAGCGCCGCCAATGCTATGCGGTATATCTGCGCTGCGCGGGAAAAATTGATCAACTGACCGAAGCCGCAGCGTCCCCTCCGGTTGCAGCGACGCCTTCGCCGGTGCAAGCTGAGATGCCCCCGTCTGGCTACAATATCAGCCTGCCCCCCTGCGACACCCAAGCCTTCCATGGCGATTATCTTTCGTGGCCCTCTTTCAGGGATATGTTCACGGCCCTGTATATTCAGAATACCCGAATTGCGCCGGTGGAGAAGTTGTTCCACCTGAACCAGAAGACCAAGGGCGAAGCGAAAGAAATAGTGCAAAAATCCCCTCTCACGAACGAAGGTTTTGCCCAAGCGTGGAACAATCTGTCTGACAGATACGAAAAGAGGCGCGTCCTCACCAACGCTCATTTGAAGAAGCTCTTTGGCCTATCCCCCATCACGAAGGAAACCGGTGGCGCTATTAAAGACCTTCAGCGCGAAATCAATAATATTCTCGCCGCGCTCGCGTTACAAGGTGTTGACACCTCCCATTGGGACGCGGTCATAGTATTTTTGTGCTCCAGCAAGCTCCCGGAAGCAACGCTTTCCCTTTGGGAGCAATCTCTTACTAACAAAACGGAGATCCCAAAATGGACAGATCTGGATGCGTTTCTGACTCATCGCTTCCAGACCCTTGAGACGGTGCAAGATATTAAGTGCACACCCGCTGCAAAATCAACACACCCCCCAAATCCGACTCACTCGACTCCCGCCTCTAAACGCGTCAACACCTTCCAGCTGAAGGTGTCCCAAGATAACTGCTCTCTTTGCCAGAAGCAGCACAAGTTGCGATCCTGTTCTCAGTTTCTCAGCTTGTCCGTTCCACAGCGGCTGAGTATCGTTCAGAAAAACCGCTTGTGCAGCAACTGCTTGGCCAGATCTCATTCCGTGAGAAACTGTCCAAGCATATTCAATTTCGTCAAATGTAATGGTATTATGTCAAATGTAAATGTATTAAAAATAACCCTCTTGCATCGTGAGCATGCTCCATCCTCCTCGAATGCTGCTTCAGATTCGACCCCACGTGTCTCACACCAAGAGCGGCGATTTGACAACGCTCCGCGTACTCAAACCCCTGCCTATTCGAATTTTGTTCCCGGTTCGACACATCATGCTTCTCAGCAAGAAAGGCCGCATTCTTCAATGCGACCTCCCTCCAACATACAGTCCACTTCTCCCCCCGCGCAACAGCGAAATCCACAGGACACGCATCAGGTGTGCTTTGCGAAAGCACCAAAACAGGTACTGTTAGGGACTGCCATGGTAACAATACGCCATCACGGCACATGCTACATCGCGCGCGCCTTGATTGATCCCGGGTCCGAAGTATCGTTCATCTCTGAGCGCATACAAAAGCTGTTAAAGCTCCCAGTGCGGCCGACGACCGCTGTAGTTTCCCGTCTCAACGAGACCGTGTCCGCAAAGATATCAAAGTCGTGCGATTTCCTTATGAATTCGCCACTTGATCCCAAATTTCAAGTCAACGTATCGGCTCTTGTGCTCTCCCAAATCACAGGGCGTTTGCCTTCTCACGCGTTAGACAGGTCTCTTCTCAGTGGCCTCCCTCAAGACATCGAGCTCGCAGATGTCAACTTCTGCAGAAGCGAGCAGGTCGACGCCCTCATCGGAGCCGATTTATACCCAGCAATCCTGCTGGATGGCATCCGCCGCCAAGTGCTGGGCTCCCTCATGGCTCAGCAAACCGTGTTCGGTTGGATTCTGACTGGGCCGGTTACCATCATGCAATCAGCCACTCCACCCATAAGAGTGGCCTACTTCAATGAAATCTCCTTCGAACAACAGTTCGAACGTTTTTGGGAGGTGGAGGAACTTCCCAAAACTAAACGGCTATCCCCCTCAGACAAGTTTTGCGAAGAAAATTTCGTGAAAACGACGAGAAGACGCGATGACGGCCGCTACATCGTATCACTGCCCTTTAAAATCGGCTTTACAGACACGCTCCGCTTAGGGGCCTCGAGACAAATTGCGCTCAAACAATACACGCGTCTGGAAGCACGATTAGGGAAGGACGAAGGCCTCAAGCACCAGTACAGCACGGTGTTAAATGAGTATGTCGATTTAGGCCACATGAGAGTAGTCAATCCCCCAGATCCCCAAGCGCCTAGAAATCACTACTATTTGCCTCACCATGCCGTCATAAAACCCGAAAGCACCTCTACGAAGGTCAGAGTCGTCTTCAATGCGTCCAGTCCAACCACAAGCGGACTAAGCCTCAATGATGTAATTCACACAGGCCCCGTGCTCCAGTCTGATTTGACCTTTTTAATTCTACGATGGCGTTTCTTCCGCTATGTCTTCAACGGAGACATTCAAAAGATGTATCGCCAAATATTGGTCGACCCAAAGCACACACCCTATCAGCGCATTCTCTTCCGAGACCCGTACAAGTCCGAACTTACCGACTTCGAGCTTCAAACTGTAACGTTTGGAGTTAATTGCGCCCCGTTCCTGGCAATACGCACCCTTCTTCAATTGGCAGACGACGTGAAGCACCAGTTTCCGCTTGCATCACACATTTTACAGCATTCCATGTACGTGGATGATGTGTTAGCAGGCACTCATGACCTGGAGACAGCTACCCAGACCCGTGACCAACTCATAGCGGCTCTCGACTCAGCAGGGTTTGCCCTTCGCAAATGGACTTCCAACCATAAACGCATTCTGGCAGACTTGCCGGCATCCCATCTGCTTCATTCCGATTTCCTGACGCTAGAAGATTCCAGCACTGCCAAGATGCTTGGAATTCGCTGGAATGCGACCCATGACGAGTTCTACTTCCATGTCCAAGGCATCGTCATCAAAGCGGCGTACACGAAGCGAGAAATGTTGTCTCTGGTCGCCAAGCTGTTCGATCCAGCCGGTTGGCTGGCTCCGATCATCGTCGCCGCGAAGATCCTGATCCAGCAAGTCTGGTTGGACAGAGTAGACTGGGATGACACTCTGCCTCAGGTAACAAATGCTAATTGGCTAAGTTTTTTCCAGAATTATCAGCACATCCGCGCCATCCGCATCCCGCGATGGGTGAGTTACACCCCAGAAAGCGAAGTCCAACTCCATGCCTTTTGCGATGCCTCACAAAAAGCTTACGCAGTCATCTATGCCCGCGTCACGGTTGCTCAGGAAGTTCAAGTTTTCCTTTTGTACTCCAAAACTCGTGTAGCCCCAATTAAAACTTTGTCTCTCCCCAGGTTAGAGTTGTGCGGAGCCACTTTAGTTGCTGAGATGATCGACACTCTCGTGCCTACGCTGCAGCTGCCCCATTACACGATCTACTGTTGGAGCGACTCCACCATTGTCTTGGCCTGGCTGAAGAAACCCCCCTGCGTTTGGGCGACGTTCGTGGCAAACCGAGTTGCCAAAATCATCGAGAAGGTATCTCAGTCGCAATGGTTCCATGTGGATTCCCAGGACAACCCTGCGGATTTAGCCAGTCGCGGTGCCACGCCCCAAGATCTCGCTGAGAGCACCCTCTGGTGGAAAGGACCTGCTTGGCTCGTCCACAACAAGGATCGCTGGCCCAAATTCCGTGCCTCAGACGAATATGTCACCACACTGGAGCAGAAGACGGTTAAAACGCTGCACACCCATTTCGATCCCAAGGAGGACCCGCTCGAGCGTTTTTCGTCGCTGCCGCGCGCTCTACGCGTATACTCCTACGTATATCGATTTCTTCACAACGCTCATCCAGCTAAACGTCACTTACACGCGCACCCCAACCTGCATCTTCCGCCGGAAGAAATAAAGGAAACGAAACGCTGCCTCGCGATATCCTGCCAGAAGATTAACTTCCCGGACGAGTACGCTGCGCTAAAAAACCACGCGATGCTGCGATCTAAAAGCAGCCTACTTTCGTTGAACCCGTTCCTCCACACGGACAACACTATGCGCGTTGGCGGGCGGTTGTCCTCATGTCCCAATTTGCCTTTCGACGAACGGCACCCGATTATTCTGCCATACGGCTGTCAATTCTCGCGATTGCTCATTCGTTTTATACACGAAATCTCTCTACATGGGGGCAACCAACTAGTTCTTCGTCTGGTCCGTACACAATTCTGGATCCCCAAGGTGAAAAACCTCATCAAAACGACGACCCATACTTGCAAGCCGTGCATCTTACATCGGAAGAAGCAGCGAACCCAACTCATGGCAGCCTTGCCACCAGAACGCATCACGTACTCCCGCCCCTTTGCCAATACCGGAGTCGATTTCGCCGGCCCGTTCGATATTAAAAATTACACGGGACGCGCGTGGTTAATTACCAAAGGCTATGTTTGTGTCTTTGTCTGTTTCGCAACGAAGGCCATTCATTTGGAACCCACTAGCGATCTCTCAACCGCTACCTTCCTTGCCGCTTTTTCCCGGTTCGCCGCCCGGAGAGGCTGCCCTGCCAACATCTACTCGGATAACGGCACAAATTTTGTAGGCGCCTCCAAAGAGCTCCGGCGCGACTTCCAGGACTTCATGTCTCGAACGACGGAGTTGATAGAAGCCCGATACTCACCTCAAGACATCTCCTGGCACTTTTTGCCGCCAGGAGCCCCGCACATGGGTGGCCTCTGGGAGGCGGGGGTCAAGAGCCTCAAAACCCATCTACGGAAGGTGGCCCCAGCCATCAAATTCACCTTTGAAGAATTTTCCACACTTCTGAGTAAGATCGAGTCGTGCCTTAATTCACGCCCCCTCACCGCTTCCTCCGATGACCCAACCGTGATGGAAGCCATCACCCCCGGCCACTTCCTAATTGGCGGGCCCTTACTCGCTCCAGCCGAACTCGAGCGGCATAACAACCCGCTCTCCATTCTCAATCGGTGGCGACGCGTGCAAGCGCTCGCTCAGCATCTCTGTCTGAGATGGAAGACAGAATACCTGCGCGAACTTTCCCGCCGTACCAAGTGGAAGACTCCACAACGCGATTTCCAACTCGACGATCTCGTTGTCATTCGCGACGACAACTTGCCGTCTAACGCGTGGCGGTTAGGCCGAATTACCGCTGTCTACCGCGGACAAGACAACCGCGTACGCGTGGCGGACCTCTTAACCGAAAGGGGTCACGTCACGCGTCCCATTACGAAACTAGTGTGCATGACAGCCGATTAGTAACCGCCTTTGTTCTCATTACAGACTCCTAATGCATTTGCTCCGCCGGCAGTACGCGCGGACCCGACAAGGGCGTCTACTAGCGCCACCCGGGGCTGTGCCCATGTGCGACACCTCCAGCGCCGCACCACCCGTTGATGCCCCCCGTCCTCGAGAGCCGTCCCCAAGCGCTGACGTCTTGGTTCTCGACGTCTCGGCTGAGGAGGCGCAAGCGCTCACCACGGCACGGCGCTCGCCCATCCCGCCGAACCGGGCTGTCCGGTGCTTTTTCGTCCGGCCAGAGGACGCGTACTATGATTTGGCCCCAAACCCGATACACCACGGGTGCGCCGACCTCCGCCTTCGCGGAAGTATGCGGGCGCGCGCGATGTCGGTGCGCCACTTGCTGCGTCCACCACCCGAACAGGCCCCGAAACGTGCGCCCTCACCACCCACGCCGGCCCCGAGACGTCTGCGGCCCGCGCTACCGGAACCGGCACCGCGACGTGCAACACCATCACCGCCGGCCCCACCAGCTCGACCGGCCCCAAGACGCGCGCCTCCAGGTCGTCCGGCCCCACGACGCGCGCCAGTGATGCCGGCCAGGCGGCACACCTGGTGCCCGCCAGCCCAGCGGCTTCCAACAGAGGGCCGCGAGCGTGAGCTGTGCTGTCCCCTGTGTGCGGGGCGGCATGTGCTGAGCCGTTGCCGGCTGTTTCTGCGGCAAACAATAGCGCAGCGGAACTTGACGGCATACGCGAGGCACATGTGCCGCAACTGTTTGGCGCGATCGCACCGGTTGGCTGAGTGCCGGAGCCCCATGCGCTGCTGCACATGCGGGCAGACGTCGAGCACCAGAACGTCAGCCGTTGGGGACAGCTCCCGAGGACGGTGGGCAGCAATAGGGGGCGCGGCGGCGCAGATGGGCACCGCCCTGGGTGGTGCCAGCAGACGCCCTCTTCTGGTCCGCGCATATTGCCAGCGGATTAAATACATGTGGGCTCTATAATGAGAAAATGTGTTAATAATGGGCTGTCATGTACAGGGTTCGTTGCTTGTTCCGATGTAGGATGCAAGGCTTGCAGGTATGAGTCGTCGTTTTGATAAGGTTGTAACCTTGGGGATCCAGAATTGGGTACGAACCAGACGATTGGTTGCCCTCGTGTAGAGATATTTCGTGTATAAAACGCATGAGCAATCGCGAGAATTGGCAGCCGTATGGCAGAATAATCGGGTGCCGCTCGTCGAGAGGCAAATTGGGACACGAGGACAACCGCCCGCCAACATGCATCGTATTCTCCGTGTGGAGAAAAGGGGTTCAACGAAAGTACGCTGCTTTTAGATCGCAGCATCGTGTGGTTTTCGAGAGCGGCGTACTCGTCCGCAAAATGAATCTTCTGGCAGGAGATCGCGAGGCAGCGTTTAGTTTCCTTTATTTCTCCCGGTGGGAGGTGCAGGTTGGGGTGCGAATGCAAGTGACGCTTAGCTGGATGAGCGTTGTGGAGAAATCGATATACGTATGAGATCGATATACAATTCTAACCTGGTGAGACACAAAGTTTTAATTGGGGCTACACGAGTTTTGGAGTACAAAAGGAAAACTTGAACTTCCTGAGCGACCTTGATGCGGGCATAGATGACTCCTGCGTAGGCTTTCTGTGAGACATCGCAAAAGGCATAGAGTTCGACTTCGCTTTCTGAGGTGTAACTCACCCATCGCGGGATGCGGATGGCGCGGATGTGCTGATAATTCTGGAGAAAACTTAACCAGTTAGCGTGAGTTACCTGAGGCAGAGTGTCATCCCAGTCGATTTTGTCCAACCAGACTTGTTGAATCAGAATTTTCGCTTCAACGATGATCGGAACCAGCCAACCGGCTGGATCGAACAGCTTGGCGACCAGAGACAATATTTCTCGTTTCGTGTACGCAGCTTTGATGGCGATGGCTTGGACATCGAAGTAGAACTCATCATGGGTCGCGTTCCAGCGAATTCCAAGAATTTTGGCGGTGCTGGAATCTTCTAGCGTCAGAAAATCGGAATGGAGCAGATGGGATGCCGGTAAATCTGCCAGAATGCCTTTATGGTTGGCAGTCCACTTGCGAAGTGAAAAAACCTGCTGAGTCGAGAGCCGCTATGAGTTGTTCACGGGTCTGGGTAGCTGTCACCAAGTCATGCGTGCCTGCGAACACATTATCCACGTACATGGAATGCTGTAGAATGTGTGACGCAAGCGGAAACTGGTGCTCCACCTCGTTTGCCAATTGAAGAAGGGTGCGTATAGCAAGAAAAAGGGGCACAATTAACTCCAAACGTTACCGTTTGAAGCTCGAAGTCGGTAAGGTTGGACTTGTACGGGTCTCGGAAGAGAATGCGCTGATATGGTGTGTGCTTTTGGTCGACCAATATTTGGCGATACATTTTGAATGTTTCGAAGCCCCTGAGCGGAGCGTGTCTGGAAAGCCGACTTTAAAGGCAATGGCACGATGTAGCGGCCGTTATCGCGTCTTCGCGTATTTTTCTTCGCGAAACTTTTCGGAGTGGGATAGCAATCTAGTTTTGGGAAGTTCCTCCACCTCCCAAAAACGTTCGAACTGTTGTTCGAAGGTGACTTCGTTGTGTAAGCCGCTTTGATGCGTGCAGTGGCAGATTGCATGGTGGGAACCGGGCCGGTTAGGATCCAACCGAACACGGTTTGCTGAGCCATGAGGGATCCCAGCACTTGGCGGCGGATGCCATCCAACAGGATTGCTGGGTATAAATCGGCTCCGATGAGGACGTCGACCTGCTCTCTTTTGGAGAAGCTTACATCTGCGATCTCGATGTCTTGGGAGGGCAACCGCCCTGTGATTTTTGGGAGCACGAGCGCCGTCACGTTGATTTCAAATTTGGGATCAAGTGGCGAATTCATGAGAAAATCGCATGATCTTGATATTTTTGCGGACACGGTATCCTTGAGACCGGAGACTACGGCGGTAGTTGGCCGCGCTGGGAGCTTTAAGAGCTTTTGTATGCGTTCAGAGATGAACGACACCTCGGACCCAGGATCAATCAAGGCGCGCGCGATGTAACATGTACCGTGATGGCGTATTGTTACCATGGCAGTCCCTAACAGTAACTGTTTTGGTGCTTTCGCGAAGCACACCTGATGCGTGTCCTGTGGATTTCGCTGTTGCGCGGGGGGAGAAGTGGACTGTATATGCGTGGGGGGTCGCATCGAAGAATGCGGCCTTTCTTGCTGGGAAGCATGTTGAGTCGAACCTGGAATAAAGTTCGAATAGGCAGGAGCTTGAGTACGCGGAGCGTTATCATACCGTTGCTCTTGAGTTCGTTGCTGTGCGAGTGGAAGAGAGGACCGTATATGCGTGGGAGGTCGCATCGAAGAATGCGGCCTTTCTTGCTGAAAAGCATGATGAGTCGAACCTGGAATAAAGTCCGAATAGGCAGGGGCTTGAGCCCGCGGAGCGTTTTCAAACCGCCGCTCTTGATGTGAGGCACGTGGGGTCGAATCTGATACAGCATTCGAGGAGGATGGAGCATGCTCACGATGCAAGAGGGTGTGATGCCTGCCATTACATTTGACGAAAATGAATATGCTTGGACAGTTTCTCACGGAATGAGATCTGGCCAAGCAGTTGCTGCACAAGCGGTTTTTCTAAACGATATTCAGCCGCTGTGGAACGGACAAGCTGAGAAACTGAGAACAGGATCTCAACTTGTGCTGCTTCTGGCAAAGAGGGCAGCTATCTTGGGACACCTTCAATTGAAAGTTGTTGATGCGTTTAGAGGCTGGAGTTGAGTGAGTCGGAGTTGGGGGGTGTGTTGATTTCGCGGCGGGTGTGCACTTAATATCTTGCACCGTTTCAAGGGTCTGGAAGCGATGAGTCAGAAACGCATCCAGATCTGTCCATTTTGGGATCTCTGTTTTGTTAGTGAGAGATTGCTCCCAAAGGGAAAGCGTTGCTTCTGGGAGCTTGCTGGAACACAAAAATACGATTATCGCGTCCCATTGGGAGGTATCAACACCTTGTAGCGCGAGCGCGGCGAGAATATTATTGATTTCGCGCTGCAGATCTTTGATAGCGCCACCGGTTTCCTTCGTGATGGGGGACAGGCCGAAGAGCTTCTTCAAATGGGCGTTGGTGAGGACGCGCCTGTTCTCGTACCTGTCAGACAGATTGTTCCACGCTTGGACAAAACCTTCGTTCGTGAGAGGGGATTTCTGCACGATTTCTTTCGCTTCGCCCGTGGTTTTCTGGTTCAGGTGGAACAACTTCTCCACCGGCGCAATTCGGGTATTCTGAATATACAGGGCCGTGAACATATCCCTTAAAGAGGGCCACGAAAGGTAGTCGCCATGGAAGGCTTGGGTGTCGCAGGGGGGCAGGCTGATATTGTAGCCAGACTGGGGCATCCCAGCTGGCACCGGCGAAGGAGTCGCGGCAACTGGAGGAGAGTTCGTCAGTTGGTCAATTTTTCGCGCGCAGCGCAGATATAAAGCATAGCATTGGCGCCGCTTAACTTTTACGCCTTCTAGTTCTCTGTCTTTATCCTTCGTCGAGTCGAGCTCCGCAAGCACCCTTTCATAGGCGCTTTTAATCAGCAGCCACTGCGATCGTATTTCTTCCCGCTGAATTACAAGGGTGTAAACGGTGTGGTTCGTGGTGGGTGTCTTGTCGAAGTCCACCTCGAACTCGATCAGTGCATCGGCAATACGAATAAAGGATGCGAGCGCAGCCATTATATGTCTAGGTTTCTGTTAGGGTCGGCGAAGGAGGTCGCAAAATCGAAATAAACCGCACCGAAACTTATTTCGGAAACAAAAAACTTTTTATTTTATTTGAAAAAATCGCAAAAATGTTTTCGAGTCGCTATGCGGTTGTTGTAAGTCGCCACTTCCGCGGAACATATTTTCAATCGACCATAATGGTGTCGTACTAAGCGTTTAATTCCGCATTGTAACTTGCCAAGGTCAATTCATCGAGCGCGCGCTAGCCGCTGGTGAAGCGCTATTGCACGTGTTGACCGTGGACCTAGTGACCCACTTTCTTGCGCTCAGGTGTTGAGGCAGGTCTTTTCCGCTACAGTTAGCATATTGTTGTTTCCGTATTTAAGCTTCCTCATACAGAAATATAAATAAGACTGGTAGTATTCAGTGAGTAGTGAACGTGGAAAACGTATTCCAGACAATAAAGTGCCCAAAGTGAGATATAGTGTTTTTATTCGGACGGACTGTGGACTTTGGAGGAGCCCACAGCGAGGACTTTCCAGGAGAACCACAACATATTTGGCGCAGCCGGTTTTTACGAACCGAAAATCGTTCGCGGGTGAGTTTGTATAAAATCTTAAAGGTAGGAATTTGTAGCGAATATATAATAATACTAACACACATAAATAATCCTGGGCAAGACTCCCTTACCCGTAATCCTGTGGCTGAGTCTGGCTATAGGGGGATTATTATAATAATTTGTTGTGCAAATTTTAAAATAGTGAAACAAATGAAAAACTGAATATTTTCTGATAATTTGTAAACAGTAGATTTAGCAGTTTTGCGAATGCTACGAGAAAAAAAAAACAAAAACTTTTTGAAAGAAAATCCGCGAAGTGTGGCTGTAATTAAAAAGTGACGCGAAACTCGAGAATGGCGGTGGCGCTTACGCTTGAGGTTGGATTTCAGCGCAAAACATTGCGGAGGTTTTGATTGTTTTTTTTTTGCTCATTTGCTCGTCAGACCCAAAGTGTCGGCAAAATTGCAAGCGTTGTCTTTTTGTTTTTGTGGTTTTTTTTGCTCTTTTATGGATATTTCATTCGATTTGGAGGCACGATTAAGAGATTTAGGAAGGGATTATAAAGATTTGGATGGGCAGTTAGATAGGTTCATTGAAAAAAGTTAGGATAATCTTTCGTCTACTGTTAACAATAAAGAGAATTTAATTCTAATAAAGGAAAAGATTAAAGATCTAGGTAATCTCTCCAAGGTAGAGAAGGCGGATGCAATTTTCGAAGAATTGCTCAATTTTGTATCAAATAAAAATAAAAGTGCGCTAAAGGAATTAGAAAGGTGGAAAGCTGAATTTCACGCCTTAAAAAACAGATACGACAACTATTTGGCGGACAGAGAATTAGAGGCAATTTTAGTAAAGGAAGTGGAAGAGGAAAATAATAGATTGAGAAAGTTGATCGATAAAAAGGGAGTTTCGGGAAATCTGCTCTCGACAGTTTTAAACCAAAAAAGCAGGGAAAGTTTTGACTCTTTAGAAGAGGCTCATAGGAGAATAGAGGAGTTAAAAGAAGAAAATAGACTCCTGCGACAAGAAGAATTGCTAGCAGATAAAACCCTGCCGCACAAAGATCCGATTGGACGTCCGTCACTACCTGCAACAAGTTTAAAAATCGTCAGGAGTAATACAGGCTTAAAAATGAGTATAGAGGCAATTGCAAAATATGTAAACATATTAGTACCATTTTTCTCAGGTACCCGTTCGCCAGATTTGAGAAATGAAGTGTATAAATTTATTGGGGGATGTGAACTCGCAAGGAGGGGTATATCGGATTCCGAAATAGGTGACTTCTTGGCGTGCGTAAAACAAAGATTTCATGGAAACGCATACGGGTTAATTAGAGGAAAGAAAATAGCAAGCGTAGAAGAGCTATACAGTACCTTAAAGCTGTCCTATCTGAAGTGTAGATCTTTAGATACAATAATATCGGAAATACAGACAGTGTCCCAACTCCCAGGGGAAGAAATAGTGGAGTTCGGAGAAAGATTAATAAATCTAAGGACACAGGCAAAGGATATTACGAAATCCCATTATAATGAGACCCAGGATCATGGACTGCGACTTGAGATTAATAAATCATTAGTAAGGACATTCGTGTTGGGGTTAAGAGTGTGACGACCAAAATTCGGCGAGAGCAAATTTTGTCCACACAACACAAAACTAAGAACACAAACACAACACAACAACATACTGAATTTGATATTTTATTTTATATTTTTAATTTCTTTATATGAATTAATATATTATTAATGAATTACAATTAAAATTAATTTACATTTGTCAACATGTTATTTGAATAGTTAGTAAATAGTTCGTAAACACCTTGTATTAGAATAAGAGTAGCTAGATTAAGAGAAAAGAGAGGGAGACAATATGGCTCTTGTTGTGAAGAAGATGTGGAGAAGATAAGAGCAGGCGAGCGAGCAAACAACGCTGGGCAGCGCGAGGAGTCGAGCAAATGGTATCGAAAAGAAGAGTGGCAAGCAAGCAAGCAGCGACGAACAGAGAACATACAAGCAAGCAGTGGTTGAAAAATAAACGCGGGAGAGCAACAAGTCAGTTGGTAGAGGACAGGCAAGCTGGACGGTCGGATAATTGGATTGCTCAGTAGTAGGACATAGGGTTTAGCAGATAGTGGAAAAGCAGACGGACAAAGACAATTAGGAGATTCTAGTAGGATTACAAGGCTACATAGGATCCCCGGTCTGCGAAAATATCTCTTTCATTGCGTTTCGTAATCTCGACGATCGAACGCAGTGTAAGATATATTTAAGTAAACCGTACTCGGTGAGTGCAATCTTGACGATCACTCACTGCTGGGATAAACGGGCAGACGGACAAAGACAATTAGGAGATTCTAGTAGGATTACAAGGCTACATAGGATCCCTGGTCTGCGAAAATATCTCCTTCATTGCGTATCGTAATCTCGACGATCGAACGCAGTGTAAGGTATATTTAAGTAAGCCGTACTCGGTGAGTGCAATCTTGACGATCACTCACTGCTGGGATAAACGAGCAAACGGAAAATGACAAGTAGGGTAATTGACTATAGTTAATCATCTTGTCGAGAAATTTAAGGAACGTAGGTCATATAGGGCTACATAAGTTACCCGTTATCTGATTGCTTCTCGCGGGGGGCACTTATTTAACGCACCCCTGTAAATTTAATATATTTTGATTAAGTCAGCCACACGGCGCAGTCATTTAAATCATCTTGCCCAGTTGGAGTGACCACCAAACCTTCACCACATCTTCTACGGGGCCTTTTGGACCCCGAGATACACACAGCTCGAGAAATCTGATACCCAAAAATAAAATAATAACATCAAGTCTAGAGGGCCACTTGCGTTTTATAAATTTCTGTGACTGGACACTGGCCGGCGAGCCACGCCCTGGCTATAGACCACAGGACTAGGGAAAGATCCCGTTACAGTGGCGCCCGAGCAGGGACCCTCTAGAAATAATATTAAATCGTGATTTCTCAGCCTAGTAAGTTACCGAATACTTTGAATCAAAATGGTGAGAACAGGGTGGATTCACGAACTTCGTCGAGAAGAGCTTCTCACCTACGCGAAAGAATTTCAGCTAGAAACCAGCGGTACAGTAGATGAACTTCGAAGAAATTTCGCTGCATTTGCAAGAGACGAAAACTTAGACAAGAATATTGTAAGTCGTCTAAACGAGCTAGAGGCGGAACACCGCCGCAGCATATCACCAGGAGCAGGGCTTGACACGTTACCAGTTCAAGTTAAGCCCAAGTCAAGTAAACCCGTCAAGGAGAACATAAATATCACCCTGGAAGGGCCTGATGGGCAAACCACTGCATCGTCATTAGCCGGACAACCAAGCTCACCAAATTCTAACATGGATAGAGCAAATGATATAGGAAGAAATTACTCCTATCAGCCCCAAGTCAACCAGTTTCTACCGAGCCCGTATATTATTGATCGCATAAGAAAGTGGAATATAACCTATAGCGGAAAAGAGGATGCGATAGCATTCATTGAACGAGTGGAGGAGCTTACGCAGTTATACAGTATTGACCCAGACTCGCTGCCAAGAACAATGCCGCAGCTCCTAACTGATCAGGCGCTACAGTGGTTTAGAAATAACAATCGAAGGTGGACCTCTTGGAATACATTCAAACAAGATCTCCTCGAATTTTTCCTACCATCTCGCTATTTTGAATGTCTCGAAGACGAAATACGGCAGAGAACTCAAAGACTAAACGAGAAATTCAAAGATTATGTTTTGTCACTCCAAAATCTCATGCGCCACACAAATCTGTCAGATCCGGAGCGGTTAAATCGAATATACAAGAATAGTAGAAGGGAGATTCAACTTTACATCAAGCGTCAGGAATTCACCACATTAAACGAATTAATCGGTTTAGCAGGTGACTGGGAGAATTTACGGATAGACACGCATCCACCACAACATGCCCATGGCTCAAAACACTCTCAAATTCGCCAAGTAACATCAGACACTCATCGCCAAGTGGTGGACAAGCAAGATCAATTCATCACGAATGCACGCTCTGCATGTAGAAGATGTAGTCAGCAAGGTCATTACGCAGGAAGCTGCCGAAATACTCAAGTTCTTTTTTGTTGGCAGTGCGGCCGGAAAAACATACGCACTAATGCATGCTGTGGAGAGCAGGGAAACGCGAGTCGCTGGCCGTCAGTTCGAGGAGCCGGTCAGCAGGACATTCCAAAGCCTCGAAACCATTAGAACAACTACGAATGGAGGGCCAACGCATTATTGCTACCATATCATTGGGAAATACTGCAATAGAGGCAACAATCGATACTGGCGCGACCCGTAGCTTCATGAGCAAATGTTTGGCTGAAAAACTCCGTGGTGTAGGCAAAGTCGAGCCTACCACGATGCAAGTATCTATGGCGAACGGTCACGCTCAAGAAGTGTGTCAAACATTTACAACTAAGGCAACACTAGGAAACCGAAGCGTTAATATCACATTTCTAATAATACCCGAAGTAGTGGATAATGTTATTCTCGGCTTCGACTTTTTGACAGGCATTGAAACCGAAATTAGATGCGGGAATCTCACAGTTAAATTAAACAGACGAAATACAAACCAAAGTTACGCAAAAGTCTCCTGCAATAGTTCGAAGGGAGTCGTCCTTACAGAAGAGGAGCACATACAACGATTCTTGCAAGACGAGCTCAGTCAATTCGCAAACATTAAAGGGATAACAGATTTAGCAGCGCATCGAATAATAATGAAGGACGATCAACCCATAAAGCAACGCTATTTTCCGCGTAATCCGGCAATGCAAAAAATTATCGATCAAGAGATCGAGGAACTATTGGAAAAGAGGTGTATTGAACCATCACAAAGTCCATACAGCGCGCCTATTGTATTAGTGAGGAAGAAGGATGGACGATGGCGCCTATGTGTGGATTATCGCCAATTAAATGCAAAATCAGTACCCGACGCATACCCACTTCCCCGAATGAATCACATTTTGGAACGTTTGAAAAATGCTAATTACATCAGTAGTATCGATCTGAAAAACGGCTATTGGCAGATCCCTGTAGAGGAATCCAGTAAACCATATACGGCATTTACGGTTCCAGGGCGCGGACTGTTTCAATGGCGAGTCATGCCCTTCGGACTTCATTCCGCCCCCGCAACGTTTCAGAGAGCCCTCGACCGTGTGATTGGTGCTGACCTCGAACCATTTGCATTTGCATATTTGGACGACATCGTCGTTACTGGCAGTACGTTGGAGGATCATATGCAAAACCTTAAAGAAGTTTTCAAACGTTTACGTCAAGCCAAGCTGCGTATAAATAAAGATAAATGCAAATTCTTCAGGAAGGAAATAAAATACCTAGGACACATGGTGAGCGAGAAAGGAATACACACGGATCCGGAAAAGATAGCAGCTATCAGGGAATTAAAACCACCACAAAATGTGCGCCAACTTCGTCAGTATCTCGGTATTGCGTCCTGGTATAGACGATTTGTACCAGAATTCGCCAGAATTACATATCCTTTAACGTCGCTATTAAAAAAGGGGAAACATTTCAAATGGTGTCAGGAGCAACAAGAAGCCTTTGAAGCTCTAAAACGAAGGCTGACGGAGGCACCTATTCTAGCATGCCCCGATTTCAACCAACGATTCATTCTGCAAACAGATGCCTGCGACTATGGGCTCGGAGCTGTACTAACTCAGACATTAGAAGGAAAAGAAAGAGTAATAGCTTACGCTAGCCGTCACCTTAACAATGCCGAAAAGAACTATTCCTCCACAGAGAAGGAGTGCCTAGCCATTGTATGGGCAGTGAGGAAAATGCGACCGTATCTCGAAGGTTACGAGTTCACCATAGTCACTGACCATATGTCTTTAAAATGGCTTAATTCAATCGAAAGTCCCTCAGGTCGGATAGCCAGATGGGCTCTCGAGCTACAGCAATTTACTTATGACATAAAGTACAGAAGGGGTAAGCAAAATATTGTTGCAGATGCGTTGTCCCGACAACCCATAGAAACACTCAGTTGTATACAAGTGGGAGCCAACAAAGAAAAGTCGTGGTATGCTAACAAGTACAAAGAAGTAGAAAATAATCCGGAGAAATTCCCCGACTACGTCATCGAAAATAAAAACCTCTATCGCCATCAGTTAGGTGGGAACACAGATTGCTTCCCATGGAAAATGTGTGTGCCCGACCACTTAAGAGAGCAGATCATCAAGGAAAACCATGACGCCCCGAGTGCCGGCCATCTGGGCGTACACAAAACCCGCAGTCGATTAGCGAAGAGATACTACTGGCCAGGTATGCTTAGACAAGCCGGCTACTACGTACGATCTTGTAAAAGTTGCCAGAAATTCAAACCTTCACAACAACGAACAGCAGGCGAGATGCTTACAACATTTGCAGAAGAACCATGGGCAATCGTTAGCGCCGACTTTGTGGGACCTCTTCCTCGGTCCACTCACGGTAATAACACGTTAATGGTCTTTACAGACAAGTTTTCTAAGTGGACGGAGTTAGTACCGTGTCGGAAAGCTACTAGTACAAATCTGATTAAAGCATTTAGAGAACGGATCTTAGCACGGTTCGGTGTACCTAAACTGTTCATATCAGATAACGGCACCCAGTTTACCAGTAAGGCCTTCAAGGACTTCCTTAATGAAATGGGAGTAAGTCATCAGTATACGGCCCCTTACACGCCACAAGAAAACCCCACCGAACGTACCAACCGGACGATAAAAACCATGATCGCGCAATTTTCAGAGAACAAGCAAACTACCTGGGATGAACTTTTACCCGAACTCACTTTAGCCATTAATACAGGTGTGTCGGAATCAACAGGGTTCAGTCCAGCATATATTGTACAAGGAAGGGAGCCACGTTTACCTAACACTATTTACGACAAGCTCACACTTGGCACCGGAACGGAACGTTTTACAATAAAGAATCATGCCGATCGACTCAAAATGGTATTTCAAATTGCCAGAGAAAACATGAGGTTAGCGTCAGAAAAACAGGCCAAATACTATAATCTCCGCCGCCGACCATGGAAGCCCCAAATTGGACAATTAGTTATGGTCAAACTACACCACCTCTCGAAAGCATCAGATAACTTCGCGGCCAAACTCGCACCACGATATGGAGGCCCTTTTAAAGTTGAAAAATATGTGTCTCCAGTAATTGTACGTATCAAGCCAATCAACGGGAGAACTTCTAAAACCGCCCATATTAGCGACCTCAAAAACTTTTACTCAGCTGCATTTACAGAACAAGAAAGTAGGGAGCAGCATAATTATACAGTGAATCAGAGTTTGCTCCCCAATAAGCTATCCCAAGTACATAGTGCTAGCAAAGTATTGATCAACTCAATAAAAATTGGCAACCCGTAGTCAATCCTCAACTCAATTAAACTAATTCGCGATAGATTACAGTCATTAGTGAACCTTCAACGCAGACACTAGACATGGATGACCGCAGAGGTGAAAAGAAATTTAAGAGGAGTGCAGAAAGATTTAGAGAGAGAATGATGGAAGAGGAAGAACGTATTCCAAGGACACAGATGTTAGGAGAAGAATGGCAGTCCAAAAGAGTACCGGGACAAAGAGGCGAACGTATCATTCTCAGTCGTGTAACACCTTTGGAGCCCCCACTGGAAAGGAAGGAGACTGAGCAAATAGTTACAAGGGAGGAGTGCTCGTCATCATCCGATGATGTCATATTTGTGGAACTACATGAGCAAGAGGACGAGGTGGTAACACAACCAGAAGAGAGCGTGGCAGACGAAAAGGGAAATGAGGCTGAAGAAAATTTAGAAACCCAATTGCAAAACGAGACAAATGCGGACAGCGATGCAACTGAACCAAATGACCAGGCTTTCGGCGTGAATAATGAAGATGAGGGACCTTCCCATCAAGAGGACGCCGAACCCGAACCTCAAAATGCGAGTGACCCTGAAGAGGAGGAATCAGAAAACCAGCCGGATCGAGAGTGGGTGACTACGACATTCGAAGAGGAAGTGGTGCGTATACCTGGCTATATACAACATGTAACGACTTTCCAAGTGATCCAAACAATGCCGGACCAAGAAGTTTGGAGTAGCGCTACTAGATGGCCAAAGAACTTACCATTACCAATTACTGGGACTGATAATATACCAGCCACAAGAGACCAGCCACCATTTGTCACTGATGGAACGCCATCCGGCAGTGGTGTCATACAGGTTCCTGCATGCGACGAATTGGACAGAGCGGACCACAATAATGATATACAGCTTGAACCGCTAGATATTGGCATATCTGGCTACATCGACAATTTGGTGTCACAAACTACGGAGATGGAAGATGCAATCTCAATAGACAACAACATCATCGAAGAATTGGAGCGTTACTTGCGGGACAACAATGAGGGATTTCTACCAGATGACCCACAACAAGGAACCGAAGGGAAGAACATAGATATCGGTGATGGCGTGAGCCATGAATCATCGACACTGAATGAGGTCATCGCCCAACTAAAACTAAAATGGCGGCCTGGACGTTTGTTGAATGCTCGTCGAGAGGTTGATGGGCAGACGGTCCAAATCCGAATTTCACGAAGGGGCAAGGTATCTACTCGTTTTCACCCAACCCAAAGTAGGGGGGGAGTGTGACGACCAAAATTCGGCGAGAGCAAATTTTGTCCACACAACACAAAACTAAGAACACAAACACAACACAACAACATACTGAATTTGATATTTTATTTTATATTTTTAATTTCTTTATATGAATTAATATATTATTAATGAATTACAATT
The DNA here is from genome assembly GCA_922984085.1 of Sicus ferrugineus. Taxonomy (NCBI): domain Eukaryota; kingdom Metazoa; phylum Arthropoda; class Insecta; order Diptera; family Conopidae; genus Sicus; species Sicus ferrugineus. The sequence goes on from OV277350.1 coordinate 20,647,284, forward strand.
AAAATTAATTTACATTTGTCAACATGTTATTTGAATAGTTAGTAAATAGTTCGTAAACACCTTGTATTAGAATAAGAGTAGCTAGATTAAGAGAAAAGAGAGGGAGACAATATGGCTCTTGTTGTGAAGAAGATGTGGAGAAGATAAGAGCAGGCGAGCGAGCAAACAACGCTGGGCAGCGCGAGGAGTCGAGCAAATGGTATCGAAAAGAAGAGTGGCAAGCAAGCAAGCAGCGACGAACAGAGAACATACAAGCAAGCAGTGGTTGAAAAATAAACGCGGGAGAGCAACAAGTCAGTTGGTAGAGGACAGGCAAGCTGGACGGTCGGATAATTGGATTGCTCAGTAGTAGGACATAGGGTTTAGCAGATAGTGGAAAAGCAGACGGACAAAGACAATTAGGAGATTCTAGTAGGATTACAAGGCTACATAGGATCCCCGGTCTGCGAAAATATCTCTTTCATTGCGTTTCGTAATCTCGACGATCGAACGCAGTGTAAGATATATTTAAGTAAACCGTACTCGGTGAGTGCAATCTTGACGATCACTCACTGCTGGGATAAACGGGCAGACGGACAAAGACAATTAGGAGATTCTAGTAGGATTACAAGGCTACATAGGATCCCTGGTCTGCGAAAATATCTCCTTCATTGCGTATCGTAATCTCGACGATCGAACGCAGTGTAAGGTATATTTAAGTAAGCCGTACTCGGTGAGTGCAATCTTGACGATCACTCACTGCTGGGATAAACGAGCAAACGGAAAATGACAAGTAGGGTAATTGACTATAGTTAATCATCTTGTCGAGAAATTTAAGGAACGTAGGTCATATAGGGCTACATAAGTTACCCGTTATCTGATTGCTTCTCGCGGGGGGCACTTATTTAACGCACCCCTGTAAATTTAATATATTTTGATTAAGTCAGCCACACGGCGCAGTCATTTAAATCATCTTGCCCAGTTGGAGTGACCACCAAACCTTCACCACATCTTCTACGGGGCCTTTTGGACCCCGAGATACACACAGCTCGAGAAATCTGATACCCAAAAATAAAATAATAACATCAAGTCTAGAGGGCCACTTGCGTTTTATAAATTTCTGTGACTGGACACTGGCCGGCGAGCCACGCCCTGGCTATAGACCACAGGACTAGGGAAAGATCCCGTTACAAGAGACCCAACGATAAGGATGAAGATGTTGGGCACCAACGTGATCGCAATGGAAAGGCTGATCGCAGAAGCAATACAGCTAGACGAGATCATCAGCAGATCTCTCGGAGCCCAACCAAACCTTTTAGCGAGCATGAATCCGGTCTGGACTGCAAAAATGAACCAAAGGACTGCAAGCCATACACCCGTGGATGGCCCAGGGAAACTAAATACACAGCATGGCGAGAACTTCATGCAAAACCCGAGTATCACGCGGGACGGAAAAAGGATGGGACGTCCACAAGGTGGGGAAGCCAGTGCCAAAGCGCGAATAGTATGTAGTTTCTGCGGAAGGAAAGGCCATACTAGGTCCATTCTGTGAGAAATGCATGATGTATGGGCATGAATTAAATTGGAGATGTCAGTCACGGGGGCAGCCGACGAGAGGAAATTTAGCCGAACGTCAGGTAAGTTATCAGAGAAGAAATAGTAGCGACCACATGAGTAGCGGTAGACAGCAGCCACAAGCTAATGAGGGTAGTTGGAATACGTATAATAAGGAAAGCAGAAGCAGGGGGATGATATCAAGTGTTTCCGTTGTGAAAAAACAGGACATATAGCAATAAACTGCCCCGTCAAGAGATATCAGGGAACAACACAGGGAAACTATCGAGGGCCCAGCCAAGGCCACTAAGCTGGGAACCCGAAAAGAAAAGCAACTCGAGGCCATACATCATGGGAGTGACGAGTCATACATCGAATACGATTGTTGAACCGTCCTCCTCTGATCGTTGCGAGAAAGTCGGTCACGGACGAGTCGATAGTGCAGGCGGGAGCGTTAAAAGTAATGAGTCATTCCCAGAAGAAGTTAAAGTTGTGAGGAGGTAATCGAAATTGGAGTTAAGCAAGCAGTTAATAACAAACAAACACTAAAGCCGACGGCCGTTGAGTCAGTGGATACGTTTGGAGTTTTGACTTCATGCTTAAGTGCAAGCATTGCACAAATTTTCGTTTTGGTAGTATTGTCTCTGGGTGTAATAAAAGATGTAGTAAAAGAAAATAAGATTAAAATTTTCAATTATACTGAGCAATTTGTAAACAACAACATGACAAACGTGAATTCATGGCAAAAAGACGCAACGAAAATGTTAGAAAATATTTTCTCAAAGATAGAAAATAGTACAAGTAAAAGCAATAATATAAAACTGAATACAACGGAGAGAAGGGGACAAATAAATTCAGGATTGAACTGGCAGAAGGGCCGCCCAGACACCTTAAATGATGTGTTCATTGAAGTACCGTGTACGGGTGCAAGAAATGGAAAACTCATTTTACTGGTGGACTCAGGGGCGGACACAAGTCTGGTTAAGGAAAATGCGCTAAGTCATTCGCTAGAAGTGGACACTAGCGAAATTAAAACCCTTAGTGGGGCATTCGGTGGATGCGTGACCACAAGAGGTTCGGTATTCGTTCCCCATAATGACAATGAGCGCATTAAGTTTGCGTTACATGTGGTATCTTCAGAGGAAGGAGTGCCAGGGGATGGCATAGTTGGAAGGGATAACTTGTGGAATAGATCCATTATAAATACCCTTACTAAAAAGGTGACATTCTTAAAATGAGGCAAAGAGAGTGTTGGGACTCTAATTATGAGGTCAAAGGAAGCAATAGATGAAGACTCTTACAGAGAGAGAGAGCCAAAGTATTAGCACGGACAATAAGAATAGTTCCAGTTGGAATTAAAACCAATATTCCAGTGGTAGTAGGAAAAAACAGGAAATTACGCCAGGGGTATATATGGGAGAGACACTGGTAAATGTACAAGAGGATACAGTTTATGTGCCAGTGTTAAATTCAACGGATAAGGATGTAAATATTAGCAGTAACTTTAGACCAAAGTTTACTGATTTCAATAAGTTTAAAACACCGGGTACCGGTGTGGTAAGTAGAATAGAGGAGATAGACGTTAGGGATAGAATAAGCACACTTATAGGTAAATTACGATTGGATGAAAATTTGAATAAGGAGGAAAGAAGTTCAGTAGAGAGAATGTGCGCAGCATTCAATGATATTTTCCTTCTGGAAGGGGATAAACTGTCTTACACGCCCGTTTTGGAGCACGAGATACCAACCTTGCAGGATCAGCCTCCGGTTAATCAGAAGCAGTATAGGCTTCCACAGGTGCATAGGGAGGAGATTAATAGACAGGTAGGGAAAATGTTAGATGACGGGATTGTCTCCCACAGCAAATCTCCTTGGAATTCGCCCTTGCTACTAGTGCCAAAAAAAGCCTCGAAGGATGGACAGAAAAAATGGCGACTAGTGATTGACTATAGAAAATTGAACGATGTAACTATAAAGCAAGTCTTTCCGATTCCAAGAATTGAGGAAATTCTGGAGCAGTTGGGACACTGCAGGTATTTCTCGACTCTAGATCTTGCTAGTGGATATCATCAAGTTTTAGTTGACGAAAGGGACAGGGAGAAAACTGCTTTTAGCTCGGGTCTAGGACATTTCGAGTTTAACAGAATGCCATTCGGGTTAACTGGAGCGCCTGCAACCTTCCAGAGAATAATGAATCATATTCTCACTGGACTTCAGGGGATAGACTGTTTTGTTTATTTAGATGACATAGTAGTTTACGGTAGAAACCTACAACAGCATGAGGATAGGTTATGTAAAGTATTTAAGGTTCTTAGAGAAAATAATTTAAAATTGAACACAGAGAAGTGTCAATTTTTAAGGCGAGAAATTGTATATTTAGGTCATAAGTGTTCAGAACAGTGTGCACTCCCCGACCCACAGAAGGTGGAATGTGTAAAAAATATAAAGCCACCAAGGAGTAAAAAGGAAGTGCAATCGTTTTTAGGGTTAGTAAATTACTATAGGAAGTTTATTGAAAATACAGCAAAAATAGCGTTGCCAATAAACAAACTATTGAGAAAAGAAGTAAAATTCCAATGGACAGATGAATGTCAAGAGGCGTTTGAAAGTTTGGAGAAAGCAATAATTTCACCACCGGTACTAGCTTACCCTGATTTTGCGAAACCGTTTTTATTAACAACAGACGCCAGCAACGAGGCTCTGGGCGCGGTGTTGTCCCAAGGTATAGTAGGCCAATACAGGCCAATAGCTTTTGCCAGTAGGGCATTGAATTGAAGTAGCCAAGGCATTTTTCGACGAGATAGTAACTCGCTACGGAGTTCCAAAAGTGTTAGTAATGGACAATGGTACTAATTTTATTTCCAAAATATTCTCGGACACTTGTAAGATGTTAGGCATTAGGAAGTTGCATATCACTCCGTACCACCCCCAGGCCAATGGTTCACTCGAACGCAGCCATAGACCGCTAGCGGAATATTTGCGCAGCTTCGCTAAACAGGACGGTTCCAATTGGGACCAATGGTTGTTGGCAGCAATGCATGTGCATAACCATACGCCCCATACTAGCACTAGACAAACACCCTTCCGTACTTTATACGGTTTTGATTCCGAAATGCCAACCAACTTGAGACGTAAGTGCAGTCCGGTGTATAATCCGGACGATCCCTCGAAGATTCAGAAATATCAGATCCAAAAAGCGCATGAAATAGCTCGACAAAACCAGGAGAAGGCGAAGGTGTTGTCTAAAAGGCAATATGATAGCAAGTTAAATCCTGTTATTTTTAAGGTAGGTGACAAGGTCTTAATGAAAAATCAAACTAGAAGAAACAAATTTTCACCGATATGGTTAGGCCCATATGAGGTGGTAGGCATTAAGAGTCCGGTCACTACAGTTCTAAAAATTAAGAACAGGGATAAGTCCTTCCATAACAATTTGCTTAAACATTACAACAATTCAATAAAAATAGGAACAGCTACGGATGCAGTAAATCGGAACCGGAAAACCACGCTCAACACATACATTTCAACAAGAAATTTAGTAAATAGGGAAAAATAACGAACGTAAATAATATATATATATATATATTTGTATATTTCAAGGTAGGTGGTGCAAGGGGAAATTCCATGTTTACCAGGACGACGGAAAAGAGAGGGCTGGATCCCATTAACTGCGACGCCGCCAATTGATAAGTAAGTACGCCCGAAGTCGCTCATCCATATAAAACCCTTTTGGCTAGTATATTTTTAAGGGGAATTTTCTATAGCTAACCGGACACTTACTAACTTTGCTTACTAACAAGATGTATTAATTAATTATAGGATTTGTTTCAACCATATATCTAGGCTTGGTCAAGTCAATATATTAAGTTTATGTTGTTTATTTTGCTTTTTATGTTGTTTTATTGCTTTATTATGTAGTTTATATTGTTTCCATATACCATGCCACATACATGCACTTGTTGTTTACATTGTTTCCAAGTGCATGTATATGGTTGAAACGATATAAACTTAGTTTTAATTCAATTCCTGCTTGGACCTAATTCTATTTAACAGAAGTCCAAATTGAAATAATTTTGGTGTAGGGAGTTCGTAGACGATTTTGTCACATGGTGTCAGGGCGCCATGACATTATGTGGCATCGCAGATCACTCTACCGCTACATGTAATGAATACGTTTGATATACAAGTGTGTGGTATCACATTTTAAGGAAAGGGAGCAAGTAAAATAGAATTTAAAGTTAGCTTGCTAAAGAATTAAATTAAATGAAGTTAATAATTGTTAAATTTAATGAATTAAGTTTTTTTAATTGTTAAGTGAATTTAAGTAGAGTTAATAATTATGTATAGCAATAAGGGAAAAGTTGTACATATAAAAAAAAACAACAAACTGACAAACCTTTTGAGTAAAGGGAAAAAGAAAGAAAAATAGATAAGAGAAGAAGAAAGGAAGAGAAACAAAAAAAAAACAAAAAAAAAATAAATATCAAAGAGAAAAAAAAGAAAGAAAACAAAGGGGGAAAAAGAAGAAAGAAAAAACATTCCGAAAAATGTATAAAAATAAAGAACAACAATTTTAAAATGAAAGGAAAGGAAAATGAGAATGGAAAAAAAAAGAAAGTAGATATAAGGCACTAGGAAAATATTTTTAAGGACACATAACGAAAAGTGTAAAATATTTCACCTAAGATTTAATGGTTTCACTTGATGAATATTTTGATTTTAGTTCGATAATCGAATACGAACGCAAGTTGTACATAGTCATAAGTATATAAATATTACAGAACAAGCATAAGATACTCATGAAATAACAAATGTCATTGAATTACTTCGTAGTATAAGTATTCGAAAATAAATAGGATAAGCCACCAACAGCATCAACACGTAGCTGGTAGCTTCAATTTAATTATGGACTCCAAGATACGAGCAGTATATCGAAGTTGCCTCTCTGAACCATCACGTTGTACGGCACCATCACAGAAATAAGAGACATCATTGTTCGACAAAGACGGCCATGGCGATGTTTTCTCGCTAGCATTAGTCAACAGGGTGGACGTGCTAAAGTATTTTTCTTTGGACCATCCCCGCAAATCATCTGAGTGCAGATCATAGTCGCAAATTAGAGCTAACGTCCCGAAGTGAGACAAGGGAATCGTGAAGCCACAGTCGAGATATGAGCTATGATCAATTAGCGTCAAGTAAGATGGGAGGTCCACCAGACAGTCAACAACGTAGCACACAACCCCAGCAATCCGAGAAAATGAGAAAGAAACACCGAAGGCCACATCACTCCGTTCAAAGTAGACTAGAACTACGAGCAGCATGTCCAATCGGTGCTGTCACACAGTTACACACCATTTCTTCAAATGTGGGTGCCCTGCAACGCGTGATATCACCCTAAGACGAGACGTCCATTCGTAGCAGCAGAAGCATAATTCGGTAGAACCGTCATCATCTTATTCTCCAGTCAGCATATCCGAGGAGCGCCAGACAACAAGCGATTATCGTATTTACTTAAGAAATTTGTAATAGACATTAAGACTAATATAAAAGGAAAAATTAATATCGCTTCACGATATTAATTTTTCCTTTCCCTGGGGGTGGAGGGATGTTGTAAGTCGCTACTTCCGCGGAACATATTTTCAATCGACCATAATGGTGTCGCACTAAGCGTTTAATTCCGCATTGTAACTTGCCAAGGTCAATTCATCGAGCGCGCGCTAGCCGCTGGTGAAGCGGTATTGCACTTGTTGACCGTGGAACTAGTGACCCACTTTCTTGCGCTCAGGTGTTGAGGCAGGTCTTTTCCGCTACAGTTAGCATATTGTTGTTTCCGTATTTAATCTTCCTCTTACAGAAATATAAATAAGACTGGTATGAGTTAGTTAAGAAGGAGTTGCGTAAGTCAGTCAGTAGTATTCAGTGAGTAGTGAGTAGTGAACGTGGAAAACGTATTCCAGACAATAAAGTGCCCAAAGTGAGATATAGTGTTTTTATTCGGACGGACTGTGGACGTTGGAGGAGCCCACAGCGAGGACTTTCCAGGAGAACCACAACACGGTGGCGTTGGGGCTCGAAAAGCTTGCTGCAGACGGTTGACCACTTGAACTCGAAAATGCTTGCAACTAGTTAAAAAGAGACTAGTTGCTGCGAACACTTCCGCCTACTGGGTATTCTGCTTTTTGTAATTCCCGTTGGGTCGCCGTTGAATCGCGAATTCCACGCTGCTATCACCAGCGAGAGTACAGACAGAAATCTGGTTTTCCCTTCTGTGTGCAGCGCAAGCAGAAGAGCGCGAGCAGCAGAGAAATGTACCCGCATAAACCAACCGACAAGAGGTGGTGGTTTTTTGACTTGCACTGAGCGCACAAGTAACTCGCTCTTTTATTAGCAAGGAGAGCGCAAACCAAGAAAGCGAAAGTGTGAAATATTTCCACTTTCTTTGTGAGAGCGCGGGTTTAATAAAAAAGCAAGCGGTACATTTTTAATGTGGGCTTCGCATCAAGCAATGCTTGCGAAGACAGTCAGCAACAAAAACCTCAAGCCTTGGTGCTGCCGTATTTCTTGGGGACCGTTACCCACGAATCGAAGATTCTCGAAGGTTTGACGGTCAAATGAAGGGTATATATAAGGAGGACAGTTCCTTATATATAAAATGTATATGACCGAAAGGGCTCGGGGCTAATATTTAGGCTAGAATATTAGGATACGTGAACTCCCCGCTTCGTACACGATTTATTTACTGGGGCGTCGGTTCTGCTGACGTTGATTTTGGGCGTCGGTTATGATGACGTTGGATCCTCGGCGGCGGCAGTCCGGCTCGCAATGGACCAAATGTTTAGCTCAGATGGTTGGGTGGCCTCCGAGCACTATCCGGCTCGAAGGACCAAATGTTTAGCTGCGAAAACACTCAGTTTACTGTTTATTCTTTAAATACCAAAATATTTTGCGAACACAACAATTATAGGCACTTCAAACCCTTTTTCCTCCTCCTGACAGGAGAGAGACTGGAGTGCTCACTCTTGACACCCTACCGATCGATGAGGGAGCACCTCTGTCGAGCGGCAGTTGGAGTTAACAGTATCATTCTGATGAATATAATTAGGTGTTTTAGGGTGTAAACTCATCACACCCGTTCCTTTTTTGTGAAAGATAGTATAAAGCAGTTAAAATCAGAATTTGAAAAGGAAACCAAACACTAAAAGAAAGAATAGATGACGACATTGAAGTAGTCTACACAAAACTTCAACACACTAAAGAATACGTCGACAATAATATTCAAGATTATACAAAATATATTAGTGAACAAATTGAATGAATTGAGAGCTACCTATTACAACAAGCACAAAAACCGAAATCAGTAGCCGCATAGAGGACAAAATTCTAAAAGAAATGCCAAAATGAGTAAAAAGCGGTGTTTAGTAGATGAACTGCACACTCAAGCACGTAAAAATTTTAAACGACGACGTGTAATTACTAAAGGGATCGATGACCTCTGGCAAGCAGATTTAGTAGAAACGGGAAGCTATTCCACGGATAACAACAGATTTCGCGTCCTTCTCACCGTAATAGACACATTTTCAAAATTTGCTGGGCTGTGCCTTTAAAATCGAAAACATCTGCTGATGTCTCTAAAGCCATGGAAACCGTATTCAATTTGGGTCGGATACCCAGAAATTTACAAACCGATGACGGCAAAGAATTCTTCAATCGACAATTTCAAAATTTAATGAGCAATTCCATGATACCATGTAGGTATCAATTGTTGTGCCTTTCAATAGAACACTAACACAAATGATGTGGAAGGAATTTAGTTACCATGGATCGTATCGATGGATTGATAATTATAAAAATTTGATCGACGAATACAATAAGAAAAAGCATAGAACGATAAGTACGGCTCCCATCGATGTCAAGTGGCTAGGGTTTTCCAATAAACATAATTCTCTGATCGATAGTAATGAAATTTTGTAAATAAATATGCTGGTTGGTTTTCAAAGAATGAAGTTGAAATAAAGGATGGAAATTTTAATTTTTGCACACCATTGAAAATATTAGTGGGCTTTACTGAATACTTTAATAAAATTATCTTAAATGCTAAACATGAACTTGTACTACTGCGTTCGAACAATTGAAAACTTGCCAAACTTTTTGAGCATGCTCATAATCCTCAAATGCACATTCTGTACCAGTCAATCGACTGAAGAAATCAGCCCGAGTAGGAAGGCTGGTTTCTTGCAGGCGATCAACTGGATTGATGTATTCATATGGGAATACACCTTTCCTCCTAAGGAGATTAAATTCTTCATCGTTTGGATACATTCGGCGCACCGCGTGAAAATCATTAGGCATAAGATTTTGTGCCAATGTATCCAAACTGAAGCCATAAATCCAAGAACCTGAGTTCAATGGTCTTCTTTTCGCTTACTCGTATCCTCTTTGACAGGGATACGTACAACTCTTTATTTAGGGGGATAACATTTATATCCCCCTCAAATTGAATTCCTTAATAAATAAGGGCAGTCATAGCCCTTATGTTCTAAATTCTTAAAGCTAAGTGATGCCTCCTCATGTTTAGGCATCACCGTCACCACCTTCTTGCATATCTCTTTGTGCTGCTCTGCAGTAGTCGTTTGGTGCGAGTACTGCAGGCAGCTGTTGCGGAAGAACAATCTACTTTTGTGCGTAGTCTGCTGACTTTTTATTAATCTGAAAAGAAAACAGAAAATATAAAATTAGTGTTATGAAAAGCACTAATAATTAGCTTTAATTTAAATTACCTTGACATGCTCTTTACCCACACGTATTGGGACCGCTCCTCCTCCTGAATCAGCAGGAGGAGGTTTATGTGGGAGGACTTCTCCACCGAAGTGGAGTAATAGGGTCCCACGATCTCCTCATCGTACCCAAACACATTTACATCGTAAATGTGACCAATCCAATCCATCCATCCAATCCATCGTACTCAAACACTGTCCCTTTCCTGGAACTCGGACATTTTTTCCGTAGCTGCTCGTGCATATCATTATAGATATTTTCCAACTTTTCGGTTCGATTAATCATTATCATTTTTGATTAAAATCATTTAATTTCAACTATCATTTCATCATCATTGGTTATTTTTACATACTCAGCTTATATCTCCACATTGAATTTATATGCTGAGTGTTTCATTAATAACGTATGCAGCCTCATGAGCCTTTTTAAAAAACAGCTCTGGTATGACAAACCCTCATCATAATTTTCCAGCACATACGTCTCGATTCTGCTATTAAAGGCAGACTTTATTACTTACAAATGTTCGTGTATTGGGACCCAAAAATTTTTTTTATGCTTGTTGGTCTGAACATGATGAGGCCGTCGGTACAGAAAATGTGGTATTTGAAAACCAATTTGTCCGGAGAAGCAGAACGATTAGTTAGGCATCTAGAATTAACATCGGATAATTACGACTAAGCTTGGAAAACACTGCAAGAACGCTTTAATAATAAAGGATTGATTACAACTTCCTTGGTGAACAAAATGTTAGATCAACGGGCGACAGTTCCAGAAGCAAATCCAATAAAGGGTTTTCATGATAACGTTAAGGAAAGCTTGCTGGCATTCAACAATATTGCCATACAGACATCGAATTGGGAGCCGCTTCTGATGCATATATTGGTCAAGAAAGTAGATGGAGCGACATAGATGGCATTTGAACAATCATTACCAAATCCAAGGGATCCTCCAAAAATAACAGAATTCTTAGCATTCCTAGAAAAGCGATACCAATCATTTGAAACATTCAGTCATAAGGAGAGGTTTGCATCAATACACCCTATATCAAAATCTATCAGCGCTGGTGCAGCGGTGCGACAACCCTCAACCATATGTCAAGCATGATGACTCTCTCATATTAGAAAATGATAGTTTCTTTATTACAGATCCTTTAGAAGTTGCTGAAAAGTTCAATGAATTCTTTTGCTGAATCGGTAATGTTTCTCATACGAGCAATAACTTCGTGTACTGTAAGCGCTGTGTTATGGGTGGAACTGTTGATCAATTGTTATCCTCTGCAGATAGTTTTTTTTTCAACCTATTTCGGGGCTAGAACTGATAAACACTATTTACTCTTTAAAAGAATTCTCATGGTTATGATGGCATATCTAGTAACTTACTAAAGAGAGTTGCATATAATGTGGTAGATATATTAGCTCATTTGTTTAGTACTAGTATTCTTAACTGAGTACTAGTATTCTTAACTGATTAAGTGATTCCTCTTTTCAAAAAGGGTTGCAAAGAAGATAAAAATAACATAAGGCCTATTTCTTTACTGTCAACAGTTCAAAAATATTTAGAAATTGATTAAGTGTAGAGTTTTGGCATATCTTCATAAAATCAACTTTTTTAGTGATATGCAGTTCGGGTTTCGTAACTGCATATCAGTTTCTTTCCACTGAAGACGCTCTTCCTAATTTTTGTTCTTTTATTTACAAATGTATTGATGGTAAAAATAGTTGTGCAGGACTCTTTGTGGATATTACCAAAACGTTTAACATGGTTAATCATAATATTAATCATATTAAAGAATAGAATGCAGGAAGTTAAAATTAATAATACTCTAAGTAGTTAAGAATACTCTAAGTAGTCTTTAAATTTAGGGGTTCCTTAAGGCTCAGTTCTGGGCCCTATTTTGTTTTTGATATATATAAATTCTATTTTTGCTTAACCATTTATTGGATCGCTTACGGCTTTTGCGGATGATATAGGTTTAGATTATAGTTCCACTAGTCCTTTGTATCTAATAGATGATTTACACCATGATTTACATTTACTAAGAATGTGGCTTGCGAAGCAAAAATTAATTGTTAGTAAGACAACCCGGCTGATGTATAGTTTACGCAAGCAGGATTCTACCGAAATTGACATAACTTTTCATTCGCCTTAATGCACTCGTTACACATATTTTGCAAGTCATGTATTGTACATGACTCGTTATCAGTATACAATGTGAATGAATGATGAGCGATGTAAATTGTTTTCAAATTGCTGTTATGAAGCAGTTTAAATATGATGGTGTAACAACTGATCAGAACTTAAACTGGTCTGAACACATAACTTGTCCAAGATCATATTTGCTTTCCACTGTTCGTTGCTTCTTTAACCTGAGATCCTTTTGCTATAATAGTCTTTTGAAAACAATTTATTGCGGTATATTTCATTCGAAAATGCAATATTGGATCAGCTCTTGGGGAGATACTTACAAGCGCGTTCTTCAACACCTTACTGTCTTACAGAGAAGCGTAATAAGGAAAATTTGTAATGCGAGTCGTTTAGCTCACTCTATGGAGTTATTTAGAATCCTGAATGTTCTTCCTGTCAGACATCTATATTACTTTTTAAGTCCTAAAAATATTCTATTCAAGAAGCAGTTATTTGCAAAGCCCTATCTTTCATTATTTTAATCTAGGCACTTCTTCTACCTGTATGGTTGATGTGCCAGTTTTTCGCACCACATTCTTTCGTGACTTTTTCACCGTTTTTTCTTGTAGATTATTGAACAAGCTTCCTGAAGATATACGATCCTTTCTTAATTCATGTGCTTTTTTAAGAAGAGTAAAACAATTTCTATTTAATTTTGACCACTATGAATTTGAAATTTTGCTGCAATTTTTAGGAATAATTGGAGAACAATGAATAAAAATCAAATCAATGAATTCTTGAGGATATTTAAAATTTTCGGAAATTAAATAGGAAATGTGAAGCGAAATAAAAATAAATAAAAAAATTAATTTGCTTTGTTTCATTTAGAGAAGTTTGTTGACTAAAAGTACAAGTGAGACGGGTTTTGGCAGAGAAAAGAAATTAAATAAGAAAAAGATTGGGAAGAATGAAAAAGCAAGCATATGAAATACTAGAGTAATGTTAGTGTTTAGAGAAATTTTTTTTTACTTTATGGATATTTCGTGTGATAGAAACTTCGTATGTAGAAACACGATTAAGGGATTTAGATAGAGACTTAGAGGGGCAATGTAGTTAGTAATAGGGGGAGTGTAGTAAAGAAAATATAACATTAACAAAAGTAAAACTTCGGATATTAGGTAAGCTCTCGAAAGTAGAAAGAGCGGAAGCAATCCTATAGGAATTCCTAGACTTCACAGATAGTAAGAATAAGAACGCCCTGGTAGAGTTAGAAAGGTGAAAGTGTGAACTCGGTGCTCTAAAAAATATTACGATAGCTTCTTATCAAATAGTCCGTTGGAAAGTGACTCACTGGGAGGTTTAAAGGAAGAGAACATTCAGTTAAGGAAGTTGTTAGACGAAAGGGGGCATTCTGAAAAGGCATCTCCAAAAAATTTGAGCCAGAGTTATAGGGAGGACCACTCTTCTGGTTTCTGGGGAGGAAATTGTAGACTACGGAGAGGCTAATGAATCTGAGGACACAGGCCGAAGACTTGACAAGGTATCGGTATACGGAGGAACAGGTTCACGGCTTGCGAAGGAAAATACAAAAATCGTTGGCAAAACATTCGTGTTGGGATTAAGAGACCCAACACTGAGGATGAAGTTATTGGGTTCCAACGAGATTGACCTAGAAAGTTTGATGAAAGAAGCGATACAGTTATACGAGTTCATCAAGCATGCTAGCAGGCGTGAATCCTATATGAAACCAAATACGCAGCGAGACGATCAATTCATGCAGAACTCGAGTAGAGTAAGGGAAGGCAAAAGGGATAGTCGTCCGCAAGGAAATAGTGGTGAAACATTTGACATTTGACATTTATTAATAATAATATTAGTACTATAAGTACTGATAATTTGTTCTTTTAATGTAAAATGCACGATTACAAGTAGTTACGTAGCACGAGTGATTTGAAATTAGCCTATATATAGTGAAAATAAATGAGGTAAAGAAAGAAACGGAGAAGATAGAGAAGGGAATGTCAAGAACTTCATTGAGAAGAGAAGTAATTTAGTGTGGCATCCCTAAAACTGGCCATTCGGGGAATGTTTTTAGAGCTTGTGGCAGCGAGTTCCACAAGCGTATCGCATTAATAAAGAAGAATCTTGAGGAGTTTATGGCTCGAAAAATTGGAATTATTCACAATGTGCTCCTGCTTGGTTGCCCAAAGCGTATTTTTTCATACAAGCAAAAAGGTTGTTTAGTCAGTAGAAGTTTATGAAGAAAAACGCAATTCTTTGATTTAAGATACTCAATGATATCACAACCGATAATGGCTTTCTTAAATTGCGATATGTGATCATACTTTCGAAGACCAAACTCATATCTCCTTACACAATTATACGCCAGTTGTAATTTTAATTGAGAGCGTGAATCAAATTTACTGTAAACAAGATCAGAGTATGTAATCACAGGCAATATTAAGTGTATGGCAAGTTTACGCTTAGTTTCAATGGACATAAAGTCAGCTGTTGTTCTTAGATTTCGAAGTATGCCGTAGATTTTTCCAGTAATACTGTTTATATGGTCAGTGCATGTTAAAGAAGAATTTATTCTGAGGCCAAGATTAGTAATACAGCTATAATACTGACTAAACAACCTTCTTAACTTTAACCTGTAACCCCTATGAATGTTGGTGGAAAATCACTATTTATTATTTTGTACTTGGTAACTGGTAAGACAGAGGACTTTGAGGTCCATTTACTAATTCTGGAAAGATCTTCATTTACTCTGCATGCCAAGTCTTCCAAGAGGTTGGCTTCACCCGAGAGATACATCTGCACATCATCAGCATACGCATTAAGTGAGCACTAGTTACAAACAAAGAAACCAGTGCCAGGACGCTTATAGTATGCAGTTTCTGCGGGAAGAAAGGCTATACTAGGGACGAGTGCCTCACAAGAAAGAATACGCCGTTCTGTAAGATATGCAGGTAGAAAGCATTCTCCCAATGCTTTCTGTCTGGTATGTGCGTATTAACGATTGCAACGATAACGTATTAGTGATTTGAATTTGATTCGGGAGTATAGTCGGAGCGGTGTGGTCAAGATTCTCGAAAGAGGAGGACAAACCCTCCACTATACTCTGGTGACCAACTTTTGTATTGGTCCACTTGCGTACGGCATTAAGCCTCACAGCTGAACATTTAGCTAATAACCTTCCTATTATATCTACTAGGAGAAGGTATACCTCGAGAGCTGCAGTCGGTGTAGACTTTAGTGCTCCCCCGGTACGCAAGCAAGCAGGCCTTTGGACTTTCTCCAATGACCTACAGTTCCTTTTTCAAGGAGACCCACCAGATGACCTCACCATACAGTAGTATGGGCCTAAACACTGCCACGTATAGCCATATGTAATCTTAGGAGATAGCCCATTTCTTGCCAATAGATTTCCTGCAGGAATAATGAGCCACCATGGATTTCCTCACCCTTTTTTAAAATATTTAAATTGCAGCTCAATTTCCTATCCAGAACCACGCCAAGAAATTTTTGCCTTCTGCTGAAAATTGAGCCTAACTTCCCCCACCTTTGGAGGTGACATTTGAGGAATTTTATGCTTCCTTGTAAATAGAACAATCTCCGTCTACTGGGGTTTACCCCAAGACCATAGGATTTGCCCATGTTGTTATTGTTTTTAGGGCATTCAGTATTAGCTCCCTGATTGCAGTTTGGTATTTGCCCGAAGCTGCTACTGCCAGATAATCGGGTGAAAGATAACTTTCAGGCCATCTTCCTCTACAATTCTTCGTAGCCCATCGACTACCACATTCCGTAGAAGAAGGGAACGGACCCCTCCCTAAGGAGGTCCCCTCCATATATATTAGGAGGCACTAGCCGCTCTTCGATGATCCACTGCGCTTCAGAGTTACGGTTCACTTGGCTTGACCATATTGACGACCAGTACGCTTCGGTTTCCTCTTTATTAGGGTAATAAAGAGGGTGAGCGAGGATTTTACATATAGCGACCATCAAGCGGTTGTGATTAACATCCACCAGGCAAACAGCAGAGAGAGGGCGCGGTGCCATTGGCAGCTTGGCTGGAAAGCGAGCTCGTTAGATAAGGAGGTGTTTGACATTGTGCTCACCGAGGATCGCGAGTGGTCGGCACGAGCTGAAGAACTGGCTGCGCAATTTATAGAACAGCTCGTTAAATCCTGTAACGCCGCAATGATTAAGCGCAAGGGTAAAAATCGAAGACGATCAGTCCACTGGTGGAGCGACGAGATAGCAATGCTCCGAGCGCAGTGCCATCAGGCAAGACGACGTTTCCAGCGCTGCAGGCAATCACTAGACAGAGAGAGCGGCGGACAGAGAGCGGCGTAAGGTTGAGTTTTCGAAGGCAAGGAGGAAACTTCGTGATGCGATTCGCAAATCAAAAATCAGAAGCTTCAAAGCACTGTGTGAAGAAGCGAATGCGAACCCATGGGGAGGTGCATAGGGTTGTAATGGCAAAAACCCGTCGGCAAGCGCAAGTGAGGTGCCCGCATTTACTGGCTCGGATAGTTTCAACTCTATTCCCTCAGCATCCAGAAGGTGAATATTCCCGACTTCAGCCACAGGAGTTTACCGAAGTCCAAATATCGACCACTGAAATCAGCGAGGCCGCTAAACGAATTGTGCCGAACAAAGCACCAGGACCCGACGGGATTCCAAATGCGACACTGAGAGCAGCAGTACTGAGACACCAGCACATGTTCGTAAGGGTATTCCAAATTTGCCTGCAACAAGGAATCTTCCCCAGTGCTTGGAAAGTTCAAAAGCTGGTTCTGATCCCGAAACCCGACAAGCCACCGGGAGAACCGTCGTCATACAGGCCAATATGCCTTCTTGATAGCGTCGGAAAAATGCTAGAGCGAATTATATATGAAAGGCTGCGTCCCTATGCAGAAGGCGCTGGGGGTCTCAGTAGAAGCCAATATGGATTTCGCAGAGGCTGCTCTACTATTGATGCTATCACTGCAGTAGTGTCTTTGGCTAGAGAGGCAATTCGTGTCACTAGATGGAGAGGTGGCTCCAAGCAGTACTGTGCTGTCATCACGCTCGACGTGAAAAACGCCTTCAATACGGCGCCGTGGCACTGCATCTTACGGGCGCTACGTGAAAAAGCAGTCCCGGGCTACCTCCTCCAAATAGTTAGCAGCTACCTCAGCAACAGGGTACTGCTCTACGACAGTGACACGGGAATAAAGCGCTATTCCATAACAGCTGGCGTTCCTCAGGGCTCAGTTCTCGGACCCCTGCTATGGAACTTAATGTATGATGGAGTTCTAGGACTTCCGGTGCCTGAAGGAGTTAACATCATCGGCTTTGCTGACGACTTGGCTGTAGTAGTGGTGGCGAAACATATAAGCCAAATCCAGGAAAAGGCGCACATGGCCGTCGAAACTGTACGCAGCTGGCTTAATTCGACTGGCTTGATGATGGCGGAAAATAAGACCGAAATGGTACTCATAGGCAGTCGCAAAAAAGGGGAAGTGGCACAGTTAAAAGTGGGAGAGGCAACAATAAATTCCCAGCGCGCAATTAAATACTTAGGAGTGTTGATCGATGATCGCCTCAAGTTTCGGCAACACACGGAGTATGCTTGCAAAAAAGCCGCTGCCTGTCACGCGTCACTAGCGCGGATGTTGCCAAACGTTGGCGGCCCGAAAGGCGGAAAGAGACAGCTCCTGACTAGAGTTACTACGTCAATTTTGATGTATGCGGCGCCTATTTGGGCCGAATCATTAAAGACCGTGGCTAATTGGAAGCTCGTTAATAGAGTCCATCGGCTTAGCGCCATGCGCATAATAAGCGCACACCGAACAGTCTCGGACGATGCGGCTTTTGTTCTGGCTGGCATTATCCCAATGGATATTATGGCGCAGGAGGCTCAACGTTGCTACACAAAAAAGAACTTGGGTGTTGACGTACCACGTGAGAGAGCACTTTCCTTGGAAATGTGGCAGAGGCGATGGAACGAGTCCAGCAAAGGGCGGTGGACACACACTCTGATCCCAAACATTAATGAATGGATTAGTCGCACGCACGGGGAGCTGAACTACTACCTAACACAGTTCCTCACGGGCCATGGCGTTTTTCGGAGTAGCTTGTTCCGATTCGGAAATGACGATTCGCCGCTTTATCCAGCATGTCCGCAGGTGGTGGAAGACCCGCAGCATTTACTGTTTGAGTGCCCGCGCTTTGCTGCGGAAAGGATATTGGTCAGTGACACGCACGGTTCAGAACTGAACGCAACAAATCTTGTTGATGCGATGCTATCCTCGGTGGCAACATGGACAGCCGTATGCCGATTCGCTGCCTGCTTATATGCGAAGCTGAGGAGCACTGAGAGAGCGCGGATAACTGGCAGAAGGACTGGTTCAGTTGGGGCCTTGAACCAAGACGATAGGGACACTCAGTGACTTTGACCAACTGTCGGACAGGAACAGACGGACTATCACGTGATTGAGCTTGTTGCTCCCTCTGCCTCCCGACGTAATACTTGACGGTAGTTCCGGGAGGACAGTCAGACCTCGGGGAGGTGGTTTTAGCGTGTTAAAGTCACGCACCTTAGCTTTCGATGCTTTCCACCTCATTTAAAAAAAAAAAAAAAAAAACACACCTCACATTCGTTGCTTTACATGGCTGGCGTGAACATTTTCTTGGTCAAGGATGTGAAAGGAAATTAAGTGTTGACCACTTTTTGTCGAGTGAACATCACGATTGCTGCTTCGGATGAAATTCAGTTATTGTTGCTGTAGTTGCTGTTGCTATTAGTGTTGATATCGACTGTACGATTTTTGTTGCTTCTAAAAAACTGAAAAGAGTTAAAAAGAAAAAAAGACCTAAAAAGATCCAAAACGATTTGAAAAAGATGCAAAAAGATCTAAGAAGACAAAATTATTTAAAAAAGTAATTTTATTTTCATATTACGAGTAATTAAGAAACTAAGTTAAGAATCTTATCTGCTCAAGAATTTTTAATGTCTCCTCGAAGAAATATAAAAAAAACATATTTTTAGGTAACATTTATTCCACAGTCATTTATTTACTACACCACAGAGAATTAATTCCACAGTTTTCATCGCAGTTATCTATCAAATCGCATTTAGCAACCACTATCATCGCGTTAACTCGTCTCGCTAATTAAGTAAAACGTTGCTTGGAGATACAAATGGTTACGGTAACGCGATGCGATGAGAAAAAGTTCGGTTTCATTGTGGTTTCATTTCGTTTGCAGTCGTCAAGCTTTCGTTCGTCTGTTTGCATGTCGGCATTTCAGCCTGTCAGCCGCTTAGCTTGGATTTCTCGCCGTTTTAATTACTCAGGTGGAAGATATCAGCTTTGCTTCAGAGTAACCATGGCAACCAATAGTCATATTACGCCATTTTACAAGAAAAACCCTTGTAATGCAATTTATTAACTCGGCACATTTTTTTTAATTTATAAACTCTGCTGGGAGGCAATAATAGAGCTGAATAAATTTTAAATGAAATTCTTGGAATTTTCAAAATACCCCTAAAAGACCTTTAAAAGACTTCTAAAAGACGCAAGGCCCGAAAAGACTGAAAAACGCCGAATAAACCGAAATAAAAACAAAATTACTAATCAATCGAAACAACAAAAGAGGGGAAAAGATTCGGAAAAACTTAAAAAAGTGTTGAAGAGATCGAAAATAGATCGCAAAATGTTCCAAAAGATCCAAAAGCTCCAAGAGATGAGCTCAAAATTAAACCAGAAGGGCCAAAAAGTGAAAAAATTGATACTAAAAATGCAAAAAAGAAAAGACTGTAGAAAATGTGAAAGAAAAAAGAAAGAGATATTCAAGTAAATCCAGCCACACACAATTTCATACACTTTCCCGCCGTACAAGTGAAGGCCTGCTAATTGTGAAGAGAGAGAGAGAGGGAGAGAGAGAGGGAGAGAGAGAGAGAGAGAGAGAGAGAGAGAGAGAGAGAGAGAGAGAGGGAGAGAGTGAGAGAGCAGCTTTTAGCTGACAGACACCAAACAGCATCAGCAGGAGAGAACTAACAGCGCTCCCGCGGAAGGTTCAAAGGTCAGGAAATGTATGGAGTGGTGAGCGCAGTCAACCAGTTTACGCGGAACGAGGACAGGAAGCAAGGCAGAGCCTAAAACACGCTGTGAAGGACGGGCAACGTCGTCGAGTTGTGAAATTGTTACCGCAAAACGAAGAATAAATTGGAATCATAAACGGCCTGCATTGAAGAGAATACGTTTGGGGTGAGCGGCACGTACAGGAATAAGAAGCACGTAGAATAGAGCAGCAGTAGCAGTGTATGCAGCAACTTTAACACAGATCCAGTGGCTAAAAAGGGGGGGGGGGGACGAAAGACCCATTAAATATTTAAGATATTTCAGATAATTTCAGCTTGAGTCAAAATAAACTCAACTCCATATGAGAAAGCTTACAAAAATCTTTAATTTTATTATTTTCAATAGTGTTCTGTGTCGCATTTGGAAAAATCTGACGCACGCCAGTGAACTGTGTAGCTGTTGCATGAAACTCGGTAGAAAAGCCAACTTCTGTACACCTCAAAAACGGTTTTGAGGAACAAATTGGATCAAGAGGAACTTACGGTGAATTTTCACTGCTACATTCAGTGTGCCAGCTGCGACGTTCACCGCTGAGCACATTAGCCTCGGCATCCATTTTTGCATTTGCAACATCTTCCAAAACCATCACAGTGGCGGGAATCTCGTCCGTTGCAACAGAGGTGAACTCTTGCGTTGCAGTTGCATCATCAGGTTTGATATACCAGGTGGTCTGGGAGGCGCCACCATTGCTCGCATAGAAGTCCGCCGTGCAGGGCTTCTTGCTGAGTTGCGCGTCTTCCAGTGATGAATCGAATTCGTTGACAGACTCGCGCCCACTGTCAGTGGCTGCGGCATCCTGTAGCGAGATTTTGCTGTTGGCTTGGATCGAGCTGGAGATTTCAAGTGATTCGTGCTCCACGCAAGGGTGGCAGCTGCTGTTGCTGGCTGCTGCTTTCGAAGGGTTGTTGGTGGATGATGAGTGCACGCACAGGGATGCGTTGCCTGGATGTTCGCCGACATCAACTCCCATTTCGTTGTAGTTGTTGGTGTGTTCCACACCGGTTTCGTTTTTGTTTTCGTTGCCTTGATTTAGGAAGCTTGACATCTTTCGTTGTTCTCGCGGCTTTAGTTTTGAATGCAGTAAATATTTAAACCAATTGTTACCGATTTCCTCTTCAATTTTGTATTTGCAAATCACATTTTTGAAAATATGAAATCAATTGACAGCTGTAATGCTTGGCCTTAATTTCCACTAGTTACCGCACACGCACACACACACTGAACACGTCTAATTGACATTTGACAAGGACACCAGATTTTGTTTTACACTATTTAGCAAAAGTATTAAACCACTTCATTTATAAATTGTCCCGAAATTTGAAATTTGCGCAACCACTTTCATGCTAAGAAAATAAAATAAAACTACTTTGCTTCAGAATTATTCTATCTGGTATCTAAAGAAGGATCAAAAATTCGAATTAAAATAACGATTGAAACAGAATCAGAACACTTAAACATCAAACTGATTGATTTATTATATTTTATGGCGTATTTTTTAAATGTCCACTAATATATTTGATAAACTAAATAATATATTTAATAAATAAAATATTATATTAAATATTGTATATTATTATTTTATGTTATTATTATTAGCACTAATATATTTAATATATAAAATATTCACTAATACAATTAATCTTACTTTTCGATTTAGTAATCTAATTTATGATTTTATTTTGAAAGTGTTTCGCAATCAATAATGAAATGTTTCTCTCTTTTAAAGATCTTTTATTTTATTTTATTTTCAAATGCAAATCTTATGTAACCCAAAGAAAAAAAGAAACACCGATTGACCTAAAATCGCTTCAACAAACATTTATTTTAAATAAATGTTTGTTGAAGCGGTGGGGTTATCCGTAGTCCCCAATATATTCATTTGATTTGTGTTCTGCATTTTGCTCTTGCCCATTTTATACCTACTGGCAGGTTATTTTTAAGGCCGCTTCTAACATGAAGTACAGACGCCTACCTTCATGCTGCCTGGTTCCCAGGTTAGGATGAAGGATTTTTGTGTTGTTGTTTGGTCCGCGGGTGGTATTTTATTTCCCACCTACCCGACATATCTGCCGAGCATTCCCCTATCCGCCACCAGGGGACGCGCCCTCTAGGTATACAACACCCCCGAGAGTTATTATTATTATTATTATTATTATTATTATTATTATTATTATTATTATTATTTGTTTTTTTTTTCGCAGGAGAGGAGGTAAAAATGCGTACCGCATCTCAGGGCTGTCGTCACAAACCCATGTATGTGCCGCTTTCAAGCACTAAAACGTCCCCCTCTTTGACGGAACCCGACTCCACCCCGGAACCGCTTTCGCATTACTTCGGGGTGGGGCTCCCATCAGATCCCACCGGACCTCCCTCGTAGTGCCTGCGTCCAGGCCCCGCTTTTCACAGCTTCGAAGCTGTGCCATCTTCGCCGCAGTGGACGCAGCACGGGTCAAGCGTACCTACTGGAGGCACCCCATACTACGCTTGCGGCGGAGTATAACTTCGACGTACTTCGCCACCAGGTCCCAGTCGTGCTCTGACCGTAACATCACGGCTATGATGTTTTCCGCAGTGATGTTTGCCGGGTAACCGATACCTACTGAGTTCTCAGTCAGCCTCCGCTCTTCGGCAAAAAACTCGCAGGCGAAGAAGGTATGCCAGACATCGTCCTCCTCGCAGTCACAGAGCACGCAGCACGGTGAGCCCACCTTTCCCATCCTGTGCAGATACTTACGGAAGTATCCATGTCCAGTCAGGAACTGTGTCAGGTAAAAACTCACCTCACCATGTCGTCGCCCATACCACTCGCGCACATCGCGTATGATTCTCCGAATCCACTGTCCCCTAGTACTAGCGTCCCATCTTCGTTGCCAAGAAATAAGTGCGCCCTCACGCGCTTGCTCCGCGGCGGCCGCCCGTCCTATTGTAGAGCTTTGCAGATAGATTTCTTTCCGCTCCTGAGCAAGCAGCTCTATTGGAATACAGCCGGCCACAACAAGTGCTGCATCTGCGGACACAGTACGGTACGCCGAGCTAACCCGCAATGCCCCGCGACGCTGGACGGCGGCCATCCTTGTCTTATATTTTTTAACTCGAAGGGCGTCCGCCCATATTTCCGCACCATAGAGTAGGGCTGACTGTACGGAGACGAGCAGGAGCCTCCTCGTATGCTGCCTCGCCCCACCTACATTCGCCATTAACCGGCTCAGCGCCGCCGTCTTCTGGGCAACCCCGTCACAGACCCCGCGGATATGGTCCTAGTATGTGAGTCGGTTGTCCAACTTTACTCCTAAATATCTCGCGAACCTGCTTGTTTTCACCGGTTGGGCTCCAACCATCATAGTCAACGAAGTGGGGACTCGCCTCTTCGTAAGAATCACGATCTCCGTTTTGGCTACAGCCAACTGGAGACCGTGGTCGCCCATCCACCCGCTAACCCTGCGCATCACTTGATTAAGCACAAGTTGAGCCAGTTCAGGACTGCGTGCTGTTATGACGGCGGCGACATCATCGGCAAACGCAACAAGGAAAGCGTCAGCCGGCATTTCCAGGCGCAGCAGGCCATCGTACGTGACATTCCACAGCTCAGGCCCAAGCACCGATCCCTGTGCCACTCCAGCAGTCACCCGCCTTTGACCCGTTCCCTGTGTCGTCACGTAGAGAAGCCAGCGGTCGTTCAGATAGTCCCTCAGTATAGCCGAGAGATATGCTGGTACTCTGGAGGTCTGCTCGAGCGCGTGAAACATGTCACTCCACCCTGCCGAGTTAAACGCGTTCCTCACATCGAGGGTCACGAGGAGCACTATCGGCCTTGCCTGGTGGCATGCAGTTTCGGCCCGTTTCACAGCTTGGGTCACTTCGCTGATTGCATCAATCGCAGAGTGCCCCTTTCTAAAGCCATGCTGCCGGTTGGAGAGACCACCAGCCTGCTCAATGGCAGCCCCCAGCCGCATTTTAAGCAAGGCCTCCATCATCTTTCCCGCCGTGTTTAACATGCACAGTGGTCGATACGATGATGGAGAATTGGCATCACCTTTGCCCTTTGGGATCAAAGCCAAACGCGGCTTTTTCCAGCAAGCTGGAAATACACCCGCCCTAAGACACACGTTGTACATGTTTAGCAAGAGATCCGGACGGTTACGGGCAACGGCTTTGATGGCCTCCGCCGGCACACCGTCGGGGCCCGGAGCCTTACCAGACTTCATGCTGCGCTCTGCCGTAATTAGCTCATTCACCCCAAACAATGGAATGTCCTCCTCCCCAGCAAACGCACGAGCGTCAGATACATCGGGATGGGTCGGGAACAGGGCATCTATGATGCTCAGAACTTTTCTCTGTTCCAAGTCTGGTGCGGGCGAGCAGAGCTTACCCATCACCAGCTTATAACCCTTACCCCATGGGTCCTGCTCTACCCCGTCGCAAAGCTCCTTCCAGCAGCGCACCTTGCTTTCTCGGATAGCCTTGCCCAATGCCTTTTTAGCGGCTTTATAAGCTGCCACCTTCTCCGTCATCTGCGTTCGGCCAGCGGCACGTTGCGCCAGTCGGCGCATTTTGTGGCAAAATCTCCGGAGTTCGTCTATTTGGTCATTCCACCAGTACACCTGTGTCTTACCTCTCCACGGCCTCTTTCGGGGCATGGACGCATTGCGCCTCGAATCACATTCATGCTAGACTCCACGAAGGAGTCCACTACGCCCGCCTCGCAGGCGTTTCTAGGGAGCGTTGGGATGTGCCGAGCCCCCTCAATCAGGCCTGCAACAAATATGCTCTCATCCATTCTGGTGGCGTTCCAGCCGAGTGGTCGATGTACTCGTACAGGTACCTGTTTTTGCCCTGCGTCCATAAGCCGGAAGGTTATGTACTGGTGGTCGCTTCCTGTAAGGTCCTCCATCACCCTCCAGTTCACCGTCCTTCGGGCTAGAGTCTCCGACACCAAGGTAAGGTCTGGAATCGAGTACCCAAAGCCGGGCCGGCGGTATGTCGGGGTTGTACCTTCATTAAGGACAACTAGTCCCAGCCGGGCTGCCATCTCCAATAAAAACCGGCCTCTTGCGTATGGTTTGTGGCATACCCCACTCTATGGCTCGCGCATTAAAGTCCCCAGCAATCACGAGGCCGCCAGTAATGCAGCGCAGGTCGTCCTCCAGGGCTTCAATTTTAGACCTGTACACACCCATGGCGTCGTTGGGAGAGAAGTAACAGCTCACGAAAGTGGCCGACTCTGTTTTTGCCCAGACATAACTACCTCCAGCCCCGCTGCTCGTGATCTGTATACTGGGATCCGCAACCCAGAGAGCCGCCGCGCCAGAGTCATCCACCAGCCAGTGCTTCCTGATTCGGTAAGGCTCGCTGATGACCGCCATGCCCACCCCGTATTCATGGATGAATTAAGATAGCAGTTCATCAGCGACCCATTATTATTATTATTATTATTATTATTATTATTATTATTATTATTATTATTATGGGGGCCAAACGGGTATCGTCATACCAGGTAAGTTGCTGATTGCCTTTAACTTGACGAAGGCCAGTGACGATCCTGGTCACTGATTTTACTAAGTCGACTCGCACCTCCACGTGGTGACCCCTGGATGGTCAGCAAGCACCCGCTTGTATGGCCTACTGGCGCGAGCGGCGGTCTGGAAACAGACGGCGGATTTGGATACCGACAGACACACGATTAGGACACGATATGGATATGGTGGCTTTTGGGCTGACGGTTGCAGTATTCTGTTACCTGAGTAGGCAAGAGTGAAATCTTGCGGAAATGGCTTTCAGGCTAATGCTGCAACCGCCTGCGTCCCGTTAAAGCCGTGGCGGGGCTTGAAGTACGTTCGAAGTTCGTCACCATTAGGTTGGTCGTACAGGTCCAGTTGAGCATCGCTCCTGGTTAGCGCCTGTCCTGGCTCTGAACACTGACTCCCATAAGGATCAGTGTCAACCCTCGCGTGGCCTCCCTGCTTGCAAAGATAACCACGGGGACATTAAAAGGGCAACTGCACAACGAATGGAGATAGCGGCTTCAAGCGGGTACCATTTAGAAATGAAAACGAAACCATGTTGTTTTGCTGTCGTTTTGTCGTTCATGCGGTGAGAAGTTTGCGAATCCGTTGTGTGTGTTTAAGCTTTGGTTTGTGTGTGTATGTGTGCGTGTGTGTGCGTGTGTGTGTGTGCGTATGTGTTTAAGCCAGTTCTGTCATCATGACCGACACTCAAGTTGCTCACCTTTTGGTCACATCAAACCGCATTTCCGGCTGTTAAAGCTTCACTTCCGTTTGCTTGACACTCTCAGTAGCATTGCTATTGTTGTTGTTGGTTGTTGTTGTTGTTGTTGTTGTTGACGTTTGTTTGTTGTTGTTGTTTACGGTGGTGTTGATCGTGCCATTTGCGTTCTTATTGTTGATGTTTGTGTTTTTGAATTTGAAGATGATGTTATTATTATCAATATTGTTGTTATTGTTGTTCTTGTTATCCTTATTGTTGTTGTTGTTCTTGTTTTTGTCCTTATTGACTTTGTTTGTTCTTGTTAATAACAATTCAGACAATTTAAAATGGTCGATATTTAGATTTGAACGTTTCTGGAATTTTTCAAGGCTTTCCTTTAAGTTTCTCGTCCTCTCGCTTGGTTGGCTGGATTTTTATAAGTTTTTTTCTTTCATTCCGGAAACATGCAGGCGATTTGAGAGCTAAAGAAACCCTTTTAAACTCCCTCCGCACTCACTTCTGCGAACGCTGGCGAAAACAACGCATTACATTAGAACTGCATTAAATTTCAACTGCTTACGTTCTCCATCCCCCTCGACGTTTGTCTGTCGCCTTCATTTCATTTCTCTTCTCAACTAGTTAATTTTTTGCTCCCATTCTGTCGTTCCTTTGTAGGCTTCAGAAGCACAAACTTCTCAGTGCCACGCCTCCAACGCGCCGAGATTTTATGGGTCAACGTATAAACGCTGCCTTGAACGCGATTGCGGAGAATTGATTCCGATTTGAATGCACGCACACACACACAGATATTGACACAGTTACGAACTTGCACTACTTAACACACATACATTCATATGCACTCTCACACAAACGCACACACACACAGCCGTCTGCTGAAGATCTGCAAGAGAAAAACATTCTGTTGAGTGCTTTTCTTTGCGCTTGAATTCATTTGCATTCGATTTAGAGTTGATCCAGATATCTTGCGAAGCGGAGTCGAACGAACAAAACTACAAAAAAAGAAAAAAAATTACAAAATCCAGTGAAAGCTGTGCGAATGGAGTGGGAGGAATAACGGAAAAGACGAGGAACGAGTGCAGCATCAGTTGTTGGCGGCTCTTCATTTGCACGGCGGCTCTTTGTTTGCAACACAATTTCGATGTTCTGGCTGGCAAGAAGCTCTTCAGGAATTAAGTTAAAATGCTCAGCCGTCCTTTGCAGCAAACTATGAGGAAGAATAAAACAGATTAGCTTATTTTCCAGCTTCCCGCTGAGCCGAGAAAGGATAACGAAGGACTTCCTTACTTTGATAGCAAGTGGATCGCCGCAATATACATTTCGACTTTCGTTACGATTAGAATCAAGTAATCGATGAAATTTTTTGCAATCACTGGCACTTCTCGACTTAAAGCTTTCATAAACTTTCAGTGTTACTGATTTTCGGCAATTTTTTTACACTATTTTTAAAGAACACACGCACACACACACACACACACACACACACACACACACACACCTCAAATTGACATACCGCTTTGAGTTCTTGGTGAGATCGGACGTGTTTGAAGCCTCTCCTGGCTTATAGTGCAATTTGCTAAGGAAATCGTGGTTGGTAATCAGTCAAGTGGTGTAAAAATCGAGTGCGAAAGTCTAGCAACGCGAGTGCATAACACGAGTGCTGGCTGTGACACATAAGAGACTCAAGCATTACTTTTTGCTAACTCTGGATTTTTACTTATTACAAACTGGATGGTGAAAACTTATTGGCAACATTTTATGTCAAAACTCCCGCGCGACTTTTGGGTGAGTGAAAAGGTGTTATAATTAAATTGTAGCCGTTTCTTCCCGTTCTTGCACCCGCCGGCGGCTTGGCAGTTCACAAATTCTTAGGAAGGAACTGCATTGCCGAATCAGTGGGTGGTGTCCATGCTAAAACAGGAAGCTTTCGGTTTTTGTCAAAACTATGGCAACTCCGATCGCGGCCACGCCACCTGTTGCAGCGTGCAAGAAGAGTGCAGATAAAGCGGCGCATGGTGAGGACAAACCGAGAGGCGGGCGTAACTACTACGAAGCTCTAGAGGTATCTACCGTTTAAGAGGAGCTCCTTGATTGGTCGATCCCCGGTAAGAGTAGAACCTGAAAGCACTGCAATGGCGGCTGCAAGCGCAGAGTCGCCAACCAATGGTGATCGTCATAGCACCCCATCTGAGGCGAATCTCTCGACACTGGAGAGGTTGGGAAAGAGCGTAAATCGTTTGGTCGATATGATTGGTGACGGCCGGCGATCAATCCACCAACCGATGCGGAACCTTATCGGCTCCATTGCTTCTCTCTTCAGCAATTTGGAGAGGGAAATTACCGAGGGAGGCAGTGTATGTAGGCAGCTTCCTACAAAGCGAAATGCAGTCAGCGGTGAAAGCGGCGCGAAGGCGCACAGGGTGAGCTGGACTCAAACGTCTCCAATAGTCAAGCGCATGAAGCAAGATGGTTCGAAGAGGAGTCGGGATGAGCCCAAGGCAGTGCAGCCAGTAGCTAAGAAGAGTAAGCCAGCGGAAACAGCTACCGTTGGAAGCGTAGCGCAAGAGGCGGCTAAGAATAAAATCACCAAACGCGGCGGTGACTCGGAGTGGACTCAAGTGAAGAAAAAGGGTCTAAATAAAGGCAGGCTGGAAAAACAGAAACCTGATGCTATTGTTGAGTCAACGCGAGGCACGACGATCTACGCAGATATTCTACGCAAGATTAGAGAGGAGCCCAGCCTCCAGAGAGTAGGAGAGGCCGTTCGTCGAATCAGAAGAACACAGAAAGGGGAAATGCTGCTCCAATTGGAGTCAAAATCTAGCTCAGAGTCCAACGACTTTAAAAAGCTGTTGATGTCCTATCTAGGCGAAGAAACCGAAGTGAGAGCAATGTCACAAGAGGTGACTATTGAATGCAGGGACTTAGACGAGATCACCACTAAGGAAGACGTCTTAAAAGCCTTCCAGCAGAAATACGGAGAGAGCGTAGGAACTAACGCTGTGAAATCGCTGCGCTCTGCGTTTAGAGGAACTAAAACCGCGTTGGTAAATCTTCCGATAACTACAGCAAAGAAAGTCCTCGAGGAAGGAAAAATAAAAATCGGATGGGTAGTCTGCCGCCTTCGTGAGTTGAGCCGCCCCCTGAGTTGCTTCCGTTGCCGCGAGTTTGGCCACATAAGCAACGGGTGTAAGAACCCTGACCGGTCAAAACTGTGCTGGAAATGTGGTAGCGAAGGTCATTTTGCGAAGGATTGCAAGAACAAACCGAAATGCCTTCTTTGCGCGCAGGCCGGTGATGAGCCGACAGACCATGCGATGGGCAGTAGCCGTTGCCCAGTATACAGGAGAGCCAACACAGAGCAGCGAAAATGATTGTCCTCCAGATCAACTTAAATCACTGCGAAGCTGCACAGGATCTGCTAAAGCAAAAAATACTTGAGACTAAGGCGGACGTTGCTCTATTATGCGAACCTTACAAGACCCCGAATGGTGCTAAGGACTCATGGATTACTGACGAAACTCGGAAGGCGGTGATCTGGGCGTGCGGCCAGCACCCCATCCAAGGTGTCTCCCAACGTATATGCAAGGGATTTGCTTATGCTGCGATAGCTGGCATTCCTCTTTACAGCTGTTACGCGGCGCCGAGCGTGTCTTGGGAGGAATACGAGCTTCTACTGGAGAACATCGCGTCAGAAGCCAGACATAAACACCCAGTAATTATAGCAGGCGACTTTAATGCGTGGGACGTGGACTGGGGTAGCAGAACCACCAACGCAAGAGGAAGGGCTCTACTAGAAGTCTTCTCGGGGCTCAACATTACTCTTTTGAATACTGGTTCTGTGAGTACCTTTCGCCAGCACTTCTTTGGCGCAGAAAATTCAGTGGAGGGTGAGCGAGGATTTTACATATAGCGACCATCAAGCGGTTGTGATTAACATCCACCAGGCAAACAGCAGAGAGAGGGCGCGGTGCCATTGGCAGCTTGGCTGGAAAGCGAGCTCGTTAGATAAGGAGGTGTTTGACATTGTGCTCACCGAGGATCGCGAGTGGTCGGCACGAGCTGAAGAACTGGCTGCGCAATTTATAGAACAGCTCGTTAAATCCTGTAACGCCGCAATGATTAAGCGCAAGGGTAAAAATCGAAGACGATCAGTCCACTGGTGGAGCGACGAGATAGCAATGCTCCGAGCGCAGTGCCTTCAGGCAAGACGACGTTTCCAGCGCTGCAGGCAATCATTAGACAGAGAGCGGCGTAAGGTTGAGTTTTCGAAGGCAAGGAGGAAACTTCGTGATGCGATTCGCAAATCAAAAATCAGAAGCTTCAAAGCACTGTGTGAAGAAGCGAATGCGAACCCATGGGGAGGTGCATATAGGGTTGTAATGGCAAAAAACCGTCGGCAAGCGCAAGTGAGGTGCCCGCATTTACTGGCTCGGATAGTTTCAACTCTATTCCCTCAGCATCCAGAAGGTGAATATTCCCGACTTCAGCCACAGGAGTTTACCGAAGTCCAAATATCGACCACTGAAATCAGCGAGGCCGCTAAACGAATTGTGCCGAACAAAGCACCAGGACCCGACAGGATTCCAAATGAGACACTGAGAGCAGCAGTACTGAGACACCCGCACATGTTCGTAAGGGTATTCCAAATTTGCCTGCAACAAGGAATCTTCCCCAGTGCTTGGAAAGTTCAAAAGCTGGTTCTGATCCCGAAACCCGACAAGCCACCGGGAGAACCGTCGTCATACAGGCCAATATGCCTTCTTGATAGCGTCGGAAAAATGCTAGAGCGAATTATATATGGAAGGCTGCGTCCCTATGCAGAAGGCGCTGGGGGTCTCAGTAGAAGCCAATATGGATTTCGCAGAGGCTGCTCTACTATTGATGCTATCACTGCAGTAGTGTCTTTGGCTAGAGAGGCAATTCGTGTCACTAGATGGAGAGGTGGCTCCAAGCAGTACTGTGCTGTCATCACGCTCGACGTGAAAAACGCCTTCAATACGGCGCCGTGGCACTGCATCTTACGGGCGCTACGTGAAAAAGCAGTCCCGGGCTACCTCCTCCAAATAGTTAGCAGCTACCTCAGCAACAGGGTACTGCTCTACGACAGTGACACGGGAATAAAGCGCTATTCCATAACAGCTGGCGTTCCTCAGGGCTCAGTTCTCGGACCCCTGCTATGGAACGTAATGTATGATGGAGTTCTAGGACTTCCGGTCCCTGAAGGAGTTAACATCATCGGGTTTGCTGACGACTTGGCTGTAGTAGTGGTGGCGAAACATATAAGCCAAATCCAGGAAAAGGCGCACATGGCCGTCGAAACTGTACGCAGCTGGCTTAATTCGACTGGCTTGATGATGGCGGAAAATAAGACCGAAATGGTACTCATAAGCAGTCGCAAAAAAGTGGAAGTGGCACAGTTAAAAGTGGGAGAGGCAACAATAAATTCCCAGCGCGCAATTAAATACTTAGGAGTGTTGATCGATGATCGCCTCAAGTTTCGGCAACACACGGAGTATGCTTGCAAAAAAGCCGCTGCCTGTCACGCGTCACTAGCGCGGATGTTGCCAAACGTTGGCGGCCCGAAAGGCGGAAAGAGACAGCTCCTGACTAGAGTTACTACGTCAATTTTGATGTATGCGGCGCCTATTTGGGCCGAATCATTAAAGACCGTGGCTAATTGGAAGCTCGTTAATAGAGTCCATCGGCTTAGCGCCATGCGCATAATAAGCGCACACCGAACAGTCTCGGACGATGCGGCTTTTGTTCTGGCTGGCATTATCCCAATGGATATTATGGCGCAGGAGGCTCAACGTTGCTACACAAAAAAGAACTTGGGTGTTGACGTACCACGTGAGAGAGCACTTTCCTTGGAAATGTGGCAGAGGCGATGGAACGAGTCCAGCAAAGGGCGGTGGACACACACTCTGATCCCAAACATTAATGAATGGATTAGTCGCACGCACGGGGAGCTGAACTACTACCTAACACAGTTCCTCACGGGCCATGGCGTTTTTCGGAGTAGCTTGTTCCGATTCGGAAATGACGATTCGCCGCTTTGTCCAGCATGTCCGCAGGTGGTGGAAGACCCGCAGCATTTACTGTTTGAGTGCTCGCGCTTTGCTGCGGAAAGGAGATTGGTCAGCGACACGCACGGTTCAGAACTGAACGCAACAAATCTTGTTGATGCGATGCTATCCTCGGTGGCAACATGGACAGCCGTATGCCGATTCGCTGCCTGCTTATATGCGAAGCTGAGGAGCACTGAGAGAGCGCGGATAACTGGCAGAAGGACTGGTTCAGTTGGGGCCTTGAACCAAGACGATAGGGACACTCAGTGACTTTGACCAACTGTCGGACAGGGACAGACGGACTATCACGTGATTGAGCTTGTTGCTCCCTCTGCCTCCCGACGTAATACTTGACGGTAGTTCCGGGAGGACAGTCAGACCTGGGGGAGGTGGTTTTAGCGTGTTAAAGTCACGCACCTTAGCTTTCGATGCTTTCCACCTCATTTAAAAAAAAAAAAAAAAAATCACACCTCACATTCGTTGCTTTACATGGCTGGCGTGAACATTTTCTTGGTCAAGGATGTGAAAGGAAATTAAGTGTTGACCACTTTTTGTCGAGTGAACATCACGATTGCTGCTTCGGATGAAATTCAGTTATTGTTGCTGTAGTTGCTGTTGATACTAGTGTTGATATCGACTGTACGATTTTTGTTGCTTCTAAAAAACTGAAAAGAGTTAAAAAGATAAAAAAGACCTAAAAAGATCCAAAACGATTTGAAAAAGATGCAAAAAGATCTAAGAAGACAAAATTATTTAAAAAAGTAATTTTATTTTCATATTACGAGTAATTAAGAAACTAAGTTAAGAATCTTATCTGCTCAAGAATTTTTAATGTCTCCTCGAAGAAATATAAAAAAAACATATTTTTAGGTAACATTTATTCCACAGTCATTTATTTACTACACCACAGAGAATTAATTCCACAGTTTTCATCGCAGTTATCTATCAAATCGCATTTAGCAACCACTATCATCGCGTTAACTCGTCTCGCTAATTAAGTAAAACGTTGCTTGGAGATACAAATGGTTACGGTAACGCGATGCGATGAGAAAAAGTTCGGTTTCATTGTGGTTTCATTTCGTTTGCAGTCGTCAAGCTTTCGTTCGTCTGTCTGCATGTCGGCATTTCAGCCTGTCAGCCGCTTAGCTTGGATTTCTCGCCGTTTTAATTACTCAGGTGGAAGATATCAGCTTTGCTTCAGAGTAACCATGGCAACCAATAGTCATTTAACGCCATTTTACAAGAAAAACCCTTTTAATGCAATTTTTTAACTCGGCACATTTTTTTTTAATTTATAAACTCTGCTGGGAGGCAATAATAGAGCTGAATAAATTTTAAATGAAATTCTTGGAATTTCAAAATACCCCTAAAAGACCTTTAAAAGACTTCTAAAAGACGCAAGGCCCGAAAAGACTGAAAAACGCCGAATAAACCGAAATAAAAACAAAATTACTAATCAATCGAAACAACAAAAGAGGGGAAAAGATTCGGAAAAACTTAAAAAAGTGTTGAAGAGATCGAAAATAAATCGCAAAATGTTCCAAAAGATCCAAAAGCTCCAAGAGATGAGCTCAAAATTAAACCAGAAGGGCCAAAAAGTGAAAAAATTGATACTAAAAATGCAAAAAAGAAAAGACTGTAGAAAATGTGAAAGAAAAAAGAAAGAGATATTCAAGTAAATCCAGCCACACACAATTTCATACACTTTCCCGCCGTACAAGTGAAGGCCTGCTAATTGTGAAGAGAGAGAGAGAGAGAGAGAGGGAGAGAGAGAGGGAGAGAGAGAGAGAGAGAGAGAGAGAGAGGGAGAGAGAGAGAGAGTGAGAGAGCAGCTTTTAGCTGACAGACACCAAACAGCATCAGCAGGAGAGAACTAACAGCTCTCCCGCGGAAGGTTCAAAGGTCAGGAAATGTATGGAGTGGTGAGCGCAGTCAACCAGTTTACGCGGAACGAGGACAGGAAGCAAGGCAGAGCCTAAAACACGCTGTGAAGGACGGGCAACGTCGTCGAGTTGTGAAATTGTTACCGCAAAACGAAGAATAAATTGGAATCATAAACGGCCTGCATTGAAGAGAATACGTTTGGGGTGAGCGGCACGTACAGGAATAAGAAGCACGTAGAATAGAGCAGCAGTAGCAGTGTATGCAGCAACTTTAACACAGATCCAGTGGCTAAAAAGGGGGGGGGGGACGAAAGACCCATTAAATATTTAAGATATTTCAGATAATTTCAGCTTGAGTCAAAATAAACTCAACTGCGTATGAGAAAGCTTACAAAAATCTTTAATTTTATTATTTTCAATAGTGTTCTGTGTCGCATTTGGAAAAATCTGACGCACGCCAGTGAACTGTGTAGCTGTTGCATGAAACTCGGTAGAAAAGCCAACTTCTGTACACCTCAAAAACGGTTTTGAGGAACAAATTGGATCAAGAGGAACTTACGGTGAATTTTCACTGCTACATTCAGTGTGCCAGCTGCGACGTTCACCGCTGAGCACATTAGCCTCGGCATCCATTTTTGCATTTGCAACATCTTCCAAAACCATCACAGTGGCGGGAATCTCGTCCGTTGCAACAGAGGTGAACTCTTGCGTTGCAGTTGCATCATCAGGTTTGATATACCAGGTGGTCTGGGAGGCGCCACCATTGCTCGCATAGAAGTCCGCCGTGCAGGGCTTCTTGCTGAGTTGCGCGTCTTCCAGTGATGAATCGAATTCGTTGACAGACTCGCGCCCACTGTCAGTGGCTGCGGCATCCTGTAGCGAGATTTTGCTGTTGGCTTGGATCGAGCTGGAGATTTCAAGTGATTCGTGCTCCACGCAAGGGTGGCAGCTGCTGTTGCTGGCTGCTGCTTTCGAAGGGTTGTCGGTGGATGATGAGTGCACGCACAGGGATGCGTTGCCTGGATGTTCGCCGACATCAACTCCCATTTCGTTGTAGTTGTTGGTGTCGAAACCACACCGGTTTCGCTTTTGTTTTCGTTGCCTTGATTTAGGAAGCTTGACATCTTTCTTTGTTCTCGCGGCTTTAGTTTTGAATGCAGTAAATATTTAAACCAATTGTTACCGATTTCCTCTTCAATTTTGTATTTGCAAATCACATTTTTGAAAATATGAAATCAATTGACAGCTGTAATGCTTGGCCTTAATTTCCACTAGTTACCGCACACGCACACACACACTGAACACGTCTAATTGACATTTGACAAGGACACCAGATTTTGTTTTACACTATTTAGCAAAAGTATTAAACCACTTCATTTATAAATTGTCCCGAAATTTGAAATTTGCGCAACCACTTTCATGCTAAGAAAATAAAATAAAACTACTTTGCTTCAGAATTATTCTATCTGGTATCTAAAGAAGGATCAAAAATTCGAATTAAAATAACGATTGAAACAGAATCAGAACACTTAAACATCAAACTGATTGATTTATTATATTTTATGGCGTATTTTTTAAATGTCCACTAATATATTTGATAAACTAAATAATATATTTAATAAATAAAATATTATATTAAATATTGTATATTATTATTTTATGTTATTATTATTAGCACTAATATATTTAATATATAAAATATTCACTAATACAATTAATCTTACTTTTCGATTTAGTAATCTAATTTATGATTTTATTTTGAAAGTGTTTCGCAATCAATAATGAAATGTTTCTCTCTTTTAAAGATCTTTTATTTTATTTTATTTTCAAATGCAAATCTTATGTAACCCAAAGAAAAAAAGAAACACCGATTGACCTAAAATCGCTTCAACAAACATTTATTTTAAATAAGAATTTCTAGTTGCTGACTGCTGAAATGATGTTGGAAATGAACTTAATTAATTTCTGCTCGCTGAACTCTTTTGAATCTCTCTGCTGCGTCAGAGAAGTCAAGGCGATTCTTTAAACCAGCCTCTGCCTCTTCTCTACCCTCCCCCGCGACCCCTTCTACCGACGCACCCACTCACCCACTCTGATCATGGGAATAATAATCCGATAATTGAAAGATTAAGCTAACAACTGCTACTTCATCAGCAATAATACACTCAGCACATACATAGATACACAGTGTTCACACACACACACACACACATACTAGCAGAAATGCATTCCACGCTTTCTGCTTCCTTCCGCACGTCCTGCCGGTGGACGGAATCGACTGTTGGACTTGAAGTCAAACCCGTTTCGCAATTTCAGCTGCTCAGCCTGTAAGTTGGGCAACTTGTAGCGCCCTCTAGTGCCACGCCCCTTCAGAAGAACCACCCATGCTTTTTCTTCGCTGGCCTCCGTCATCGCCGTCATCATCGCCATCATCATCTCCACTACCGACAACAGTTGATGAATCGCCGGGAGTTTGGATCAAATCATAGAATTTGCATTTTTTGTAATGCTAATATGTGTTCCAAGTTCTGTCCATCAGCATCATGAGAGATTTTCAATTTTCACCAATGTAACACACACGCACACATTTAATCTATGTAATTGAGTCGCTCTATTGATACGAGTGGGAGAATAAAGTTCTTCAAGTGCAATCATTGCTCTCTCTCTCTCTCTCTCTCTCGCACCCTCTAACCCCACACAGCACGATGGCGCTTACAAAATTAACTCTTCTGCTTTTTTGCAGATAACTAACTTGGCTGGATTTTCTGTGTGGCTTTTTGGCGTGTTTCCTAAAGTGTACTTTTCAGCTTTCATAGATAACGATGTGTAGGAGTGTGTGTGTGTGGGTGTGTGTGGGAGAATAAGAAAGGGATTTTTTAAATTCATTTTAAAGAAAGAAATTAACCCAAGCACGGAAATTCATATGTGTCTGTCGACATATGACACTCCAATAATAAGTTTGCTTTCTGCCTTTACTTCCTGTCGTGTTTGCTTTTATCACACTTCAAATCCTTAACGAAGGACGAATAAAGTATCTGTAATGACGAAGTCCTTTGACAGACTTTATTATTTGCATTGTTTCGTTTTAAAAAGCGAAACCTTGAAGTAGCAGGACGTAGATATCAACACACGCATCGGCATATTTTGTTATTTGACGAACGCATTCACACAATTACACGGATGTATTGGAGGCATATCCTTCGAAAGGACTTCCCCCACACAATCCTCAGAGGACTGTTCATTTGAAACTTATACGAAATTTGGTTTATTTATTGTAATTTTTATTGTTTGTTTTGGCTTTGTTTTCCCTTCCGGATTTCTTGTTAACTTTTGCCTTTTCCAAGAATTTTAGCTATTTCTTCTACAGGATATTTGCCGTAGTTAGTTGCTACGGAAACCTATCCTTGCCGCATGGCTGTTTCTTCGCTGTAAAATGCACGATTGCAAGTAGTTACATAGCACGAGTGATTTGAAATTAGCCTATATATAGTGAAAATAAATGAGGTAAAGAAAGAAATGGAGAAGATAGAGAAGGGAATGTCAAGAACTTCATTGAGAAGAGAAGTAATTTAGTGTGGCATCCCTAAAACTGGCCATTCGGGGAATGTTTTTAGAGCTTGTGGCAGCGAGTTCCACAAGCGTATCGCATTAATAAAGAAGAATCTTGAGGAGTTTATGGTTCGAAAAATTGGAATTATTCACAATGTGCTCCTGCTTGGTTGCCCAAAGCGTATTTTTTCATACAAGTAAAAAGGTTGTTTAGTCAGTAGAAGTTTATGAAGAAAAACGCAATTCCTTGATTTGAGATACTCAATGATATCACAACCGATAATGGCTTTCTTAAATTGCGATATGTGATCATAATTTCGAAGACCAAACACATATCTCCTTACACAATTATACGCCAGTTGTAATTTTAATGAGAGCGTGAATCAAATTTACTGTAAACAAGATCAGAGTATGTAATCACAGGCAATATTAAGTGTATGGCAAGTTTACGCTTAGTTTCAATGGACATAAAGTCAGCTGTTGTTCTTAGATTTCGAAGTATGCCGTAGATTTTTCCAGTAATACTGTTTATATGGTCAGTGCATGTTAAAGAAGAAGTTATTCTGAGGCCAAGATTAGTAATACAGCTATAATACTGACTAAACAACCTTCTTAACTTTAACCTGTAACCCCCTATGAATAGTGATGAAAAATCACTATTTATTAGTTTGTACTTGGTAACTGGTAAGACAGAGGACTTTGAGGTCCATTTACTAATTCTGGAAAGATCTTCATTTACTCTGCATGCCAAGTCTTCCAAGAGGTTGGCTACACCCGAGAGATACATCTGCACATCATCAGCATACGCATTAAGTGAGCACTAGTTACAAACAAAGAAACCAGTGCCAGGACGCTCATAGTATGCAGTTTCTGCGGGAAGAAAGGCTATACTAGGGACGAGTGCCTCACAAGAAAGAATACGCCGTTATGTAAGATATGCAGGTAGAAAGCATTCTCCCAATGCTTTCTGTCTGGTATGTGCGTATTAACGATTGTAACGATAACGTATTAGTGATTCGAATTCGATTCGGGAGTATAGTCGGAGCGGTGTGGTCAAGATTCTCGAAAGAGGAGGACAAACCCTCCACTATACTCTGGTGACCAACTTTTGTATTGGTCCACTTGCGTACGGCATTAAGCCTCACAGCTGAACATTTAGCTAATAACCTTCCTATTATATATACTAGGAGAAGGTATACCTCGAGAGCTGCAGTCGGTGTAGACTTTAGTGCTCCCCCGGTACGCAAGCAAGCAGGCCTTTGAACTTTCTCCAATGACCTACAGTTCGTAACCTTTTTCAAGGAGACCCACCAGATGACCTCACCATACAGTAGTATGGGCCTAAACACTGCCACGTATAGCCATATGTAATCTTAGGAGATAGCCCATTTCTTGCCAATAGATTTCCTGCAGGAATAATGAGCCACCATGGATTTCCTCACCCTTTTTCAAAATATTTAACTTGCAGCTCAATTTCCTATCCAGAACCACGCCAAGAAATTTTTGCCTTCTGCTGAAAATTGAGCCTAACTTCCCCCACCTTTGGAGGTGACATTTGAGGAATTTTATGCTTCCTTGTAAATAGAACAATCTCCGTCTGCTGGGGCTTACCCCAAGACCATAGGATTTGCCCATGTTGTTATTGTTTTTAGGGCATTCAGTATTAGCTCCCTGATCGCAGTTTGGTATTTGCCCGAAGCTGCTACTGCCAGATAATCGGGTGAAAGATAACTTTCAGGCCATCTCCCTCTACAATTCTTCGTAGCCCATCGACTACCACATTCCGTAGAAGATGGGAAAGGACCCCTCCCTAAGGAGGTCGCCTCCATATATATTAGGAGGCACTAGCCGCTCTTCGGCTTGTAGAGACATTAAGGCATTTAAAATCGCACTAGCCTCCCCGTTATTGATAAAGACTCCCCCAATATCTATAAAGCCCCCAAGAAAATTCCCTCCAGCTTAATGATTTCTCAATTGTACTTACCAAGGAGTGTAGTGCAGTTTCTATTGACCTCACAATTCAATGATCCTTTTAAATATTTTCAACAGAAGGGATCACAGCAAATTTGGGTCGTCACAATATATATATATATATATATATATATATATATATATATATATAGTATATTATATATATTAGCTAGCTATATATATATATATATATATATATATATATATATATATATATATATATATATATATATATATATATATATATATATATATATATATATATATATATATATATATATATATATATATATATATATATATATATATATATATATATATATATATATATATATATATATATATATATATATATATATATATATATATATATATATATATATAGCCCCATGCGCTGCCGCAAGTGCGCACCACACGCTCCTCCACTAGACCGGAGAAGAGGCACGGCGCCAGTTGTCGGGGTTTGGGGATTTGCAGTCTTGCAAGGCGGGCGGTATGTTAACGCCAACTGCCGCTCGCCAGAGGTGCTCCCTCATCGATCGGTAGGGTGTCAGGAGTGAGCACTCCAGTCTCTCTCCTGTCAGCCTGCCGGTCATGAGGGGCGCCTCTCTCGTGAGCGTAAACCCGGCTGCGGGCTCTCTCCGCGGCAACTGGCGCGGTTTGACCGGCTTCCAGCGATCGCCGCTGGACCCACACAAGACACTTGCTGCTGAACAACTGACGCGTGCAGAGTGCTCCTTTCTACCGTGTGAAAATTTATATCTGCTTTGTACCATACAAAATACCGTTAAATAAGAACAACTTGGAATTTGTGCTTTTAGAAAAAAACC
Organism: Sicus ferrugineus; assembly: GCA_922984085.1. NCBI lineage: Eukaryota > Metazoa > Arthropoda > Insecta > Diptera > Conopidae > Sicus > Sicus ferrugineus. The sequence goes on from OV277350.1 coordinate 20,688,377, forward strand.
ATTGTAACACCCATTATAACTATTGTGAAATTTGTGATTTTCAAAATATATATATATATATATATATATATATATATATATATATATATATATATATATATATATATATATATATATATATATATATATATATATATATAGAGGCATCTCTGGCGAGCGGCAGTTGAGCACCTCTGGCGAGCGGCAGTTGGCGTTAACATACCGCCCGCCTTGCAAGACTGCAAATCCCCAAACCCCGACAACTGGCGCCGTGCCTCTTCTCCGGTCTAGTGGAGGAGCGTGTGGTGCGCACTTGCGGCAGCGCATGGGGCTCCGACACTCAGCCAGACGGTGCGACCACGCCAAACAGTTGCGGCACATGTGTCTGGCGGATGCCGTTAAATTCCGCTGCGCTGGTGTTTGTTGCCGAAACAGCTGACAACGGCTCAGCACATGCCGCCCCGTACACAGGGGACAGCACAGCTCGCGCTCGCGGCCCTCTGTAGGAAGCCGCTGGGCTGGCGGGCACCAGGCGTGCCGCCTGGCCGGCATCACTGGCGCGCGTCGTGGGGCCGAACGACCAGGAGGCGCGTGCCTTGGGGCCGAAGGTGCTGACGGAGCCGGCGGTGCTGGTGGTGCACGTCGTGGCACCGATTCTGGCGTAGCGAGCCGCAGACGTCTCGGGGCCGGCGAGGGTGGTGAGGCCGCACGTCTCTGGGCCGGCTCTGGTGGAGCATGCGGCAAGTGGCGCGGCGGATATCGCACCGACATCGCGCGAACTCGGAGACTTCCGCGTATACGGAGGTCGTCGCAGTATAGGGGCCTCGGTGATGTGGCCGGATCGGAGGAGGCTTCCTCGAACCGGACGAAGAAGCTTCGGGCAGCTCGGGTCGGCGGGGTGGGCGAGCGCCGTGCCGTGGCGATCGCCTGTGCCTCCTCGGCCGAGACTTCGAGCACCAGGACGTCGGCGCTTGGGGACGGCTCCCGGTGGGCAACAATGGGTGGCGCGGCGGTGGAGGCGGCACAGATGGGCACAGCCCCGGGTGGTGCTAGCAGCCGCCCTCTGCGGGTCCGCGCATATTGTCGGCGGATCAGATACATGATGGTGCTGTAATGAGAAAAGACGGGGTTACTAACAGGCTGTCATGCACAGGGTAAGGGCACTAGTTTCGTAATGGGACGAGTGACGTGGCCCCTCTCGGTTAAGAGGTCAGCCACTCGTACGCGGTTGTCTTGTCCGCGGTGGACAGCTGTAACCCGGCCTAAGCGCCACGAGTTCGACGGCAAGTTATCGTCGCGAATGACCACGAGATCGTTGAGTTGGAAATCGCGCTGTGGAGTCTTCCACTTTGTACGGCGGGAAAGTTCGCGCAGGTATTCGGTCTTCCATCTCAGACAGAAATGCTGAGCGAGAGCTTGTACGCGTCGCCACCGATTGAGAATGGAGAGCGGGTTGTTATGCCGCTTGAGTTCGGCGGGAGCGAGTAAGGGCCCGCCAATTAGAAAATGGCCGGGGGTGATGGCTTCCATCACGGTTGGGTCTTCGGAGGAAGCTGTGAGGGGGCGTGAATTAAGGCACGACTCGATCTTACTCAGAAGAGTGGAGAATTCTTCGAAGGTGAATTTTATGGCTGGGGCCACCTTCCGGAGATGGGTTTTGAGGCTCTTGACTGGCTGAAGCTGAGGCCCCGCTTCCCATAGGCCGCCCATGTGCGGGGCTCCTGGCGGCAGAAAATGCCAGGAGACGTCTTGGTGTGAATACCGGGTTTCTATCAGTTCCTTTGTACGCGACATGAAGTCCAGAAAGTCGCGCCGGAGCTCCTTGGAGGCGCCTACAAAATTGGTGCCGTTATCCGAGTACAGGTTGGCAGGGCAGCCTCTGCGGGCGGCGAACCGGGAAAAGGCGGCAAGGAAGGTAGCGGTTGAGAGGTCGCTAATGGGTTCCAAATGAATGGCCTTCGTTGCGAAACAGACAAAGACACAAACATAGCCCTTGGTGATTAAGCACGCTCGTCCCGTGTAATTTTTGATATCGAACGGGCCGGCGAAATCGGCTCCGGTATTGGCAAATGGGCGGGAGAACGTGATGCGTTCTGGAGGCAAGGCGGCCATGAGTTGGGTCCGTTGCTTCTTTCGATGTAGGATGCACGGCTTGCAAGTATGGGTCGTCGTTTTGATGAGGTTTTTCACCTTGGGAATCCAGAATTGGGTACGGACCAGACGAAGAACTAATTGGTTGCCCCCGTGTAAAGATATTTCGTGTATAAAACGAATCGCGAAAATTGACAGCCGTATGGCAGAATAATCGGGTGCCGTTCGTCGAAAGGCAGATTGGGACACGAGGACAACCGCCCGCCGACGCGCATCGTGTTGTCCGTGTGGAGGAACGGGTTCAACGAGAGTAGGCTGCTTTTGGATCGCAGCATCGCGTGGTTTTCTAGCGCGGCGTACTCGTCCGCGAAGTGAATCTTCTGGCAGGATATCGCGAGGCAGCGTTTCGTTTCCTTTATTTCTCCCGGTGGGAGGTGCAGGTTGGGGTGCGAGCGACGTTGCCGCTTAGCCGGATGAGCATGGTGAAGAAATCGGTATACGTATTGACAGTAAATCGTTCTGACAGTCTTCTGCTCCAGTGTGGTGACGTAGTCGTCTGAGGCGCGGAATTCGGGCCAGCGATCCTTATCGTGGGCGAGCCAAGCAGGGCCATTCCACCAGAGGGTGCTCGCAGCGAGATCTTGGGGCGTGGCACCGCGGCTGGCTAAATCCGCGGGGTTGTCCAGGGAATCCACATGGAACCATTGCGACTGTGGTACCTTCTCGATGATTTTGGCAACTCGATTTGCCACGAACGTCGCCCAAACGCAGGGGGATTTCTTCAGCCAGGCCAAAACAATGGTGGAGTCGCTCCAACAGTAGATCGTGTAATGGGGCAGCTGCAGCGTGGGCACGAGAGTGTCGATCATCTCAGCGACTAAAGTGGCTCCGCACAATTCTAACCTGGGGAGAGACAAAGTTTTAATTGGGGCTACCCGGGTTTTAGAGTACAAAAGGAAAACTTGGACTTCCTGGGCGACCTTGATGCGGGCATAGATAACTCCTGCGTAGGCTTTCTGTGAGGCATCGCAAAACGCATGGAGTTCGACTTCGCTTTCTAGGGTGTAACTTACCCATCGCGGGATGCGGATGGCGCTGATGTGCTGGTGATTCTGGAGAAAACTCAACCAGTTAGCATGAGTTACCTGAGGCCGAGTGTCATCCCAGTCGATTTTGTCCAACCAGACTCGCTGAATCAAAATCTTTGCTGCAACGATGATCGGAACCAGCCAACCGGCTGGGTCGAACAGCTTGGCGACCAGAGACAACATTTCTCGTTTCGTGTACGCAGCTTTGATGGCGATGGCTTGGACATCGAAGTAGAACTCATCCTGGGTCGCGTTCCAGCGAATTTCAAGCATTTTGGCGGTGCTGGAATCTTCTAGCGTCAGAAAATCGGAATGGAGCAGATGGGATGCCGGTAAGTCTGCCAGAATACCTTTATGGTTGGCAGTCCACTTGCGAAGTGAAAAACCTGCTGAGTCGAGAGCCGCTATGAGTTGGTCACGGGTCTGGGTAGCTGTCACCAGGTCATGCGTGCCTGCTAACACATCATCCACGTACATGGAATGCTGTAGAATGTGTGCTGCAAGCGGGAACTGGGGCTTCACGTCGTCTGCCAATTGAAGAAGGGTGCGTATTGCCAGGCACGGGGCGCAATTAACTCCAAACGTTACGGTTTGAAGCTCGAAGTCGATAAGTTCGGACTTGTACGGGTCTCGGAAGAGAATGCGCTGATATGGTGTGTGCTTTGGGTCGACCAATATTTGGCGATACATTTTGGATGCCTCGAAGCCCCTGAGCGGAGCGTGTCTGGAAAGCCGACTTTAAAGGCAATGGCGCGATGTAGCGGCCGTCATCGCGTCTTCGCGTATTTTTCTTCGCAAAACTTTTCGGAGTGGGATAGCAATCTAGTTTTGGGAAGTTCCTCCACCTCCCAAAAACGTTCGGACTGTTGTTCGAAGGTGACTTCGTTGTGTAAGCCACTTGTAGGGTTGCCGTGGCAGATTGTGTGTTGGGAACCGGGCCGGTTAGGATCCAACCGAACACGGTTTGCTGAGCCATGAGGGAGCCCAGTACTTGGCGGCGGATGCCGTCCAGCAGGATTGCTGGGTACAAATCGGCTCCGATGAGGACGTCGACCTGCTCGCTTCTGGAGAAGTTGACATCTGCGAGCTCGATGTCTTGCGGGAGGCCACTGAGAAGTGTCCTATCTAACGAGTGGGAGGGCAACCGCCCTGTGATTTGTGAAAGCACAAGCGCCGTCACCTGAATTTGGAATTTGGGATCAAGCGGCGAATTCAGGAGAAAATCGCACGATCTTGATATTCTTGCTGACACGGTCTCGTTGAGACCGGAAACTACGGCTGCAGTTGGCCGCGCTGGGAGCTTTAATAGCTTTTGAATGCTTTCCGAGATGAACGACACTTCGGACCCAGGATCAATTAAGGCGCGCGCGATGTAACATGTACCGTGGTGGCGTATTGTTACCATGGCAGTCCCTAACAAAACCTGTTTTGGTGCTTTCGCGAAGCACACCTGATGCTTGTCCTGTGCATTTCGCTGTTGCGTGGGGGGAGAAGTGGACTGTATCTGCGCGGGAGGTCGCATCGAAGATTGCGGCCTTTCTTGCTGGGAAGCATGTTGAGTTGAACCTGGAATGAAGTTCGCATAGGCAGGGGCTTGAGTACGCGGAGCGTTATCATACCGTTGCTCTTGAGTTCGTTGCTGTGTGGGTGGAGGAGTGGACTGTATATGCGTGGGAGGTCGCATCGAAGAATGCGGCCTTTCTTGCTGAAAAGCATGATGAGTCGAACTTGGAATGCAGTTCGAATAGGCAGGGGCTTGAGTACGCGGAGCGTTTTCAAACCGCCGCTCTTGATGTGAGGCACGTGGGGTCGAATCTGGTACAGCATTCGATGAGGATGGAGCGTTCCCACGATGCAAGAGGGTGTGATGCCTGCCATTACATTTGATGCAATTAAATCTGCTTGGACAGTTTTTCACGGAGTGAGATCTGGCCAGGCAGTTGCTGCACAAGCGGTTTTTCTGAACGGTATTCAGCCGCTGTGGAACGGACAAGCTGAGAAACTGAGCGCAGGATCTCAGCCTGTGCTGCTTTTGGCAAAGAGGGCAGCTTTCTTGGGACACCTTCAACTGGAAGGTGTTGACGCGTTTAGAGGCTGGAGCTGAGTGAGTCGAAGCTGGGAGCTGTGTTGACTTCGATGCGGGTGTGCACTTAATATCTTGCACCGTTTCAAGGGTCTGGAAGCGATGCGTGAGAAACGCATCCAGATCTGTCCATTTTGGGATCTCCGTCTTGTTCGTGAGAGATTGTTCCCAAAGGGAAAGCGTTGCTTCTGGGAGCTTGCTGGAGCAGAAAAAAACGATTATTGCGTCCCAATGCGAGGTATCGACACCTTGTAGCGCGAGTGCGGCGAGAATATTGTTGATTTCTCGTTGCAGGTCTTTAATAGCACCACCGGTTTCCTTCGTGATGGGGAACAGGCCGAAGAGCTTCTTTAGATGGGCGTTGGTGAGGACGCGTCTGTTCTCGTACCTGTCGGACAAATATTTCCACGCTTGGGCAAAACCTTCATTCGTGAGAGGAGATTTCTGCACGATCTCTTTCGCTTCTGGCGCAATTCTGGTGTTCTGGCGCACTGGCGCAATTCTGGTGTTCTGAATATACAGAGCCGTGAACATATCCCTGAAAGAGGGCCACGAGAGGTAATCGCCATGGAAGGCTTGGGTGTCGCAGGGGGGCAGGCTGATATTGTAGCCAGACGGGGGCATCTCAGCTTGCACCGGCGAAGGCGTCGCTGCAACCGGAGGGGACGCTGCGGCTTCGATCAGTTGATCAATTTTTCCCGCGCAGCGCAGATATACCGCATAGCATTGGCGCCGCTTCTCCTTTACGCCTTCGAATTCTTTGCCTCTGTGCTTCGTCGAGTCCAGCTCCGCAAGCACCTTTTCATAGGCGCTTTTAATTAGCAGCCACTGCGATCGTATTTCTTCCCGCTGAATCCCAAGGGTGTAAACGGTGTGGTCCGCGGTGGGTGTCTTGTCGAAGTGTCTTGTCCACCTCGAACTCGATCAGCGCATCTGCCAGGCGAATGAAGGATGCGAGCGCCGCCATTGTGTGTTTGGTTTACGAATAGGGGCGGTGAAGGAGGTCGCAAAGTCAAAATGAAAATGAAATAAAACGCTCCGAAAACTAATTCCGGAAAAACTTTTTATTTTATTGGTAAAAAAAATCGCAAAAATGTTTTCGGGTCGCTATGCGATGGCGTTGGGGCTTGAAAAGCTTGCTGCAGACGGTTGACCACTTGGACTCTAAAGTGCTTGCAACTAGTTGAAAAGAGACTAGTTGCTGTGAACACTTCTGCTTACTGGGTATGCAGCTTTGCTTGTTCACTGCAGGGTCACTGTTGAATTCCCAAACCCACGCTGCTTTCACACTTCTGAGAGTGCAAAACGACACGAAAACCGGTCTTTTGTTCTGTGTGCACTCTGTATGTATGGGCAGCGCAAGCAGAAGAGCGCGAGCAGAAGCAAAATGTGCACGCGCATACTGACCAGCAAAAGGTGGTGGTTTTTCGCTTTGCACTGAGCGCGGTCACGGAGCACCCAAGTAAGTTGATACAAACGTGAGAGCGCGAACCATAAGCAATCTCTCGGGAGAGCTCAGCAGAAGGCTGCTCTAAAAATTTTCTGTGCGGGAGCACGAGGCTTGCTTATGCGCCAAGCGGTAAATTTTGTGCGCAAAAATGATGGGCTTCGCAGCAAGCAATGCTTGCGAAGACGGTCAGCAACAAAATTTTCAACTTTGGTGCTGCCGTTATTTTTGGGGACCGTTACCCACGAATCGACGATTCTTGTAAGGTTTGACGGTCAAATGTAGGGTATATATATAAGGAGGACAGTTCCTTATATATATATATATATATATATATATATATATATATATATATATATATATATATATATATATATATATATATATATATATATATATATATATATATATATATATATATATATATATATATATATATATATATATATATATATATATATATATATATATATATATATATATATATATATATATATATATATATATATATATATATAGAGGGAGCACCTCTGGCGAGCGGCAGTTGGCGTTAACAATATATATATATATATATATATATATATATATATATATATATATATATATATATATATATATATATATATATATATATATATATATATATATATATTATATGTATATATATATATTGTATGTATATATATTATAGCATAGATATATAGATAGATGGGTCGTAGATCCTTGGCGGTGCCATGCGCGCCTTGGGTATAAACACCACTTCACTAGTTCTCCACCTTAACGGAATGCACCCCATTCACAGGCACTTATATATGGTCATCAGCCACGGTACAACTAAATCGTGGACATGTTGCAACTCAGCTGGACTACTCAACCCAAGTCACACTACTATCTGTGATCAGATATTCCAAGGGGAAAGTAGCAGGTAACAGTGTCAACTTCCCTGACACAACTATTTCCCGGAAAGAGGGTGTTCACCAGTGCTTCCACTGATTCTACCTTGGGGAGGTTCAGGATCCATCTTCCTTCCATATAGCACCCACGAAAGTGGGATTAGGAGATAGAACCTTTCTTAGCCTACAGGCTTCCGAGATGCTCATGATACTGCCGCAAAAGATTTTCCATGAGGACCCCTTTGCATTTCGAACTTCTATTTTATAGTTGCTTAGTGCAGCCTTGTACTTTGGCTTGACTAAATAAGCACCCACACCTGTTCCAAAGGTCGATAAAATTGGGATTCCATCATGGTGGTTTCCTTTTTCCTCTAGGATTTCTAAGAGGTCACGCTTTTTCAAATGCCTTAATAAGAGCAGAACTCGACCATGCTGTAAAATTCTTCTTCATTAGTAATAATACTTTGTCAACAGACCAGGACGTCTCAACTTCGGTTCTGTACTTAGACCAGTCAGTTCACATAATATTTCTTAACAACTGTACTGAGTCAACGTGAAGACCTTCTAGAGCAAAAACAATATATATATATATATATATATATATATATATATATATATATATATATATATATATATATATATATATATATATATATATATATATATATATATATATATATATATATATATATATATTTTAAATTTGTCGCACAAAAATAACAAGCAGTCGAACAGACTTAGAAACTGTTCCCAAGAACAGTTCACATCAGAAAGCACACGCATTTACGCTACTACTACAGACGATCGTTTAGAAACGCCCACACACCGACGCTCAGCGGAGAAATGGAAAGAAAGCAAAAGTGACGTGGTGTGCATGTTACATGCAGATGCAACTGAGCGTCAGAGCGGCTATATGCAAGTGATTCCAGCGAGGATAGCAAGCAATCAAAGTGCGCTGAGTACTAATAACCTGTTTTGTGCCGAGAGTGCAGTAAGTACACAGATCAGCTCTCAGCTGATCTAGAGTGAACCACTGTTGCAGTTTATATACCGCAAAAACAATGTATGCAAGAAGACGGCAGTGAAGTTCACTGACCGTAGAACTTCTTAACCTTGGGAAAGCGGCTATTTGGAAAAATACTTTTTTTTGCACGAAAACTGCTTAACGGAGTACGAAGTACCGCACTACGTTAAAATCGAACATTCTGGAAAAAGGACGCCAACGAGTATAAAACAGACTGCAAAACAGAACTCGAGGTTGTTCAGTGCAGTCTACCTTTCCGTTCAGTTCTCAGTCTGATTCTCGTTTCATAAGTTCAGCAAGTTTACACGGTGCAATTGCTCAGTCGGTTCAGTGAAAGCAGTGGTTCAGCCAGTTCAGTTGTGCTGTCAGTTTGGCAGTACTCGAGAAAATTAAAGAGTGAAGTAGTGAAAAGTGACCAAGCAGGCAACGCCTTGAAAACAGTGAAAACCAGCGCAGTACGAATTCACAGTTGTAGTGGCTCAAATGCCCTCCTGTTAGTACCCGTAAAGAGTTGAATTCACAGTCGCAGTGGCTCAAATGCCCTCCTGTTAAATTCGCAGTCGTAGTGGCTCAAATGCCCTCCTGCTAAAACTCACAAAGGGACGAATTCACAGTCGCAGTGGCTCAAATGCCCTGCTGTTAGTACTTGCAAAGAGTTGAATTCACAGTCGCAGTGGCTCAAATGCCCTCCTGTTAAATTCGCAGTCGTAGTGGCTCAAATGCCCTCCTGCTAAAACTCACAAAGGGACGAATTCACAGTCGCAGTGTCTCAAATGCCCTCCTGTTAGTACTTGCAAAGAGTTGAATTCACAGTCGCAGTGGCTCAAATGCCCTCCTGTTAAACTCGCAGTCGTAGTGGCTCAAATGCCCTCCTGCTAAAATTCACAAAGGGACGAATTCACAGTCGCAGTGGCTCAAATGCCCTCCTGTTAAATTCGCAGTCGTAGTGGCTCAAATACCCTCCTGCTAAAACTCACAAAGGCACGAATTCACAGCCGCAGTGGCTCAAATGCCCTCCTGTAATTACCCGTACAGAGACGCGTAACCCCCAGCTATCTCAAAAACGAAGTGAAATAGCGACAACCCGACAGAATACCAATGATCTCACAAACGCAGTGAGATATCTGCAAGTCAGCAGAACACCAGTGATCTCACCAACGCAGTGAGATATCAGCAAGTCAGCAGAACACCAGTGATCTCACCAACGCAGTGAGATATCAGCAAGTCAGCAGAAAACCAGTGATCTCACAAACGCAGTGAGATATCAGCAAATCAGCAGAACAGCAGTGATCTCATAAACGCAGTGAGATATCAGCAAGTCAGCAGAACACCAGTGATCTCACCAACGCAGTGAGATATCAGCAAGTCAGCAGAACACCAGTGATCTCACCAACGCAGTGAGATATCAGCAAGTCAGCAGAAAACCAGTGATCTCACAAACGCAGTGAGATATCAGTAAGTCAGCAGAACACCAGGGATCTCATAAACACAGTGAGAAATCAGCAGCAGGGAGATACCAATAATCCAGCAGAATACTAGTGATCTCACAAAAGCGGTGAGACATCAACAACCCAGCAGCATAGAGCGCAAGGCGCGTAGAGGTACCAGCGACATATATATTATTGTATTTCTAGTACGACTACCAAGTGTAGCAAGCAAACTAAACACAGGCATTATAATAAGCTTGTGATAATTGTAAGGTGAATAAAGATATTGAACCTATATTATACTCTTGTCTTGTAAACGAACCCATAGCAGGGGTCCGAGAACTGAGCCCTGAGGAACGTAATGTATGATGGAGTTCTAGGACTTCCGGTCCCTGAAGGAGTTAACATCATCGGGTTTGCTGACGACTTGGCTGTAGTAGTGGTGGCGAAACATATAAGCCAAATCCAGGAAAAGGCGCACATGGCCGTCGAAACTGTACGCAGCTGGCTTAATTCGACTGGCTTGATGATGGCGGAAAATAAGACCGAAATGGTACTCATAAGCAGTCGCAAAAAAGTGGAAGTGGCACAGTTAAAAGTGGGAGAGGCAACAATAAATTCCCAGCGCGCAATTAAATACTTAGGAGTGTTGATCGATGATCGCCTCAAGTTTCGGCAACACACGGAGTATGCTTGCAAAAAAGCCGCTGCCTGTCACGCGTCACTAGCGCGGATGTTGCCAAACGTTGGCGGCCCGAAAGGCGGAAAGAGACAGCTCCTGACTAGAGTTACTACGTCAATTTTGATGTATGCGGCGCCTATTTGGGCCGAATCATTAAAGACCGTGGCTAATTGGAAGCTCGTTAATAGAGTCCATCGGCTTAGCGCCATGCGCATAATAAGCGCACACCGAACAGTCTCGGACGATGCGGCTTTTGTTCTGGCTGGCATTATCCCAATGGATATTATGGCGCAGGAGGCTCAACGTTGCTACACAAAAAAGAACTTGGGTGTTGACGTACCACGTGAGAGAGCACTTTCCTTGGAAATGTGGCAGAGGCGATGGAACGAGTCCAGCAAAGGGCGGTGGACACACACTCTGATCCCAAACATTAATGAATGGATTAGTCGCACGCACGGGGAGCTGAACTACTACCTAACACAGTTCCTCACGGGCCATGGCGTTTTTCGGAGTAGCTTGTTCCGATTCGGAAATGACGATTCGCCGCTTTGTCCAGCATGTCCGCAGGTGGTGGAAGACCCGCAGCATTTACTGTTTGAGTGCTCGCGCTTTGCTGCGGAAAGGAGATTGGTCAGCGACACGCACGGTTCAGAACTGAACGCAACAAATCTTGTTGATGCGATGCTATCCTCGGTGTCAACATGGACAGCCGTATGCCGATTCGCTGCCTGCTTATATGCGAAGCTGAGGAGCACTGAGAGAGCGCGGATAACTGGCAGAAGGACTGGTTCAGTTGGGGCCTTGAACCAAGACGATAGGGACACTCAGTGACTTTGACCAACTGTCGGACAGGGACAGACGGACTATCACGTGATTGAGCTTGTTGCTCCCTCTGCCTCCCGACGTAATACTTGACGGTAGTTCCGGGAGGACAGTCAGACCTGGGGGAGGTGGTTTTAGCGTGTTAAAGTCACGCACCTTAGCTTTCGATGCTTTCCACCTCATTTAAAAAAAAAAAAAAAAAAAAAATCACACCTCACATTCGTTGCTTTACATGGCTGGCGTGAACATTTTCTTGGTCAAGGATGTGAAAGGAAATTAAGTGTTGACCACTTTTTGTCGAGTGAACATCACGATTGCTGCTTCGGATGAAATTCAGTTATTGTTGCTGTAGTTGCTGTTGATACTAGTGTTGATATCGACTGTACGATTTTTGTTGCTTCTAAAAAACTGAAAAGAGTTAAAAAGATAAAAAAGACCTAAAAAGATCCAAAACGATTTGAAAAAGATGCAAAAAGATCTAAGAAGACAAAATTATTTAAAAAACTAATTTTATTTTCATATTACGAGTAATTAAGAAACTAAGTTAAGAATCTTATCTGCTCAAGAATTTTTAATGTCTCCTCGAAGAAATATAAAAAAAACATATTTTTAGGTAACATTTATTCCACAGTCATTTATTTACTACACCACAGAGAATTAATTCCACAGTTTTCATCGCAGTTATCTATCAAATCGCATTTAGCAACCACTATCATCGCGTTAACTCGTCTCGCTAATTAAGTAAAACGTTGCTTGGAGATACAAATGGTTACGGTAACGCGATGCGATGAGAAAAAGTTCGGTTTCATTGTGGTTTCATTTCGTTTGCAGTCGTCAAGCTTTCGTTCGTCTGTCTGCATGTCGGCATTTCAGCCTGTCAGCCGCTTAGCTTGGATTTCTCGCCGTTTTAATTACTCAGGTGGAAGATATCAGCTTTGCTTCAGAGTAACCATGGCAACCAATAGTCATTTAACGCCATTTTACAAGAAAAACCCTTTTAATGCAATTTTTTAACTCGGCACATTTTTTTTTAATTTATAAACTCTGCTGGGAGGCAATAATAGAGCTGAATAAATTTTAAATGAAATTCTTGGAATTTCAAAATACCCCTAAAAGCCTTTAAAAGACTTCTACAAGACGCAAGGCCCGAAAAGACTGAAAAACGCCGAATAAACCGAAATAAAAACAAAATTACTAATCAATCGAAACAACAAAAGAGGGGAAAAGATTCGGAAAAACTTAAAAAAGTGTTGAAGAGATCGAAAATAGATCGCAAAATGTTCCAAAAGATCCAAAAGCTCCAAGAGATGAGCTCAAAATTAAACCAGAAGGGCCAAAAAGTGAAAAAATTGATACTAAAAATGCAAATAAGAAAAGACTGTAGAAAATGTGAAAGAAAAAAGAAAGAGATATTCAAGTAAATCCAGCCACACACAATTTCATACACTTTCCCGCCGTACAAGTGAAGGCCTGCTAATTGTGAAGAGAGAGAGAGAGAGAGAGAGGGAGAGAGAGAGGGAGAGAGAGAGAGAGAGAGAGAGAGAGGGAGAGAGAGAGAGAGTGAGAGAGCAGCTTTTAGCTGACAGACACCAAACAGCATCAGCAGGAGAGAACTAACAGCTCTCCCGCGGAAGGTTCAAAGGTCAGGAAATGTATGGAGTGGTGAGCGCAGTCAACCAGTTTACGCGGAACGAGGACAGGAAGCAAGGCAGAGCCTAAAACACGCTGTGAAGGACGGGCAACGTCGTCGAGTTGTGAAATTGTTACCGCAAAACGAAGAATAAATTGGAATCATAAACGGCCTGCATTGAAGAGAATACGTTTGGGGTGAGCGGCACGTACAGGAATAAGAAGCACGTAGAATAGAGCAGCAGTAGCAGTGTATGCAGCAACTTTAACACAGATCCAGTGGCTAAAAAGGGGGGGGGGACGAAAGACCCATTAAATATTTAAGATATTTCAGATAATTTCAGCTTGAGTCAAAATAAACTCAACTGCGTATGAGAAAGCTTACAAAAATCTTTAATTTTATTATTTTCAATAGTGTTCTGTGTCGCATTTGGAAAAATCTGACGCACGCCAGTGAACTGTGTAGCTGTTGCATGAAACTCGGTAGAAAAGCCAACTTCTGTACACCTCAAAAACGGTTTTGAGGAACAAATTGGATCAAGAGGAACTTACGGTGAATTTTCACTGCTACATTCAGTGTGCCAGCTGCGACGTTCACCGCTGAGCACATTAGCCTCGGCATCCATTTTTGCATTTGCAACATCTTCCAAAACCATCACAGTGGCGGGAATCTCGTCCGTTGCAACAGAGGTGAACTCTTGCGTTGCAGTTGCATCATCAGGTTTGATATACCAGGTGGTCTGGGAGGCGCCACCATTGCTCGCATAGAAGTCCGCCGTGCAGGGCTTCTTGCTGAGTTGCGCGTCTTCCAGTGATGAATCGAATTCGTTGACAGACTCGCGCCCACTGTCAGTGGCTGCGGCATCCTGTAGCGAGATTTTGCTGTTGGCTTGGATCGAGCTGGAGATTTCAAGTGATTCGTGCTCCACGCAAGGGTGGCAGCTGCTGTTGCTGGCTGCTGCTTTCGAAGGGTTGTCGGTGGATGATGAGTGCACGCACAGGGATGCGTTGCCTGGATGTTCGCCGACATCAACTCCCATTTCGTTGTAGTTGTTGGTGTCGAAACCACACCGGTTTCGCTTTTGTTTTCGTTGCCTTGATTTAGGAAGCTTGACATCTTTCGTTGTTCTCGCGGCTTTAGTTTTGAATGCAGTAAATATTTAAACCAATTGTTACCGATTTCCTCTTCAATTTTGTATTTGCAAATCACATTTTTGAAAATATGAAATCAATTGACAGCTGTAATGCTTGGCCTTAATTTCCACTAGTTACCGCACACGCACACACACACTGAACACGTCTAATTGACATTTGACAAGGACACCAGATTTTGTTTTACACTATTTAGCAAAAGTATTAAACCACTTCATTTATAAATTGTCCCGAAATTTGAAATTTGCGCAACCACTTTCATGCTAAGAAAATAAAATAAAACTACTTTGCTTCAGAATTATTCTATCTGGTATCTAAAGAAGGATCAAAAATTCGAATTAAAATAACGATTGAAACAGAATCAGAACACTTAAACATCAAACTGATTGATTTATTATATTTTATGGCGTATTTTTTAAATGTCCACTAATATATTTGATAAACTAAATAATATATTTAATAAATAAAATATTATATTAAATATTGTATATTATTATTTTATGTTATTATTATTAGCACTAATATATTTAATATATAAAATATTCACTAATACAATTAATCTTACTTTTCGATTTAGTAATCTAATTTATGATTTTATTTTGAAAGTGTTTCGCAATCAATAATGAAATGTTTCGATAAAAAAGAAACAGGGAAAAAACGACGGGCGATAGCTGTCAAAGTCGGACGTGATTTCTTTCCTACTAAAAAAAAATAAAAATTTTATATAAAAAAAATAAAAAATATTAATTTCTTTGCCTTTGCATTGATTTTGCAAATAATTTTGACCACAAAAGTTCGCTCATAAGAGTGTAAAGTGGTTTACGGTTTTTAAATGGCTTCGCAAGCCAATCTCAAGGTTAAAAAAGTGCCACCGGATAAGTCTTTGTTGCCGTCATCAAAAAAGTCACTGGATCAGGATTTGGCGAATGCATGTTTTGATGCTACTCCTACTACAGATGGTCGAGGTTCAAGCGAGTCTCAGATGTTTCAATTTGGCGCTGTGTCTGCCGTCAACGTTCAACCGGCTTCTGATCGCCATAATGAATTTTCAACTACTTCAATGGAATGTACAGATGTCAACACTAAGGAATTTGAAAATGTGGTTAATAAACGCCGCAGAACAGGAAGTAATCATGAAATTGATCTGTCATCTTACGCTATGAGGAGTCAAGTGCAGCTTTCTCAATCGAAACAGATAAGTTCAGAAAATCGTTTTGCTATACTAGGTAAACTGGAAATTGAATCTGACCCGACTACCGTTAGACCTCGGCAACCTGCACATCAGAAAGCCAATGTTAAAAGTATTGATAATACCTTTTGTCCTCCAATTTTTCTATATCATGTAGATATCAAACATTTAGTTAAGCAATTAAATGAGAAAAATATTGTTTTTAAAATTGTAAACAAAAACAAAAATAAGAGTAAACTTTATCTTAAAAGTGCATCAGCTCATTCCGAAATGATGCAACTCTTAAATGATAAAAATGTGGAGTCGTACTCCTACACTCCCAAACAGCTAAAACATACTAAGTTGGTTTTACGGGGACTGTATCATAATACTGAAACTGACGAGATCAAGAGTGCAATCGATTTCTTAGTTCCAAACATAGTGTCGAACGTTTCAAAGTTTTCAACCATTTATTCGAAAAAAAACAACATTGACACAGGTTTATTTCTTATTACGTTGAATTTGGGAAAGTCAGCAAATGAGGTAACAGCTCTAAGGTTCCTTCTTAACCAAAGGATCACTTGGGAATCACCCAGAAATTCTAAGAAGGAGGTACAGTGTTGGAGATGCCAGAAATGGGGTCATATGTCCAATAATTGCAACAGACCCTTCTGTTGCGTTAAGTGTGATCAAAAGCATCTACCAGGGGCTTGTAAGTTTGTTTCGAATGCGAACAATTTGCCTTATTGTGTGAATTGCCAACAGTCTGGCCATCCGTCAAGTTTTAGAGGTTGCCCAGTGTTCAAGAAATTCGTTGAAGGCAAAAATAATCGTAAAAAAGAATCTATTGATAGAAAAATGTTGGCTTCAGCTAATGTGCGCACTTCAATTAACAATTCTAACTTCATATCTCCTAACAGGTCTTTTGCCAGTCTTTTTAAAGATTCTGTTCCGAAAAAATCCGCAAGGCCTGCTTTAATTAAGGAATTTTTAGAGATTGCAAACTCACTGTGTCAACCTGTGGAGCTTTCTTTAGAAGACAAAATTGTGTTATTTTTATCAGATTACAAATCACTGTCAAAAGTGGAAGCTAAGAAACGTTGCATGTCTCTTTTACAAGAAGTTAACGATGCCTATGGTCCGTGATTTTCTTAACGTTCTTTCATTTAATGTTAGGTCACTAATTGAAGTGAGCCGAAGACTAGATTTACTACAGTTGTTAAATTTAAATAACATTGACGTTGCGTTTGTTCAGGAAACTCACTTGAGGGCTAATCAAAAAGTTTACCTGGAGGATTTTACATTTCTTCGTGATAATAGTCAGCTTGGGGTTGGCATAGTATTAAGGAAGTCTTTGAAATTTTCGAAAATTAACGGTGTTGGAATAAGTTTTCCTAATTTATTTATATCAATTGACACTCTAGTTAATGGTGTCACCAAGAAATATTTATTTGGGTCGTTTTATATTCCATGTAACTCTCCACATTCTTTAGTCTATGATGGGCTATCAATCTTAGCGCGCTTGTCTCAAAATTTTGATGGAACCATTGTTGGAGGAGACTTCAATGCAAAAAACGTTGACTGGGGTGATTCCATTAATAATACCAATGGTAATGCACTCTTCAGTTGGTTACAGCACAATATTCTCAGCTTCACAAGGTTATCGGACTCAACACCTTCTTATCCTAACGGTTCGTCTTTTCTTGACCACTTCCTAATCAGCTCAAATCTTTTAAACTCCACAAATCCAAATTTTAAAATTTCCAGTCTTCCTACTTTTTCTGATCATTACCCTCTTAAATTGCATATTAAATTCACGGATTTTGAGTTTCTTCTCCATTCCCCCCATTTTTTCACCTCCTTCAGAAGAACCAATTGGGATACGTTTAGAAATGATTTCGTTAATGAAATAATAAATCATTTTCCTCCGTCTTGTAGAAATTTAAGTAATCACGAAATTGATGCTTTCATATCACTGTTTTCTAATTCTTTAAATTCATTGGTTACACTTCATTCTGAAAGAATTGTTAGAGAAAATAAAAAAATTATTATTTCTGACAATATAAAATATTTGTTTAAAATCAAGCATCGTTGGCAGAGGGATTTGAAGCGTATTTATCATTGTAATTTTAACCGTTCAAGTCCAAGTTACTTACTCCTGTCTAAGCAAATTCAACTGTTGAGCATTATTATTAAAAAACAAGTAGAAATTGAACAGTCCAAAATTTTTAGCGTTAAACTGAGCAAAATTGTGCCAGGCCCAAGGGCTCATAAACAAATCTATAGTTTAATAGGAGCTAAAAAAAAATCATTAGCAAAAAACCTTTCAGTTAACGGCGTCGATATTGAAAATAACGATGAAAAACTGCAACATCTGCTAGCTCATTTTTCCAATATTTACAAGGGTTCTCCTCCTGGCAGGGACATTTCTTATATAGAAAATTCGCTAACAAATATTTTTGCTCAATCTCCACAAAGCATCCATATTTTTAGTAATGTTTTAAGTGCACTCAATGAATGCCACCTTCCTAGGTTGACTTATTTGGACGAAGTTTTCTCTTGTGCTGTTAAACTGAATAGCAAAAGGTCTTCTGGTCTAGATGACGTCTCTAATTTCTTAATTAAAAGACTTCCTATGAAAGCTTTTGAATATATTGCAATTGTTTTTAATAATTGTTTAAATAATTCATATTTTCCTGACGCGTGGAAAGTCTCTAAGATTATTCCTATTCAAAAAAAGTCAAACAACTTTGAGGTAAATAATCTGAGACCAATTTCTTTGTTGTCTAATCTAGGAAAGCTTTTTGAAAACGTTATTCGCAGAATTATGGACGTCGGGCTGGATCCATCTTATATTCCAAATTTGCAGTTTGGTTTTAAAAAAGGTCACTCAACAGTTGATGCTTTATTGAAATTTCAAAATGATATAGTTTCTAACTTGCGTAATCGTCGTTGCACCGTTGCAATTTCTTTAGACATTGATAAGGCTTTTGATCGCGCATATCATAACGGAATTCTTTTTAAAATGTTTCAAATTGGTTTCGCTCCCTCAATTATTAAATTATTCAAGAGTTTCTTTGCAAACAGAAAGTTTTGCGTTCTTTTTAATGGATTGCTTTCGGATATTGGTGACATAAGTTGTGGAGTCCCTCAGGGTTCCATCTTAGCTCCTCATCTTTTCAATATTTTAATGTACGATTTCCCACACTTTGGGCCTAATTCGACGGGTCTTTTGTATGCTGACGACTCTCTTCTGTACTCTCACCATGAGTCCCCTAAGTTGGCGTTAGATCAGACTTTGCAACATCTGCAAATTGTACGACGTTTCTACGAGAAATGGGGTATTAAAGTTAATGCATCTAAAAGTGAAGCCATTTGCATCAGGAATGCTTCAGGGAAATGTAAGTCGTTTGTTGTGCCTGAAAGCAAAACTTTACAATTCGCTCTGAATGGGTCTGAGATTCCTTTCAAGGATTCCATTAAATATCTTGGCATTAATTTTTACAGTCTTCTGAAATTTAACAAACATGCAAGAATTGTACTGAAAAAAGCTTACAGAATTTTGGGCACTTTTTCAAGTATTTTTTGGAACAGAAACTTACCAAAGAGGACAAAACTTTTGTTGTATAAAACCTGTATTAGACCTGTTATCTTGTATGGATTTCCTATTTGGTTTAACGTTTCTCCAACTGTCATTAGAGAATTTGAAATTTTAGAACGCAAGGTCTTACGTCATTGCATTGGAAAGTATTTCCAATCGCCTACAAAACGTTTCTCGAATCGTTTCGTTTATTCGGAAGCTAAAGTTTGCCCAATTGGCCTTTACGTGTCAGATATTTTACATAGATTTATCAATAGAATTTCTTGCCATGTTAACGATTGCATTCTTGATATCTTCAACCAACAAAGAGTTTTTAGCTGGTCAAATTTAAGGTATTTATCACCCATTGGCTTCGCTAACGAAGCTCCCGCTAATTTTGATTTAAATGTGTCACTTTGTCACAATTTTTATAAAAATACAGTTCCTGATTCTCATAGAGGTTAGCACTCAAATGTGTCTAAAAGGTTTGTTTTCTCTTTTTTGGTTTTGTATTAATTTTTTATTATTTTTTTTTCTTTATTTTTCTTTTCTTAGAGCACTAAGTTAGCATTAAGTTAGCATTAAGATCTAATCTAGGTTAAGTGATCTATATATCTCAATCCATGTCAGCTCCGGGAGCAAGAGCGTTTAATGTTCATGTTATTGTTTTCTTCAATGTTCTCTTCTTATTAATAAGTTTGATACTGCTGTACATATATGTTTTTTAGATAATACATTATAGTCTTTAATTTTTATCCACAATTGTAATTTGAATTTTTGTAAACTTATAATGTTGTTGAAAAAAAGACTCAATAAAATTTCAATTCAATTCAATTCAATTCAATGAAATGTTTCTCTCTTTTAAAGATCTTTTATTTTATTTTATTTTCAAATGCAAATCTTATGTAACCCAAAGAAAAAAAGAAACACCGATTGACCTAAAATCGCTTCAACAAACATTTATTTTAAATAAGAATTTCTAGTTGCTGACTGCTGAAATGATGTTGGAAATGAACTTAATTAATTTCTGCTCGCTGAACTCTTTTGAATCTCTCTGCTGCGTCAGAGAAGTCAAGGCGATTCTTTAAACCAGCCTCTGCCTCTTCTCTACCCTCCCCCGCGACCCCTTCTACCGACGCACCCACTCACCCACTCTGATCATGGGAATAATAATCCGATAATTGAAAGATTAAGCTAACAACTGCTACTTCATCAGCAATAATACACTCAGCACATACATAGATACACAGTGTTCACACACACACACACACACATACTAGCAGAAATGCATTCCACGCTTTCTGCTTCCTTCCGCACGTCCTGCCGGTGGACGGAATCGACTGTTGGACTTGAAGTCAAACCCGTTTCGCAATTTCAGCTGCTCAGCCTGTAAGTTGGGCAACTTGTAGCGCCCTCTAGTGCCACGCCCCTTCAGAAGAACCACCCATGCTTTTTCTTCGCTGGCCTCCGTCATCGCCGTCATCATCGCCATCATCATCTCCACTACCGACAACAGTTGATGAATCGCCGGGAGTTTGGATCAAATCATAGAATTTGCATTTTTTGTAATGCTAATATGTGTTCCAAGTTCTGTCCATCAGCATCATGAGAGATTTTCAATTTTCACCAATGTAACACACACGCACACATTTAATCTATGTAATTGAGTCGCTCTATTGATACGAGTGGGAGAATAAAGTTCTTCAAGTGCAATCATTGCTCTCTCTCTCTCTCTCTCTCGCACCCTCTAACCCCACACAGCACGATGGCGCTTACAAAATTAACTCTTCTGCTTTTTTGCAGATAACTAACTTGGCTGGATTTTCTGTGTGGCTTTTTGGCGTGTTTCCTAAAGTGTACTTTTCAGCTTTCATAGATAACGATGTGTAGGAGTGTGTGTGTGTGGGTGTGTGTGGGAGAATAAGAAAGGGATTTTTTAAATTCATTTTAAAGAAAGAAATTAACCCAAGCACGGAAATTCATATGTGTCTGTCGACATATGACACTCCAATAATAAGTTTGCTTTCTGCCTTTACTTCCTGTCGTGTTTGCTTTTATCACACTTCAAATCCTTAACGAAGGACGAATAAAGTATCTGTAATGACGAAGTCCTTTGACAGACTTTATTATTTGCATTGTTTCGTTTTAAAAAGCGAAACCTTGAAGTAGCAGGACGTAGATATCAACACACGCATCGGCATATTTTGTTATTTGACGAACGCATTCACACAATTACACGGATGTATTGGAGGCATATCCTTCGAAAGGACTTCCCCCACACAATCCTCAGAGGACTGTTCATTTGAAACTTATACGAAATTTGGTTTATTTATTGTAATTTTTATTGTTTGTTTTGGCTTTGTTTTCCCTTCCGGATTTCTTGTTAACTTTTGCCTTTTCCAAGAATTTTAGCTATTTCTTCTACAGGATATTTGCCGTAGTTAGTTGCTACGGAAACCTATCCTTGCCGCATGGCTGTTTCTTCGCTGTAAAATGCACGATTGCAAGTAGTTACATAGCACGAGTGATTTGAAATTAGCCTATATATAGTGAAAATAAATGAGGTAAAGAAAGAAATGGAGAAGATAGAGAAGGGAATGTCAAGAACTTCATTGAGAAGAGAAGTAATTTAGTGTGGCATCCCTAAAACTGGCCATTCGGGGAATGTTTTTAGAGCTTGTGGCAGCGAGTTCCACAAGCGTATCGCATTAATAAAGAAGAATCTTGAGGAGTTTATGGTTCGAAAAATTGGAATTATTCACAATGTGCTCCTGCTTGGTTGCCCAAAGCGTATTTTTTCATACAAGTAAAAAGGTTGTTTAGTCAGTAGAAGTTTATGAAGAAAAACGCAATTCCTTGATTTGAGATACTCAATGATATCACAACCGATAATGGCTTTCTTAAATTGCGATATGTGATCATAATTTCGAAGACCAAACACATATCTCCTTACACAATTATACGCCAGTTGTAATTTTAATGAGAGCGTGAATCAAATTTACTGTAAACAAGATCAGAGTATGTAATCACAGGCAATATTAAGTGTATGGCAAGTTTACGCTTAGTTTCAATGGACATAAAGTCAGCTGTTGTTCTTAGATTTCGAAGTATGCCGTAGATTTTTCCAGTAATACTGTTTATATGGTCAGTGCATGTTAAAGAAGAAGTTATTCTGAGGCCAAGATTAGTAATACAGCTATAATACTGACTAAACAACCTTCTTAACTTTAACCTGTAACCCCCTATGAATAGTGATGAAAAATCACTATTTATTAGTTTGTACTTGGTAACTGGTAAGACAGAGGACTTTGAGGTCCATTTACTAATTCTGGAAAGATCTTCATTTACTCTGCATGCCAAGTCTTCCAAGAGGTTGGCTACACCCGAGAGATACATCTGCACATCATCAGCATACGCATTAAGTGAGCACTAGTTACAAACAAAGAAACCAGTGCCAGGACGCTCATAGTATGCAGTTTCTGCGGGAAGAAAGGCTATACTAGGGACGAGTGCCTCACAAGAAAGAATACGCCGTTATGTAAGATATGCAGGTAGAAAGCATTCTCCCAATGCTTTCTGTCTGGTATGTGCGTATTAACGATTGTAACGATAACGTATTAGTGATTCGAATTCGATTCGGGAGTATAGTCGGAGCGGTGTGGTCAAGATTCTCGAAAGAGGAGGACAAACCCTCCACTATACTCTGGTGACCAACTTTTGTATTGGTCCACTTGCGTACGGCATTAAGCCTCACAGCTGAACATTTAGCTAATAACCTTCCTATTATATATACTAGGAGAAGGTATACCTCGAGAGCTGCAGTCGGTGTAGACTTTAGTGCTCCCCCGGTACGCAAGCAAGCAGGCCTTTGAACTTTCTCCAATGACCTACAGTTCGTAACCTTTTTCAAGGAGACCCACCAGATGACCTCACCATACAGTAGTATGGGCCTAAACACTGCCACGTATAGCCATATGTAATCTTAGGAGATAGCCCATTTCTTGCCAATAGATTTCCTGCAGGAATAATGAGCCACCATGGATTTCCTCACCCTTTTTCAAAATATTTAACTTGCAGCTCAATTTCCTATCCAGAACCACGCCAAGAAATTTTTGCCTTCTGCTGAAAATTGAGCCTAACTTCCCCCACCTTTGGAGGTGACATTTGAGGAATTTTATGCTTCCTTGTAAATAGAACAATCTCCGTCTGCTGGGGCTTACCCCAAGACCATAGGATTTGCCCATGTTGTTATTGTTTTTAGGGCATTCAGTATTAGCTCCCTGATCGCAGTTTGGTATTTGCCCGAAGCTGCTACTGCCAGATAATCGGGTGAAAGATAACTTTCAGGCCATCTCCCTCTACAATTCTTCGTAGCCCATCGACTACCACATTCCGTAGAAGAAGGGAAAGGACCCCTCCCTAAGGAGGTCGCCTCCATATATATTAGGAGGCACTAGCCGCTCTTCGGCTTGTAGAGACATTAAGGCATTTAAAATCGCACTAGCCTCCCCGTTATTGATAAAGACTCCCCCAATATCTATAAAGCCCCCAAGAAAATTCCCTCCAGCTTAATGATTTCTCAATTGTACTTACCAAGGAGTGTAGTGCAGTTTCTATTGACCTCACAATTCAATGATCCTTTTAAATATTTTCAACAGAAGGGATCACAGCAAATTTGGGTCGTCACAATATATATATATATATATATATATATATATATATATATATATATATATATATATATATATATATATATATATATATATATATATATATATATATATATATATATATATAGCCCCATGCGCTGCCGCAAGTGCGCACCACACGCTCCTCCACTAGACCGGAGAAGAGGCACGGCGCCAGTTGTCGGGGTTTGGGGATTTGCAGTCTTGCAAGGCGGGCGGTATGTTAACGCCAACTGCCGCTCGCCAGAGGTGCTCCCTCATCGATCGGTAGGGTGTCAGGAGTGAGCACTCCAGTCTCTCTCCTGTCAGCCTGCCGGTCATGAGGGGCGCCTCTCTCGTGAGCGTAAACCCGGCTGCGGGCTCTCTCCGCGGCAACTGGCGCGGTTTGACCGGCTTCCAGCGATCGCCGCTGGACCCACACAAGACACTTGCTGCTGAACAACTGACGCGTGCAGAGTGCTCCTTTCTACCGTGTGAAAATTTATATCTGCTTTGTACCATACAAAATACCGTTAAATAAGAACAACTTGGAATTTGTGCTTTTAGAAAAAAACCATTGTAACACCCATTATAACTATTGTGAAATTTGTGATTTTCAAAATATATATATATATATATATATATATATATATATATATATATATATATATATATATATATATATATATATATATATATATATATATATATATATATATTTTGAAAATCACAAATTTCACAATAGTTATAATGGGTGTTACAATGGTTTTTTTCTAAAAGCACAAATTCCAAGTTGTTCTTATTTAACGGTATTTTGTATGGTACAAAGCAGATATAAATTTTCACACGGTAGAAAGGAGCACTCTGCACGCGTCAGTTGTTCAGCAGCAAGTGTCTTGTGTGGGTCCAGCGGCGATCGCTGGAAGCCGGTCAAACCGCGCCAGTTGCCGCGGAGAGAGCCCGCAGCCGGGTTTACGCTCACGAGAGAGGCGCCCCTCATGACCGGCAGGCTGACAGGAGAGAGACTGGAGTGCTCACTCCTGACACCCTACCGATCGATGAGGGAGCACCTCTGGCGAGCGGCAGTTGGCGTTAACATACCGCCCGCCTTGCAAGACTGCAAATCCCCAAACCCCGACAACTGGCGCCGTGCCTCTTCTCCGGTCTAGTGGAGGAGCGTGTGGTGCGCACTTGCGGCAGCGCATGGGGCTCCGACACTCAGCCAGACGGTGCGACCACGCCAAACAGTTGCGGCACATGTGTCTGGCGGATGCCGTTAAATTCCGCTGCGCTGGTGTTTGTTGCCGAAACAGCTGACAACGGCTCAGCACATGCCGCCCCGTACACAGGGGACAGCACAGCTCGCGCTCGCGGCCCTCTGTAGGAAGCCGCTGGGCTGGCGGGCACCAGGCGTGCCGCCTGGCCGGCATCACTGGCGCGCGTCGTGGGGCCGAACGACCAGGAGGCGCGTGCCTTGGGGCCGAAGGTGCTGACGGAGCCGGCGGTGCTGGTGGTGCACGTCGTGGCACCGATTCTGGCGTAGCGAGCCGCAGACGTCTCGGGGCCGGCGAGGGTGGTGAGGCCGCACGTCTCTGGGCCGGCTCTGGTGGAGCATGCGGCAAGTGGCGCGGCGGATATCGCACCGACATCGCGCGAACTCGGAGACTTCCGCGTATACGGAGGTCGTCGCAGTATAGGGGCCTCGGTGATGTGGCCGGATCGGAGGAGGCTTCCTCGAACCGGACGAAGAAGCTTCGGGCAGCTCGGGTCGGCGGGGTGGGCGAGCGCCGTGCCGTGGCGATCGCCTGTGCCTCCTCGGCCGAGACTTCGAGCACCAGGACGTCGGCGCTTGGGGACGGCTCCCGGTGGGCAACAATGGGTGGCGCGGCGGTGGAGGCGGCACAGATGGGCACAGCCCCGGGTGGTGCTAGCAGCCGCCCTCTGCGGGTCCGCGCATATTGTCGGCGGATCAGATACATGATGGTGCTGTAATGAGAAAAGACGGGGTTACTAACAGGCTGTCATGCACAGGGTAAGGGCACTAGTTTCGTAATGGGACGAGTGACGTGGCCCCTCTCGGTTAAGAGGTCAGCCACTCGTACGCGGTTGTCTTGTCCGCGGTGGACAGCTGTAACCCGGCCTAAGCGCCACGAGTTCGACGGCAAGTTATCGTCGCGAATGACCACGAGATCGTTGAGTTGGAAATCGCGCTGTGGAGTCTTCCACTTTGTACGGCGGGAAAGTTCGCGCAGGTATTCGGTCTTCCATCTCAGACAGAAATGCTGAGCGAGAGCTTGTACGCGTCGCCACCGATTGAGAATGGAGAGCGGGTTGTTATGCCGCTTGAGTTCGGCGGGAGCGAGTAAGGGCCCGCCAATTAGAAAATGGCCGGGGGTGATGGCTTCCATCACGGTTGGGTCTTCGGAGGAAGCTGTGAGGGGGCGTGAATTAAGGCACGACTCGATCTTACTCAGAAGAGTGGAGAATTCTTCGAAGGTGAATTTTATGGCTGGGGCCACCTTCCGGAGATGGGTTTTGAGGCTCTTGACTGGCTGAAGCTAAGGCCCCGCTTCCCATAGGCCGCCCATGTGCGGGGCTCCTGGCGGCAGAAAATGCCAGGAGACGTCTTGGTGTGAATACCGGGTTTCTATCAGTTCCTTTGTACGCGACATGAAGTCCAGAAAGTCGCGCCGGAGCTCCTTGGAGGCGCCTACAAAATTGGTGCCGTTATCCGAGTACAGGTTGGCAGGGCAGCCTCTGCGGGCGGCGAACCGGGAAAAGGCGGCAAGGAAGGTAGCGGTTGAGAGGTCGCTAATGGGTTCCAAATGAATGGCCTTCGTTGCGAAACAGACAAAGACACAAACATAGCCCTTGGTGATTAAGCACGCTCGTCCCGTGTAATTTTTGATATCGAACGGGCCGGCGAAATCGGCTCCGGTATTGGCAAATGGGCGGGAGAACGTGATGCGTTCTGGAGGCAAGGCGGCCATGAGTTGGGTCCGTTGCTTCTTTCGATGTAGGATGCACGGCTTGCAAGTATGGGTCGTCGTTTTGATGAGGTTTTTCACCTTGGGAATCCAGAATTGGGTACGGACCAGACGAAGAACTAATTGGTTGCCCCCGTGTAAAGATATTTCGTGTATAAAACGAATCGCGAAAATTGACAGCCGTATGGCAGAATAATCGGGTGCCGTTCGTCGAAAGGCAGATTGGGACACGAGGACAACCGCCCGCCGACGCGCATCGTGTTGTCCGTGTGGAGGAACGGGTTCAACGAGAGTAGGCTGCTTTTGGATCGCAGCATCGCGTGGTTTTCTAGCGCGGCGTACTCGTCCGCGAAGTGAATCTTCTGGCAGGATATCGCGAGGCAGCGTTTCGTTTCCTTTATTTCTCCCGGTGGGAGGTGCAGGTTGGGGTGCGAGCGACGTTGCCGCTTAGCCGGATGAGCATGGTGAAGAAATCGGTATACGTATTGACAGTAAATCGTTCTGACAGTCTTCTGCTCCAGTGTGGTGACGTAGTCGTCTGAGGCGCGGAATTCGGGCCAGCGATCCTTATCGTGGGCGAGCCAAGCAGGGCCATTCCACCAGAGGGTGCTCGCAGCGAGATCTTGGGGCGTGGCACCGCGGCTGGCTAAATCCGCGGGGTTGTCCAGGGAATCCACATGGAACCATTGCGACTGTGGTACCTTCTCGATGATTTTGGCAACTCGATTTGCCACGAACGTCGCCCAAACGCAGGGGGATTTCTTCAGCCAGGCCAAAACAATGGTGGAGTCGCTCCAACAGTAGATCGTGTAATGGGGCAGCTGCAGCGTGGGCACGAGAGTGTCGATCATCTCAGCGACTAAAGTGGCTCCGCACAATTCTAACCTGGGGAGAGACAAAGTTTTAATTGGGGCTACCCGGGTTTTAGAGTACAAAAGGAAAACTTGGACTTCCTGGGCGACCTTGATGCGGGCATAGATAACTCCTGCGTAGGCTTTCTGTGAGGCATCGCAAAACGCATGGAGTTCGACTTCGCTTTCTAGGGTGTAACTTACCCATCGCGGGATGCGGATGGCGCTGATGTGCTGGTGATTCTGGAGAAAACTCAACCAGTTAGCATGAGTTACCTGAGGCCGAGTGTCATCCCAGTCGATTTTGTCCAACCAGACTCGCTGAATCAAAATCTTTGCTGCAACGATGATCGGAACCAGCCAACCGGCTGGGTCGAACAGCTTGGCGACCAGAGACAACATTTCTCGTTTCGTGTACGCAGCTTTGATGGCGATGGCTTGGACATCGAAGTAGAACTCATCCTGGGTCGCGTTCCAGCGAATTTCAAGCATTTTGGCGGTGCTGGAATCTTCTAGCGTCAGAAAATCGGAATGGAGCAGATGGGATGCCGGTAAGTCTGCCAGAATACCTTTATGGTTGGCAGTCCACTTGCGAAGTGAAAAACCTGCTGAGTCGAGAGCCGCTATGAGTTGGTCACGGGTCTGGGTAGCTGTCACCAGGTCATGCGTGCCTGCTAACACATCATCCACGTACATGGAATGCTGTAGAATGTGTGCTGCAAGCGGGAACTGGGGCTTCACGTCGTCTGCCAATTGAAGAAGGGTGCGTATTGCCAGGCACGGGGCGCAATTAACTCCAAACGTTACGGTTTGAAGCTCGAAGTCGATAAGTTCGGACTTGTACGGGTCTCGGAAGAGAATGCGCTGATATGGTGTGTGCTTTGGGTCGACCAATATTTGGCGATACATTTTGGATGCCTCGAAGCCCCTGAGCGGAGCGTGTCTGGAAAGCCGACTTTAAAGGCAATGGCGCGATGTAGCGGCCGTCATCGCGTCTTCGCGTATTTTTCTTCGCAAAACTTTTCGGAGTGGGATAGCAATCTAGTTTTGGGAAGTTCCTCCACCTCCCAAAAACGTTCGGACTGTTGTTCGAAGGTGACTTCGTTGTGTAAGCCACTTGTAGGGTTGCCGTGGCAGATTGTGTGTTGGGAACCGGGCCGGTTAGGATCCAACCGAACACGGTTTGCTGAGCCATGAGGGAGCCCAGTACTTGGCGGCGGATGCCGTCCAGCAGGATTGCTGGGTACAAATCGGCTCCGATGAGGACGTCGACCTGCTCGCTTCTGGAGAAGTTGACATCTGCGAGCTCGATGTCTTGCGGGAGGCCACTGAGAAGTGTCCTATCTAACGAGTGGGAGGGCAACCGCCCTGTGATTTGTGAAAGCACAAGCGCCGTCACCTGAATTTGGAATATGGGATCAAGCGGCGAATTCAGGAGAAAATCGCACGATTTTGATATTCTTGCTGACACGGTCTCGTTGAGACCGGAAACTACGGCTGCAGTTGGCCGCGCTGGGAGCTTTAATAGCTTTTGAATGCTTTCCGAGATGAACGACACTTCGGACCCAGGATCAATTAAGGCGCGCGCGATGTAACATGTACCGTGGTGGCGTATTGTTACCATGGCAGTCCCTAACAAAACCTGTTTTGGTGCTTTCGCGAAGCACACCTGATGCTTGTCCTGTGCATTTCGCTGTTGCGTGGGGGGAGAAGTGGACTGTATCTGCGCGGGAGGTCGCATCGAAGATTGCGGCCTTTCTTGCTGGGAAGCATGTTGAGTTGAACCTGGAATGAAGTTCGCATAGGCAGGGGCTTGAGTACGCGGAGCGTTATCATACCGTTGCTCTTGAGTTCGTTGCTGTGTGGGTGGAGGAGTGGACTGTATATGCGTGGGAGGTCGCATCGAAGAATGCGGCCTTTCTTGCTGAAAAGCATGATGAGTCGAACTTGGAATGCAGTTCGAATAGGCAGGGGCTTGAGTACGCGGAGCGTTTTCAAACCGCCGCTCTTGATGTGAGGCACGTGGGGTCGAATCTGGTACAGCATTCGATGAGGATGGAGCGTTCTCACGATGCAAGAGGGTGTGATGCCTGCCATTACATTTGATGCAATTAAATCTGCTTGGACAGTTTTTCACGGAGTGAGATCTGGCCAGGCAGTTGCTGCACAAGCGGTTTTTCTGAACGGTATTCAGCCGCTGTGGAACGGACAAGCTGAGAAACTGAGCGCAGGATCTCAGCCTGTGCTGCTTTTGGCAAAGAGGGCAGCTTTCTTGGGACACCTTCAACTGGAAGGTGTTGACGCGTTTAGAGGCTGGAGCTGAGTGAGTCGAAGCTGGGAGCTGTGTTGACTTCGATGCGGGTGTGCACTTAATATCTTGCACCGTTTCAAGGGTCTGGAAGCGATGCGTGAGAAACGCATCCAGATCTGTCCATTTTGGGATCTCCGTCTTGTTCGTGAGAGATTGTTCCCAAAGGGAAAGCGTTGCTTCTGGGAGCTTGCTGGAGCAGAAAAAAACGATTATTGCGTCCCAATGCGAGGTATCGACACCTTGTAGCGCGAGTGCGGCGAGAATATTGTTGATTTCTCGTTGCAGGTCTTTAATAGCACCACCGGTTTCCTTCGTGATGGGGAACAGGCCGAAGAGCTTCTTTAGATGGGCGTTGGTGAGGACGCGTCTGTTCTCGTACCTGTCGGACAAATATTTCCACGCTTGGGCAAAACCTTCATTCGTGAGAGGAGATTTCTGCACGATCTCTTTCGCTTCTGGCGCAATTCTGGTGTTCTGGCGCACTGGCGCAATTCTGGTGTTCTGAATATACAGAGCCGTGAACATATCCCTGAAAGAGGGCCACGAGAGGTAATCGCCATGGAAGGCTTGGGTGTCGCAGGGGGGCAGGCTGATATTGTAGCCAGACGGGGGCATCTCAGCTTGCACCGGCGAAGGCGTCGCTGCAACCGGAGGGGACGCTGCGGCTTCGATCAGTTGATCAATTTTTCCCGCGCAGCGCAGATATACCGCATAGCATTGGCGCCGCTTCTCCTTTACGCCTTCGAATTCTTTGCCTCTGTGCTTCGTCGAGTCCAGCTCCGCAAGCACCTTTTCATAGGCGCTTTTAATTAGCAGCCACTGCGATCGTATTTCTTCCCGCTGAATCCCAAGGGTGTAAACGGTGTGGTCCGCGGTGGGTGTCTTGTCGAAGTGTCTTGTCCACCTCGAACTCGATCAGCGCATCTGCCAGGCGAATGAAGGATGCGAGCGCCGCCATTGTGTGTTTGGTTTACGAATAGGGGCGGTGAAGGAGGTCGCAAAGTCAAAATGAAAATGAAATAAAACGCTCCGAAAACTAATTCCGGAAAAACTTTTTATTTTATTGGTAAAAAAAATCGCAAAAATGTTTTCGGGTCGCTATGCGATGGCGTTGGGGCTTGAAAAGCTTGCTGCAGACGGTTGACCACTTGGACTCTAAAGTGCTTGCAACTAGTTGAAAAGAGACTAGTTGCTGTGAACACTTCTGCTTACTGGGTATGCAGCTTTGCTTGTTCACTGCAGGGTCACTGTTGAATTCCCAAACCCACGCTGCTTTCACACTTCTGAGAGTGCAAAACGACACGAAAACCGGTCTTTTGTTCTGTGTGCACTCTGTATGTATGGGCAGCGCAAGCAGAAGAGCGCGAGCAGAAGCAAAATGTGCACGCGCATACTGACCAGCAAAAGGTGGTGGTTTTTCGCTTTGCACTGAGCGCGGTCACGGAGCACCCAAGTAAGTTGATACAAACGTGAGAGCGCGAACCATAAGCAATCTCTCGGGAGAGCTCAGCAGAAGGCTGCTCTAAAAATTTTCTGTGCGGGAGCACGAGGCTTGCTTATGCGCCAAGCGGTAAATTTTGTGCGCAAAAATGATGGGCTTCGCAGCAAGCAATGCTTGCGAAGACGGTCAGCAACAAAATTTTCAACTTTGGTGCTGCCGTTATTTTTGGGGACCGTTACCCACGAATCGACGATTCTTGTAAGGTTTGACGGTCAAATGTAGGGTATATATATAAGGAGGACAGTTCCTTATATATATATATATATATATATATATATATATATATATATATATATATATATATATATATATATATATATATATATATATATATATATATATATATATATATATATATATATATATATATATATATATATATAGAGGGAGCACCTCTGGCGAGCGGCAGTTGGCGTTAACAATATATATATATATATATATATATATATATGTATGTATATATATTATAGCATAGATATATAGATAGATGGGTCGTAGATCCTTGGCGGTGCCATGCGCGCCTTGGGTATAAACACCACTTCACTAGTTCTCCACCTCAACGGAATGCACCCCATTCACAGGCACTTATATATGGTCATCAGCCACGGTACAACTAAATCGTGGACATGTTGCAACTCAGCTGGACTACTCAACCCAAGTCACACTACTATCTGTGATCAGATATTCCAAGGGGAAAGTAGCAGGTAACAGTGTCAACTTCCCTGACACAACTATTTCCCGGAAAGAGGGTGTTCACCAGTGCTTCCACTGATTCTACCTTGGGGAGGTTCAGGATCCATCTTCCTTCCATATAGCACCCACGAAAGTGGGATTAGGAGATAGAACCTTTCTTAGCCTACAGGCTTCCGAGATGCTCATGATACTGCCGCAAAAGATTTTCCATGAGGACCCCTTTGCATTTCGAACTTCTATTTTATAGTTGCTTAGTGCAGCCTTGTACTTTGGCTTGACTAAATAAGCACCCACACCTGTTCCAAAGGTCGATAAAATTGGGATTCCATCATGGTGGTTTCCTTTTTCCTCTAGGATTTCTAAGAGGTCACGCTTTTTCAAATGCCTTAATAAGAGCAGAACTCGACCATGCTGTAAAATTCTTCTTCATTAGTAATAATACTTTGTCAACAGACCAGGACGTCTCAACTTCGGTTCTGTACTTAGACCAGTCAGTTCACATAATATTTCTTAACAACTGTACTGAGTCAACGTGAAGACCTTCTAGAGCAAAAACAATATATATATATATATATATATATATATATATATATATATATATATATATATATATATATATATATATATATATATATATATATATATATATATATATATATATATATATATATATATATATATATATATATATATATATATATATATATATATATATATATAGATATATATATATATATATATATATATATATATATATATATATATATATATATATATTTTAAATTTGTCGCACAAAAATAACAAGCAGTCGAACAGACTTAGAAACTGTTCCCAAGAACAGTTCACATCAGAAAGCACACGCATTTACGCTACTACTACAGACGATCGTTTAGAAACGCTTACACACCGACGCTCAGCGGAGAAATGGAAAGAAAGCAAAAGTGACGTGGTGTGCATGTTACATGCAGATGCAACTGAGCGTCAGAGCGGCTATATGCAAGTGATTCCAGCGAGGATAGCAAGCAATCAAAGTGCGCTGAGTACTAATAACCTGTTTTGTGCCGAGAGTGCAGTAAGTACACAGATCAGCTCTCAGCTGATCTAGAGTGAACCACTGTTGCAGTTTATATACCGCAAAAACAATGTATGCAAGAAGACGGCAGTGAAGTTCACTGACCGTAGAACTTCTTAACCTTGGGAAAGCGGCTATTTGGAAAAATACTTTTTTTTGCACGAAAACTGCTTAACGGAGTACGAAGTACCGCACTACGTTAAAATCGAACATTCTGGAAAAAGGACGCCAACGAGTATAAAACAGACTGCAAAACAGAACTCGAGGTTGTTCAGTGCAGTCTACCTTTCCGTTCAGTTCTCAGTCTGATTCTCGTTTCATAAGTTCAGCAAGTTTACACGGTGCAATTGCTCAGTCGGTTCAGTGAAAGCAGTGGTTCAGCCAGTTCAGTTGTGCTGTCAGTTTGGCAGTACTCGAGAAAATTAAAGAGTGAAGTAGTGAAAAGTGACCAAGCAGGCAACGCCTTGAAAACAGTGAAAACCAGCGCAGTACGAATTCACAGTTGTAGTGGCTCAAATGCCCTCCTGTTAGTACCCGTAAAGAGTTGAATTCACAGTCGCAGTGGCTCAAATGCCCTCCTGTTAAATTCGCAGTCGTAGTGGCTCAAATGCCCTCCTGCTAAAACTCACAAAGGGACGAATTCACAGTCGCAGTGGCTCAAATGCCCTGCTGTTAGTACTTGCAAAGAGTTGAATTCACAGTCGCAGTGGCTCAAATGCCCTCCTGTTAAATTCGCAGTCGTAGTGGCTCAAATGCCCTCCTGCTAAAACTCACAAAGGGACGAATTCACAGTCGCAGTGTCTCAAATGCCCTCCTGTTAGTACTTGCAAAGAGTTGAATTCACAGTCGCAGTGGCTCAAATGCCCTCCTGTTAAACTCGCAGTCGTAGTGGCTCAAATGCCCTCCTGCTAAAATTCACAAAGGGACGAATTCACAGTCGCAGTGGCTCAAATGCCCTCCTGTTAAATTCGCAGTCGTAGTGGCTCAAATACCCTCCTGCTAAAACTCACAAAGGCACGAATTCACAGCCGCAGTGGCTCAAATGCCCTCCTGTAATTACCCGTACAGAGACGCGTAACCCCCAGCTATCTCAAAAACGAAGTGAAATAGCGACAACCCGACAGAATACCAATGATCTCACAAACGCAGTGAGATATCTGCAAGTCAGCAGAACACCAGTGATCTCACCAACGCAGTGAGATATCAGCAAGTCAGCAGAACACCAGTGATCTCACCAACGCAGTGAGATATCAGCAAGTCAGCAGAAAACCAGTGATCTCACAAACGCAGTGAGATATCAGCAAGTCAGCAGAACAGCAGTGATCTCATAAACGCAGTGAGATATCAGCAAGTCAGCAGAACACCAGTGATCTCACCAACGCAGTGAGATATCAGCAAGTCAGCAGAACACCAGTGATCTCACCAACGCAGTGAGATATCAGCAAGTCAGCAGAAAACCAGTGATCTCACAAACGCAGTGAGATATCAGTAAGTCAGCAGAACACCAGGGATCTCATAAACACAGTGAGAAATCAGCAGCAGGGAGATACCAATAATCCAGCAGAATACTAGTGATCTCACAAAAGCGGTGAGACATCAACAACCCAGCAGCATAGAGCGCAAGGCGCGTAGAGGTACCAGCGACATATATATTATTGTATTTCTAGTACGACTACCAAGTGTAGCAAGCAAACTAAACACAGGCATTATAATAAGCTTGTGATAATTGTAAGGTGAATAAAGATATTGAACCTATATTATACTCTTGTCTTGTAAACGAACCCTGGAATCCCGGAGAGCTAATCCAAGCCATAGAAAAGAGACAAGAAGGTTCGTTACAAGTGGCGCCCGAGCAGGGACAATATCATATTCACCAATAGCTAAGACTCGACTAGAAATATATATAATATAATAAATTAAAACTTATCATGGAGCCGACTGGGACCAAAACATACCGGACAGGATGGTTATACCGGCTAAATAAAGAATCGCTGGCTCAGTGCTTGTCTGAGTTTGGACTCGTCGCCGAAGGAACTCTCAATGACATGAGGAAAAGACTTGTCGAGTTCGTCAATGAAGGAAACCACGCGGAGAGCGTGGAACGAAGGTTGAGGGCGTATGAAGCGGAAGACGGTCGCACAACACCGGAACCCAGTGACCTGCCGAAAGTGCTAATGATGGATTTTCCGACGAGAGAACGCAGCCCGAGTGGCCGAGTGAGCGTAAACACCCCTCGGGTGACGGACAGTAACCTGTTGGAAAGAGTCGAGCGACATTCGTACCCCGATGTTATTGACAAGGTGAGAAAATGGTTCGTGAGGTATGATGGCGGTGTCGACCCTTTGGCCTTCGTAGAGCGGATGGAGGAGCTGGCCGAGACGTATGGCATCGACAGCAATCTGTTGCCACGCGCGATGCCAGAGCTGCTGGAAGACAAAGCCTTGCTCTGGTATCGAAACAACAATAATCATTGGCGGTCATGGGAGGCCCTTAAGCAGGACTTCCTGGACTTCTTTCTGCCTAGTCGTTTCTTCGACAGACTCGGCGATGACATTCGCAGTCGGCAACAGCGCGCAAATGAGAAGTTCAGAGACTACGTCATAAGCTTGCAGAATGTGATGAGACATAGCAGGTACACGGAGAGAGAAAAGCCGAAGAGAATCAACAAAACGATAAAAACGATTATTGCACAACTTTCGGACAACAAGCATTGGAACTGGGACGAACTGCTCCCAGAAATTACGCTAGCCATTAATAGCAGCGTATCCGAGTCCACGGTATACAGCCCGGCATATCTCACTCAAGGACGAGAGCCAAGACTTCCTGGAACTTACTACGACGAACAAACGCCAGGCAGCGGTCAGGAACCCATACAGCCCTCAGAGAGGGGGGAAAATCTAAGAGAGGTCTTCAAATTGGTGGTGAGAAGCTTGGAAAAGGCAACGCAGGATCAGGCGCACCACTATAACTTGCGACGACGACAGTGGAAACCAGAAATTGGGCAATCAGTACTCGTGCGACAGCACCCGCTGTCGAAAGCAATCGACAGCTTCGCGGCGAAATTGTCTCCGAAATTCGACGGCCCGTACCAGGTAATCGGATTCGTGTCACCAGTGATCGTTTGTTTACAGAAAGAAGGTGAGACCCGGCGTAAAACGGCTCATGTGAGCGAGCTCAAGGCGTACCAACAGGCGGCAGTGCAAAGTGACCATACTCCCGAGAGAGTTTCTGGCAACGTACGTCTGATTCAGAGCACAGGAAGCCCGCCAACCGCAGACGCTGACGGTCCAACCAAATCAAGAGCAGAAACAAACAAACGCGGAGGCAGAAGGAAATTGTGTCGGCCAGAACCCGATTACAGGAAGGGAAAACCGGCTTCAGCAAGAATCGCCATAGCTAGCGAAGAATTCAACAGCGACCCGAAAGCAAAACACAGGCAGAATCCGCAAACGCGGTGACAGACTTACAACAGGCCCCAGGTGGACACCCGTGGCGCAGACATAAAAAATAAGCAGAAGGCTACACATCCGGCGGACGAGAAACAAGCGACTCGAGCATATTCGCAAGGTCGCGAGCACGTTAAATTCGGCGATGCCGGAAGAAAGGGAGGCGTTGTTTCACAAGGAATTGCCCTCCCAGCTATCAGCTGGGATTCACGGATCGCGAAGCAGAGCAAAATGCGAACTACGGGGAAACAATAACAAGTAATTCGTAAATGTTAAATTAAGGAAAACACAAAACAAGTAATGCGGCAGCAGTATACAGAGTGAGGATTACAAGCACTAAAATTAATACACTTCACATAATTGTGGACAGACTTTTTAGACTTCGTCTCAGAACGCCACCAACGTCTTCGCAACACCAGCTTCTCGCGATCGTTCGCGACGCCTTCAGATACCATGCTCGTTGTCATTGGCAGCGCGTTGTCCTCGTCCAGCTTCAGGCAGATACCGGCCAGCAATACCACTGTTGAGCAACTGCAGCAGCAGCATTCGCTTCCCACTCACCAAATGGAGCAGGGCATGGGACACGCGACCATCAGTGTCGGTGCTGCGTAGGGAGCTGCATACTTGCAGGTTGAAATCACCGGTGCCAGGAAAACCAATTGCACTTCGGAAAATCTGTAGGGACGGTTTAACGATACAAAGGGAAAGAGGTTACCTTATGTCAGTGCAGGAAGGTGGCCGGTGCTCCATCAAGCACTCTGGGGCTTCAAGGGGCAGGTTTCGAGAGAAACAAACGACAAAATTGCGCACAAACGATTTTACAACGATTTGCTCGGATGGCAAAAACATTACAGCGACCAGCTGTTTTTGACAGCCGAAGTTAGCTCTGGTCAAAAGCGAAAATCGTGTAACCCCACCTAAGGAACACTGAGATCAGTGTGCAGATCGATAAAGGGTTCGCACACACGGGAATAAAATGAGGGGAGAGATCACGCACACCAGTTAGGGCGATCCTCACCAACATTGTGAAAACAGCCAACAAAGGAGTTCGGCACAGAGATCAAGGACAAGGAAGTGTGAGAAAACCACTTGTCAAGCAGGTCTTGAGGCGTGAAGTGGATTCACGGAGGGAAAAAAAGGAAACAAAAGTAAAAGGGAAATAATGAACCAGGAGGATGTCCCCACATACACTATCTCCGACTCGGAGGAGGAGTCTATAGAGGAGAGCGAGGAGGAGATCGACGTAAGCGAGGCTAACATAGATCTCACGAATTTTTACACCACGCGGGATGTTGTGCGACGACCGGGTTGCTTGTACCGACTGTGGCAGATTACCCGGGTGGAAACGGTGGTGACACGAGACGACGCCACAGCAGAGGAGGTGAGCGAGGACCACCTCGAACTAATAAGCCAGGCCAACTTCAGCTTCGCGGCGCAGATGAAAGGGCTGCAGGACGCCGCTACCCAGACCGAAGCTCATTGTAAGTCCGAGGCGGCCGTACAGACGGAAGACAGCGGCCGAGGAGAGATCGCAGTGCAAACGGACGACTTTGGGCAAACGAAGCATGCCTCGCAGGCGTCACTACGACATTCACACGCAGGCAGAGGGTACGACAGGTCTGAGGACGTACCACTGGAGAGGACTCCCCCTGAAGTGGTAAGAATGGCGGAGGAACTCCGTGGGAAACACCGACGGGGGCAAGCCCTCAACAAAATTATATGCGTTGGTGGAGCGCGGTTCCGGATAAAGCTGAGCAGGTCCGGCCAGGTACGGGTACGCAGCGAAGCCTAGACGGCGAAGGGCAAATTGGAAACCGACAGGAGGCTGTAAAAAAAATGTGAAATAAATGAAAATAGCAAATGAAGTAAATGAATTAAGTTATATATGAATTTATTAAATGGATTAATTGTATTAATAATTATTAAATTAATTAGAAATTGCAGACAAGAGAGGGAAAAAAAAAGGATTTTTTTCTTTTACCCCGAAGTAGAGGGGGAGTGTGACGACCCAAATTTGCTGTGCAAATTTGTCGCACAAAAATAACAAGCAGTCGAACAGACTTAGAAACTGTTCCCAAGAACAGTTCTCATCAGAAAGCACACGCATTTACGCTACTACTACAGACGATCGTTTAGAAACGCCCACACACCGACGCTCAGCGGAGAAATGGAAAGAAAGCAAAAGTGACGTGGTGTGCATGTTACATGCAGATGCAACTGAGCGTCAGAGCGGCTATATGCAAGTGATTCCAGCGAGGAGAGCAAGCAATCAAAAAGCGCTGAGTACTAATAACCTGTTTTGTGCCGAGAGTGCAGTAAGTACACAGATCAGCTCTCAGCTGATCTAGAGTGAACCACTGTTGCAGTTTATATACCGCAAAAACAATGTATGCAAGAAGACGGCAGTGAAGTTCACTGACCGTAGAACTTCTTAACCTTGGGAAAGCGGCTATTTGGAAAAATACTTTTTTTTTGTACGAAAACTGCTTAACGGAGTACGAAGTACCGCACTACGTTAAAATCGAACATTCTGGAAAAAGGACGCCAACGAGTATAAAACAGACTGCAAAACAGAACTCGAGGTTGTTCAGTGCAGTCTACCTTTCCGTTCAGTTCTCAGTCTGATTCTCGTTTCATAAGTTCAGCAAGTTTACACGGTGCAATTGCTCAGTCGGTTCAGTGAAAGCAGTGGTTCAGCCAGTTCAGTTGTGCTGTCAGTTTGGCAGTACTCGAGAAAATTAAAGAGTGAAGTAGTGAAAAGTGACCAAGCAGGCAACGCCTTGAAAACAGTGAAAACCAGCGCAGTACGAATTCACAGTTGTAGTGGCTCAAATGCCCTCCTGTTAGTACCCGTAAAGAGTTGAATTCACAGTCGCAGTGGCTCAAATGCCCTCCTGTTAAATTCGCAGTCGTAGTGGCTCAAATGCCCTCCTGCTAAAACTCACAAAGGGACGAATTCACAGTCGCAGTGGCTCAAATGCCCTGCTGTTAGTACTTGCAAAGAGTTGAATTCAAAGTCGCAGTGGCTCAAATGCCCTCCTGTTAAATTCGCAGTCGTAGTGGCTCAAATGCCCTCCTGCTAAAACTCACAAAGGGACGAATTCACAGTCGCAGTGTCTCAAATGCCCTCCTGTTAGGACTTGCAAATGCCCTCCTGTAATTACCCGTACAGAGACGCGTAACCCCCAGCTATCTCAAAAACGAAGTGAAATAGCGACAACCCGACAGAATACCAATGATCTCAGTGAGATATCAGCAAGTCAGCAGAACACCAGTGATCTCACCAACGCAGTGAGGTATCAGCAAGTCAGCAGAAAACCAGTGATCTCACAAACGCAGTGAGATATCAGCAAGCCAGCAGAACACCAGTGATCTCATAAACGCAGTGAGATATCAGCAAGTCAGCAGAACACCAGTGATCTCACCAACGTAGTGAGATATCAGCAAGTCAGCAGAACACCAGTGATCTCACCAACGCAGTGAGATATCAGCAAGTCAGCAGAAAACCATCGATCGCACAAACGCAGTGAGATATCAGCAAGTCAGCAGAACAGCAGTGATCTCATAAACGCAGTGAGATATCAGCAAGTCAGCAGAACACCAGTGATCTCACCAACGCAGTGAGATATCAGCAAGTCAGCAGAAAACCAGTGATCTCACAAACGCAGTGAGATATCAGTAAGTCAGCAGAACACCAGGGATCTCATAAACACAGTGAGAAATCAGCAGCAGGGAGATACCAATAATCCAGCAGAATACTAGTGATCTCACAAAAGCGGTGAGACATCAACAACGCAGCAGCATAGAGCGCAAGGCGTGTAGAGGTACCAGCGACATATATATTATTGTATTTCTAGTACGACTACCAAGTGTAGCAAGCAAACTAAACACAGGCATTATAATAAGCTTGTGATAATTGTAAGGTGAATAAAGATATTGAACCTATATTATACTCTTGTCTTGTAAACGAACCCTGGAATCCCGGCGAGCTAATCCAAGCCATAGAAAAGACACAAGAAGGTTCGTTACAATATATATATATATATATATATATATATATATATATATATATATATATATATATATATATATATATATATATATGATCAGAGAAAGCTGCCCCAGATGGTATGGTCTGCATTCGCATCACATGCGATGACCAGACCCGCCTTGCAGCACTGCATCGCCTCTACTAGACTTCTAGTGATGGCTGAAGGAGAACCCACTTCCTCCGACGCCACATAAATAGAGGCCAGCCAGTAAAGTCCGTCTTCGGCCTCCACCGCTACAGTGCAGTGCTGCTGTAATATCTCCTACACTGAAATTTTTAGGAAGAAAACCATTAAATTTATTCTTCAGCAATTTTCAGGATCTGGGCCTACCTTTGCCCCTCCTGTAATATAGTGTATACCGGGGATCCCGTAGCCATACCTGACCTTCAATCAGTCAATGTTCCTAGATTAGGACAGCGTCATCCTCATCCTTGGACAGACGAAGAATAAGGCAGCCTACGCTGCTTTGCACTGGTGAAGGTTAATCTGGATCAACCGCAGAGTCACGGCGCCCCTTTATTACCTCCACTATAATATCCTCCAGCTCCGAATCGGAGGCGAGGAGATCCTCTTCATCTAAGGAAGCTCGAGAGAACCAGCTTCCCCCTCCGAACCATCATCAGTATAACCGGGTTCCGCCAACCGAGACTCCTCTCGAGAAAGAGAATACGAGAATTCTGACAGACTATTCGAGACAGGTGCTGCGTTTACAGCTGCAATTTCCACCCCGACATCCTTCTTGGCCTCTTCCTGATAGACCTTGAAGGTCACAGAAGTAAAGCCGTAGCCTAACACATAGGCCGCCTTCTCCAGAGGCTCCGGGGACTCCTTGTTGATGGCCAAGGTCACTGAGCTGAAGTTCCCTTTCGGTTCCTCTAGCTTTAGAACTTTCCAGGTTGACGTAGGCTATGTATCGCCCGAAAGTATGCATAGCTTGTTGGTTTAATTCCACATTACTGTTTCAAGGGCAATTCGTCAAATGAGCGCAGGCCGCTAAGAGATCGTTTGTCACGATGATTTGGCTTCGGATATCGCTCAGGGCGTGTCCAGGATCGAGACAGAAATAATTTGTATTTCGAACATTTAATTTAGAAATTTACCTTCTTTTTAAAATTTATAATTCCGATTCCTAACTACGGGGTGTAGACACGATGGTGAGTGTGTCGTTGATGTTGGAGTTAAAGAGTTGACTATATGTTCGTTGGCTAGGTGGGAAGCTGTCTTTTCTCAAAATATGTGTCGCGCTCCTATTCACGGTTATGCGTTGCAATCATGTGTATGCCTTGTCTGTTGTGCTGTTGGGTGACGTTCGTTGACGCAGCATGAATATGCCGCCGTCCGTTGATGTGCGTCGCTCCTTGACGCAGCAAGACGTCGATGCGTTGGTGTGACGCGTAGTGTTCTATGATACACTGCCGTGGATGCGATGCGATGATGCAACGCGCAGTGTCCTGTGATGCACTGCCGTCAACGCGATGCGATGATGCGACGCGCAGTGTCTTGTGATGCACTGCCGTCGATGCGATGCGATGATGCGACGCGCAGTGTCCTGTGATGCACTGCCGTCGATGCGATGTTCGGCGTTACGACGAGCAACGGACTTATGTCTCAAGTGACAAGGATATTATAGTGGCGCTCTGTCTACAAGGACACGGGCAGGATGGATCCAGGACACCTCTTGCCGTAGGCAGGAT
The DNA here is from genome assembly GCA_922984085.1 of Sicus ferrugineus. Lineage (NCBI taxonomy): Eukaryota > Metazoa > Arthropoda > Insecta > Diptera > Conopidae > Sicus > Sicus ferrugineus. The sequence goes on from OV277350.1 coordinate 20,730,716, forward strand.
TGGTGCAATCCGTCACCCGTCGATGGCAAAAGGATTACGGAAGACACAGTTGGTGCCAGTTGGTGGCAAAAAGGATAGGCGGAGTGCGCGACTGAAGCGATACACAGGATTCGTTTTTGGCAGGATTGGAACCAACTCTCGTTGGTTCTATTTTGGGGTTGAATATTATGTTTTGTGTGGTGTGGTGAAATTTTGTTGTGGTTGGTATTGTTGCGGTGAATGTTGTGTTTTTGTGGTGTGGTCGCTTTCGCTGGAGTTTTAATCGGTACTGTTGTTGTTATTGGATTGAATGTTGATGTTTGCCGTTGTCGCTGCCGCTGTTTTCATCGCCGTTAATATTGTTCTTGCTGCCGCTATTAATATTTTCGCCGCCGCTGCTGCTACTGCTTTCGTCGCCGCTGCTACTGCTCTCGTCGTTAGTTTCATCTGTTACAGCCTTTGTAAGATCTATCGGCGGAAGTTTCTGACTGGGGTCCGTCTCTTTTGCCAGCGCACTGAACAACTGGGCCATCCTGCAGCGTTGACGGTCGATCTCCTTTCTGCATTTCTTTGGCCCCTGATTTTATAACGGCTGTGTGCCAGTTCGTGGAGAGCCCGCAGAGGATGCAAGTGCCATAACGAAGGACGTATACGCCGCAGTCATAGGTGTTGGGTTGCTGCGGCACCTCCATGTTACGCCATGACAGCGCGTCCTCTCCCAGCAGCATACGTGCGTTGGTGACCACCGCCTCGTTGTCAATTCTGCCTGGACCTACTCCCGTACTTGTTTTACGGCAGCTGTCCGTGGCTCCGTTGACATGGAATCGAGGGTCAGTATTACGGGACGTATCTCCGTTCCTTCGGGGACACTTTGCCCTGTCACGACTGCATGCAGGCCAATCACTGCCAACAGGACCCAATGCATGGCTTCGTTGGGTATTATCACCACACGTTTGGTGAATATGTCCACACCTTTGGCCAGCCACCTACCCAGCTGTAGCGTTCCCTCGGGGTGATCGTAGCCGCATTCTGTCCGCTTGGAGGGCTTCTTCTGAGGCGGCTTACAAAATGGCTGGAAAATACGTACACCTGGACCCGGAGCTCCTCAGGTAGGCGCATTCGCTCGACACTCTCGCGAAGTTTTTCGTTGTCGCTCATCTTCGCTCCCCGGTAGTTGACTTCATTATGAGTGTAAGACTCGCATGTAATAACCAAAAATACGTTATGGACATGCTTACACTGTGGTAAGTTCATTTGTTTGAGGTGAGTTGCTTAACATCGTTTTCCCCGCTGCCGAGTCTTCATAAAATACTTTCATATCTTGTATGCGTGTTTTACTTATTTTCCTGTCATACTCTCGTTGTACTTCGGCAATTACTGGTGAAATCAAATGTATGATTCGGTGGGGGCCGTTGTACTCCGAAGAAAGTTTCGCGGAAAATCCCTCGATGGCCTTGGAAAAATGGTGTTCCTTTACCAGAACGCGGTCCCCATTCTTCGGTCTCCAGTTTCGTCGACGCAAGTTATAATATCTGGCCTGTGCCGCTTTCTCCAAGTTTCGTCGAACCATATCAAAAATGAACTTCATTTGTTCCGCTTTTCCCTCGGCCGTATGACTTGCTTGCTCGCTGCCGTATGTGACCTCGTCGTACAGAGCTTTTGGTACACGTGGCTCACGTCCTTGCATAAGGAATGCCGGCCTGTAACCCATTGTTTCGGAGACGCTGGTATTTATGGCTGATGAGATTTCTGGTAGCATGTCATCCCATCGCCGCTGGTTTTCCTCTGCGAACTGCGACACCATGACCTTTATGGTTCGATTCATTCGTTCTGTCGCGTTTTCCTGGGGGCCGTAGGGTGCAGTGAATTGGTGTTTGACTCCGAGGTCCTGCATGAATTTTTGGAACTTGCGGGCAGTAAATTGTGAACCGTTGTCCGTTACCCGAAATTTTAGGTACCCCAAACCTCGAAATTATCCTCTCCCGGAACGCTTTTATGAGGGTTTCGACGGTTGCCGCTCGTAATGGAATGATTTCTGTCCATTTCGTGAATTTGTCCACGAATACCAACATTACTGTATTCCCATGAGTGGATCTAGGAAGAGGACCCACGAAATCGGCACACAGGGTGGACCAGGGCTCCTCTGCAATCTGTGTGAGCATTCTCCCGGCAGGCTTCACTTGTTGTACCTTATATTTTCGACAACTTTCGCATTTCTTTACATACCGGCTTGCGTCCCTATACATTCCAGGCCAATAATACCGGCTAGCGATGCGAGATACTGTTTTACAAATTGCTAAATGTCCGGCTGTAGGAGAGTCATGACATTCGTGGAGTACTCTTTCTCATTGTGGGGTCGGCACGCATGCTTTCCATGGGTAGAAGTTCTCTCTAGTGTTTCTAGTTGGTATATGCCGATATTACACGCCTTCCTCCACCACGTAGTCCGGATATTTTCCTGCATTTTGGTGTATTTCCTGAATTTTCTTACTCGTTCATGGGCACGAAATTTCTTTTTCCCTGGCGGTACTGTCATCGAGAGCAATACGTCTCGAGTTTATCGAGTTAAGCTGTAGGCGAGTAGTTCATTTCAGCTCTATTTAACCGTCGGCTGGCATACGCAATAACCCTTTCAGTTCCATCGATTTCCTGTGTGAGAACGACGCACAGACCATAATCTGTCTACATGGTGAACCTCTTGTCGAAATCTGGTCAGGCTAATACAGGGGCTTCGGTGAGGCGTTTTTTCAGTTCTTGTAACGCATCCTCCTGTGCAGGTTCCCATTTCCATTTGCGTCCCTTTTTAAGTAGCTCAGTGAGTGGTTGCACCAGCTTGGAGAATTCTAGCACAAATCTCTTATACCACGATGGTACTCTTAAATATTGACGCAGCTCCCGAAGGTTTGAAGGTGGTTTCAGCTCCTGGATTGATTGGAAAATGGTTTCATTTCCGACCCGATGACTCCGTCGAGGGCTCTTTGAAATGTGGCCGGCGCAGAGTGCAGTCCAAAAGGCATGACGCGCCATTGAAATAATCCACGCCCGGATACCTTGAAGGCAGTGAATTGCTTGCTGCCCTTGTCCATGGTGACCTGACAGTAGGCATTTTTGAGGTCCAATGTGCTGATCACTTTGGCATTACGGAGTTGATCAAGGATGTGCTGCATTCTTGGGAGAGGATAAGCGTCTGGCACCGATTTCGCGTTAAGTTGTCGATAATCCACACACAGTCCACCATTTCCCATTCTTCCACCATTTCGCATTCTTCTTCTCGGCCAGCACGATGGGAGCGCTGTACGTACTCTTCGAGGGTTCAATGTAGCCTGCCGACAGCAACTTATCTACTTGCTTATTGATGATTGCCTGCATCGCGGGGTTCCGGGGAAAATAACGCTACATCAAATGCTCGCAACTCTGTGTCTAAAAATCCCTTGACAAGCACTTCTTCACTGGGTATGATTGTGGGCCAATGTTTTCGAATGTGTTTTTGAAGTTCGCTGTGAGCCCACCGATCGTCATAGAGGCCCTTATTTTGCCCAGAAAATCCAGTCCAAGTATGATCACGTCAAATGCTCCGGGGGCACTAATAGTTGCACTTCACATTCCCTATTTTTGATCGCCACACGCTTTATCACGGACCTGCGTATTCCTATAGACTCTCCGGTGGCCAATCTGACCGTGCTTGTTATTGTCTAATTGCTGTCTAGTGTCCGTAACCGATCCGCCATCTCTTGATTCATAAAACTTCAAGTCACCCGTGTCTATCGTTGCGGTGTAGATTTTGCCCTCAATAGCGACTTCCGCAGCAAATCTGCCGTTCTCCAGTTTCAACAATCCCATTGGTTGTCCTATACGGGACGCGTGACAGTTTTGGAATTCATTACGCCTCCGTTTTTATGAAATCCATTTCCGTTTCCCTGTCGTGGGGAGCAGCATTGGTGCGTTTTCACTCCTTCCCGGCCGCACTGCCAACAAAATGCCATATACGGATTGCGACATCCATACCTGACGTGACCATCCTGTCCACACCTGCGGCGTGCAGTCTTCGGATTTACTTAATCGCTACTGATCTGAGCGACACGATTCCTGCCCTCGGGTCGTCTACTACTAGAAGTCGTTGGCTTCTACTCATCGGCACGCAAGTCCTCGGCTAGTGCCGTCAATGCGGCCAAACTCGAAGAATCTTTCCTCTTGATGTACAGTTGATAACTGCTTTGACTGTTTCGAAATATCATTTCCAAATGTCCAGACTCGCCGTGTCTCATCAAGTCCTGTAACGCCACAACGTGATCCTTGAAGGCATTCTGTTGTTGATGGCGGCTCCGAATTTCTTAGTCTAGTGTCTCGAAATACCGTAAGGATAAGAAAAATTTCAGAAAGTCTCGCTTAAATTCGTCCCATTTCTCCCAATGGCGATTTTTCGCGTCGAGTGCTCGCGAGAAAATAATTAACATCAAAACCGACCATCCAAAAGCAATAGAAACACATTTACACCACAATAAAATAGGAGCACAGTGCACATTACCCAAACCAATAATATAACTTATAAACATGCAACAATAATAAAATTAAACAAATTCAGTCTAACGGAATACAGAGAACCAACCGAGGGGCTTATTTATGCTCCACGCAGTAAAGCTCAGCATTTCGTTTGTTTTTACTCTTCCTTTTATAAGGCCTCGCCTTATACTATACATTCGCAGTGATGTTGCGTACCAGTGTCAGCAACATCTTTGCACGACGGATGCCGAATTTAACTCCATGCGGGTTAAGTGCAAAATCCAGTCGCACATTTATAGATATGGAGGCTGCCAACTTTTGATATACTGAACAGTCTCTATGATTCGATTTCTAAAATTCTGGAATCGTATCCGAACAGTGAAATTGTTGTTGCTGGTGATTTCAATGTTCATAATTCCAATTGGCTACGTCATTCGAGTCACACAACACCTGAGGGTTTGTATGTTGAGTTATTTGCTGAATCTAATAATTTGACTCAATTAGTGAAGGAACCAACGCGCGTTAATGGGCAAAACCAAAATATTCTGGACCTTATCCTAACTTCACATCACAGCAAGTATGATGTGAATGTTCTTGCACCTCTTAGTAATTCGGACCACGCTACAATTTCTGCTACCTTCCCATATTCTAGTCTTCAATCCGCTCACCAGTCAGCTCCGAAGCGGACAGTGTGGCTTTATGAGAAGGCTAATTGGGATACGCTGAACTCCTTTTTCAGCTGTTTCAATTGGTGTTTAATTCGAAAATGTTCACAATGTTTATTCACTCAGTTCACAATTTAAGATTAATAACTTAAAATAATTCCGTAAGTTCAATAGGTAAACAAAACTTGTCCAGGCTGAGCTATTTTCTCAATAATAGTATATGTTCCTTAATTATCCGCTGATGGCACTCGCTGCATTTGCCTCTGAACGCGTTCGCGGTTTTTAAGCAAGAGTGCTGTGTGGGTCCAGCGACGATCGCTGGAAGCCGGTCAAACCGCGCCAGTTGCCGCGGAGAGAGCCCGCAGCCGGGCTTACGCTCACGGGAGAGGCGCCCCTCATGACCGGCAGGCTGACAGGAGAGAGACTGGAGTGCTCACTCCTGACACCCTACCGATCGATGAGGGAGCACCTCTGGCGAGCGGCAGTTGGCGTTAACATACCGCCCGCCTTGCAGGACTGCAAATCCCCAAACCCCGACAACTGGCGCCGTACCTCGTCTCCGGCCTAGTGGAGGAGCGTGTGGTGCGCCTCCCCGCACTTGCGGCAGCGCATGGGGCTCCGACACTCAACCAAACGGTGCGACCGCGCCAAACAGTTGCGGCACATGAGTCTTTCTGATGCCGTTAAATTCCGCTGCTCTGGTGTCTGTTGCCGAAACAGCTGACAACGGCTCAGCACATGCCGCCCCGTACACAGGGGACAGCACAGCTCGCGCTCGCGGCCCTCCGTAGGAAGCCG